>JAPXFQ010001799.1:0-600000 GCA_028564705.1 Apricaphanius iberus
AACTAGGGTGCCGGTTCCAAACCAGTAAGCTGTTGGTTCTGACTCAATAAAATCCCGGTTCCGACCCAGTAAGCTACTGGTTCCGAACAACTAAGGTGCTGGTTCCGAACCAGTAAAATGCCTGTTCCGAAACAGTAAAATGCCTGTTCCGAACCAGTAAAATGCCTGTTCCGACCGAGTAAAATGCCTGTTCCGAACGAGTAAAATGCCTGTTCCGAACGAGTAAAATGCCTGTTCCGAACCAGTAAAATGCCGGTTCCGAACCAGTAAAATGCCTGTTCCGAACGAGTAAAATGCCAGTTCCGAACCAGTAAAATGCCTGTTCCGAACCAGTAAAATGCCTGTTCCGAACCAGTAAAATGCCGGTTCCGAACCAGTAAAATGTTGGTTCCGAACCAGTAAAATGCCTGTTCCGAACCAGTAAAATGCCTGTTCCGAACCAGTAAGCTGTTGGTTCCGACCCAGTAAAATGCCTGTTCCGACCTAGTAAGCTACTGGTTCCGAACAACTAAGGTGCCGGTTCCGAACAACTAAGGTGCCGGTTCCGAACAACTAAGGTGCCGGTTCCGAACCAGTAAAATGCCGGTTCCGACCAACTAAGGTGCCGGTTCCGAACCAGTAAAATGCCGGTTCCGACCCACTAAGGTGCCGGTTCCGACCCAGTAAGCCGCCGGTCGACCCAGTAAGCTGCCGGTTCCGACCCAGTAAGCTGCCAATTCCGACCCAGTAAAATGCCAGTTCCGACCCAGTAAGCTGTTGGTTCTGATGCGTACCTCTTTCTGGACCTGCTGGACCTGCTTCTTGTAGTCGGCCATCTTCTCCCTCAGCTCTGACTCCTCCTCTTCCTTCCTCTGGAGCGTCAGGCGGAGCTTCTGCAGCTCCTCCTCCTCCTTCTGGGCGTCCTCCTTCAGTCTGGGGGGAGAGGAGGAAATCAGAAGAGAACAGGACGGCCACAGGAGGAGCATCTCCGCCTGTGGGAGGAGGGGCAGCTCCGCCTGTGGGAGGAGGGGCAGCTCCGCCTGTGGGAGGAGGGGCAGCTCCGCCTCATGGCCTCCTACCTGCTGATCTCCTGGACCTTCCTCTCTAGCTCCGCCTCCTTCTCAGCGACGGCTTCGTGGGCTACCGCCAGCACCTCCCGCCGCCTCTCCGCCTCCTTCCTCCTCGCCTCCTGAACCTCCTCCTGACGCCGCTCCTCCGCTGCATGCAGACTCTCCTGCAGAGCGCCGACCTGTCGCTGCGCCTCCTGCAGCTTCTCCCCCAGGGAGCCGACCTCCCTCTGGAGGTCAGAGTTCACCCTCTGCAGCTCTGCGGCGCTGGAGGAGGAGGTGGCGCCGTTGAGCTCAGCATCCTCCATGTCCTTCCTGAACTTTAGCTCCGCCTCCTCCGACACCTCCTCTTGTTTGTGCAGCTTCGTCTTTAGCTCCTCCACCTCCTCTTCTGCCCGTCTCAACTGCTCCCTCTGCTGGTCAGACACCAGCAGCTTGTGTGTGGCGTCCTGCAGCTCCTGCTTCAGCTCCTGTTTGGTGGTCTTCTCCTCCTCCAGACTCCTCCCGAGCTGGGAAATCTCCTCCTTCAGCTTGTGGAGCTCCTGGTTCAGTGTGTGGATCTGACATGACTGGTCCAAGATCTCCCTGGACTTTTCCTCCCTCCCCCTCCTCTCCATCTCCAGCGACGCCAGCAGCTCCGCCTCCTTCCGCCTCAGCTCCTGCAGGGCGGCCGCGGCCTCCTCTCTGGCTCTCCTCTCCTCCTGTAGAGAAGTCAGCGCCTCCTCCTTCCCAGAGGTCTGGTACTCCAGGGCAGCGAGCATCTCTTCCCGTTTGGTTCTCTCCTTCTGAAGTTCAGCCAGCGCTTCCTGTGACAACAGACAGAAAATGTCAGAAACCTTCCGGAAACAGCCAGAAACCTGGATGTTTGACACCATGATGGTGAAGGATCTACGTATGAATGTGTCGGAGCCCCCGCTGGAGAACTACCACATCTAGTCTGAAGGCAGCCACTTCCTGGATTCAGCAGGACTTGTTTTGTTTCATCAGTTTGTAGTACAGACAAAAAACTTTTAGCAACAACGCTAAATCTCTAAAAACCAGGGCTCCCATTTATGAAATGTTCGCAGAAACAGTCCTATATGCTATCCTGTTTTGTTTGTCTATGCACGGAGTAGCAAATCAGCTACAGTGTTTACCTCATTATTCTGACAGTTTTGGCATGCTTCAGAGCTTCCACAAGTGTTAACGTGGCTTTAATTTCTGACAATATCGCCCTCTGCTGCCAGAGGGCGGTACACACTGTGGTCCAGAGTGTTGACTGGTCATAAAGTAGCTAATATTGGTCACAACGTAGCTAAGACCGGTTTAAAAGTAGCTAAGGTTGGTTACGACGTAGCTAAGAGTGGTTACGACGTAGCTAAGAGTGGTTATAAAGCAGCTAAGACTGGTTATAAAGCAGCTAAGACTGGTTATAAAGCAGCTAAGATTGGTTATAAAGTAGCTAAGATTGGTTATAAAGCCGCTAAGACTGGTTATAAAGCAGCTAAGATTGGTTATAAAGCAGCTAAGACTGGTTATAAAGCAGCTAAGACTGGTTATAAAGCAGCTAAGACTGGTTATAAAGCAGCTAAAACAAAAACACAAACCAAACACAAACCAAAAAACACAAACAAAACACAAACCAAAAACAAACCCAAAAACAACCAAAAACAAACCAAAAACAAACACAAAACAAACCAAAAAAAACAACCAAAAACAACACCAAAACAAAAACCAAAAAAACAAAACCAAAAAAAAACCAAAAACAAAACAAAACCAAAACCAAAAAACAAACAAAAAACAAGAACTGGTTATAAAGCAGCTAAGACTCGTTATAAAGCAGCTAAGACTCGTTATAAAGCAGCTAAGACTGGTTATAAAGTAGCTAAGACTGGTTATAAAGTAGCTAAGACTGGTTATAAAGTAGCTAAGACTGGTTATAAAGTAGCTAAGACTGGTTATAAAGCAGCTAAGACTGGTTATAAAGCAGCTAAGACTGGTTATAAAGCAGCTAAGATTGGTTATAAAGCAGCTAAGACTGGTTATAAAGCAGCTAAGACTGGTTATAAAGCCGCTAAGACTGGTTATAAAGCCGCTAAGATTGGTTACAAAGCAGCTAAGATTGGTTACAAAGCAGCTAAGACTGGTTACAAAGCAGCTAAGACTGGTTACAAAGCAGCTAAGACTGGTTATAAAGCAGCTAAGACTGGTTATAAAGCAGCTAAGATTGGTTATAAAGTAGCTAAGATTGGTTATAAAGCCGCTAAGACTGGTTATAAAGCAGCTAAGATTGGTTATAAAGCAGCTAAGACTGGTTATAAAGCAGCTAAGACTGGTTATAAAGCAGCTAAGACTGGTTATAAAGCCACTAATACTGAAAATTAAATTCAACTACTGGTAAAAACAAAAAAAACAAAAAAACAAAACAACAAAAACAACACAAAACAAACACCAAAAAAAACACAAACAAAACAAAAAAAAAACAAACAAAACACAAACGGTTATAAAGCATGATAAGAACCAGGATAAACAACAGACATAACTATAAAAGCAGCTAAGACTGTTATAAAGCACCAACAAAAACACCAAACAAAACACAAACAAAAACACAAACAAAAACACAAAAAAACCACAAAACAAAACACCACAAAAAAAACAAAAAAAACAAAAAAACACAAAAAAAAACAAAACACAACACACCAACAAAAACAAACCCCACCCCACCCGCTAAGACTGGTTATAAAGCAGCTAATACTGTAATAAAGCAGCTAAGACTGGTTATAAAGCAGCTAAGACTGGTTATAAAGCAGCTAAGACTGGTTATAAAGTAGCTAAGACTGGTTATAAAGCAGCTAAGACTGGTTATAAAGCAGCTAAGACTGGTTATAAAGCAGCTAAGACTGGTTATAAAGCAGCTAAGACTGGTTATAAAGCAGCTAAGACTGGTTATAAAGCAGCTAAGATTGGTTATAAAGTAGCTAAGATTGGTTATAAAGTAGCTAAGATTGGTTATAAAGCAGCTAAGATTGGTTATAAAGTAGTTAGTTGCTAATGAAGCTGATCTGGAACATGCACCAATCAGGAAAAGCAGAACCTCCTACTCCTCTTACCTGCAGCTGATCTCCATGGGAGTCTTTGTTTTCGCTGTCCTTGTCTCTTACAGAGCCTCTCGTTGAGCCAAGCTCCACCTCCTTCTGCGGCTCCTCCTCCTGCTGTGATCCTCCCTGGAGATGGCGACGCTGCTTCCCTTCTTCATCCTCTGTTTCATAGGAAAACACAGAAAACAGACGGTTGTTTCTCTGAACTCGCTGCACTTTGTGTCCCACATCATCCATTTTAAAACAGAAGGGTCTATGTCCCTTTGCATTATGACGCACAAAGGTATTTTATGGGTCAGCCAGATGAGGATGTTGCTTTTTACCCATAGGAAATATAAATGTAGACAGCAACAAGAAGTTTTCTCCTGGTAATATAATTATTTCCCTGCATTGTTTTTCCTATTTAATAATAAAAAAAATGTATGTATGAAATTGCACAATTTAATCAAGTCACCCCGTCTTGCTAAACCCTGTAAAATACCAATCTCCCCTTTTTAAAAAGAATTATCCAGTTAAACCTTCTCAGCACTCACCAAGCGACATACTGCTCGTTAGGGCCAGGAATCGATTTAACTTTTCAAGAATAGATTCAGAATCTCAAGAGTTCGAATCAATTGTCACGATCCGATTCAATCTGATTTTTTTTTTGCCATTATCTTGATTACATTCCTGTCATTAGACCATGCCTAGAAGACTTGGTGCTGTCCTTGAAAATCATAGTGCTCATACAAAATAATAGATATAGTTTTTGGTGCGGGCTTTATTAATTTATGCTTCAACCAATTTGAGTAAAAATGAAGATTTTGTGATCCTAATTAGATTATTAAACTGAATTTCATGTTATGGAAATACATAAGTGTTCAATAAAACAACTTTCCTTGTGGAAAGTTTGGAAATTATTCTTTTGTTCATTGAGCTACTGATAAAATTCATACCTTTTAAAGGTGTAACTCATTTCTGCCGAGCACTGCATATTATTTGATTTCATTAGGAATGTAAGAAAATATCAATACAACGATTTATTGTGATATTTAAAGTCACAATATTGTATTGATATTCCAAAAGCATTTTTTTAATGGAACAGAACCTTTAAATTTTTTGTGTGTGGATTTTATAGGACCACTAATGATAATGAAAATTTCTTGTAGTCATATTAAAAGTATGACTGGTAGTTGGTGCCCGTTTCCACCTTCTTGGTACCAGTGGATCAACTAGATCCGTTAATAAAACTGAATGTTTGACGGATGAAACGGGTTGGAGCTTTAAGAACAACGAGCCAGGTTCTCTACAGTTAAATTCAGTTTTAAAAAATCACAACATATAGCGTCACTCATAGTATCACAATATATCGCATCGCCCCGCGTGTTGCGATACATATCGTACCCTCTGACTCCTACTAACACACATCACAAATAGAGCTGCAAGCAGGAATCGATTAATTAAATTAATTTGTCGTTTATTTTTTACGATTAATCGTTTTTATTAATAACTATAATTGGCCATTTCATTCACCTATATAAATTATTACAAGCACGTTTTCATTAAGATCAATGAAAACACGAGAATTATGCAGTTCACTGCAATCTATTTTAGTTAACTGTGCAAAATGAGCGTAACAGCGCAAGATATTTGTCCACAATAATTTTTAGGCATCAAAATACAAAATCAGGTAGAATTCCATACAAATTAATGTACAGCATGTTAACAAAAATATCTCAGCCCATAATGAAGGAGGCTGACTTAGTTGGGCAGCATTTTGGGGCAACATTGGGGCTCTCAGAATTAATTAACCTACCTTCACTAAACAACATTTTTATGGTCTGTGGGGTGTTGGAGTAAATGTGGCTTTTTAAATTTGGATCTTCTGCTTTCAATTAAATAACTCAGACATTTAAAAGATCAGATGTGTGAGACAGCAGGCTGAAAAAGGAGAGTTGTGCATAATTCTTCTGGGAGTGAATGTGGGGGTGACAAAGAAAACTGCTGTGTTCACACTTATGATTGTGTTCATTATTGGCATATATGGGTAAAAAAAAACAGTACTAATAGCTTTCCAATGATATAAAACATAAATTCATGGAAATTAAAATATCATGGATTTAAAAAGATAAAATGGGAGATGGGCCGTCGGAACGTTAAGAGGTTAAGCTAAAGCGTGATTATAAAGCAACTAATCGATGAATTAATTAGTCGTCAACCACTTTAAAAATCTATTATCGATTAGTTGTTTCAGCTCTAATCACAAATAACATCAAGCTGAAGCTTTCCACAACGTTACATGCAAAATAAATATTTTAATTCTTCAAATAAAAAAAGCTAATTATTGTCTTTACTACATGCTGCTCCAAACACTAGCTAATGTGGACTTATTAGGGTGTCAAATTAACCAACACAGATATTAATTGATATTAAAACAGATATCTGAATTAGATATTCTTTTCCTATGGCATTATTTTGGAGTCTTGTATATAGGGATGTTCCGATCAGCCTCTGATCCCGACCTGGGGCCGTATTCACAAAGACTCTTATCTTACCGCTAGGTGTTACTCCCAACTCGCGCTAAAAGGTCTTACGTAGGAGTTGTCGTCTAAAACCTATTAACAAACGCACTAAGAGCTACTTTTATATAGGACAAATTCCTAAACGTAAGATGAGAGTGACGTCCCGTTGCTATGGAAAACGTAATTTCCTATGCATGAGTAAATGGACGATCAGCAGTGTGATTGGTTGTTGAATGACCCGTGTGAAACCAGGAAATGGAAAACTTCAATGTCGATAAAAGCGTAATTATGAACAGCGCAAATAGCAGAAATAATGCATGAGGACATCTTTGTGTCGGCCACGAGACTCACACCAAATACAACTTACACACAATAGCCTACTTACAGAGAGGGTGAAGTTTAAAAACGAAAAAAAACGCAAAATGCATCATGTCATGTGACAGATTGCCGTCCTAACTGGGATAAGCCCTATCACCAAAAACGAATATTTTGAAAAACTCCGGCCAAAGTGGAGATTTGCGTTTTCTCCGTTTTCAGTATCTGCGTGAGGACGGTTGAAAACGGAGTTTTAAGAGCCGTAACGCCACTATCCGCAACAAAATACGCTCCAACATCACTTGTGCGACCTGCGTTTACTGAATGTGCTGAAAAACGCATTTCTCCGATAACGTGTGGATGGAGATTTTTTGTTTTTTTTCAACGAGCGGAGGAAAATCTTCGTAAAAAAAAAAATAAAAAACTCCGGCTACGTGTGGACATTGTCGGTATCGTTTGGTCAATTCAGAATCATCCAGAGTGTCCAACACATTGCGTCTGGCTGCAGCCATTTTGGGAGTCTTTGTGAATAGGTCTTAGGGAGTTAGAAATCCTCCCAGACTTAGGAGCTACTTTTAGGCCTAAAAGTGGTTGTGAATTACTTTTATCTTAAGAAACTAGGAGTCCTAAATTTAAGAGTGACACGCCCACATTTTTTAGGAGTTACTCCTTAATTCGGCAGTTAGGACCTACTTTTAGCCCCTGATCCTTTATCCTTAAATTTGATCCGATTTTCAGTCCCGAGTCGATATTTTGCCTTTAGTATTGAAATTTATAAAACCGGAATAAGACTAATTTCATCAATAATCATGACCAATATTGTAGTAAATCCCTTGAAACGTAAATATTACAGAGAATCAAAGATCAACTTCATTTTAATATTTCAGACAAAAGCAAAACGTGAAACACTTACTTGGTAAAGTGTTATAAAAAAAAGCACAAAAAAAAAGTATTTCCAGCAGATTATATATATATGTATGTATATACTGCCGTACACTTTCATAGGATCATATTCACTCTATATTTTTAACTAAATACTAGAAGACGCCCAGGTTTTCATTTTGTTTTTTCTCATTTACAGACCTCCTTGTTTTAACTTCATTTTTTATCTTGTCTTGACTATTTTTTTGTTTTTACAACAGAAACTTAAGACACTAAATTTGGGCTGCATGATTTTATGTTTTATTGCCATTACCTTTTTGCGTTTTTTATCTCCGTTTTTGTCCTGTTAAGAGTGCTATAAAAATTAAAATGTATTTGTGTTTTTGTGCTTTATGAATGCACGAGTTTGACTGACAATGTTATGTTCTTCTTGTTTTCATTTTTAGTTAATATATTTTAATATTATTTGCTATTTTTAGTTGTGTTATCTATTAGCAGTTTCTTTTGTAAAAACACTGCTGTTACTTTAAAAGTTTAAGTGACATTTTTTACCCTTAACAGTCATTTACAGTTCATTTTCGCGCTACAAATTACGATAGCTTGGTAAAAGGAACATTATTTGTTGCATCTACTTGTTCAATAAAAGTGCGTCTTTAAATCACCTTGGTATCAAAGCGAGTAACGAGTTTCTTTTGGAGTTTTGTGACAACACTGGGACTTAATGGCTACTTTTAGCTAAAATATTCAACCCTGTAACAAAAACTGTTAAAAGAACCAAAAAAAATCTTTATGATGTTTCAGATTTTATGCCTCAGGTGAAAAAAAGATTATCAGAGGAACTCCTGGTGTTGGTACCTTTATCTTCTCGGTTCTGCTGATCTTCAGACTCATTTCTGGATTTCTCTCCACTCTGGTCGAGGCGTAGAAGAGACGCTCCAGAGCCCGGAGGTCCGTCCTGAAGGACGAGGAATCAGAGGTTTAGTTCCTGAACGGCCCTGGGAACAGAGAAGCCAGAGGAGGCGGTGGCCGTACCACAGTCTCTGGATGGGACATTTTCGCTGTCAGATTCTTGAAGATCTCCAGCCTCCGCTCGGCTCTCTCCTCCAGGATCTCCCTCTCCCTGGCCAGCCGCTCACTGACACAAACAGAAACGTCACAGAGTTACTCCCAGGACCGAAGCGTCTCCCCCGAGTCCAGATGAAGGGGTGAAAACGGACTAGGCGTCTCACTCGAAGTCCTTCTGCATGTCGGAGAAGAGCTGGGAGAACTCCCGGCTGGTTTCCTCCCTGACCCGAGCCTCCAGCAGCATGTTGTCGGCGCGCTCCTTCTTCAGCTGGACCTGCAGCTGCCTCAACAGCGCCACCTGTCTCTGACGGAGCAGAACACACAGATCTGCTTCAACAACGCGTCTGCTTTACACAAAGAAACGGGGGAGCGGAGCCAAACGAAGCATCCCTGACCTCCTGCGTCCTTTTACTGACGAGGATTTTCTCGCTCTCGTCTCCGTCGACCTCCATCTGAACGGCTTCGTCCTCCTCGTCGTCCTGAACAGACGACCGGTCAGACCAAACAGCCCAGACCACAGCAGAGAGCGTGAAACAACCAGCCATCCTACCTGAGCGTCCTCCAGGCTGCTCTCACAGCTGCTCCTCTTCCTCGCTGTGGTCGGGATGATGGGGAGGGGCCTGGAGATCAGGACCACCACCTGAAAGGAACGTTTGTAACAACGCTGACCAGGAAGAAGCAACGAAGCTGAACTAAACGTCCCGAAAGCCGTCGGATCTGCTGTACGGAAATTTTACGGAAACGGTTATCCTAAGATGGCCGTTGCGAACCTTACGGGGGAGATGAAAACTCTAGAGCCAGCTTAGGACAGAAAAATTCACCTCATTTTATAAAGAACGTGTAAAGCCTAGTTTATGCTAGCAGACGTACCGACTGAGGCGTTTTCTCGTTTATACTTCTCTCGTTGGTTTTGTCTGCGTCGCAAAGCAATCCCCCAACAGGACAGCAGGGGGTGCTAACTTTTCATGGCGGGTCTGCCTTTCGTTGCAGCGTAGGTTCTGGTTATCTAGAGTTTACTTTCTTGAGCTTGTGACCAGGGCTGGACGATATAGAAAAAAAGCATATCGATAAAGAAACAGTCATATTGATCGATATCGATAATTATCGATAAAAATAAAAAAATCACATAATGTAAAAAATATATTTTTAGTGCCTCCCCAGTCATTTTGTTATTCTTCAATGTAATAATTTTAACAAAACACTTTTTTTTCATCATAAGTTTTTAAGACAAACAATCCAAGAGACTTGAGTAACATCAGTAAATACAAAGAAAAGTAATATTATTAACCATCCATCCATCCATCCATTATCTTAGCCGCTTATCCAATTCAGGGTCGCGGGGATATTATTAACCATTATATTATATATATTTATTCATGTTTGTAATTTGAATTAAAGACTTATTTTTATGCTTTTTAATCTTTTAAACATTTTATGACACTTTATAATATTAATGTCTGAAACCTTTGGTTTAGTTTGTCAATCGAGTTTATTCTAATTCACTTCAGCTCTTCAGCTGTAGGCTAAAGCTAAAGCTAACTAGCTACTCACCAGTGTTGATGGGCTCCAACACTGCAGCTCAGTCACTGAGAGCTGAAGCCAGCAGGTCTATCCAACCCCTGTTGGGTTTTTTAAAGCGTTTTTTAGCTTCTGAGGACCGGGAGCAGAACCGAGGGGAGATTTTAACAGCCACAGATGTTAGCAACGCGACGCGACCTGGGTACGTTTCCTGCGTCTCTCTGTAAGAGATTCGTAGCGAGCTGGAGAGGGGAGTCCTGCTTAAAACAGCTGATCGTAGTTTTATATTTCGTTCATTATCGCTACATTTAGTGTTTTAGTGCGTCGAGGATCGGTTCAAAACAGGACGTAACCTTTACCGGAGCCTCTGAAACATTTATCCAGAACAACATCCTCCGCTGCTGCCTTGTTGTGACGTCTGAGCACGGCGAACTTACGGTATTAAAAAATTCTGTTTCAGCTCAAATCATTTCCTCCTTTTTGTGGTTTAAAAGGAGAGAGGGTGGGTCATTGTTAATGATTCGTTTGGAGTAAGTAATGATTTTTGTATTAAGCTACCTGATAGGGTATGATGAAAAAATGAGGGAAAACTTTTTTTTTTCTATCGAACCTTTTTATCGACCCCTTTTTTTCTATCGAATGATATATATTGCTATCGAATTATCGTCCAGCCGTACTTGTGAACGCATTTCCCCTCCAAGGAGCAATGCACGACAGAAAGTACGTTTTCATTAAAGCTGTAAAGCTTTTACTAGAAGAGCGGCTCATAGAATCCTCTAAAAACAAAGCAGCCTTTTTGTAGTTTTCTCTACACCTTTGTGTTCAAAGTCACCAAAAGAGCCGATTAGATAAATTATCCTTTCAATATAAAGCATGTCCATAATGACCTTTAACCTCTGAGGCTTTCTGACCTTCTGGGCCACGGCGGAGAACTTGAGGACGTTGAGCGTCTCGTCGTACATGGAGGCGCACTGGTTGATGTTGACGATCATGCAGGCTTTGCCGCGGCCGCAGAAGAAGCCCTGCAGGTAGTGGGTCAGCTTGCTCTCCCTGAAGGGGACGTGCTGCAGGAGCCTGGTGGGACAGAGGGACGCTGGTTGGACGCGTTCGGGTCTCAGCAGGAGGGAACGGGACGGACGCGGCGGCGTACCTGGCCTGCTGCTTGTAGCGCAGAGCTTTGATGCATTTCCCCAGGATGAGGAGAGACGTGTTGATGTTCCCGGCTTCCTTCAGGCGCTCCCCGTGGTTCTGCGTCTTGGCGCAGCGCTCCGAGCCGGCCAGGTCGCACAGACACAACCTGCCGGGGGGGGGGGGAGACACGGCAGTCGCATTCAGAGCTCCAACGCGGGTCAAAGGTCACACCGAGGCTGCGTGCGGTACTCACTCGCCGATGCTGTGGACTCTTGGTGGGTCGCCGACGTCGACGCTCAGGATTCGGATGGAGAAGATGCTGTGACTGCAACCAGAGAAGCAGAGGGTCTTTAACCCCTTAGCGTTCCCAGGGCCCGCCCACGGGCACACTAAAAGGTTGGTAGTTGAAAGCTGCTACCGTCTATACCAGCTTTTGCTCACATACACATACATTTTATCATTTGAAAGCTAAAAGCCTTGTGATTTCAATTCTGAATGACGAACAGCTCTAACCCACACTCTAGATCTGGATCAGATTGAACCTTTTTTCGGCACCTTTAACCTTTAGTTGATCATATATGATGTAAAATGCTCATTTTTGGGTGTTTTTAGAGTCACCACACAATCCTAAAACAATTTTTTTTAGCATATATTTTAGGGATGTGTATTTGCAAGAATCCGGTGATACGTTATGCATGTAGAAAACTTGTCATAGCATCCTAATAAACACTCCAATCTGTTTCATCCATAAATTATCCAGTTTTATTACTAGTTCTAGTTGATTCAATGGAACGAAGGAGATAAAATTGCCCAAACAACTAGTCCTGCTTTCAATTTTGCTGCCAAAATTATTGTGGTATCAGAATATCTTTGAAATTCTTAAAAATAAAAATCTATTTTTTTAATCTAGAATATCGTTATATTATTGTGACACGATATTTTCTTACATCCCTAATATATTTTATAAATTTCAATAAGCGCGACACATTTTTTCTTTTCCACTGTAATAAAAAAAGTGGGCAAGAAATTTGCACTTTCCATTTCTCTACTCCATATGGGTCAGCTCTAACTTTAATCAGGGAATGCGTTATTAAAAATATTTTGAGCGGAAAATGCAGGAATCTTAAGGAGCTAAGCATAGTTTGCACTCCGACGTACTGACTGAGGCGTTTTCTCCTTTATACTTCTCTCGTTGGTTTTGTCTGTGTTGCAAAGCAATTCCCCACCAGGACAGCAGGGGGTGCTAACTTTTCGTGGCGTGTCTGCCTACCGTTGTAGTTTCTGGTTATCTAGAGTTTATTTTCTTGAGCTTGTGAACAGATTTCTCCCTCAAGGAGCAAGGGACGACAGAAAGAAAGTTTTTATTGAGCTGTGAAGCGTTTTACTAGCAGTGCAGCTCATAAAATACTATAAAAACACATGGAAACAAACTAGGGATGCACCGATCCGACTTTTTCAGTCCCGATACCGATGGCTGGATTTTGTGTATCTGTCGATACCCGATACCGATCCGATACTATTTGTGACAGTGTGGGGGTCCCTGTTACTATGGTTCCGATAGATCATGTGCCCTGGGAATCGTGGGATCGAATCCCGCCTGGACCCTTGTTGTGTACCTTGCAGCATATTGTTGAATTAATAATCTGTAGAACTTCTGGTGCGTTTCTTGAAGAGACCAAAGGCACCAGACTTTACAAACTAAACACAACTGAGACAAAATAACTGATGTAAAATATAAAATTACCACAAAAATAAAATTTCAAGTGAAAAATGAATCTTTTTTTTGGTGAATTTGTTGCAGATTTTCCCCATTTTGAGTATCGGTTCATGGTATCGGTTAAGTTTAACCGACACCGATACCAGTACATGGAAACAAACACAGCAGCCTTTTTTTGTTTCTCTACACCTCATTTTGTTAAAAGTAACCAAAAGAACAGATTAGATCAATTATCCTTTCAATATAAAGCTTGTAGATACCAAACGCTGCATTAACTACTGATTACAGCGACTATAGAGCACCGTTATGGTGAAGCGATCTGTTGCAGAAACTGACCAATCAGATGCATACGGACAGTTTGAAAATGGGTTTTGCGTTGACAGATAATGCCACCTGGTCAACCCGGAGACGTATAAAACAGGCTTTAGAGAGGAAGCAGCAGCTGGACGTGTGCTTCTCACCTCCTGCTGGAGAGCTGGTTGAGGCGGGTGGAGGAGAAGCTCTGGTTCCTCCGGCCCAGTTTAACCACCCTGTACGCCTCCTCCGCGCTGCTCACCTGAACCCAGCGCAGATCTGGACACAAAACCAACCCGGAACGTCACACCTCTCCCCAGAAAACAAACACACACACACACGTTTACCGAGATCACCTTTGACGTAGGCGTTGCCGTTGGCGTCCTGCGCCAGCCGCAGGGCGGCTCTCCTCGGGGCGCCGCTGGGGGTCGCCTCCAGCAGGTCGTGGATGTTCTCGTTGTAGATCTCGCAGAAGGAGACCCAGACGGAGAACTTGGTGTCGTCCTTCACCTCCGGGCTGATTCTTTCCTCGGGCGGAGTCGGGGTGGAGCCTGGGAGCGACACAGAGCTTCTGAACAGACCGCAAACACGCCCAACACGGCAGATGGAACATCGCGAGAACAAGCCGCTGCTCACCTTCAAGCAACGTCTTGTTGGTGGCGCTCAGCAGGCTGGTGCTGCACTTCTCATTCTGAAACAGACGGAAACGTTCAGGCGACCAGCAGAGGGCAGCACTGCAGATAGTAGCTTCTGGAGCTTTTTAATCCATGCATGTGGTCACAAACAATACTGCAGAATCCAACTAAAAACCAATTGTTACTGGAGATTTTTGGAGATAAAACTTGTTTTCTCCCATCTATAAACTATTGTTTGGTAAGAATAACAGAAGAATCATAAAGACCGTCTATCTGTGCTTTAAAATGTAAGTGTTCTCCTGTTTTTGTTTTTCTGGAGGTGATACGTCAGCCAAATGTCTGATAAATAACAACAAATGAAATAATCTCTTTTAAGGATGAAACGATGCCATGAACAGATAGTTTAAAATGTGAAAACTCTGCTATAATTTCACAAAAAATGTTGATTCCTACCTTGAAACTTTAATTTTGTGGTCATTTTTATCATTTTTTAAATATATTTCACCATCGTTCGTTGTAAAAACCAGATGTGAGGTAAAAGTATCTGCAGGTTCTCATATCCAAGTATCGGTTTGAAAAAAAGTGATATCGTTGCATCCCTAATCTGTTTTTTATTGCACTTAGACTCCAAGTCCAAACTGTCCAGACGTGCCGATCGGTTTAACGTTGACCATCATATTATAGAAAGCTTCAGTGAGTTCTGATGTCAAATAGGCATTCATAGGTAAAACTTCTTACATTTAACTAAATATTTCATTTGAGATGTTCAGAAGCTGCTCAGCAGCATTAAATCATTTGAACTTATTTAATTTATCTTGAACATTCAGCTCATTAAAACCCTTTAAATACTTCTAACTTCCTCCCTGAAACAATTCTGCTTCAAATAAGGAAAGTTATGTTTAGTAGACCGTTAATTAATCAATCGAGAGTCAATATTCTCTTTATGGACAACAGTTTAAAATGTGAACAAAACTAACAACATTTGGTTACACTTACAAAATAACCACCAGTTTTATTAGTTCAATAAGGCGGGATTTTTTTTGGAGTCGACTTTAAAGAAAAAAATTTATAACAGATTCTCAGGATGATTTTTTCCTAATTTTAATTTACCTTTCCATAATTACTTAATAAATTTGATTTTATACATTTTTTAAATATACCAAGTGAACTTGATTCATTCCACAATCTTACACCGTTTACAGAAATATTACATTCCTTTATTTAAGACATCAGTTCCTTTTAACATGAACCCACTCACTCTCTTATGAAACATTTTCTGAATATTAGTTGGTAAATTACTCGCATTTGCTCTGTACATTATTTGCAATATTTTCCACTCTACCAAGTCAGGAAATTTCAGTATTTTATATCTGATGAATAATGGATCAGAGTTATCTCTGTAGTTGCTGTTATTAATGATCCTTAAAGCTTTTTTGAAGCTCTTCATATGGTCCTCTAGGTGGAACTTTTTTCTCAAGCATCAGCAGTGGAACCAGGAAGAAGTGATCGTATTTTGGACCTCTGGCCCAGCCTCACCTCTCTGAGCTGCCGCAGCAGGCCCCTCTTGACCAGCGCCTCCTCGGCCTGCTGCTCCGGGGTCAGAGCCGTGAACTCGCTGCAGCGCTGCGGCTTCACGCTGGCGTCCTGCAGCACGGCGCCCTGGATGCTGCTGAAGATCAGCTGGAGGGAGCGCGGCACGACGCCCGCGTCACAATCTGGACCTGCAGACAGAGAGGCGGGGCGGGGCCGTCAGGGACGGGATCCGTTTCCGACATGCAGCAGGGCGATGCGGGCGGCGCCGTACCGAGGAAGGTGAAGGTCTTCCCGGAGTTGGTGACGCCGTAGGTGAAGACCAGGGAGTTCCCTCCCTCCAGGACGTCCCCGACCAGATCTCTGATGGTGCCTTCAAACAGCTCGCCCTGCGTCGTCTCCGGGCCGTACACCTTAACGATAAATAAAAATAAATAAAAAAACTTATTTCTATGAAAAAACATGAAGTCTGTAAAAGACGACAAACCTAACATTTTTAGGAAAACTTTCTTGTGGCCTGATGAAATGCCTTTTTTTAATACATATTTTTTTGTTGCCTAAAATTAAACTAAAACCGTTGACTAAAACTAAACATGTTTTGTCCACAAAAGCGTTCACCTCCCTGCTGAGGTCTATCTGAGGGTCCAGTCTGTAGCCGAACCCCTGATCTCACAGCACCAGGTTGGTTTTGTTACGCATGTTTGTTCTTTTTTACATTAATCTTCATTTAAATCACATTTTCTTTGTGTTTTCATCTTCCTGGGCATCTCAATAGCTGGTTCTGCCACTCTTTATTTATGCTACTGTAATGGGAAAATTACTAAAAGATTAGTTCTAGTCTTTTCTGCTTTTTTCCTCTTTTCTTACACTACAAACCCCTATGCCATTTTTAGACTAGTCTTGTCTGCGATCATTGGTTTTATTCATAACATTTTGTGCAGTAAATCTTATTTCAAAAGGCATATAAGTGATGCATTGTCCATTAATTTTATGTAATGTATCAAATTAGGCATTAATGGTGAAATTTAAATAGATTATTTACAATATTACTGTATTTACAATAAATTGTTACGGTTATAGGTGTAAAAATCTCGTTTTAATAAGTAACAGAAATTATTAGTAACCGCTGCCATCTAGTGGCTCTGTTTAGTTACTGCAGCGCAACGACTCTCAGCTACAGCTGCCTCAGAGAAACAAGCAAACTTGGAGCTAACATTTGTCCTCTTGTTTATAACGAGAATGTCGACTTAGCTCACAGGGAACTCAACATTTCCTCACTGATGATTTGAGAGTAGGAGCGACTTTATCTCCGGTTCTGCTGCTTCTTTCTGTTCCTGCCATGGTTTAACTCTAGCTTAGCTAATAGCTACTTGCTAGCGTCTGCTAATATTTTATGTAGAGGTTTGCTCTGATCACGGGGGATGCTCTTATTTTGAAAGATATACATTCTTTAATGTTAATTTATGACAAAATGACACTTTCCAGATAACTTGCAGCAGAAAAAACATGTCAAAAAGGTTTAGAAACTCATCAAAAAACTCAAATCTTTTTCCAAAATACTGCAACACAAACATTCTCAAAGAAAAATTCATGTTTAAAACCAATTAAAAGCTAAATGTTATGAAAAAGTTTAAAATTCCCTGTTCTGTTAGTTACGTTTTTATGGATTTATTGTCGCACAAAAGGAAACCTGAACATATTCCAATTAAAAATTCTTCAAGCTGAACACGTTTCTTTTCCATTAAATAAAAAAACTGCTAATTTTAAATGGGCAGTATTTAGAGTAAAGACAAACATTGAACATCAGTATTTATCCTCCTTGTTTAAATGAATAATGAAGGAACGGGAACAAAACCGCGGTATAGTCAACATCTTTGTCTAAAATGATATAATTTATACCTTATACCTTTTATATTGCCCACTACCACGATATGGTTTAATCACAAAATAATCGTAGTTAACAAATTACATTTTTGAGGAAAAACGCAAAAAGAAGTTAAATAAAGCACAAATTTTAAGATCCGGTTATCCAAATTATAGGTTTTTTTAAAGTATAATTTCCAATTCATGAATTAAAATCAAACTCTATTTATAAAGCGCTTTTTCATGCAAAAATAACATCTAAAAATGCTTAAAGTGACAGCAGTTAAGAGCAACAATAAAAAAGGACAGAAATTAGAAGCTTTTAAGGCTTTTTAAGAACCCAGTCGGAACCGGACTTTGGAGAACTGGAAGCGCTGGCCCGTCTGGGGGAGGGACTTCTCGCTGCTGAGTCGGGCCAGGAGGGACAGGCTGGGGGGCTTCAGGAGGACCGTATCTGCCGTCTCCATGGTAACGCAGTCCTGCGACAACAACGGGAAAGAAACGTAACCTGTGAGATCCGCTCTGTGCGTCGCCGTCATTGTCTGAACGGCTGGGTCGCCGACCTGAGCCTCTCCACGGCTCCTCTCTGCTGAGGTCAAAGGTCGGATCCTGAGGTAGACCTGCAGGTGTTCCCGGTCCTCCATGCAGGAACGCTGTGGGACAGACAGAGACGGGATGAAGACACTAAAACCAACGAGCTCCGTGACGAGCCCCGAGACGGGCCAGTCTGACCTGTAGTTCAGCTGAGGTGCTGAGGTCAGAGGTCGTGTCGCTTCTCCCGTCCTCAGGCTGGCTCGGCCGCTCGCTCTCCTTCACGTCGGCCATTTTCCTGCTGAGCCAGGAGAAACGCAGAAAAATCACCTCCTGTAAAATAAACACAAATATGGAGAAAAATATTTCATTTAAGTCCTTTAAACATCGTATCTATTAGGAAGCTCAAAAACCCATTTAATTATTTAAAATAGTTTCCCTTTTTACAGGTTAAACAGCAGGGAAAAGTCCAGACGGCCATTTTAAGGGTTAAGTTTTCCACAGGTGATCAGGTAATTAATTTAACGGCCAAAGAAAATGAAAACGTTTTTAAACCTCACTGACCCGGATCTATACTGAATCGGATCGTGATTAACGATTCTAACGGTTGGGAATCGGAATCAAAACCATTCTTGAAATGTGAATCGAAACTTCCTGGCAGCGACTGCCGTTGGGTGATATAACCTCAAATCTATATTGCGATATAATCTAAAGCATGTGGGCTAATATTACGTATTGCAGTATATAATTTTTTCTTTTCTTTATACATGTCACTTCTACTAAAAAGGTTTAGAATGCAGTTTAAAGAAAGTTTTATTTGCATTTAAAAAAAATTATTTTATTCTTTTTTCAAAACAATGCAACACAAAAATCGTCACAACAAATAAAGATTTTTTTTTTTTGATTAAATAAAAGCGAAATATTTTGAAAAATGCATTTCAAATATTCTGCTTTACTGGTTATTCATTTATAACCTCAAAATATTTGATTAAAACAATGCTTCAAGTTTAAAACAAAATATAACTTTATTAAATAAATAGCAAGTTTATGACTTGCATGCATCTTTTTGGGGGTTTTATTGAAAAAATAAAGTTAAAAAATCTATTTTAAGGGAAAACCTGTTCAAATATGGATTCTAACAACCTGCTCAACTCTTTCTAAAGCCGATGTGAGGAAGAGCAGAGGCAGAAAAGACGTGTACGTTTTTTGATTATCTTTAAATAAGCTATTGTTTTTTTTTTCCCCTCTTAAATTTCCCCATATAGCACTTGGCAGTGTTGAAACCAGGGGGCAATGTAGTTTGTCTGAGTTGTGAGGCTATTGCCAAGCGCAGATATGGTACCAGATCAGGCAAAATAACATTTGTCTTTGAAGTTAAACAAAAAAAAGTGCTTTTGTTCACTGTGTAATGCAAGTAAAACCACCTAATTAAATGGACCGCGCTATAGGCCCTGATAACTATATAGTGATTTGATCTAAAGTATGTGGGGTAGCAATATCTGTTCCGATACTTTATTTTATTTTCCTTAAATGTGTCAAAATGACTTTAGGAACATTCTCATGTTCTAGACACATTGCAGCAGCAGAACTACTTCAAAAAGGTTTTTGCAAAAAGCATTTAAAACATGTTCAAAAATAATACTGCAACACAAAAATGAAGATATTTTAAATGAATTAAAATATATTTATAAAAGCACGAAGCCCCACTATTGTCTTCTTTCCTGATGTACTTTTTTATAAATTTAATATCGCACTAAAATAAAGCCGAAACATGGTGCTTCAAGTACAACAGCATTCTTTTCTGTTAAACGATTTTAAACTCGCAATATCTAGTAAAAGTACTAACACTTAACATCAGTATTTATCTTTCTTACGCAGGCGCAGCTTGATGACATCATCAAAACGCAGGATTGCAGCACATTTCTACCATATTTCGTTTAAATCGTCCACTACTAGTTAAGACTAAAGACTTTTTCAAATTTTGGTTTCACCACTAAATCCGTCAATAATACCAGAAATCGCTAAAGAAGAACTGTTCTTGTATGAAAAAGTTGTTTATTGTGATATAATTATGGCCATTAGTAGTTTGTGAGCAACTTTTTGTTGGCTAAAAGGTGAATAGTGCTGGTTAACTTTTATTTTAAATATATAAATCTGTTCAAATGTTTCTGGAATATTTTTTATAGACTGAATGAAGATGGGTGCACAAAAATAACACCAATAACTTGCTTAGTTTGATTATTAATAACCGTCTGATGGCTCAACAAAACCCAAATCCAGCATTTCTCTTTATTGACCTGATTTGTATATTTAATACTTTGTCGGTTTTTTTTATTTATTGGATTAGTTTTGGTTCAATCCTTGATTTGAAAAACTCTACAGGGCACAAAATTAAAGTTGAAGACTTGAAATTTAAAACCTGATTAGGTTCAGAAATGTTGCGCGTTCACTGTTGATGTTACTGGGAAGTTTTAGCAGCAAATAAGACAGAATTTTTTATTTTTAGATATCAGCTATTATTATCTACCCCAAAAACAGAATAAATACTTAAAACAGCCAGCATATATCGGCTGACCGGGACTACCTTAAAACCGGCCTGGACTTCTTTATTTTCTTCTTTTGCTCAATGAGCCGAGAAAAAGAACTATTCTGTTCTAATATTGAACACAAATCGGTCCTAAACAACCTAAATACATATAATCCTGATAAATAATTACATTTTACGTTTGTTCACTTTCAAAAATTAAACCTAAACAACTTTCCCCTCTGACGACATAAAGCCGTGTCACCTGTCAACGGCTAACACGGCTAGCTGGGAAGGGCTAAACATTTGCTAAAGTCCGCTAAATTCACAGAAAACCGGCCCAGTTTTCACTTTAACACTGCGACCAGAACCGAGCGAGCGGCTGATACTCACCGAGCAGCTTTATACGCAGCGTATTCACACTAAAACAAAAGAAAACCGCCTCGTTTTTTTCCCCTTCTAAACCGACATGCTAACTGGCATCCAGCTAACATCACAACAACCTGTCGCGCTTCTGCATTTGAAAGAGCCCAGTGGGAGCGAGAAAAGCTGCGCATGCGTTGTAGCTGTGTGGCGTTCAGGAACCACAGTGGAAATCGGAATGTAACGCAGAGCAACTGTCAAACTAGAATATTTACACTTTTAGACGGATTTTAACGTTCTCTGTTGAAGAAGTATGTGTATTTTAATTATTTTTTAAAGTATAAAGACACTTTGTAAGACAAAAAAGCGATTGGCTGTTAAGTTGAAAAGCGATATTATTTTTAAAATATTCTCATGAACAAGTCGTGGAGTTCTATATTACAACGGGCTTTTTCAAATTTTTTAAGTAATTACAAAAGAAAAAAGGAGAGGATAATATTTATAGATATTTTCAAACGATATACATATATAATAATAATCGGTCATCATTATTATTATTTTATTTTTTATTTTATTTTTTTTCAGATGCGTTTATTGCCAAACGTTGCGCAGATTTACAACTTTATGAAATTGCTGCTGTATTTTTCGCTAACATATGAATAAGACAAATAAATAATAATAAAATGTGTTACACAGATTAATATATACATGAGTGCAGGTAACGATCAGTGCAAAAAAACACAACAATAATAATAATTATTATAATTATTCACTGGACACTAGGCAATTTTTATATCATATTATATATTTACACATATTGTATTAATATAAGTTTGTAGCTCATCTAAGGTTATATTATTGGCTATTGTATATTTATAATATTTATATATATTAGATTATATAATTAAAATATATTATTTATACTAACATTTTTATTATATAATATTTATACATATTATTTCATACGTTTGCTTGTAACCTATTATATTATATTATAAACATGTCATATTATATACAAACTTTATTTTTGGTGAATTTTTAACTGAAGATTTTACAGTTGGCTTGTAACTTGTTACGTTTGGTTCTAATTTTTTACATTTATTTAAGTAGCTTTTGGGGGGAAAATGACCTTAAAAACATTTTTTTTGTTCCCCGTAGTCGTTACCTTGACTTGAGTAATATTATAATGAAGTATTGCTACTTCTGACTTAAACTGCAGGAGGCTTCACAGAACGAAAAACAAACATTTTACTCATGGGAATATATTCATTTTCACATCTTTATGTCTGTCTGACTATATCATATTTAGATGTTACTTTATCTGCCTGTTTATGAAAAATGTTTTTACTCTTCAGTAATTTTCTTGAAGTTTGCTTGATTAAAAATATGCTAAAGTAGTGCTGCTCTTAGTTGAGTTCAATTTTTAGGTTCTTTACCCGCATCTGCTGAAGATAAATCATGAATAAACAAGCTGAAATCAAAGACAATTTTATTCATTATATGTCTTTCAATCAATAAATAAAAAACCGACAAATACAGACATCTTAGAAAACAAATTAGTTTCAACAACTTGAATTCTTGTCGAACCTCCTCTGAACCCTCGGTAACGCTCCAGCTCTGTCTCTCTCTGCTTATCTGGGTCTTTTTTGTGCAAAATAATTAACGTCTGGAACGCTAAACACTTTAACAGGATAAATACCAGAAGGGAAAGCAGAGAGATTCTGTCTAACTTACGTTCATTCCCCTCAGTCAGCACGAAAGCAGGCAAATCTGCCCACAAACACATCCAGCCGCCTCGGTGTTAGAGTGAAATCAAACACAATACATCTGAACAATAAATAAAAGGCCTCGGCGTCAATAAATAAAAATCACCTTCTGGGTGAATCCTCACTGAATTCAACTCAGCTTTATATTAAAATAAAGGAAAACAGCTGGGACACCAGCCAGCGGCGTCCAGCTGACACACGGCCTTATCAGGGCTAAAACCGTGACGCCATGGAGGGCAAACATCTCCTCCTCAGGCTTCTGCAGACGCTCCGCGGGAGAATCAGGGCTTCTCCCCCTCGCTGAAGTTGCACAGGAGGCTCTTGGCTCCGTTCTGCCAGGAGTTCAACGTCTCCAGGGGAGTTTTGCCGTCCTGCAGAGAGGAATTCAACACAAAAACCCTTCAGTGCAAAACTTCTGCTCATACTTTAAAACCGTTCATCACGGCTGAACAGACTCATTCTCACCAAAAGGGGGACGATTCTCTTCTATATAATGGCAGGCGGATTTAGTCCTAGAATAACTATTTTGTATTTACTCACGTTTTGTTTCTTATCTAAATATAAAATTAGTTTGACGAGCTGAAACATTTAAGTGTGACAACGACGTATCTTTAGCTTCTAAATCTCTCATATTTTACTTTATCCTAACATCAGTATTTACTTTCTTACGCAGGCGCAGCTTGATGACATCATCAAAACGCAGGATTGCAGCACATTTCTACCATATTTCGTTTAAATCGTCCACTACTAGTTAAGACTAAAGACTTTTTCACATTTTAGTTTCAACACTAAATCCGTCAATAATACCAGAAATCGCTAAAGAAGAACTGTTCTTGTATGAAAAAGTTGTTTATTGTGATATAATTATGGCCATTAGTAGTTTGTGAGCAACTTTTTGTTGGCTAAAAGGTGAATAGTGCTGGTTAACTTTTATTTTAAATATATAAATCTGTTCAAACGTTTCTGGAATATTTTTTATAGACTGAATGAAGATGGGTGCACAAAAATAACACCAATAACTTGCTTAGTTTGATTATTAATAACCGTCTGATGGCTCAACAAAACCCAAATCCAGCATTTCTCTTTATTGACCTGATTTGTATATTTAATACTTTGTCGGTTTTTTTTATTTATTGGATTAGTTTTGGTTCAATTCTTGATTTGAAAAACTCTGCAGAGCACAAAATTAAAGTTGAGGACTTCAAATTTAAAACCCGATTAGGTTCAGAAATGATGCGCGTTGACTGTTGATGTTACTGGGAAGTTTTAGCAGCAAATAAGACAGAATTTTTTATTTTCAGATATCAGCTATTATTATCTACCCCAAAAACAGAATAAATAATTAAAACAGCAGCATATATCGGCTGACCGGGACTACCTTAAAACCGGCCTGGACTTCTTTATTTTCTTCTTTTGCTCAATGAGCCGAGAAAAATAACTATTCTGTTCTAATACTGAACAAAAATCGGTCCTAAACAACCTAAATACATATAATCCCGATAAATAACTAGCGGGGAATTCTAAATCTCTCCGATTTTACTTTATTTGGCTCGGCAGTCAGTAACTTCTTAAATCGAAAGCTTTGTAACTGATTGTAATATTTGTAATAACTGTATTAAACTGGCTTTTCCTTGAAATGACATCTGTTGTAATTTGGCGCTATTTAAATAAAGTGAACTGAATGCTGAAACTGAAATTTCTCCTCGATGCTTCGCAATTTTTGTCGCACCCCAGGAATATTTTCGTCACATTAATATCTTTTTAAGTCATGTATAAAATGCTGGAAAATTTACTTTATTTGTTTTGGGGTTTTTTTTGGGTTCAGGCACTTCTGTTTTACAGATTCCAAATTAGGCACCACATCATTCGAAGGAAAACGAACGTAGTTCTGCATAGCACTCCCAAAAAAAAAAAAAAGAGAGAAAAAGTGTAAATAAAACAACGAATGAAAAAGAATAGGAAAGGATTAAGTGGGGTTTGAAAGTCTGAATAGGTAAAGCTTTAAGAAGCAGTTTGAATGTTTCAGTAGATGATGCCACACGAATGTCCAATGGGAGCTTATGCACCAATACTGATACCGGTCTTATGTGCCGTATCGGTATCGGTGGAACTTAACCGATACCATGAAGAGATGCTTAAAATGTGGAAACGGTTATAAATCGTTTTGCACTTGAAATTTTAGTTTTGAGGTCATTCTTATCTTCTTTTCGGCATTCTTGGTCTCCTTCGCAAAAGAGAATTGTTCTAGAAGGATTTCCCTGCTTAAATAAGCGTTAAATAAAGACATAAATAAAATAAAAAAAAGAGTAGAACATTTAAAAAAAACTGAAGCATCGGTATCGTTTTAAAAACAGTGGTATCGTTGCATCCCTGTCCTCTGATATCCTCTGATATGCGCATAAATGTGGTTTTGTCTGCGTGTATCAGGCGATCGGTGCATACGTACTAAATGATTTTTTTTATGCGTAGAAGCCGTTTTGAATTTGTAGTTGGTTTTAAATTGGTGCAACTTGAAATTGTGTGTGTGTGTAAATGGATTTGTACTTGTAAATTCTGTTACACAAGTAAAAAAAATACAAAATTTCTATGATTTAAGGCATATATGTTTCTTACAATTTTCTGGAAAATGTACGCCTTTAATCATAGAAATTTCTACGTTTTTTCTCACAAATGTTCTACTTTTCTAAATCAGAGAATTGCGCCTTTTTTCCACCCTAGAAAATCTCTACAATTGCTGCCAAAACTTTAACTCATAATTTCTTCAAATTCTGATTTTCATTCTGGAAAATATGTGCAATTAATCTCAAAAATTCAGATTTTTTTCTTGTACTTTTACTACTTTTTGACATCAGAGAATTTCCCAGTTTTTTCTGGAAAATATGCAACTTTAATCTCAGAATTTCAGATTTTTTTGTGCGGAAATTTGCTTCAAAATGTTTTTCTTTTGTTTAGAATGGCCCTAATATTCCATCGTAAAATTAAATTAATTTAAAATTACTTTTTAATATTCAGTATTTGATTATTGTGTTACAATCTGATATTTAGTTTAACCCTATCAGGGTGATTGTAAACAAAATAAAAATATTTTGGAGTAAATTTCTGTTCAAAAAAACTCAGAAATTCTGAGATTAAAGTCGCACATTTTCCAGAAAAATCTTGGGAATTCTCTGACGTCAAAAAGTAGTAAAATTACAAGTAAAAATTCTGAATTTCTCAGAGTAAATTCAGATATTTTCTAGGAAAATAAGCAGAATTCTCTGATGTAGAAAAGTGAAAAAACATTGTAAGAAATTTCTATGATTAAAGGCAATTTTTTTTTACAATTTTCTGACTTCACAATATCAGAAATATCTTATTATAGCTATCAAAAATGTATGACTTTAATCATAGGATTATTTACATGTTTTTCTTGCAATTTTCTACTTTAGTACATCAGAGAATTACGCTTTTTTTTCCAAGAAAATATCTGAAATTGATCTCAAACCTACTCTCTTTTAACTTGTAATCTTATGACTTTTGTGACAGATATCTGGTAATTTGACTCGCACACAGTAGTGGTCCTTTTTCTTGAGTAGATTATTTTGCTACTATGTCTTTCCATGTGTGTTTTTTTGTCTGGAAGGCTGCATTTGAGCAAAGAATACGGTGCGTTCATGAACGGTCGGGTCAGGAGCAACGCTGCTGGACTTACGCAGTTCTTCGTGCTGAGGCTGGCCCCGTACATCATCAGCAGCTTGATCATCTTGAACCTGTTGATCCTGACGGCGTCGTGCATCGGCGTGTCTCCGTCCTTCAGCCAATCGGGACCGACCAGAACCATTACACGCCTGAACAATAACAGGTAAAACTTTGTGTGGAGGGGGCGGATCCTGCTGCTTACTCTGTCTCTGGCGTTGACGTCGGCTCCGCAGTGGATGAGATGCTCGGCGCACTCGCAGTGTCCCGTCCTCACGGCGACGTGAAGAGGCGTGCTCTGCAGCTGAACGCACCAGGAGGAGGACAACGATGAAGAGATCTCCACAGCTGGGCGCATGCAACACTGCCTGTGGCCACAAGGGGGAGGCAAAGACGGGAGCACCAACCTTGTCTCTGCTGGTGAGCCTGGCTCCCTGGTCGAGGAGGAGCTGCAGGGCTGGCAGGCTGCCTCCCCTGCAGGCCCAGTGGACGGCCGTGGCTTCCAGCTGGAGCACACACACACACCTCGCTGTCAGACGCACAATGTGTGTGTGAGCGATATTATTATGAGAAGAACAGAGAGTCGGACCTTGTCTTTCTGCTCGACGGCAGCTCCGGCCTCCAGGAGTCTCCTCATCACCTCCACGTGTCCTTTGAAGGAGGCTTTGTGCAGAGCAGTCCTCTGAAACTGGAAACGCGAACATTTTATTAATAAACTCGTTGAAGAATAGACAGAGCCGGCCCAACGCATAAGCAAACTAAGGGGGTTGCTTAGGCCCCCCAAAAAACCCATCCGGGGCATTTTTTGGGGGCACACCTCCTATAAAATAACTTTTGACTTTCAGTTATTTGTTATCACAAACACCAGCAGTTGGTCTAAAGTCAATAAGAGTGAGTCGTTGCTATTTTTGCTTCGTTACAATGAAATAAAGCTGCTAATGTGTATTTTTTTCAGGTGGAATTCATATTCATTTCACTTTCATCCATAATAACTCACACCCACCATGATTTTCATGAGAATTTTCACAATTACAGTATCCCCATAGACCTGCCTATTATATGAGAGCAATTTGAACAAGCTGTAAAAAGCCTTCCCTTCTAGGTATGCAAAATTTGGAAGGAAAAAACAGATTTGTGCTCATGAAGTTAAATTTGTGTGTAGTAACTAATATAACTATTTTATTATGTTTTTTTTATTAAAATTCTAGTTTTTATTTAGAATAAACAGAAAAACTGTACCTTTTAATTTACAAAAAACATATTAATTATATTTAAAAGTCTATATTATACAACAGAGTAAACAAAAGAAAATCATTTTGGAGTAAATTTCTGGCCAAAAATCTTCTTTTTTTTAAAGTCATATATTTTTCAGAAAAAAAAATCAGAAACTCTCTGATGTCAATAAGTTGGAAAATTACGAGCAAAAACTTGCACTTATTTTCTAGAAAAAGCAAAAATTCGGTCACAAAAGTAATAAAATTAAGAAATTTCTGTGATTGAAGGCATATATTTTTCGTACAGTTTTCTGACTTTACAATGTCAGCTGATCTTTGTCTAGATATGGAAAATGTACGCCTTTAATGATAGATATTTATTAGTTTTTTCACACAAATTTTCTGTTTTTCTAAATCAGAGAATTACTCCTTTTTTTCTTAGAAAATATCTGCAATTCCCCCCAAAAATGTTAACTCGCCGACTTTTGTTAACGAGCATTTGTGAGTTTCTTTCTGGAAAATATGTGCGATTAATATAAAAAAATTCTGATTTTTTTATTGCAAAATTATGAGTAAATTTTCTAGATTAATTGCACGTATTTTCTAGAAAAAATAGGAAATTCTCTGTCACAAATTTCTATGATTGAAGGCAAACATTTTTCTTACAATTTTCGGACTTTACAACGTCAGAAATATATTTTTTAGATAATCATAGAAATTTCTTAGTTTTTTTCTCAGAAATGTTCTACTTTTCTAAATCAGAGAATTACTCCTTTTTTTCCCCCTTGAAAATATCTGAAATTAATCTAAAAATTTCTGTCTTTTAACTCATAATTTTACGACTTTTGTGAAAGAAAATTTCTGAGTTTTTTTCTGGAAAATATATGCAATTAATCTAAAAAAAATAAAAAATAAATTATAGTAATTTTACTACTTTTTGACATCAGAGAACTTCCAATTCTTTCTGGAAAATATGCAACTTTAATATCAGAATTTCTGATTTTTTTGTAGTGCAGAAATTTACTCAAAAATGTTTTTATTTTGTATACAATGGCCCTAATATTCCGTCGTGAAATTAAATTAACATTTAAAATTACTTTTTGATATTCAGTGTTTGATTGTTGTGTTATCGTTGTTACAATCTGATGCTTTAGTTTAACCTTTCTCTTTTTTTTAACCTCTAATTGATTGTTAGGATCAGCTAAATAAGCTCTGCCTCCTTTCCCACATTTGACCAGATCGTGATTGAAACGCTTTTATTTTGGGTCTAAACAGAAATGGCGCCCCTGGAGTCAAAATCTGCTTTCGTCTCCATAATACTTTGGGTCGGCCCTGATTATAGATAATTGTTTGGGTTTTAAAGGTTCCTCTCTCACGCTGTCGGCTGCGTTGGGGTTCCCTCCGTCCGTCAGGTACTTCTCCACCACAGGGAGTTTGTTCTCCAGGACCGCCGTCAGGAACAGCTGCTCATCCACCGTCTCCGGCTGGGGGGAAAAAAACCACACGAAAGGCCACAGATTTTAAACCGGAAACCGCCCGTTCCAGGCAGGAGAAACTGGTTCTGCCAGGCTAACAGGCCGTTTGGAGGCTGTTAGTCCACGCCGACTGTTCTAGCTCGAGTCATGGTCACACGAGGAGACGGTTTGGGTTCAGGTTTAGGTAAAAAGAACTCCTGATGGCCTACCAGTGTCTCTGGTTCTGGTTGGGTTTTCTTGCAGACAGAGGACTTCCTCTCCTTCCTCCTCTTCCTCAGCTGCAGGATGTTGAACAGATCGTCCACCGTCTCCAGCTTCAGCCTCCCGCTTCTATCCGTCTGGCAGAGACACAGACAAAAGAGAATTCCTTAAATGTCTCCTTCACTGAAAATCATGAAAAACTTTTTTTTCAGTCCATTACAATTAGTTATACTGACTTGCACAAGCACGCTGAATATTTTTCTCCAAACTCAATTCCCTGCCTCAGTTAGAAAAAGAAAACAGAAGGCTGCATTTGTTTTGGCCAGGCAGCTGTAGCTAAGAGAAGCTAACAGTTAGCAACGCTAAAACACATCGACTTTAGATTTTATTTTACCCAAGGAAGAGGAGCGGAAGTAGAAATGGTAAGAATTTGTTTTTGGTACGCCATGTGAGGCTTGGTAAGTGATTTCTTCAGTCTCTTTGAGCAGGGTTCATTTATATCGACTTAAGAGTGCTGGCTTTGCTTCAAAGGATCTGTACCAAAAAGGTAGAACACTAGCTAACCTGCTGCTGTAAGTAAAAAATAAATTATTCACCAAATGTTTCCCTTTTTAGGTGTTGTGTTAAAACGCGCCGTGACAATGATATGTTCTAATCGGCTAACACGCTAATATCTGTGACCACATCCACCCAGAGATGTAGCTTGTTTAACTATCCTCAAACTTAACCTGAGCTTTAAACCACAAGGTGTAATATCAGCATCTCCCAGTAGCTAAATCTCTCGGTAGCTAAAACTGCTGGTAGCTAAATCTAACCGTTGCTAAATCTCCTTGTAGCTACATCTCCTGGTAGCTAAATCTACCGGTAGCTAAATCTCCCGGTAGCTAACTCTCCCGGTAGCTAAATCTCCCGGTAGCTAAATCTCCCTGTAGCTAAATCTCCCTGTAGCTAACTCTCCCGGTAGCTCACTCTCCCGGTAGCTAAATCTCCCGGTAGCTAAATCTCCCAGTAGCTAAATCTCCCTGTAGCTAAATCTCCCGGTAGCTAAATCTCCCATTAGCTAAATCTCCCGGTAGCTAAATCTCCTTGTAGCTAAATCTCTCATTAGCTAAATCTCTCCGTCGCTAAATCTCCCGGTAGCTAAATCTCCCGGTAGCCAAATCTCCCGGTAGCCAACTCTCCCCGTAGCTAAATCTCCCGGTAGCTAAATCTCCCTGTAGCTAAATCTCCCTGTAGCTAACTCTCCCGGTAGCTAAATCTCCCGGTAGCTAAATCTCCCGGTAGCTAAATCTCCCAGTAGCTAAATCTCCCAGTAGCTAAATCTCTCCGTTGCTAAATCTCCCTGTAGCTAAATCTCCCTGCAGCTAAATCTCCCGGTAGCTAAATCTCCCAGTAGCTGAATCTTCCTGTAGCTTAATCTCCCGGGAGCTAATTCTCCCAGTAGCTAATTCTCCCAGTAGCTAAATCTCCCTGTAGCTAAATCTCCCAGTAGCTAAATCTCCCAGTAGCTGAATCTCCCAGTAGCTGAATCTTCCTGTAGCTTAATCTCCCGGGAGCTAATTCTCCCAGTAGCTAAATCTTCCTGTATCTAAATCTCCCGCTAGCTAAATATCCCGGTAGCTAAATCTCCCGGTAGCTAAGTGTCCCTGTAGCTAAATGTCCTGGTAGCTAAATCTTCCAGTAGATAAATTTCCCGGTAGATAAAATTCCCGGTAGCTAAATCTCCCATTAGCTAAATCTCCCGGTAGCTAAATCTCCTTGTAGCTAAATCTGTCATTAGCTAAATCTCTCCGTCGCTAAATCTCCCGGTAGCTAAATCTCCCGGTAGCTAAATCTCCCGGTAGCTAACCCTCCCGGTAGCTAAATCTCCCCGTTGCCTAAATCTCCCTGTAGCTAAATCTCCCTGTAGCTAAATCTCCCTGTAGCTAAATCTCTCCCTGTAGCTAAATCTCCCTGTAGCTAAATCTCTCCGTTGCCTAAATCTCCCCGTTGCCTAAATCTCCCTGTTGCCTAAATCTCCCTGTAGCTAAATCTCCCGGTAGCTAAATCTCCCAGTAGCTAAATCTCCCTGTAGCTAAATCTCCCTGTAGCTAAATCTCCCTGTAGCTAAATCCCCCTGTACTCCTTGGATTGACTGGGGCACCTCTTATGGGGGTGCCGGGTTTGTATAATAGGTTGGTGCCGTCCGGTGGATCGGTGGGGACCGTGCCTGGCGCCCAATCCTCCTGCCGGTTCCAGGACTTCAGCTGGCTGGTCTGTTCGCCTGGTGGGGCTGTCCGGCATTGGCTGGGCCCCTGATCTTGGCGCCCCACGTGGGGCGGGATCTGGACCCTGGAGCTGGAAGATCTGGATGTCCAGGTGCCGGCTGGGCGCGGCCTGGGGAGGGCGTACATCCGCTGTGGCTCCCTGGCGTGTGGATGTGTGGGGGCGGGCCGGGTTGTTGGCGGTGGGTACTGGTCCGGGGTGGCGGCGGCGTGTGTTGTCCGTCGGTTGGCTGCGGGTCCTCCTTGCCTGCGGCGGCGGCGGGGGACCCTTGTCGGCTGGTCACTGGTTGGGGCCCCGCTGGGGGGTGGGGTGCCCCTGGTCCCCGTGGCCTCCGGTTCCTGGTCCGGGCCCGCCCTGGCGTAGCCGGTTACCGGCGGAGCCCGTGGGCTCGTCACTGCGATCTCTCGGGCCCCAGCATCGCGGCTGGTGGGTGCTCCCCTGGGGCTTCCATCTGTTCCCCTCTTGGCGGGTGATCGACCCTACGCTGATCCGCCTGTGGACTCTGTACTCTGTGGGACGCTGGATGCATACATCTCTTGCCTCCTCCATGTCTGTGCCGATTCCTGTAGGACGGATTGACGGTTCCTTACACCAGCTATCAATCACTTGCATGGGGAAACCTTATTCCGACCTGCATGCTCGCACACACATAGGTGTGGGGACATAGGTGAGGACGGACATATCTTAAGCTGAGGTTATCATCATTAGTTAGTTGTTCACAGGAGCTTACCAGAAACATTTGTATTATGTTCATTAATCAATGCTTGTGTGTAGTGAATGTGTAATTCTTTGTTTATTCTACCAGATCCGAACTATTGGTTTGGTTCTGTACACTTTGTTGTTTTTGTTTTGTATTACTGTTTCTCTGCCGTCCGGCAGAGGTGGAGGACTGGGATGTTTTCTTGTGTTCTTTATTTGCCTCCCTGTCTTGTGTCATCGGTTCGCCCCTCTGTTGGTCCGGTTTCTTTTCTTCACCTTCTTCCTTTCTCCCTTCTTGTCTCGGTTTAATGTCCATGACGTCAGGAAATTGAACCCACAGTAATCACTAATAAAGATTTTTCATACATATACATCAAGTGGCGTACTACAGCGAAGCTGTAATACTCTGCTTGGGAAAGTAAAACTGTTGGGCTTGTACTTGGTACTCAGACACCAATTCTGAGTAGCATACTGCTAGACAGGACACGTTAAAAAATAAAAAATAAATCCCCCTGTAGCTAAATCTCCCAGTAGCTAAATCTCCCAGTAGCTAAATCTTCCTGTAGCTAAATCTCCCTGTAGCTAAATCTCCCTGTAGCTAAATCTCCCTGTAGCTAAATCCCCCTGTAGCTAAATTTCCTTGTAGCTAAATCTCCCAGTAGCTAAATCTCCCTGTAGCTAAATCTCCCCGTTGCCTAAATCTCGCTGTAGCTAAATCTCCCGGTAGCTAAATCTCCCGGTAGCTAAATCTCCCTGTAGCTAAATCTCCCTGTAGCTAAATCTCCCTGTAGCTAAATCTCCCTGTAGCAAAATTTCCTTGTAGCTAAATCTCCCGGTAGCTAAATCTCCCTGTAGCTAAATCTCCCTGTAGCTAAATCTCCCGGTAGCTAAATCTCCCTGTAGCTAAATCCCCCTGTAGCAAAATTTCCTTGTAGCTAAATCTCCCAGTAGCTAAATCTCCCAGTAGCTAAATCTCCCTGTAGCTAAATCTCCCTGGAGCTAAATCTCCCAGTAGCTAAATCTTCCTGTAGCTTAATCTCCCGGGAGCTAATTCTCCCAGTAGCTAAATCTTCCTGTATCTAAATCTCCCGCTAGCTAAATATCCCGGTAGCTAAATCTCCCGGTAGCTAAGTGTCCCTGTAGCTAAATGTCCTGGTAGCTAAATCTTCCAGTAGATAAATTTCCCGGTAGATAAAATTCCCGGTAGCTAAATCTCCCATTAGCTAAATCTCCCGGTAGCTAAATCTCCTTGTAGCTAAATCTGTCATTAGCTAAATCTCTCCGTCGCTAAATCTCCCGGTAGCTAAATCTCCCGGTAGCTAAATCTCCCGGTAGCTAACCCTCCCGGTAGCTAAATCTCCCCGTTGCCTAAATCTCCCTGTAGCTAAATCTCCCTGTAGCTAAATCTCCCTGTAGCTAAATCTCTCCCTGTAGCTAAATCTCCCTGTAGCTAAATCTCTCTGTTGCCTAAATCTCCCCGTTGCCTAAATCTCCCTGTTGCCTAAATCTCCCTGTAGCTAAATCTCCCGGTAGCTAAATCTCCAAGTAGCTAAATCTCTCTGTAGCTAAATCTCCCTGTAGCTAAATCCCCCTGTAGCTAAATCTCCCAGTAGCTAAATCTCCCAGTAGCTAAATCTCCCTGTAGCTAAATCTCCCTGTAGCTAAATCTCCCTGTAGCTAAATCTCCCTGTAGCTAAATCCCACTGTAGCTAAATTTCCTTGTAGCTAAATCTCCCAGTAGCTAAATCTCCCTGTAGCTAAATCTCCCCGTTGCCTAAATCTCCCTGTAGCTAAATCTCCCGGTAGCTAAATCTCCCGGTAGCTAAATCTCCCTGTAGCTAAATCTCCCTGTAGCTAAATCTCCCTGTAGCTAAATCTCCCTGTAGCTAAATCTCCCGGTAGCTAAATCTCCCTGTAGCTAAATCTCCCTGTAGCTAAATCTCCCTGTAGCTAAATCCCCCTGTAGCAAAATTTCCTTGTAGCTAAATCTCCCAGTAGCTAAATCTCCCAGTAGCTAAATCTCCCAGTAGCTAAATCTCCCTGTAGCTAAATCTCCCTGTAGCTAAATCTCCCTGTAGCTAAATCCCCCTGTAGCTAAATTTCCTTGTAGCTAAATCTCCCTGTAGCTAAATCTCCCTGTAGCTAAATCTCCCTGTAGCTAAATCCCCCTGTAGCTAAATTTCCTTGTAGCTAAATCTCCCAGTAGCTAAATCTCCCTGTAGCTAAATTTCCTTGTAGCTAAATCCCCCTGTAGCTAAATTTCCTTGTAGCTAAATCTCCCAGGACTCTACCAGCCCGCCTCAAAGAACACACCCCAAGATTGGTACTCTGTTGCCAGCTGAAATTACATGAAAATGGCCATGTTGGGGGGGGGGGCGATGAAGTGGAGACACACACATACAGTGAAGTTCGGGTAAAATTATAATAACGTTATGATTGTGAAAACACTCCTAATGTAAGTCAGAAACATACCCTGTAATTTCTGGGGAGTCACCAATTCGCATACTAAGGGTTGTAAGCTAATACGTTGTAGCCACAGCTACCCTGGGACAGACTTGCAGAGGCGAGGCTACCAGACACTGGCGCCACAGGGCCCTCTGACCACCACCAATGGGCAAAGGCAGGTGTAGTGTCTTGCTGAAGGACAAAGAAACGGCCGAGACAGAAATAGATAGGACTAGAACCAGCAACCCACAAATTACAGGACGAATTCCTACCTAACTTTTTGCTAAAATAAATCAACAAATAACTGAATTAATAAGTAAATTAAATAATACATTAATAAATACAATAGAAACAAAAAAATTGTTAATCAATAAGTTAATAAAAACAAACAATTAAATAAATAAAAATAAAGAAATAGAAACAATTAAATAAAGGAATAAATAAATACATAAATAAAAAACAATAGCAACTAATCAATTTAAAAAGTGAATAAATAATTACATAAAATACAAATAAATAAATAGATACAAAAAACTAATTAATAAATAAGTTAATTAAAACAAACAAATAAATGAATAAATTATAAACAAATAAGTAAAAACTAAGCAAAAAACTACAAATAGATACACTAATAAAGTACAGACCCCAAAATAAAGAAAATAAATAAGTAAAGAGAAAAATAAATAAATAAAATAGAAACAAAAACAAATAAATAAATTAATAATTAAGTACATCAAATACAAATGCATTAATAAATTAATTTAGAAACAAACAAAAATTAAGTAAATAAAATACAAATCAATAAAAATAGAAAAAAAAAGTAAAAAATACAACAAAATAAATAAAATAGAAAAATAAGTAAATAAACAAAATAAAAATAAATAAATATCAATTTTAAGGAGCTAATGTGTTTTAAATCATTATTTAGCTGAAAGATATTTTCCTATTTCATAGTCAGTCAGTCAGTCACTTTAGAGAGCAGGTTACTGATAAATAAGATCCTGCTATGTACTTTAATACCTGGAGGAGGAAACGCAGAGCAGAACTACACACTAGAGATTCAACTTATGACAAGCAAATAATATGCTTATCCTAAAAAAATTTGTGTGTATAATAATAATAATAATAATAATAATCACATCTTCAGATTTAAAATCAGATGTGAAGAAGGTAAAATAGGTTCTGGTTCCAGCGGAGGAGACTCCACTCACATTCAGGGCCACCACGATGACCTCCTCCGAAGCTCCGCCCCCTGCCGGCAGCTCCCGAAGCGACCGACGGTCATCCTGCTTCTCCTGGTTAACGGCAGCCTCGTACTCGCCGCCCTGGAAGTCGCCGTCCTCTTTGCCCTCTGACCTCTTACCGGTCACCTGGAGGAATGAGTGACGAAGCACAAATCCGAAACCCTGTGAAAGTCTTTTTCATTTAAAACTGCAGCATCTTCTATTAATGTGTCCTAACCTGTTTCTAATTGCAAAACTAATTATCTCCCCTCTAATCCAACACACCGTCGTTCCCAGTTTGCTCACCAGCTCTTCCACGCTCAGCAGTCCCATTGTGATGAAGCTCGGAGGTTCTGAGGCAGCCTGGGGACAGGTTTAGGTCCAGTGGTGTCCTGCAGGGACGGTGACTGCCTCCCCTGCAGCCTGCGGCTCTTATATATCCCGTCAGACGTTTGCAGGCACTCGATTCGGGTCAAGTTACCGTCCTCGTGTTCTGCCCCCAGTCCGGCCCAGTTTGGGCATCAGTGTGTCTGCGAGCAGAGATAGAGGAAAGGGAAGAGGCATCCCTCTGTTTGCATGTTGACACGTCAAGGTGAAAGAAAAAACTCCTCTTTTTTATTGTTTATCACATAACTCTTGTTTTTATTGTTACTTTGGTTTTTACCTGAGTTCTTCGTGAGCTTTTTCTCACTTTAAGCTACAGGAAAACTGTATTTTAGTATATTTTATTGGTTTATCTTCAGTTTAGTCTTTTAGATAATTTTGCGCACATATGTTTCAATTCTAATGTCTCCGTTTCGGTTAGTCAACGATACCAGGAACCGATACTTAAAATGTGGAAATTCTGCAATAATTTCACAGAAAATGTTTACTATACACTTTAAATTTTCCTTTTGAGGTCATTTTTATTAAAAAAACGTGTTTAATCTAAAACCTGTCTTCCAATTAATTGCCAATTTTTTTGTGTGCTTAAAGTATCGGCATCTGTACTCTGTATCGTATCGGTTTGAAAAAAGTGGCATCGTTGCATTTCTATTAAAAACCTTTTGGGTTAAATATTTTATTTTATTTTAAAGGACCACCAGAATTTTTATTTTTAGCTAACAACGTTTTTATATATATTTCGTACTTTCAATTTAAGCATTTAATTTTGTATTTTTCCTTATTGGTTTTGTTGTATTTATTCTGTTTTTCTGAATTAATTAAATTTTTTGCTTTAAGTTGATTTTTTAATTGTGAATTATTATTAAATGATATCATTGTATACATTATGTTATTAAAACATTTTGGTTTCTATAGATGACTTCCCAAAATATATTTTATTTTATTTTAACAAATTATTTTATAGGACCTTTTTCATTTTTTGTCTACTTTCAATTTAGGCTTTTAATTTATCAGTTTTTCGAATATTATTTCATTTTTCTGAAGTAATTTAATTTTAGCTTGAAGTTGCATTTTAAAGAGTAAATTATTGTATTTTAGAATAGAGTTTATTTGATAAAATAATCCGTTATTAAAAATTAAAATTAAATTAAATTCTAGCAACAAAGTGACAGATAAAAAGAATAATTTAGATGCAGTCAAAAAAAAATAAAAAATAGAATTATATTTGCATTGAGAGAAACATTACAAAACCAAGAAACTGCGCAGTTACGGAAAATAAAAATGATGTGCAACTGATTTGTATTATTTAAAAATATATATTTACATAATTTACCATTTTAAAGTTAATGTATTATTTGCAATAAGTTAATATAATATAAACTGTGTTAATCAAGTATTTTAGTCTGAATCCTGCATTTGGACGTGTGAACAGGAACCAAAGTGAACCCTCTAGTCTACTTTCTATCTCTGAACAGTATGACTCTGTCTAACAACTGTGATGTGAGCCTCTATTAATAGAAACCCATTTAGCGTTGTTGTATCCATGTAAAGACAGAGTTATCTAAATTAAGTCGGATAAATAAAACATTTGCTTGTCCAGAAGCTGCTAAACTCTGCATGGCTTTATAAAAACGCACAGAAACTAGGAGCTTGTCGTTTCTAAATCCATCTCTCCGTAGTTAATCCCCGTGAATGCTGAGTATGCAGAGAAAAATGCGGTGATGTCACCGTGAGGAGACGGGTTGATGATGCCGCAGCAATAAATAGTCACACCTCCTCACATATGGCTGTCATCGGGCCGTCCGTCGCCTCCTGTCGGATGCCTTCCTCTGACCAGCTGGCAAATGTGGTCAAAATGCACATTACGCATCAAACAGGGACGCATGAGACGCTCTGACAGCAACTCCTGCTGCACGGGACGTGTGGCTGAGCTCATCGTTCACCAATCAGAGGCCAGAGACAGGCGAATGTCAGGAATGATGGAGGGAGGATTCAGGCGGTACAGATCCTCTAATGGTTTAAAAAAAGTCGTTTTTTAAGGGGGGGAAAAAGGCCTAAAAGATAAACCCAAAGTAAATGCAGAATTGTTCCACATTAATAAGGTTAAAATGCACGTTCTTGGAACATCTACAAACCTATGCCTGAGTAAATTAGAATAAATCGAAGGAGAAATGTGACATTTCTAGCCTCACTTTTTTACACAGGAAAACACCAATGTTTCCACACACAGTGATTCAGCAACTCCTTCACTAGAGCTGTGTTGAAATAATCGAAAAATCGATTCTGAATCGAAAACGAATCGAATTGATTCACGAGTTCAAAATTCGATTTTCTCTTTGAGAATAGTTTGCCCTTTTTTACAGCTGAAACAGGAAGGAAAAGTCCAGACGGCAATTTTAATTCTTGCATCTGAAAGGGTTAATACAGTTTCCCATGGTGAGCTGTTACTCGCCCACGGTTAAGCCATTGAATTTCAGGCATAAAATTAAGATAACACTTTTTTATGGCACTGACCAGTATCAATATCCAACTGGATCAAATTGAATCGATTCTTAAAATTTGAATCAATACCCAGCCTTATTCTTCACCATACATACACCAAGATTTGGAATAACCTGAGCAAATGCAAAAGCTTCCAGAAAGGTTTTAGGAATGACACCACCAGCCAGAAATGAATTTGGCTTTTTCCACTGGAAAATACAACTTATTCAGAGTCAAAAAACATCTACTGAAGCTTTTGGAAATGAAATGTAACTAGTGATTTATCAATTTCTACTATCGTGCACGGTATAAAATTTAGTCGCTGTTGTACAAGTTAAGTCGTCCTGTAACTCTAGTAATTCAGTGGCGTCTGGTCTCTGGCGAAAAACCAAATATCACCGCCTACACAGTTCTTTTTCTAATCCAGTTTTGGAGAAACATGGCGTCATGTAGCAGCTTTAATTATTAAATTAGAAGTAGGTTTCAGGATCGGATTTACAGATTTACAGCTGCTGCTACAGCATGAATAATCAGGTTTGGGACTTCTCTATCAGAATGCGAAAACAATATAACGCAGAAGATATTAAAATATACAAACCTCACGTTTAAAAAAAAAATTAAATTCTCTAAATAATTAATACTTTATCACCATTTAAAATAAATGGTGCATATTTTTCAGGAAAATATGTGTTGGAGTTGTAGTTAGTTCTCTCCCTTATTTAGTTTTAATTGCCATTTCAGTAATGTTTTCGTGTTTTACTTTAAGACCTTAGTGTTTGGATTTTGGCACTTCTTTGTTTCCATATTTTTCCTTCTTCCTGCTCTTAGACGTTTTTACCTTTCAGTTTTATTTTGTTTTACTTTTTATTGATGTTTCCCTCTAGTTTATCAGTCTTGTTTTTCAGACAGTTTTGGTTTTCTTCCAGTTTCCCTGCATTCCCAGCCCTACAAATTACCTGTTCTCTTCTCTTAACCTGCATCCATTCGACAGTAACTGGTTCTCAGGTTTTCTCAGTCCATTCCTCCTCAGTATATTTAGTTTTTCTCGCCTTTTTATTTATTAATACTCTTTAATTTACTCTGGCTGCATTCGGTTCCTACCTTTTTGTACAACAAGACAGCCAGAGGTTGAGCTACACATTTCTGTCGTCAGTCATTTTGACCAACGGTGGGTCAAAAAAAATAAAATCGATGAGGTCATAATCTATTTTTTTTTTTACAATTTTTTTATTATATCATGCTCTACTGTATTTATTTTCTTCAACCAAAGTTTTAATATCAAGAAAATTTCTCCAACTGAAGTAATCGAAGGTCAGTAACTCCCATCAGCCCCCACATAGACATTGAGTACATTGTCTAGATCTGAGATAATGCTCAGATGCTCTTATAGGAATCTTTTTCTACTTTTGATTGGTTTAGATACCTGAATTCCATGCATAAAGTAAAAACGCGCCGGGGTGTGAACACTTATCTGTCAAAACGACAGATGGCCTTCACTGTTTAAAAAAACATGGGTCAAATATTGAAAATAATAATATAGGGGTGTAGAATGAAAGTGCATTTCCTTAAATAATTACATTTGAACAAAAATATTCTAAAATGTGCATTTTAATGGGAACAACAGTGACATTATGTTTACATCTACGAGCCAGAGGTGGCCGATGGTTGCACGTTGACAGTTACGGTTTCTATGATCCAACAATGTGTTCGGTACAGCTCGGCTGGGACCGGGAAGAATGGCGGAGTCAGCAAGTCAAGCAGCTGCTTAAGAGACCCAGAGATATCGTTATCCGTCTCAGGAGAGGAGTGACCACAGAAGAAGAGAAACGAGTAGTTTTAGGTGAAGCCTACACTAGACGGACCCACATAAAACATTTCTACGCCATCAAAATACGCAGAAACTGCGACTTTCCTCCTGGATCGGTAAGCTAACTCACTAGCTAACTTAACTAGCTAGCTAAAAGGAACGAGAGTAGTTTTAGGTGAAGCCTAAACTAGACAGACCCACATAAAACATTTCTACGGCATCAAACACACACGGAAACGGCTACTTTCCTCCTGGATCGGTAAGCTAACTCTCTAGCTAACTTAACTAGCTAGCTAACAGAATCTAGAGTAGTTTTAGGTGAAGCCCACACTAATTGAACCTACAGTGGGGCAAAGAAGTATTTAGTCAGCCACCGATTGTGCAAGTTCCCCCACTTAAAATAATGATAAAATCCATGAATTCACATATTAGGATTTTTAAAGAATTTATTTGTAAATTATGGTGGAAAATAAGTATTTGGTCACTTCAAACAAGGAAGATCTCTGGCTCTCACAGACCTGTAACTTCTTCTTTAAGAAGCTCTTCTGTCTTCCACTCGTTACCTGTATTAATGGAACCTGTTTGAACTCGTTATCTGTATAAAAGACACCTGTCCACAGCCTCAAACAGTCAGAATCCAACCTCCACTATGGCCAAAACCAAAGAGCTTTCGAAGGACACCAGGAAAAGAATTGTTGACCTGCACCTGACTGGGAAGAGTGAATCTACAATAGGCAAGCAGCTTGGTGTGAAAAAATCAACTGTGGGAGCAATTATCAGAAAATGGAAGAAACACAAGACCACTGATAATCTCCCTTGATCTGGGGCTCCACGCAAGATCTCATCCTGTGGGGTCAAAATGATAATGAGAACGGTGAGCAAAAATCCCAGAACCACACGGGGGGACCTGGTGAATGACCTGCAGAGAGCTGGGACCAAGGTAACAAAGGTTACCATCAGTGACACACTACAACGACAGGGAATCAAATCCTGCAGTGCCAGACATGTCCCCCTGCTTAAGCCAGTGCATGTCCAGGCCCGTCTGAAGTTTGCCAGAGAGCACATGGATGATACAGCAGAGGATTGGGAGAATGTCATGTGGTCAGATGAAACCAAAGTAGAAATTTTTGGTATAAACTCAACTCGTCGTGTTTGGAGGAAGAAGAATACTGAGTTGCATCCCAAGAACACCATACCTACTGTGAAGCATGGGGGTGGAAACATCATGCTTTGGGGCTGTTTTTCTGCTAAGGGGACAGGATGACCGATCCGTGTTAAGGAAATAATGAAAGGGGACATGTATCGTGAGATTTTGAGCCAAAACCTCCTTCCATCAGTGAGAGCTTTGAAGATGAAACGTGGCTGGGTCTTCCAACATGACAATGATCCCAAACACATTGCCCGGGCAACGAAAGAGTGGCTCCGTAAGAAGCATTTGAAAGTCCTGGAGTGGTCTAGTCAGTCTCCAGACCTCAACCCAATAGAAAAATCTGTGGAGGGAGTTGAAAGTCCGTGTTGCTCGGCGACAGCCCCAAAACATCACTGCTCTCGAGAAGATCTGCATGGAGGAATGGGCCAAAATACCAGCTACTGTGTGTGCAAACCTGGTAAAGACCTATAGTAATCGTTTGACCTCTGTTATTGCCAACAAAGGTTATATTACAAAGTATTGAGTTGAATTTTTGTTATTGACCAAATACTTATTTTCCACCATAATTTACAAATAAATTCTTTAAAAATCCTGCAATGTGAATTCCTGGATTTTCTTTCACATTCTGTCTCTCACAGTTGAAGTGTACCTATGATGAAAATTACTGACCTCTGTCATCATTTTAAGTGGGAGAGCTTGCACAATTGGTGGCTGACTAAATACTTTTTTGCCCCACTGTACATATAACATTTCTACGGCATCAAACACACGTGGAAATGGCGACTTTCCTCCTGGATCAGTAAGCTAACTCGCTAGCTAACGTAACTAGCTAGCTTTAAGGAACTAGAGTAGTTTTAGGTGAAGCTTACACTAGACGGACCCACATAAAACATTTCTACGGCATCAAACACACGCGGAAACGGCTACTTTCCTCCTGGATCGGTAAGCTAACTCTCTAGCTAACTTAATTAGCTAGCTAACAGAATCTAAAGTAGTTTTAGGTGAAGCCTACACTAATTGAACGTACATATAACATTTCTACGGCATCAAACACACGTGGAAATGGCGACTTTCCTCCTGGATCTGTAGCTAACTTAACTAGCTAGCTAAAAGGAACTAGAGTAGTTTTAGGTGAAGCCTACACTAGACGGACCCACATAAAACATTTATACAGCATCGAACTGGTGGCTGACTGGTCGCTTGAACGGCGACTTTCCTTATATAGCAGCTCCCAGATGCGCACAAGTCAGATCAAATCCCCTGAAATCTAGAGGAAGCGGTGAAGAGCGCACACAGAAATGCACGCAGGAGAGACAGACTTTTACGCAACAGAAGCAGGCGGTTAAAACTTCAAATAGCTGCAGACTAAAATTAAAAAAAAGATTAGAAATCAACATAGAATTATTCATATTCATTTTAAGCTTAAGATAACAGGCCCTATTTTACAGGAATTTATAACATTTGTCCAGTAAACGGAAAATCTGCCGGTCGAGTTGTCCGGTGCCAGTTTTTTTTTCCAGCGAAAACTCAGGTGTGTAACTTTTGAACAATGTCGGGCTGTGATCGGGCTCGGGCTTTAAAAAGCTGTCAATCAAAATATACTCTTCGGCCTCGGGCTGAACTCTCTCAGGGTCGTGTTGGGCCCAACTTTGAAGGCCCGATTACAGCTCTACCCTACAGCTATACAGCCGTGATACATGCTTGCGCTTTTCACCAGGTTTAACAAGTTAATTCGGTACACAGCTGCAATCTCTTTATATCATTGTATTACAATGAGTTTTCTTGTAAAGTGCCTAGAGGGTAAATCTGTTGTGAATTCCCGCTAAATAAATGAACTGAACTGAAAGGGAGGGGGTTAATAATAGTCTTAATAAAAGTGTCCTGCTTTATTTGAGCTTGTTGTCGGGCCAATTCTTCCAATTACTGAGAGGTGAAACTTCCCAGCTTCTCCTGGACTGTCATCTCGGGAGGCACCTCCTCAGAATCAAACCAGCTGATACAAATATCTGTTAAAAACGTTTTTAAAATGACTTTTTGTCGTGTTTCACAGTAAATCGACATTATACAGACTTTCCTACAGCCTGGCGAGTTAGCTGAAACACTTCACCCATCAGCGGCCTCAATGTTCTCCTCCCGCAGAAGCTGTAAACGGGAATGAGAACCAACAGGTTTTGGTGATGGTTCTGCTGACAGCTCCATGGCTTCATCAGCGTTTATCGCCGTTTCAGATGAGGGAAAACAACAGAGACGTCCAGCAGGACTTTAATCTCCCTCCGATGAAACAAACAGCTCATTTCCCCCTGAGATATCTTTCTGTCACCGGTCCAACAGGCAGTATCTTCACACGTTGTCCGAGCAGCTCGGTCAGCTGCGTACCGGTAGTCGGGTCAGGCGATAAACCCTGAGGGATGCATCATTGGATTCTGTAATTATAAATAGGCCCCTGCAGAATCCCTCCCTGGAAATAAATCCAGTTCGCTCTAATATTAGCAGCATAAATCCTCCACTCACCCAGAATCCTCGCTTGGCAGGAGGGAGGGTGAGGAAGGGGGCTCCATCTGCGGGTCTCAGAGCTGTTTATGAGGGTGTCATCGTATGAAGATCATCCTTCACTCAGAGGCACCGTCCGGTTGTAGCTCACAGTGTCAGAACGCCTCCACCCAGCTCTGACAGGGAGGAGCCGTTATAGTTTAAATAACATCTGATGGAGCTTTGTTATGATCAGGACCGGCCCAAAGTCACCCCCCTTTCTAACGGCGTTTCAATCCAGATTTGGTCTAATCTGGTAAAATAGGCAGTTTAGTATTAGTGAATATTAAAAAAAAATCATTTTTAATTCTAAATTAAAAAGGTGGGGTATATACATTTTTATTTCTTTAAATGTAATTGATTCCAAATAAAAACAGAATTTTAATTTTAAAATTCATCAGTAAGATTTTAAATACTATTTTAATTCAAATTTTTAAATATAAAGAAATTAGCAAAGCATCTTTTCATATACCGATTAATGCTCCTGTGCATGTCCCGGTCAAATAAAACAATAAACTAAATCTGTCAGACATAAAAAAAAAAATTTTTTTTTCTAAATTTTATATCAGAAAATATAATTTAAATATCATAAATATGTAGGACGTTAATTAAGGATACTACAGTTTTGTTGCAAAATGACGACTTTTCCACATCAGGGAACATTCACGTTTTTTTCTTGAAAATACGTGGAGGTAAACTCAAAATTTCGGAGTCTTTTGGCAGAAATTTACTTCCATTTTGTTTGTTTTTTAAAATTTACAATGGCCCTAATAAACCAGATTTAACAACTTAACACAGCATCTCACGATTTTACGACTCTACTCACTAAAAAAATAAAAACAAATGGAAAACTTATGTGAACATATCCTTTGTTTTCATAAGCCATGCAATTAGGTAATGTGCATAAAAAAATTCTACATATTTTAACAAAACTTTGTAGTTTGTAGCTGCTTGTAGTTGCAGGTATGCTGAGATGATGGTTTGATTTTAATGCGTGTGAGTTACCTGAAGGAACGCTGCTCTGTGTTGCAGGATACATTCAGGATCGAATGAATCAGGTGGGAAATTAAAGATGTTATCGTATGTTATCGCATTTGTGGATTTGACATTTCCAGTAATATTGCTGTTACCACAAAAAATAAAAAGTGATGTCAGTCTTGGTTTCTTTGGTTTTGGTTCTACTGTGTTCTGTGTTTGCTCTCTCTGTTTTTTAACTATTCCTCTTCAGGTCCAGGGTCGGGAAACAGAAGCTGACATCTCTGCAGATCCCACACATCCTGGACACAAACCGCTGTTTTTTCAGAATAAAAGTGAAGCTAAAATCAAATCGAAGAAAGATCTATCTATCTATCTACTGTGAAGACAAGTTGAACCTAAAACCGACACAGAGGCAACAATCCAGAGTCACATACCTACATGTATGGAATGTGTGCCTCCTGCCTCCTCTATGGTGGGTGTGCATTGAGGTGTCAACCGTTGGAGACAAACAGGTGGAGCCGGTTGAGCTAGAGAGAAGAATCTCCCCAACGGCAGCTCGGCTCGGAGCCGATCCTCGGGCGGGTTCAAGTTTAAAGACAGAAGACGACAGCTGGTGAAGGGAAATGCTTCCCATGTGACACGGCAGGGCAATTCAGAGAATGGTCAGCTGTTTTTCCAGCTGCAGGCCTTCCACCGGTTAGCTCTGATGTCCGGGATGATGAACACAAAAGCTTAAGGCTCCGTGTTTCCACAAAACATAAACAGGGACTGAATATTTCTCAGGCAACAAGTGCTGCTTCATTAGTGCTGCAATGACAGTGATGATTGTCAGCAGTAAGGTTAGCTTGTACTGTTGCTTAAACGTACGGGATGCTGTTTGTAAAGTCACACATGTTGCAAAATTAACGACAGTAGTTTGAGTTATTTAGTCTGTCATACAAGAAAAAATATGGGGTTCATTTTTCAAAGCCATATTGGTGTCCAAATGTTATTTATAAATGTCACAGTGTCCAACTAATTGTTTAGTTTACAAATTAAATATTGAGCTCCAAACTAAATATGCTAATTATTTCTTTTATAGATTATTTTTTATCCAAAGCTAAGTAGTATAATTTAGCTTGTTAGCTGAATATTTAGCCAGCAAACTAAACTGGCTAGCTAAAGTAAATGTTTAAACGTTTAGCTAATATGCAAATTCGCTTGCCAAAACATTAGTTTTCCACAAAGCTTTATATTAGCTCCTGATGCTAGTGCACAACTATTGCTTTAAATCCATCATTAGCTAAACATCGGTATTCCCGCTAAAACAGCTCATCCCATGTTATAAATTGAAATGCTGCACATGTCGGGAATTAAAAAGTTATAGTAGCTTACATCGAGGTGACACTTTCTCTTTTGGTAATCGACTTCCGTGTTTTCAGCTAGTAAATTTAGCTTCATTATTAGCTAAATATTAGCTAAATGTTTAGCTCTGAAATAAATCTTTAGTTCAAAATATGTATTTGGCTAACTAGCTAAAAATAGCTTTGTAGTAAATGTTTAACTCAGCACCCGAGAAATGCCGTGGTTTAGTAATCACTATCACTAATCACTCCACCAAAGCAGCAGTGCTTCGCCTACTGAGAAAATAGTTTCCAGTATTTAAACGTTTAAAAATTGTCTGTGTCTCATATGACCTTGTTATTTTTACACACTGTGTCTATACAAATCAAAACATGTAAATAGGAGAATGTTGGCGTTATTTAATCCCTTATTGGAATTATTATGCTAGCTGGACCCATTTACATCCAGTCTTTGAGCTAAGCTAGGCTATCGGTGGGTGTTTCAAACAGACAGAAAGGACGCACGGAGATGAAAAAAGGTATGCATGGACTTATCTAAGTCTGGGGGATACAGTGAATAAGCTAAAGTCCCAAAAAATCGAAGTGTTCCTTTAAGTTTAAGTGTTGGACGACAAAAATAAACCATAAAAGAAGTTTACATAGAGGTTCGACAGACCCAACTCCTCTTTCAGTGGTCCACTTCTGCTTATCAGCAAGTGAATTGAATTAGCTCTAATCTAAACATTTAGCTAGCCTGTTTAGCTTGCTAGCTAAATATTTAATTTCAAACTATATTGTGTTTCTTGCCAAGTATTTAGTTAAACATTAAATATCTAATATATATAATCGAATTTGTGGACTAAGTACGTGGGTAATAAACTAAATATTTATCTAGTTTGCTACTACATACTAAATTAGTCAGCTAAATACTTAGCTTGTGGCTAGCTGTGCAGCTGGGTGATTCACTGAATTCGGTGCTCTTTGTGTCCGTAGTGAAGTGTCTCTCAGTTTTGTTCAACTAGGCCTATATAACAACATACCAATCGCCCCATTTTAAGTAATAATTATTCAGTTAAACTTAATTAGCACCCAGGAAGTGACATTATTTAAGTCTTCTCTTGCTCATACAGTAGAGGTAAGTATTAGCATACTTTCCGACCTATATTTTAGCGTTTTTTTCATCAAACTGACATTGTTACAACACAGTTACATACAAAAATGATATCAGATTGTTTAAAGAAATAATAATAATAATAATTATTGTCTTGAAAAAAAAGATCTTGTTTTTCTCATGCTATATGCGGGGCCAAAAACACTAGCTAATGTGGACTTATGGCTAAAATCTTCAACCCTTCAAAAAGCTGCTTTAAAACAACCAGAATAGCAAAAAATATTATGAATGTTTGTGTTTTTATGGCTTAGATAAACAAACATAGTACCAATACTCCTTCATTAGATGCAATTTTTAGAAAAAAATTTCCTGAAGGTGGATTTTTCCGTAATCAGACACCCCGAAGTGCACCAAAGTCAGAAAATGACCCAGGCCAAAATTAGCAGTGCTTCTCATTGTTTTTGCTAAAATATTTATGTTTTTTTTTGCATTTTTTAGTACATTTTGTTAATAGTGTATTATTTATGTCTACTAAAGATCAATATGTGAAATTACTGGATGAGCTAAACGTTTGTTTCGTTGTAGTGAGCTGAAAAATGACCAAAAAGATGTTTAGTCTCATAGCTAACCCTCGAACGAGACTGAATATTTCTACCATGAATGCATCTCCAGTCCAAACGAGTGCAGTGTTGAAGGAGTTTAATGCACTGGTGCCCATCACACCCTGAAAATGATCCCAGTTTGGCATGCGTGGTGACTCAGCTGCTCTTCAGCTGCCGCTGACTTCATTAGGAGGGACCGGCCTTCTTCCTGAACAACACGGCAGATGCTGATGACAAGCAAAACAGGTACAAACCTGCAAAAGTGTCTCTGTATGAATGGCATAGCTCGCTAAAGTGAGAAAGCTGCTGTCGGTGTGAGTGGTGAGACTCGTACACAGACAGTGATGACTCATTTGTCGCAAACTGAGTTTGACTCAGAAGGACCTTCGACTGGGAACCAAAAGTTATGATGAGAGGACGACTGTCAAAAGGTTCAGAACGGCAGATGAACGAGAAGAAGACTGGAGGAGATGGGGAAAAGAGGGCAGAGAGACATCAGCGGATCGGAAAGCTTGAGGAGGGGAATTCAAGAAGCAGCGGTCAGTAATTGGGGGGTTCAAAAGTTGATTCGCATTCCTGCTGAGTGAGAATCCAGAACAATGAGCAGAGAACGGAGGGAGGAGAGCCTGAGACTGCTCCGGACAAACGAGGGGAACAGATGTCTCCCTCACTGTTCCCTCCCTGCCAAACGCAGGAACCCACGTCTAATTAAGGAGCTGGAGTTTAATCCCCGTAGAAGTCCAAGAGTTCCTCTTCTGCACCAACGCACTGCAAGATATCAGCAGATATTGGTTATTATGTGGGAATCAGCTTAAATGGAGCTTCAATCTAGCTTTAAATTCAGCTAAACTAGTTTTTATGCATTGAACGGAAGCAGGTTTTAAACCCCGATGGACTGGAGAGAGATCCTTTACGAAACAGACAGGAGGTGGAGACGTCCCGAGCGTCACCTGAAGGCACCAAAATGGAAAGAAATTAGGGAAAAATGTTAGAGAGACAAGTCTGAGATGTTTGGACATCTGAAGGGGGGACAGGGGACATACTGGTCAAAGGACAGAGAATTTGGAGGCGGATATAAAGATGTCTGCTGTTGGAACACCCAACCATCTCCATCGACCATCCAGCCGATGACAACCACTGTCCATCTTTAATAGTGAAGAATCTGGGCTCGATTTGTTTTTTTACTTTGAGCTGACTTTTATCCCTCACATTAAAAACATCTCTAAAATAGGATAGAACATCGCCCACAGAATAATGCATGCTTTTATCACCAGAAGAACCGCTCGGCTTTCCCAAGAGCATATCTAGTTTACAACTTCCATAAAATTCAGCAGCTCGTGTCCTGATGAAGACCAGGAGGCGGGAGCACATCACACCGTCCTTAAAATCTCTGCATTGGCTCCCCGTATGTTTCAGGATCGTTCTTTTAATGGCTTTTAACGATCTTGGGCCTTCTTATCTTTTTTGCAGCCGTCTCCAAATCATCCCTAAAGTCAGGACACATACCCACCGTGAGGCGTCCTTCCAGTATTATTATTCATTATAGTCTGTTTAAATCCTTTGTAAGTTTTACTTGATTATATTAGTCTCACTTTGACTCCTCACAACAGACAAAGCAGACATGTTCGTCCTTTCTTAGAACTCGTCTCAGGAGGTCTCTTACCGGTTTCCAGTTCGTGACAGAGCCAAGCTTGGACGTTTGGTTGTTCCTTGCAGCCTGAGGGGGGCCAGTCGGGGTCAGAAGGTTGAAACATGGCCTCAGCTTGGTGATCCAACAGGACAAAAGCCGTTTTCAGACAGTTAAGTTCCAAGAAACGAGTTCTTGGAACCAACTTGTTAGAATTCAGTTCTTACAACAACCCTTCCCAGGAGAAACTTTTCAGATTCCTTTCATACAGGCGTCAGGGACCTTGACGGAGACGGATGTGAGAAAACTGCTGCTGTTTTTGAAAAAAATTTGGTTTAATTAGATTTTTTTTCTCTAGTTTCGGGGCTTTAAGAAGCGGAAACCTAGCTGATGAGTTCACCAAAGGCCCGCGACTTTTTCTAGCCATGCCTCGGAGTATCAGCTACAATGGTTACAGAAACTAAAGCCGCATTCGGACAGAGGAGTTCTAAGATTAGTATTACTTCAGCGCCACACGAGACCACAAACCAAAACCCGCGAACATAAGGGGAGAAGAAAACCCATTGAGAAAACCACGACAAAGCTAGCATGGAGAGCGAGGAGGCTACCGCGTTCATGGTCCGCATGATGGCAACACGACTGATGCAAAGCTTTCACTTCCTCGTCGGTACATTTATCGCTAACCATCTTCTTGCTCTGTCGCTGCTGTTGTTGTTGTTTTTAAAAATGGCAGGTCCACAGGAAGCAGAACTCCAGAGGGTTGGTTTATGCGTACGACCAATCACCAAACACCCACGTCGTATTAGTTCCAATGGAACCCCAGAAAGACCCTGCCTCGGAGTCGGAGCTAAAATGGTTATGGGAACAGAGGGCCGCTAGTTCCTATATATCCAAATGCACGAAAAAACGCTTAAAAAAGGTTATAGGAACTTCAAAAGGTTCCTACAGTCCGAATGCAGCTTAAGCGTCATGGTTCTTATCTATAAAGGTTACAGGAACTAAGGCCACGTCCACACTAAGCCGGGTAATGCCTGAAACGTATAATTATTTAGTCTACACCCCCCTATCGTCCACACTAACCCGGCGTCGTTTAAGGTCTGTGGCCGGATAACTATTAGCCGGGTAAGAGAGCCGTGTAAATCTTAATTCAACGGCTAAACGAGCTAGTGTGGACAGCTTCCCCGGATAATGAAAGGAAGTGGCGTCAATGAATGCTGCGTCAATAACAATACGACACTACAGACAAAGACAACAGCGAAGAGTAATAAATCGATCTCGTCGTCTGTCCACACCAAAAACTCTCTTTCTTCTGAGCAGCTATTGTTCTCTTCGGTTAACGGGACAAGCAGATATGTACTGTGCTGTAGAGCTTCTTGTATATATTATGTAGGCGCTGGCGTCACGTAGATTATACGCGTGTTTCGTGCGTCTTTTCGCGCATGCCCAGTATTTGCACAGGTCCGTATGGGATTGCGCAATCATGGGACCTTAAACGTGGCGTAAATGCTCGTGTTGAGTGGATAACATTAGGCGTCTAACTCCCCGTATAATCTCATCGGCTTAGTGTGGACGTAGCCTCAGAAAGGTTCCTACGAGAGTAACTAATGGTCCCAAACGCACAACACTGTAACGGCTAACAGTGGGTATAAAACTTCAGGCTTTTTCAAAGTTCTGACGTTAACCCTTTTAAAGGTTTAAAAGCAGAGTAAAACCAGTTTAACGAAGAACAGAAGTCAGCTATTAGCCAGAAGCCCATTGATGGACGCTACAAAGGGTTTAACCAAACATTGATTGGGTTCACTGAACTCGGGTTAATTACGTTTAGTTCGTTAATGGAGTGTCATTTTTCTTCTCACTTAATGAGTAAATTCTCATTTAAAAAGCATTTTCTTTGGTTTAAAATCAAACCTTCAGGTGTGCCAGATTAAATTACTGTAATTACTACAAGCCAGAAAGACGTTAATAGAACTCATGGCGACACGAAGCAGCTTAAAGTAGAACTAACCTCCTCCTGTCATCAGAAATATTCATTCTCCTCCATCAGCTACAGAATGCGTTTTGTAACCAAAACTACTTCCAATAAACTCAAAAATGTTAACATCACTGCTGTAATTTGCACTTTTTTGTTTTCAAAATGATCTTTCTCAGTTGGCATATTCAAACAACTTCACACTACTTTGGTTTTTGTGTCCTGAATGTACATTTATTATCACTGCAAAAACTGTCCATCCTTAATTTAAGAAGCTTTAGACTACACAAACCCTCAACAATATTTTTATACTTTTTTTTTAACACGTTATATCTTTGCAGCAACCTCAACATTGCAATAACCCAATTTGATCAATCAATTTGTAAAACAGTTCAAGGCCCCAACTTAATTCTGTCACATCTCAAATATCAAATGGTATCCATGTCCCTTTCAATATGCATGTTATTTTTTCTAACGACAAGGCTGCCAACATTTGTTTAATCCACTCTGTAATACTTGATTCTCTTGTTTCTTTCCATTTTAATGCTATTAACCTTTTTGCTTGTACCAAACCCGTATCAATAACCATTTTTTTCACCTTTTGAGTACTTTATCTGGTCAGGACGCAATCCCAAAATGAGAAACCCAAGGATTCAAAATGACCTCCCTAGACAGTATTTCTTTTATGGTTTGTGTTACTGCAGCCCAAAACGATCCAATTTTCCTGCATTCCCAAAAACAATGCCAAAAGGCACCTTTCTGCACATTACATTTGGTACATGTGTCTGTTAATATTATATTTTTAGTTTTTCAGGTGTAATATATATATTCGCATTAGCCATTTGTATTGCAACCATCCTAATCTGAAATTAATTGTTTGTTTATTGGCTTTTATACATACCAATTCCCATTGTTTAATGGACACATATTTTCCTAAATCATTTTTTCCAGGCGTTAAGCCTTCCTAACGAATCTTCAGGTGATTTTGGATATGATAAATTTGTAAATGTCTGATTTGCCCCTTTTTTTGAACAGCTTTGCTTATTATTTCCTCCAATTCAGATTCTGGTGGTTTATCGCGTGTATTATTTTGTTTAACTCTAATATAATTTCTAATTTGAAGATACTTAAAAAAACGTTTTTTATCTAAATTATATTTGTGTCTGAGCATATCACATGACATCATGTATAACCCTCAAAATACTTGATTTTAGTCTAAAGCTGTTCAAATTAAGTGAAATAATCTGCCAATAAAATAAGACAATTGGCACTTAGTATTTAAGTCTCAAAACAAGATCAAAAAATAGTTTTTAGGTGGAAACAAGAGTTTTGTTTTTCTACTTTGTTTGTTGCAGTGTATCATAATTCTATTTTTCTACTTTATCTTCTTTTCTTTTGTGATCCTAAATGCTTCTATAATCTGTGGCTTTGCTGCTGTGGGATAAAAAAATTCTGTTAATTAAATAAGACCTAAAAACACATCCATTCAAACCAGTTTAATCAGTTCAGACACTGATTTTAGTAGTTGTGCCCTCTACTTATTTGACATTTGATAATTGTTTTCTTTATTGTCTGTCTATGCATTATTTTAAAGGGTTTTTTTTCTCTTTAAGGTGACCTTGGGTTTTAAAAAGGCGCCGTCAAACAAAATGTATTAATATTATTATTTAAGGTCTCAAAAGAAACCCATTATAGACCAAATTAAAGAAATTAAAATTGTTCATCAGTCTGGAAATGGTTTCAAAGTCATTTCACAAGATAAAAAACAAAAATATTTAGTGTTTTTGATCTAATTTAAGCACCAGCGTACAGAGAAACAGTTTCCAAATCCAGAAGGAAGGTCAGTGAGAGAACACCCGTAACTGTAAGAGAACATGGAACACAATGGCTCGTCTGGAAGATCTGGAGTAAAACCGACAGAGCATTTTAGGGCATACATCGTGCCTACAGTCAAACACGGTGGTGGCAGAGTTATGATCTGGGGCCGCTTCGCTTCTTGTGGACCTGGACGACTGCCTGTAACGGATGAAACCATCGATTCTGTAGTAGATTTTAGATTAGATGATTAGAAGCGCATCATGAAGGAACGGATTGAGGTTTAGGAGTGGCCCAGTCAAAGTCTGGACATAAATCTGAGTGAGAAGCTGTGTAGACGTGTTACTGTCAGAAATAACCAACACCTGATGGAGCCGTTGTTGCCAACGCGGGAACATCCAGTTATCATAAAGTCATCTTTCGAAAGCCGCTGCTTGTTTTTGCTCGAGTTATTTTTGTCTCATGAGAAAATGTGTCTGACGAGCCGCAACACTCAGATCTGTGCATATAAATAACATAGTAAAGGCCTTGGCTGTGAGTAAATATAGATGATGTATCCATGTAGAGCAGAGAGAGCGTTACGCAATCGACGGAGCGATCTGTGACTCCAATTAAAGCACAGAAAAAGAAGAAAATGGGGGTAAAAATGGCTTAAGCACACACATTGTTGTTATATTCAGCATTCTGAGGGAGGTTTGGACCCCAGATGTTTAAATTTGGTGCTGTTGAGGGGACATTAAACCACCAAGGGGAGATCCAAGAGATGTTTCAGCGCTTCGGGAAGCAAACTCGGTCTGGTCGGGGTATTTAAAGAGTCTCAAATGAGTCCAACATCAGCCGTTCTACTGTACAGTAATGAGTCGACAAGTGGAGGCCATTCGAAACATCTTCCAACGTGTAAGTTCACCCTGAGAGCAGACCTCAAGACGCTGAATCGGTGGCGTCAGAAACCATCAACTGAGCGGCAATTAATTAGCAGAATTAATTTGATTCATTTTCTAAATCTTGATTAACGCACGCACGGGAATGTCCGCCCTGTTCATCCTACAACCCGCCCGGTGCTGCCTTCAGAACGGCCTCCACGGTTCCGCCTCTTCTCAGTCGCTAGCTAGCTAGCTAGCTAGAGGGATCATCGGTCAACAATACCCCCTGCTCTACTGCAAGTTTACACAGCCGGGTGTTCTAAGCGATCAGAAGAAGCGTTTGGAACAAGCAGACGATTTAAAACGCAACGATCTGCAGTGATAACTTCACATCAGGTAAGCCTTGGCTAACAAGCTAACACGGCTAACCAACACTGCCACAAATAACAGTGGGAACTGAGGAGTAATCTATAGGTTCATTTTCACACCATTTTTCTTATGTTGTTCAGAACAACACAATCAACTCAAATATGCTTTGTTGATCCTAAGGGGGAAGATAAATGGCGTAGCTCATACTATTTAACGGGAAGGATCTCCTGTAGCAGTCTGTGTTGCAGAGAAACTGTTGAAGCTTCTGACTGAAAACACTTGTTGTAGGATAGTCCCATGAAGAGGACGCTCAGGGTTGCCCAATGTCAACCAGAAACAGTCAGCTTTACACACAGAGAAAGCTAACCGGTTAGCTTACTTTAGCAACTTGCTAAACGATAAACAGGTTAAAAGGGTCATCAAAACAAACGTTCCAGGGATCTCTCCTGTATTTTCTTTGAAGAAAAGAGCAAAACAATCTGGTCTTGTCCTTTATTTACATTAAAAACTATAGTTTTCAGTCATATTTAGGAATGTTAATTAATCGTGATTAACACCCAGCTAGCCTGATAGCTTCAAAGCCCTATATTAAAGGAGATATATATCATGCTTTTAAATCCTTCCTTTTCACATGTAAATCATTCACTTGTGGTCTATGTAAAGTAGAACCACAGTGGTTTGGTCTGATTTCCATGTTATTGTAGCCCCACAGACCCTCCTTATACCGTTCTGAGGAGCATCTTTAGAGCAACTCATTTTTCGTGCGGTCCCTTTAAATGTAAGCGAAACATTTTATGCCCCGCCCCCTCCAGGCTACAGAGCGTTCCGCTCCATCCCGTTCGGACATTTTTGTAGTCTGATAGCAGCGATTCGATTACTACCGGCAGATAGACTTTTTATTGCGAAGCGATCGTCGCTAAATTCCTGTACATCACGTGTACCCCACGACAAAAACCGTCAAAAAAAGCCCAATCATTTTATTCAAAGCATGCAGAACAGTTATATCCTCAGCTAAAAGCTAGCACACATCGCTAACAGAAGCAGAACGTACGATGCTACAACTATCCAAACAATCGCCCGTACGACATATCAACACACAACATTCATGTCTAAATTAACGTTTACTGTCATTTTAGTGTTATTTGAAGCTTACCGCTTTGCTTTGTCCGTCGTTTCCGTGGAAACAAGGAACTGACCCCTCAATCAGACGAAGTCTTTTTGGCGAATCCCTCCTGATACAGACCGACGTTGCTGAAGCACTCGTCCTCGAAGTGCTTCGCGCAAACGAGGAGAACTTTCCCCACGGATGTCGGTATATTTCCACTAAAAATAAAATGTAACCAGGCACTTCTCAGAGGCTCTGATGCTGGGGGTCGATGTAGGGATTTGTGTGGGTTAATACACCCAATAACTGAACATTTTGACTTGCTTTCTTGTAACTTCGACATGACTGACCTTGGACTACAAAATCGCTGTGGGGGAGAAAAAATGGCGGCTTCACAAAATTGGTTACCCGGAAGTCCATTACCTTATTTGGCAGTTCAACAACAAATACTGTGATGCAATAGACAAGAAAACGTAACAGCGAACAGAGAAAACTAAACAGACTGAAAAATATGACCGAAAAAGAATGTAAAGATATAAACACAGTACCAGAAGAGAATAAATGTAAGTTTTCTGCACTCCTAAACACCCAAAATACACATTTACATGCATTTAAGGGCTAAAAAAAGTGGATTTTCCATGATATGTCTCCTTTAAAAATAAACTGCTCACAAAAATTAAAGGAAGACTTTTTTATTGGGCCTGGCATTAAATCAATTAAACCTGTCTGATAGTTTCCTGGTTGGTTAAGCAGCTGAGGGCATCGTTAATCGCTTTCAGCTGTATTGGTGTTCATGGACTCCACAACAGGTGCACTACAGTGGCAACGATTAGAAAACCCTCAAAACAGGACTGGTTTTACACGTGGAGGTCGTTTCAAGTTTCTCCCTCTTGATTTAAATGTTTAACGATTTAAAGTGTTCCTTTAATTGATAAAAAAAAGTGACTTAATATAATTTCTTAGTTAAAATTAGTTCATTGAGGAATAACAAAATGACAAGGGACGCACTTAAAATACCTTTTCTACATTTTGTGACAGTTATCGATAATTATCGATCAATATGACTAGTCCCTTTATTGGTACGCTCTTTTTCTATATGGTCCAGCAACAAAGACGGATGATCCTGAAACCCAGTTTATTTCTGAACACCAGAACACAGAACCGGGCCACAAAATAGTCCTGAAGACGCCACATTCATCTTCCCACATCTAGAGTTATGAAGGAATCAAACTAAATCTCAGCATTCTCACAGGAAGGGATGGGGGGGGGAGGAAGCAGTTGCCGTGGCGACACATTCCACTTCCCATAACAAGGGGTCGTATCCCACATGCTGATGTCACTGAAGACTTCATGTTTCCCCCTCCACCGGCCCCTCTCAAGAGGCCGCGCCGCGCCAAGAAACCAGCCAACAGCAACTGCAGGCCTGGTCCCGTATGACTGGACCCCAGTCGGGACCTTTTCCTGCTCCTGGCCAATCAGAGGAGGCCGACACCAGGTAGGGAGACGAGCTGCGACGGCTAATTACGGGCCAGAAAAGATGACTCAGCAGATCCACGGGTCTAAAAACGTAGAAAAATTAAATCTGGGAAAGGAGGCAGAGATTTGTTACGATGGTAACACAACAATCAAACAATGACTATTAAAAAGTAAGTTTAAGTCTTTATTTTAGTTAAAAATGTAAAATACAATAAAAAAACTAAATTAAAAGCTTCAGTATTTACTTTTTAACCGCTCTAAATGTATTTGATGCGCATATTTTTGCGACATTTTTGACACAAAAAGAAAATTATTAATAAAATAATTACAACTTGCCAAGCTACTACACAAAAATTTAAACAATTGAACATTTTTAAATAATCCACACTGAAACAAAACTGAATCAAATTAATTTAATATTAACATTTTCATACATTTTAACATCTCTAGTCTCTGTTCAATTTAAGTTTTGATTCTTGAAGATTCAAGCATCTGCATTTTTTTTAATCATATAAAAGATTGATTGGCTGATAAAGGCAAGATATATTGCTCAATATATTGGCTTTTGGTGTTGGGGTCATGGGTCTATTAAATCAGAATTGGTGTCTGAGTACCAAGTATAGCAGATTTTACTTTCTTACAGCTTTTGAAATAGGCTCCACTTAATATACAGACATGGACAAAATTGTTGGTACCCTTCATTAAATCAAAGAAAAACTCATAATGGTCACAGAAATAACTTTAATCTGACAAAAGTAATAATAAATAAAAATTATATAAATGTTGACCAATGAAAGTCAGACATTGCTTTTCATCCATCTTCAACGAATTATTTAAAAATAAATGCATGAACAGGCCTGGACAAAAATGATGGTACCCACAACTTAATATTTGTGCACAACCTTTTGAGGCAATCACTGCAATCAAATGATTCCTGTAACTGTCAATGAGACTTCTGCACCTCTCAGCAGGTATTTTGGCCCACTCCTCAGAGCAAACTGTTCTAGTTGTTTCCGGTTTGAAGGGCGCCTTTCCAGACAGCACGTTTCACTCCTTCCAAAGATGCTCAATAGGATTGAGATCAGGGCTCATAGAAGGCCAGTGTTTTCCTCTTACCCTTCTTGGGTGTTTTTAGCTGTGGTTTTGGGTCATTTTCCACTTTGTAAGACCCGTGACCTGCGACTGAGACCATGCTTTCTGACACTGGCCAGCACATTTCTCTCTAGAATCCCCTGATAGTCTTGAGATTTCATTGTACCCTGCACAGATTCAAGACACCCTGTGTCAGATGCAGCAAATCAGCCCCAGAACATAACCGAGCCTCCCCCATTTCACAGTAGGGACCGTGTTCTTTTCTAGATATGCTTCATTTTTCCGTCTGTGAACATAGAGCTGATGTGCCTTGGCAAAAAGTTAAATTTTGTCTCATCTGTCCACAGACATTCCCAGAAGCTTTGTGGCTCGTCAGCATGTATTTGCATACCCATCTGTTTTTTTAATGATTTGTCCCTGGCTCAAACAGCGAAGGATGTTCCGATCTGACACTGATGTTCCTTAGCATAAAGTTCAGCTTGGATCTATTTTGAAGTCTTCTAGGCTCTTTGTTACCATTTGGATTATCCGTCTCTTTGATCTGTCATCATTTTCCTCCTGCAGCCACGTCCAGGAGGTGGCTACAGTCCCATGGATCGTACATTACTGAAGACGTGCAGCTGTGTCACAGAAACATCTAGCTGCTTGGAGATGGCTTAAGCCTTACAGTTAACATCTTGTCTATGATTTTCTTTCCATCTCCGAGACAACTCTTTCCTTTGCTTCCTCTGGTTTATATTGAGTGTGGTACACACCACGTCACCAAACAACACAGTGACTACCTGGAGTCCTATATATAGGCCCACTGAGTGATTACAGGATTGTAGACACCTAGGATGCTGATTAGTGGACATACCTTGGATTAAAATGTCCCTTTGGTCACATTATTTTCATTCTTTTCTAGGGTTACCATCATTTTTGTCCAGGCCTGTTTCATGCATTTCTTTTTAAATAATTCTGTTGAAGCATGGATGAAAAGCATTGTCTGACTTTCATTGGTAAACATTTATATAATTTTTATTTATTATTACTTTTGTCAGATTGAAGTTATTTCTGTGACCATTATGAGTTTTTCTTTTATTTAATGAAGGGTACCAACAATTTTGTCCACATCTGTATATGTGTGAAAAATCTTTATTAAAGACTGGAAACAACAAAAAAACAAGAGAGAGGAAAGAAGGAAGATGAAGAAGAGAGAGAGGAGAGGTAGGAGTGTGAACTGGCGATACAAGAGAGGAAGAATTATATAAATAAATAAATAAACTTGTATTCACCGTAGCCATAAAACCTAAAACTTTTATGAGAATATTTTTCTTTTTTCCTATTTTGGTTGTTTTAAAGCTGTTTTTTTTTGTGTGAGAAAAACAATATTTTTTTTTTGTTTTCAAGACAATATTATTCTTTTTCAAAAACAATGATAAATATATATATATATATATATATATATATATATATATATATATATATATATATATAACGTTTGAGCGGGAAACAACTTGAAGGGAAGAAAGTATAACTGAACAATTATTTTTAAAGTTACGATCTTGAACAAGACTGAGGGACATGATTAAATTGAGCAATTAAATACTTATATATATATATATATGCTTTTTAATTTGTTTTATTATTTAGGCTAAAGTAGACAGATAAATAATTATATTACCAGAAAAAAAATCTGGTTACTGTCTGTTCACGTTTATATTTAAATGAATGAAACAGCAACTTTACTAAATCGGGACATGCTTATATGGCTGACCTCTTCAAACCTTTAAAAAACATACATTTTTAAGTAACTTTGTTTTCCATAACACAAAGGAAGATAGATCCTTCTAGTTGTTGTTTTAAAATGTATTTAGCAATTTACTTTAAATGGAAATCTTTGTGGTTGACACAAAGGGCAGAGAAGCCCCATCCGCTGCCACCAGAAGGAACAGACAGGGCCGGAGCAAAGTCTTATGGGGCCCGAAGCAGATTTTGACTGAGGGGCCCCCCCTTTCCTTTAAGACCACCAACCACAATAAAAACTTTTTAATCAGGATTTAGTCAGATCTGGGAAAGAAAGTAGAGTTTATTTGGCGACTTTTTTGGAGATAATTGTTGAGAATAGCTGAGACAATCTGAAGCTTTTAACTTAATTTTACAATTTAAATATAATTAAACTGTTTTTCTAAATTAAAAGGTACAGTGTAGGAAACGTATCCCTTTAAATGTATTTAATTAAAATGTTTTTTTTGCAACATTTTTTAAACTTTTATTTTAAGAGGTTACCCAACTGCAGTTAAAATGGTCGAAGAGGGGACCCCCCATATTTCCAATCCACGTCGGAAATTTCAAGCGGAAATACAAAAAGAAGAGAAGCATAGACGTAATATACGTACAACCCCTTATGGAATGATTTTCATAGATATAATAAAGATTATGAAGGGAGGTTTCTACATCCTTTAATGAATCTATTCTTTATTCGGAATTCATACCGAATCGTACCCGTTTAAAGGCTCTTCGCATCTCTGATTGGCTAGCTTGGTTGATTTATTACCAATCGTAACATTCGAGGAATGTTGCCTAAACCTAACTTTACTATTTTCCTAATCCTAATATTCGTGCCTAAACCTAATATGATCCATGTATTTATTCCCATTTATATCCATAAAAAGCTAACATTAAAACGTACGCTGCATCCGAATCCTTAGCATTTACTACAATGCTACATAGCGACTACTACACGCCCACTGATGTGGTAAATACTGCGTAGCAAACGAGCGGGTAGGAGGCATGAAATCCGACGTACTGCTCCACCGTTTTACGTGCCCTTTGACCCCCGGATGTTAGCGTTGCGTAAGGTCGCGGTGGCCCCGCCATCCATTAGCGGTTATTTTGTCTGGTATCAGCTTGAATGTTTAATCAGACATTTACAGTAATCAGTATCATCGCCACACGTACTTTTTTACGCTGAAATTGCGGCGTGTCAATGGTTGACAGTTCGTCCGTAGCCATTTTTTTAGCTAGGTCGTTCTTTTATGATTTCGGGGCTTCCGCTGCATTGTGGGATAGCGTAGCGCCCACCTACTGCTTACTGTGGCGGTACTACACATCCGGGAACGTTGTGCCTACTACTCAGATCTATACTGGAGAGTCGGAATCTACGACGTTGCTACTACGTAGGAAGCGTAAGTAGAGGTATTTTACATTTGAGCATTTTTTTGTCGTGGATTGTGACGTTACGGCTCTTGAAACTCCGTTTTCGTCCGTCCACACGTAGATTCTGAAAACGGAGAAAACGCAAATATCCACTTCGGCCGGAGTTTCTGAAAGATTCATTTTTGGTGCCGAAAAAACTCCGTTTACGTGTGGATGACGGGCCAAACCGTAGAAAAATTATCTCCGTTTTGTGAGACAAATTGCGTAGTTTCAGCAACCACGCTTCTCCGCGCGGCCACCGCGGATACCCAAATCCCCGCACCGCGCACCTAGGAAATTTTGTAACAACGCGGAAAAACATGGCGGACTGGCAAGAGCTCCTATTGCCGGAGGTTCGTAAATACAGACATCTTCATGATTCGGCCGATAGAGATCACTGTGATCAACTGTGTTTTAATGGACGAGTGGACAGTCTCCTTTTTCGTCTTTTTTCCTAAGTAAACAGCATAAAAGTTCTGCTTCGTTTAAGCTCACAGGTAGCGATTTCTACTTCTACGATAGTGCAGTGTTGTATGCATGCTGTAGAGCCCTACGTCGCCCCCTACAGTCTTCAAAATTATTGGTTCTCAGCAGGAACAAGCCACAAAAAGTATAAACGCTACCAGAAGGCGTTCCGCACGTCTCATTTCCGCGCGGAATGTTCATGCGTCAAGCATAAAGCAAGCTTTAGCGGTCAGCTGTGTTTAACTGACTTCCTGTATGGATAGGAGACATGAAGGCGCCCTTTTCGGCCATGTTGAATACTCTTAGATGGGTTTTGGGGGTGGCTTTAAGCAACCGCTTAGTTTGCTTTTGACTTGGGCCGGCTCTGGGAACTGGGGGGGAAATAAACCCACAGAATAATGTTGAATGATGCTGTCTGTTTATTAGTGCGATTAAAACAAACTGTGCAGCATCACCAGCCCTGACCCAGAGGAGAATGAGCTGCTGGTTCAACCTCCTCGGTGTGTGTGTGTGTATGTGTGTGTGTTGAGGCTCGATAGTCACTCTGTTACACAATCGCTTTCAGTTTCCTCGCCCTGCCTGGTGGCTCCCCGCCCATCGCTGCTCTCTGCCTGCCTGACTGACTGACTGCTGGGCGGACTGGGGCAGATCCGAACCGACCAGTTCCGTGTTCCGTCCTCCCAGCGACGCGCGGGGACCAGGCTGAAGTGAGCGGGACGAGGAGCGGACAGCGTCATGGTGGACGTCCCCACCGGAGGTGAGCTTTAGTAATCATTCCTGCTCTAATTCATCCTCTGACGTCGCGGCGCTCGGGACAAACTTTGACGTCCTCTTCCTCCTCCTCCTCTTCCTCCACACGGCAAAGTGCGTTTTCGCGCGCACGCGCACATGCGGAATCGCGTCGCGTTCACGCAAACCGAGCCGTTTTGGTGCCGTTTGAAGGCTGTGACGTCAGCCTCCGTAACTTTTACCATACCGGATCCCGCGCGTGCGTGTACGCCTGCTGATGTTGTTTTGACCGCGGGTGACGCAGAGAGCGTCACGCGCATGAACGATGACAGTTCCGCTACGCGTGCAAGCAGCAAGGTAGCAGGCGCGCGCGCGTTGCTTCTGACGGACACACCGCGGAGGATTCTGGGGGCCGAACCGAGCCGAGGGTAGAGAACTGGCTGGATCTGGATCCAGCTCTGCGGGAGGACCAGCGCGAAACCCGCACCTCAGGGGCACGCGACACAGCCGCGCGTGCACGGCCACGGCACCTGATGAGAAAGTAGGACTTCGCTCTGACCTGACAGTACGGAGGTAGAGCACCCAGGCGGCTGCTGATTGGACGGTTTCAACATGACGCAAGCTGACGTCATCGAAGAGCAGGTGAAAAGTTTGAGGGTTCCAAAGATCTGAGCTCACCTGATAGAAGAGAAATATTTCATTAACATCCATCCATCCATCCATCTGTTCATCCATCCATTCATCCATCCATCCATCTGTTTAATTATCCATTCATCCATCCATTATTAATCCATCCATCCATCCATTAATCCATCTGTTCATCCATCCATCCATCCATCCATCCATTATTAATCCATCCATTCATCCATCCATCCATCTGTTTAATTATCCATTCATCCATCCATTATTAATCCATTCATCCATCCATCCATCCATCTGTTTAATTATCCATCCATCCATTCATTATTAATCCATCCTTCCATCCATCCATCCATTCATCCATCCATTATTAATCCATCCATCCATTCATCCATCCATCCATCCATTCATCCATCCATTATTAATCCATCCATTCATCCATCCATCCATCCATCAATCCATACATTATTAATCCATCTGTTCATCCATCCATCCATCCATCTGTTTAATTATCCATCCATCCATTCATTATTAATCCATCCATCATCCATCCATCCATCCACCCATTATTTATCCATCCATCCATCAATCCATCATCCATCCATTCATCCTTCCATCATCCATCCATTCATCCATCCATTATTAATCCATCCATCCATCCATTCATTCATCCATCCATTATTAATCCATCCATCCATCCATCCATCCATTCATCCATCCATTATTAATCCATCCATCCATCCATTAATCCATCTGTTCATCCATCCATCCATCCATCTGTTTAATTATCCATCCATCCATTCATTATTAATCCATCCATCATCCATCCATCCATCCATTATTTATCCATCCATTCATCCATCCATCTGTTCATCCATCCATCCATTATTAATCCATCCATCCATTCATACATCCTTCCATCCATCAATCCATCCATCCATCCTTCCATCATCCATCCATTCATCCATCCATTATTAATCCATCCATCCATCCTTCCATCCATCCATCCATCCATCCATTAATCCATCCATTATTAATCCATCCATCCATCCATTAATCCTTCTGTTCATCCATCCATCCATCCATTCATCCATTATTAATCCATCCATTCATCCATCCATTATTAATCCATCCATTCATACATCCATCGTCATCCATCCATTCATCCATCCATCTGTTCATCCATCCATCCATTATTAATCCATCCATCCATTCATACATCCTTCCATCCATCCATCAATCCATCCATCCATCCTTCCATCATCCATCCATTCATCCATCCATTATTAATCCATCCATCCATCCATCCATTAATCCATCCATTATTAATCCATCCATCCTTCCATCATCCATCCATTCATCCATCCATTATTAATCCTTCCATCCATACATAAAATCCATCCATCCATTCATTCATCCATCCATTATTAATCCATCCATCCATCCATCCATCCATTCATCCATCCATTATTAATCCATCCATCCATCCATTAATCCATCTGTTCATCCATCCATCCATCCATCTGTTTAATTATCCATCCATCCATTCATTATTAATCCATCCATCATCCATCCATCCATCCATTATTTATCCATCCATTCATCCATCCATCTGTTCATCCATCCATCCATTATTAATCCATCCATCCATTCATACATCCTTCCATCCATCAATCCATCCATCCATCCTTCCATCATCCATCCATTCATCCATCCATTATTAATCCATCCATCCATCCTTCCATCCATCCATCCATCCATCCATTAATCCATCCATTATTAATCCATCCATCCATCCATTAATCCTTCTGTTCATCCATCCATCCATCCATTCATCCATTATTAATCCATCCATTCATCCATCCATTATTAATCCATCCATTCATACATCCATCTGTTCATCCATCCATTCATCCATCCATCTGTTCATCCATCCATCCATTATTAATCCATCCATCCATTCATACATCCTTCCATCCATCCATCAATCCATCCATCCATCCTTCCATCATCCATCCATTCATCCATCCATTATTAATCCATCCATCCATCCATCCATTAATCCATCCATTATTAATCCATCCATCCTTCCATCATCCATCCATTCATCCATCCATTATTAATCCTTCCATCCATACATAAAATCCATCCATCCATCCTTCCATCATCCATCCATTCATCCATCCATTATTAATCCATCCATCCATCCATCCATTCATCCATCCATTATTAATCCATCCATCCATCCATTAATCCATCCATCCATCCATTATTAATCCATCCATTCATCCATCCATTATTAATCAATTCATCCATCCATCCATCCATCTGTTTAATTATCCATCCATCCATCCATTCATCATCCATTATTAATCCATCCATCCATTATTAATCCATCCATCCATCCATTATTAATCCATCCATTTTTAATCCATCCATCCATCCATTATTAATCCATCCATCCATTATTAATCCATCCATCCATTATTAATCCATCTATCCATTATTAATCCATCCATCCATTATTAATCCATCCATCCATTATTAATCCATCCATCCATTATTAATCCATCCATCCATTATTAATCCATCCATCCATTATTAATCCATCCATCCATCCTTCCATCCATCCACATATCCATCCATTATTAATCCATCCATCCATTATTCATCCATCCATCCATCATTCATCCATCTCCATTATTAATCCATCCATCATTCCATCCATCCATTATTAATCCATCCATCCAACCATTCCATCCACTTAATTATCCATCCATCCCATCCATTATCCATCCATCCATCCATCCATCCATAATTCATCCATCCATTATTAATCCATCCAATATCATCCATCCATCCATCATCCATTAATTATTCCTTACCATCCATCATCCATCCATTAATCCCACCACTCCATTATTATCATCCATCTTCCATCTCTGTTCATCCATCCATCCATTATTAATCCATCCATCCATTCATACATCCTTCCATCATCCATCCATTATTAATCCATCCATGCATCCTTCCATCCATCCATCCATTCATCCATCCATTATTAATCCATCCATCCATCCATTAATCCATCTGTTCATCCATCCATCCATCCATCCATTATTAATCCATCCATCCATCCATCATTAAATGTATGTTTTAGGTTTTTTAGCCTCTCAAACTTTCCAAGGAACTGAATTGTTGCTTTTAGTGACCAAAGGATCAGCCTGACTTCATCTCACCGTCTGCAGCTGGACTTTACTTCAGGTTCAGTTGCTTCTTCTTTTATCTTCCTATGGTTTATGATCCCGACCAACTGGACTCATAAAATGGATCTTCTGTATGACCCTTAGCCGACTCTTTTGGGTTCCTGCTTCCTGTCTTCTGTCTGTACTCAGAATTTGATTTTGTGTGTTTCTTTTCCTCAGGTGAGATTAGTGAGAGGTTAAAGTTCATCAGCATCACTTCATAAATTGAAGACCTGGATGAAGGCTCCTCTTTAGCTGACCTTTGACCCCCTCAGAGATTAAAAATGGCCGTTTGGTGGGGAGGTGAAGCAAGCGGAGTCGTTGTTTTCCCCTCTGAGGATCTGTGGATGGTGTCTGAATGAACAAAAGAGACTTAGGAGGATTTGTCTCCGTAGTTTGAAGAAAATGGACTAACTTCGGATTTCAATTCCCCCCCACCCACCCACCCACCCCCTCGTTAGCCAAACTTCAAGCTAATTATGGAGCAGGACTTCATACAGTAAGACCTGAGATCGTTCCTGGACTCTGCTGCTCAACGTTCTCACAGCCGCTGCTTTACTGCTGTGAACGGGAAATCTGAGTCTCAGAGACACACATCGTTTCTGCAACCACCCCCCCACCCCCACCCCCGCATAAAAAACTACAAATATGGCCGCCACGGGACGGAAGCACCTGGTTAAAGACTTCAACCATTTCATCACCTGCTACCTGTGCCGAGGTTACCTGATCAAACCCACCACAGTCACTGAGTGCCTGCACACCTGTGAGTAAACACACAGCAGCTTCCTGCTCCCGCAGCTCAAATATTTACCAATAATTGTTTAAAACCGTTTTATTTTCCTCCAAAATTAACAATTAACATCTGCTGCCTGCGATAAAAAAAGAAAGAAAAATGCCAACACGAAAAAAACCCGTTAAAAAAGACGAAATGCGACATGGTTCGAACATATGACGTCCGTGAATTTAAAAGACAAATTTTGATGCAGAGAAAAAGCAGATTTTTCGACCGGCCGCAAAAGTTTTGTGTTAAAACACTTATTGGACTAAAACTGAAGAAGAAGAAGCCTCCAGGACGAAGGAAGGAGTATTAAACGGGGAGAAAACCCAGTGGCAGATCTAGGCTTTTTCTGATAATGGAGCATTAAGTGGGCTACAACATTTATTTTATTTCACCACCCACACAATGTTGATACACTTAAGTTTGCATTCTATTACAGCAACAACAAAATGGTAAATCTGCAACGTTATGGAAGTAACTATGCTGACTTGCTGCTCATTTTGGCTCCTGTTGGCGTGATGGGATGCCATCTGCAATGCTAGAACATCACACAAAATCTTAAAACAAGAAAAAATCACTGCTTTAGGCATCCGGATGCATTAGATATAACTTGATTTTGAATCAAATCTATTTAAAATAAGATATAATATCTATGAAAAGATTGCTCTAGAAAGAATAACTCAAAACAAGTCAAATTATCTTAAAAAGAACGGGTCTTAATAAGTCAAAACATCTAGAATCTAAAATGTTAAGATTAATATTCTTAATTTAGGTCAGTTTCACTTGGTTAGGAAATTCATGTTTGTAGTGTTTAGTGTAAATAGTAAAAATACAAAGAAAAATTGCATTTAAAGAAATGTGAGCTTTGTATTAACTTTTTTAAGCCACTTTAAAGACAATGTGGAAAGGAAATTTGACTGTAACATTACTGATGGTCAGTGTTGGGCAAGTTACAAAGAAATTGTAATATATTTCACATTACTAGTTACAATGTCAAAAATGTAACATGTTTGAACACTACTTTAAGTTACTTTTGGCTAAACATTTTAAATATCTAACACGACTTCTAAGCACCGTAACTTATCAATTTACATTTTACACAAGCGTCACACGACAAATACTGTATTTTTAGGCCTATTTTATTAAAATTAAGTCTCAAGTTCCTTTGCATGGCTTCTATTTCATGGTAATGTTTGTTAAATCTACTCAAACGGAGGCGCTGAAAGTGCTCATCACAAAGATGAGACTACGATGTCTGAAGTCTTACAGCAGATGGTTAGGAAAACAGTGTGAATAATGTTTAAATGTACAGTCCATCTTTTCCTCAGCCGTCCTGATTATCTGATGTTTTGGTTTTGAGCAACAGGAAGTGGATCTTCTTCTATGGTTTCCAACTTAATTTTTGTCTGTCGCATTAGATGGCCAGAAAAACTATTTAAAATACATTTGTAACTTGAGCTACTGAAATTGTAACTAGTAATTTATTGCTGTATATTTTGTAAGTAATGCATTACACTACTCAGTTACTGAAAAAAGTAATATATTCCTGTAACTAAGTACTTTTGTAATGCATTTCTTCCAACACTGCTGATGGTTAATGGAATGACTCTTGGAGAAACATAAGATTATTTAATAAAGGGAAGCAATAACCCTTTATTTTTGGTACCGGTACTCGGAATTACTGACCCCATTATTAACTAAAAAACATTAAAGAAAGCTCAAGTGAATATTTTTTTCCTCTGTGCAAGAAAATGACCGCACCTTATCCACAAAACTAAAAAAAAAAAAACAAATTAATAAATCAAGACTACAATAAAATGGCAGAAGGTTATCCTCGGCTATTTTTTTTTTTTCTTTTTGGGCTATTTTATTTGAAAAACTCTATTGGAATAAATATTTCAGGAGTCCCATAATGCTTTGCTATGCTTTCTTCTGTTGTGCAATGCTCATCCTAATAGCTTTTTTCTTATCTGTGGACAAGCAGCAGACTTTTGACTGTGACTCCGGAATGTATTTATGAGTCAAATCTCTGATCTTTACATTTCGTGTGTCCCATATAATTATTAAAACTTCAATAAATATATCTACAAGATAAATGAGACATTTAGCCATTCAGCTCTCAGCGCCACTAGTGTTTGGACTTGGTATTACACCCTCCTATAATAAGTTGATCGTGACTAAGGGCAGATGAGTGACAGAACAGGGGCACTTTAGGGGGCCAATCAGATTTCAGGAGGGGCCAGTGCCACTGTGGCCACGCCCCTAAGAAAACCGCCATAAATCTGGCCATGCCCTAGCTAGCTTCACATTTGCGACTTCTGCTTAGACTCTCCTGACTTTAGGACAGTCGGGGTCACAGGAAGTTGTCGAGTATCTTTGCTTCTTGTGATTTCTGATCCTTCATCATGTGGAGGTTTGAGGATGTATTTCCAGGGTGGACCTGTAATGGACTAAGGCCTTCTTGAGCTCATGGGCAGGTCGCGGGGTCGCGGGATGGTTGCCAAAACTGCTGCAGCTTGAAATTCCTTGTCAATTGAAACCGAAACGATAAAACGCGTGAGGACTGTTTGTCTTCAACTGGACAGTCAAAGATCGGGGACGTGGCGTCACGTGATTGGATGCCAGTAGGGGAAGATTCTGATTTAAACCTGCTGTTGAATTATTTATTTTTTTACAGTCTGTAAGAGCTGCATCGTGCAGCACTTTGAGGAGAGCAACGACTGTCCTAAATGTGGCATCCAGGTCCACGAGACCAACCCACTCGAGATGCTGAGGTGAGATTTGCTATCTATCTGCTCCTTTTGCTCCAGACCTGACTGGTTTCCCTGTAATGTTTCTGTCTCTGGCTCTCAGGTTGGACAACACCCTGGAGGAGATCATCTTCAAGCTGGTGCCTGGCCTCAGAGAAAGTGAGTCCAGCTACCTGATGTTTTCACTCGTCTGCCTGCCGTTTGTTGGGGATAATGGGACTCTCTGACGACGTTGAAGAGATTCGGTTTCGTCACGTGTTACGGTTACAATAGGCAGTGGCCCGGAAACATTCTGGAAACAAGATGCACCCAGCCTCACATCAACGGTTCCACCTCTTAGAGCAAAGACGAAGGAGTGGAATGAGGTTCCTAGTTCTCCAATTGTTCCAGAAGTTCCTGGCAGAAAGATGGTGATTGCTGATGTCTTTCGATTTGGCACTGAGCTCACCACACAACTTTTACATCGGGCGCTCTCATTATTGAGGATCTGTCCTTCGTGAAAGGATGCAGGAATCAAGATCCTTTATGTTAAAACTGTCCCATGAGACTAGGAGGTTAATTTCTCAGAATTGTGGCAGTAAAAACCCAAAGATGTAGGAACGAGGCCTCCAACCTAACATAGGACGCCTACTGGACCTTCTACTGTTGGTCACACTAGCCCCCTTCAAAGCAGGCCGTGAAAAACTGTAATTTCCCAGACTTTTATTGGTATATGTTATCTATTTTATCGGCCTGACGCTCTAGTAACAAGAGCGGACTTGTCGCGGTACGGTTTTTGTGTTCAGAATGTCAGGGAAGGTTCCGGGGTTGAGAGGACAGGGAAATCTGCGAGTGCACGCAATCATGACATATCTATAGTATATATCAAATTTGGCGTCACACTCCTGTTTTCCCTTGAGCTTTGCATTTTAAGCGAATGTGCGTAGAATTGCGCACAAAAGACGAGCACCGTGGGGAGTTCTGCTGTTTCGTGGGCCCTCTTTGCAAGAATTATTTTGTTTTGGGGGAAATGACACAATGATAAATTTCTCGCCGCGTGAAAGCAGCCGAAAGGCGATGTTCCTGTAAAAAAGTGATGTACGTGAAAAGACAACGCCGGTTAAAGAATTGCCCGCGATTATTCCAGAAAGTCTATCCGAAAATGGCTATTGAAACGTAAGCTTCTGTGGCGTTCATTTTAACCAACATGTAAGTGTTTGCGAACGGGCATTAACTAACATTTTAGAGGACATTACAATTTTAGCTCAGTTTAACTAGCATCTTCTTTTGAGCTAGTTTTTAACATGACTACGTTCATATTAACCAACATGTTGGTGTTTGCTAACCTGCTGCCGCTAGCTATTTAGCTAACATTAGCATAAATAACTTTGACCTGATAGCCAAAATTAACATAATCAATGGATTTGAAATAATGTCAACCGAAATGTGAGTGTTTGTCAACATTCTATCACTAGCATTTAAAAAAAAATCTTTTTAGCTAATGTTAGCTTTTTAGGTCATTTTTTACATAGGCTGCTAAATAAATTGAGTTCATATTTACAGGTATGTTGGTGTTTGCCAATATGCTACCACTAGCTGTTTAGCTAACATTTTAAATAACATTGACCTGCTAGCCAAAATTAACATAATCAATGGATTTGAAATAATGTCAACCGAAATGTGAGTGTTTGTCAACATTCTATCACTAGCATTTAAAAAATAATAATTTTCAGCTAATTTTAGCTAATGTTAGCTTTTCAGGTCATTTTTTACATAGGCTGCTAAATAAATTGAGTTCAAATTTACAGGTATGTTGGTGTTTGCCAATATGCTACCACTAGCTGTTTAGCTAACATTAGCATTTTAAATAACTTTGACCTGATAGCCAAAATTAACATAATCAATGGATTTGAAATAATGTCAACCGAAATGTGAGTGTTTGTCAACATTCTATCACTAGCATTTAAAAAAAATCTTTTTAGCTAATGTTAGCTTTTTAAGTCATTTTTTACATAAGCTGCTAAATAAATTGAGTTCAAATTTACAGGTATGTTGGTGTTTGCCAATATGCTACCACTAGCTGTTTAGCTAACATTATCATTTTAAATAACTTTGACCTGATAGCCAAAATTAACATAATCAATGGATTTGAATAATGTCAACCGAAATGTAGTGTTTGCAAATTCTATCACTAGCATTTAAAAAAAAATGTTCAGCTAATTTTAGCTAATGTTAGCTTTTCAGGTCATTTTTTACATAGGCTGCTAAATAAATTGAGTTCAAATTTACAGGTATGTTGGTGTTTGCCAATATGCTACCACTAGCTGTTTAGCTAACATTATCATTTTAAATAACTTTGACCTGATAGCCAAAATTAACATAATCAATGGATTTGAAATAATGTCAACCGAAATGTGAGTGTTTGTCAACATTCTATCACTAATATTTAAAAAAAAAATCTTTTTAGCTAATTTTAGCTAATGTTAGCTTTTCAGGTCATTTTTTACATAGGCTGCTAAATAAATTGAGTTCAAATTTACAGGTATGTTGGTGTTTGCCAATATGCTACCACTAGCTGTTTAGCTAACATTATCATTTTAAATAACTTTGACCTGATAGCCAAAATTAACATAATCAATGGATTTGAAATAATGTCAACCGAAATGTGAGTGTTTGTCAACATTCTATCACTAGCATTTAAAAAAAAATGTTCAGCTAATTTTAGCTAATGTTAGCTTTTCAGGTCATTTTTTACATAGGCTGCTAAAAAATTGAGTTCAAATTTACAGGTATGTTGGTGTTTGCCAATATGCTACCACTAGCTGTTTAGCTAACATTAGCATTTTAAATATGACCTGATAGCCAAAATTAACATAATCAATGGATTTGAAATAATGTCAACCGAAATGTGAGTGTTTGTCAACATTCTATCACTAGCATTAAAAAAACAAAAAATTTTCAGCTAATTTTAGCTAATGTTAGCTTTTCAGGTCATTTTTTACATAGGCTGCTAAATAATTGAGTTCAAATTTACAGGTATGTTGGTGTTTGCCAATATGCTACCACTAGCTGTTTAGCTAACATTAGCATTTTAAATAACTTTGACCTGATAGCCAAAATTAACATAATCAATGGATTTGAAATAATGTCAACCGAAATGTGAGTGTTTGTCAACATTCTATCACTAGCATTTAAAAAAAAAATCTTTAGCTAATTTTAGCTAATGTTAGCTTTTCAGGTCATTTTTTACATAGGCTGCTAAATAAATTGAGTTCAAATTTACAGGTATGTTGGTGTTTGCCAATATGCTACCACTAGCTGTTTAGCTAACATTATCATTTTAAATAACTTTGACCTGATAGCCAAAATTAACATAATCAATGGATTTGAAATAATGTCAACCGAAATGTGAGTGTTTGTCAACATTCTATCACTAGCATTTAAAAAAAATCTTTTTAGCTAATGTTAGCTTTTCAGGTCATTTTTTACAATAAGACTGCTAAATAAAATTGAGTTCATATTTACAGGTATGTTGGTGTTTTAGCCCAAAATATGCTACACTAGCTGGTTTAGCTACATATTATCATTTTAAATAATCTTTGACCTGTATAGCTCAAATTAAACCTTAATCATTGGATTTGAAATAACTGTCAACGAAGTGTGAGTGTTTGTCAACATTCTATCACTAATATTTAAAAAATAATCTTATTAGCTATTTTAGCTAATGTTAGCTTTTCAGGTCATTTTTTCTACATTGCTGCTAATAAATTGAGTTCAAATTTACAGGTATGTTGAGTGTTTGCCAATATGCTCCACTAGCTGTTTAGCATAACAGTTTCATTTTAAATAACTTTGACTGAATGCCAAAATTAAACATAAACCAATGGATTTGAAATAATGTCAAACAGAAATGTGAGTGTTTGTCTTCAACATTCTATCATAGCATTTAAAAAAATCTTTTTAGCTATGTTTCCCTTTTTAAGTCATTTTTTAACATAAAGCCTGCCTATATAATTTGAGTTCAAATTTACAGGTCTGTTGGTGTTTGCCAATATGCTACCACTAGCTGTTTTAGCTAACTATTATATCTATAAATAACTATTGACCTGATAGCCAAAATAACATATCAATGGATTTGAAATAATGTACAACCGAAATCCGTGAGTGTTGTCTACATTCTATCCACTAGCATTTAAAAATAAAATGTTCAGCTAATTCTTAGCTTAATGTTAGCTTTTCAGGTCATTTTTTACATAAGCCTGCCTAATAAATTGAGTTTCAAATATACAGGTATGTTGGAGTTGCCAATATGCTTGCCACTAGCTGTTTTAGCCTAACATTTTCATTCTTAAATAAACTTTGACCTGTTAGCCAAAAGATCAAATCAATGGATTTCGAAATAATGTCAAACCGAAATGTGAGTTGTTTCTGTCAACATTTATCATAGCATTTAAAAAAAAAAAATGTTCAGCTACATTTTTAGCTAATGTTAGCTTTTCAGGTACGTTTTTTACATAGGCTGCTAATTAAATTGAGTTTCAAAATTTACAGGCTATGTTGGTGTTTGTTTTTTTTTCCAATATGCTACCACTAGCTGTTTAGCTAACATTATCATTTTAAATAACTTTGACTGATAGCCAAAATTAACATAACTCTCAAATGGATTTGAAATAATGTCACCGAAAAGTGAGCGTTTGTAACATTCTATACACTAGCATTTATAAAAAAAAAAATCTTTTTTAGCTAATGTTAGCTTTTTAAGTCATTTTTTACATAAGCTGCTAAATAAATTCGAGTTCCAAATTTACAGGTTATGTTGGTGTTTTTGACAATATGCTACCACTAGCTGTTTAGCTAACATTAATTTTATAATTAAGTCTTTGACCATGAGATAGCCAAAATTAACTTAATCAATGGAATTTGAAATATTATATGTCATCGAAATGTGGAGTGGTTTGTCAACATTCTTTCACTAGGACAATTTTAAAAAAAAATGTTCAGCTAATTTTAGCTAATGTTAGCTTTTCAGGTCATTTTTTACATAGGCTGCTAAATAAATTGAGTTCAAATTTACAGTTATGTTGGTGTTTGCCAATATGCTACCACTAGCTTTTTAGCTAACATTAGCATTTTAAATAAGCGTTTCATCTGACGGCTTGGTTTGTTCTGATTTGGTTGTTCCCGTGAGCCAGAAGAGGAGCATCAGGAGCTGGAGTTCTGGAGAAAGAACCAGCCCACGGGGAACGGCCAAGGTAAGCCCGGTTCAGCAGGAGGTGGGGGGTGGGGGTGACTTCTGTGATCCTCCCGACTTCTCAAACCCTAAACCCCGTCTTTGTCCCAACAGAGAACCCGCGGTGTCTACCTGATGGCGGCGCCGCCGGGGTTGCCGGTGCCGACGACAAACACGGAGACTACCACAGGAGCGACCCTCAGATAGCCATCTGTCTGGACTGCCTGCACAACACGGGGCAGTCCGGTGAGAGCACGGTGACGGTGAGTGTTGGTTCAAACACAGGGGGGCGCCCTGTCGCCGGGCCGGTGGACTAACCCCGGGATCTGTTTGTCTTCCCACCAGGATCTGATGAAGAGGTTCATCCGCTGCTCCAGCAGGGTCACCGTGGGAACCATTAAGAAGTTTCTCAGTCTTAAACTCAAGCTGCCCAGCTCTTATGAGGTCATTAATGAACATTTACCGTTTCTCTATGTTTTATGAACAGAAACAGTTTTCTTCTTCGTCCACCATCAGCAACCTATAAACATCGAAAAATCCCCTGGAAGGAAACCAAAGATTAGAAATCTGAAGCCTTAATTCTCACTACATACCAATTGCTTCTAGAAATGGTTAAAAATATGAAGACTTAGAAAATGTGAAATTTTTGTGTCGTAAATATTGAACGTTTGTAACGAAAAAACGTCTAATTTAGGTGTTTCAAGAGAGTCTAAAGCTGATACTTCTCTCTCAGGTTGGTTTGACTTCAGGTATTTTTTTAGGCTTTACAGGTTTAATTTGCTTTAAAAACCTAGAAGCAGGTTTGTTTAACCAGTGCTTTTATTGGGTAAAAACTTTTAAAAACATTATTTCATTACTTAAAGGCTACATTATGGAGCTTCCAGGTTACTTTCCACAACTTTCAGGCACTTATGGGTAACTGGAGCTTACATGGTAAATTACAGTTTACTTAATTAGTTACTTTTAATGTACTTTCTGGAGATTATGAGTTACTTTCCAAGTACTACAACAGAAGTTACCTTTTCGCTCAGCTTTCGGGTTACTATTCTGGAACTTTCCAGGTGCTTTCAGGGACATACAAGCTACTATCCTGGAAGGTTCAGGTTAGTATTATGGAACTTCTTGTGTATTTTCATAAACTTAAATAGTGCCTATTTTGTATGAAAGGCAAGTTGGGGGAATCCCCGTTGATGAGAAGGGGTTTTCCCAACGTGTGCCCATGCTGCATTCAACTACAGCTGGGAGACTAGCCTGTGATCTAAGCATGTTTCATGATCAAATAAGAGCAAAGTATTATTTAAACATTTCTTAACATTAACGCTGACTGTTTTCAAGTTATTATTTTATTTTCTACTCTGGCTATGTCTGCTTGTACTATTTTATTTTTTAAATTCCTATCAAATTGCCAGTCAGTTCTATACTTTCAACTTTTTTAAGTTGCAGAACATGATCAAATAAAATTAGTTTCAGGAATTGAAGTGAAGGAATTCAGGCAAATCAGGCAAAAAATGTTCTAAAAACCTACCAAACTGTGTGGTTTTTGTACCGCCCCTAATGACTTGTATTTGGGTGCTTTCCTGGAACTTGCAGAATAATTTTCTGGGACTTCGAGGTTACGTTATCCTGCGGCTAAACCTGCAAGTTCTAGAAAGCAGCAGGTTGGAAGTCAGATCAGGTCACGGCTCGATTCTCAAAGGTAAAACTGTAAGTTCTGGAAGGTTCTAGAAGGTGCCTCGTCGTTTCCAGAAAGTTCCCGGAGATCGAGTCCCCTGTCGGTGTGCTGTGTAAATGCATTTTTCATGTGAGTGGTTGTTTCCCATCAGCCAGGATCAAACGACGCTCTATTGCTCACTGATCAGAAACCAAAGTGACGCATTCGCTCCTTGCTTTCATACCTTTAACCCGGTTAGCGCAGCCACCCACTCATGACCTCAGCAAACTTCCCCGTCTCTCTCTCTCTGTGTCATAATCCAACCTAAAACAGCCTCTGACTCAGACTGATCTCCTCTCCTCTGGCTCTCCTCCTGCAGCTGGATGTGCTCTGCAACGGAGAGATCATGGGCCGAGATCACACCCTGGAGTTCATCTACATGACCCGGTGGAGGCTGCACGGAGAGAACGTAAGCCGGCCTCGTTCACTTCCCGTTCTGCTGCTGGCGTGTCACGCATTCGCTAACAGGAAGGCGTATTATGAGACTTTGTCTTTGCTTCCCTTTTCTTGTTATTTGGTTTAATTCAGTGAAGGTTTGTGGTGAAGCAGGGGGAAGTTCACGGATGGTTTTTGGTTTGGGTAGGAACAGCTGCTTGCCGACTTACTTCTCTGTTTCAGCGGGAAGAGCAGCTTGATTCAGATTTCAGTCCCGTCCCTCAACAGATCTCCTAGGTCAGGAACGTAGCGGCCCACAGATTCTGATGTAAAACATCAGATTACAGTTTTCTCTTCTAAACCAAGGCTGGACTATTTATTCAGAAGCGGTTCCATTTACAACAGCCAGATAAGATGCTGAGAAATCCCATATTGTTGAAAATTTGTGATGAAAATCTAAAGTAGCACCATATCTAAAGGATTCTGTTGCTACATGCGAGTGTGGGGACGGTGCTGCATTTCATTCGTATTCAATACCGAAGGAATCCAATTGTTTTTTTATCTGAACACCTGCCAACCCTTTATGTGATGAACTCAAAGCGCAGGGCAATTTAAACATCCTGGATGCCAAACACGGACAGGAAACTGACTCAAGCTATCTGGGAACATTAATGGTTTCTCATGGAGCTACAGTAGAAAAAGAAAGACGGACCAAACCAGAACTAAATGACTCACCTGAAACAACGTCAAGCTTAATGGAAACATCACTTATTCTAGAGGAAAAAAGCAGCTGACGTCACCAGGCTACCCCTAGAATCCCTCAGACCAAACTCCAGATTTTAGATAAGTTGGAGGAATCCCGGTTTGAGAGAAGTGATTTCCTCAACAGCTGCCGATGCTGCATTCAGAAATTAGGTTGTTGAAACATCAAAACAACTGATTGATTGATGATCTCATAAATGGACAAAGTATTATTTAAACATTAAACCAGACAATTGTTCTCCTCTGGCTAGGTTAGCTTGTACTATTTTTTAATTTCCTTTTTTTTTATCTCCAGTCAGTTTTATACTTTCAACTTTTTTTAAGTTGTAGAACATAATACAAAGCAAATGCATTTCTGGAATTGAAAGGAAGGAATTCAGGGAAAAAAAGTTTTTTAATGCTGATCAAAGTAAATAGACTGAACTTACATAGCGCTTTTCTAGTCATACTGACCACTGAAAGCGCTTTACATTGAAGCCACATTCACCCATTTTTCACACTCCACGTGCATTACACCGGAAGGCCAACATGGCTTCGGTCAGGAGATGTTTTTGGGGTTAAGTGACCTTTGCCAATGGGCAACATCGGGACATGTGACGGAGGAAGCTTGAATCGAACCTGCGACCCTCCGATTGCAAGCCAACTACTCTACCACTGAGCCACGGTTGGCCAGAAAAAAGTCAAAAAATTATCGAACCGTGTTAACGTTGACTGTTTTCAAGGTGTTACATTATACTCTGGCTATGTCTGCTTATACTATTTTTTCTGTACAATCAAATTTCCAGACAGTTCTCCACTTTCAACTTTTTTTAAGTTATAGAACATAAAGAAATAAAATTAATTTCAGAAATTAAAAGAAAGGAATTTAGGGGGAATTTTTTTTTTTTTTTTGAACATGCTGATCAAATAAAAAAAAGAAAAGAAAGAAAAGTCAAATGCAAATTTGTATTTATTTTTCTTAAAATTAACCAACAAATTAATCAAACAGTGATGTTTAAACCCCTAATACGTACTGAACTGTGATTGTTATTTACCGTTACATCCCTGGATAAAATTTCTGGGACTAAAAGAACCTCCTGAGAAGGAATCAGAACTAGAGCTGATTTATTGAGTTCTCGAAGAGGCGTTCAGCTGCATTAACGGATCACTGAGCGATTACTCCTTAAAGATTTTAATTTAAAAGGGAAGGAGGCCCTTTTAACAGGTAGTTCTTTTTTAGGAGTTAGCAGATTCTGCATCGGGTCTAGTTTAAATCATCCCAATGATAGTTTAAAACTTTTGCCCAGTACTGTGTACCTGCAGGGGTCCTGACTGACAACCAGTTAAACGATCCACCTGTGGAGGGTAGCTGAGTACCGCAGATCCTGGGTGAGGAGGACTACATCCAGACCCACCACCTGCAGCTGTTACGTAACTTCCACGAAACTGGATCCTTTCTTCGGATCCAGGAAAACTGCGGCTCCCAGCTGGGTTTTTTTTTTTTTTTTTTTTTTTTACTGCAGTCAGGTGGAAAAAGAACGTTTGTTATTGCTTTTTCATCGTCATTCAGTCAACTGGTCAGACAGACCTTAGAATCACAGATTAGATGCCTGCGTTGTTGTTTTTTTTAAAATGTTTTTCTGATGCTGTCATTGTAAACTGACTATCTGCAGCAAAGATGTCCAAACTTTTTGCTACAAGGGCCAAAATGATCAAGTCCAAAGGGCCCATGGGTCACGAAAAATATGGATTTTTTTAACCTCAAAAATGAGTGGGTTTTTTTACCTGCTTAACAATGAATTAAACAGGTAATATTTTAATGAAACGCATAAAGTAGGAATTCTTGTAGAAAAGGGATTTTTACAGGATTCTCTATTCAAAACACAGAGCTTTTAAGGTTTTTTTTAAAAAAAAAACCTTTTCAAATAGTTTTAAATATTTCAGAGGTGTAAAAAAAAACTTTTTTTTCTCAGCAGAAAGAATAGTGAACACACTTTTTCCTTTGAAAATACGTGTTATTTTTAGCTATGTTTGGTCTCAACATCTGCTTTTGCGATAGTATTTTGCGCAACCAAATTTTAAAGTAAGGAAAACAAAAGATTAATAATAATTATTTTTCCCATGACTCATTTTCTAATCCTTTTAAATTGTCAACAAAAATTATGTCCTATGTGTTGTGGTGCAAATTGTAAGTGTATAAATCTTAAATGTTGGTTAAGGGCCGTAAATCGCCCCCGGGCCGCGCTTTGGACATCCCCGATTTACAGTCAGAGCATGACGAATCCCTAGACTGACGATGTTAGACAGTGGTTCCCAATAACCGATAAAGGTATATAAAATAATACCTATATTCATTTATGAATCATACACTTTTTGAGCGATAAACGGTACAATTAACTTAACGCGAATATAGCGCATCTAGCGGGAGTTATGTGTGAAGAATTGAGCGAGCTAACTGACATTTAATCATTATGGAAAGGGTACGCGACTTTAAAAAATGAACACAACATAAATTTGTGTGTTTTTTTTTTAGACATTTAAGAGAATATTATTGAACGGTTGGTGTCCGATGTCCAGACAAACCACAACTACAGGTCTCTGATAGAGGGTCAAAATTATCTGCACTCCCGATGGGTCGGGCACATTTTACACCGCCTTTTAGAGGACCACATCATATCGAAAGGATCCCTATCATCATTTTACTTTTACTTTTGCTCCTAACGCAGCAGCCCTAGTTATTCAGACTGTAGGCAAACACTGTCTCCTCATGGCTAGCGCTAAGCTAACCACCCGATTAACATACGCTTGTTTTATTTGGAACAAACTCAGTTTTGTGGTCAGTGTCTTGTTATTAAGGCATCTTACTGTAACAGAAAACAGTATTATTCATGCACTGGGGCCAACTTGCACTGAAAGATGTAAACAGCGACGATTTGGACAGTGTAACCATTACATAGCTAGCATTAGCCAGTAGCGTGAGCTAGCTTTGAGTTAGCTTTTTCTGCTTACTCTGATGCTACGAATTGAAGGCCACTTTTGTGGTGAAAATTCTCCCCATGCTGTTTTTTTTTATTAAGGACTAAATCTTTTCTTTTTATGTCTTTTATCCAATGGAGGGGAAAAGGTTGTTCCCAGGAAACTACAATACGTTCTACAACACAGACAGTCCTTGTTATAAGCAAGGGCCTGTGTATCTCGCACAGCGTTTTCTTCCAAATCTGGATTTTTTTTTGCTGTTATTAAAACAGCCGATGACTAAACGCGCCTTCCCAGCCTTCCTAGGCGTGTTTGATAAGGGGAAAATGTTCTCTTGTATGCAAATGACTGGTTAGCGCACAATGCCTGTGGCTACCTCACTGGGAGTGGTCACCGCACTATTGCCGACGGCTCAACTTTCGGTTATTTCGCCTAATCCGTCTGTTAAACATGAGAACAGATGCACTTCCCGTGTTGTCTACCTTTGGTTCCAACATTGTGCTGCAGACGTAGCCTCTTTATTCGAATCTGTTCGAACCTCTTAGCAGCGCTAGCAGAATTCAGGTGCTAGCTTCTTAGCTTAACCATCCCCTGCAAATATATCCATCGGTTTAACCTGGATTCCCTTCTGTGGAGCTAGAATTAAAAAAAAAAATACTCAATAGTTGTGAGTGTTGGGTTTGGTCGAGGTAAAGCTGAAGTAAATATGGGGAAATTAATGATAAAAACCCCTATGAACCACATTTTTCCCCCACCTTTGGTTCGCCCACATCCCTGATGCAGCACAAGAAGCAGAAATCCGACTTCAGACTTATTTATGAAGGTTGAGTCATGAACATTAACACCAACTCATTTATTTATAGCTGTGGTTTGATGCCATCATGCTGCCGATATTAAAAGGGGGCTCCTGAACTTTACGTGATGTTAAAAAAATGATCAAACTTAAGCTTTTACTGTAGAAACGCGGCACTCAGACGTCTACACACCATGACAGGTTTCCCTGATGTAAAATTAGGGACCATAATAAATCATTTCATTGATTAACCAGGCAGTAAACCTGTGCAGTAGGTGTGTAACAGTACACCAAACATCCCGGTTCGATTCGTGCCTTGCTTTCAGCTTCACGGTTTGGTTCATTTTTTGGTTTAAAAGGGGGGGAAAAAAGGTTTTGTGTGATACAAAAAATTGCAATCAAACTGTATTGGCAGTAAATTAATATTGAATTAAATAAAAATTAGGGATGCGACAATACGACTTAAAAAAAACAAACAAATTAAATGCTAAAAGTACTTTCCGTACAAATGCCGATATTTCTACTGGACAAAAAAGAAGCAATAGATTGGAGAACAGGTTTTTTTGTTTTTTTTATCTGCTTGTTACAACAAATGGAGGCGAATAAGATTTAATAAAATAAATATTAATAAACATTGACTGTGAGACTGTGAGTAAGTGGAACATGAATATTTTATTGCAGTGTTTCCACATTTTAGGTATCGGTTTATAGCAGTTAACTCGCCGAAACGAGTACGTTAGATCGGTATCGGCTCCAATACACTGATACCAACTGAAGCTGCTGCCACCGCAATCTTACCATGAGTAAGCGAAGATAACGGATGGATGGATGGATTAATGATGGATGGATGGATGGATGGATGGGGGGGATGGATGGATGGATGAATTAATAATGGCTGGATGGATGGATTAATAATGGATGGATGGATTAATGATGGATGAATGGATTAATAATGGATGGATGGATGGAAGGATGGATGGATTAATAATGGATGGATGGATGGATGGATAGATAGATGGATGATGGATGGATGGATGGATGGATGAATTAATAATGGCTGGATGGATGGATTAATAATGGATGGATGGATGGATGGATTAATGATGGATGGATGGATTAATGATGGATGGATTAATGATGGATGGATGGATTAATGATGGATGGATGGATTAATGATGGATGAATGGATTAATAATGGATGGATGGATTAATGATGGATGGATGGATTAATGATGGATGGATGGATTAATGATGGATGGATGGATTAATGATGGATGGATTAATGATGGATGGATGGATTAATGATGGATGGATGGATTATAATGGATGGATGGATGGATGAATGGATGGATTAATAATGGATGGATGGATGGATTAATGATGGATGGATGGATTAATGATGGATGGATGGATTAATGATGGATGGATGGATTAATAATGGATGGATGGATTAATGATGGATGGATGGATTAATGATGGATGGATGGATTAATGATGGATGGATTAATGATGGATGGATGGATTAATGATGGATGGATGGATTAATGATGGATGAATGGATTAATAATGGATGGATGGATTAATGATGGATGGATGGATTAATGATGGATGGATGGATTAATGATGGATGGATGGATTAATGATGGATGGATTAATGATGGATGGATGGATTAATGATGGATGGATGGATTACTAATGGATGGATGGATGGATGAAAGGATGAATTAATAATGGCTGGATGGACAGATTAATGATGGATGGATGGATTAATGATGGATGGATGGATTAATGATGGATGGATGGATTACTAATGGATGGATGGATGGATGGATGATGAATGGATTAATGATGGATGGATGGATTAATGATGGATGGATGGATTAATGATGGATGGATGGATGGATGATGGATGGATGGATGGATGAATTAATAATGGATGGATGGATGGATTAATAATGGATGGATGGATTAATGATGGATGAATGGATTAATAATGGATGGAAGGATGGATGGATTAATAATGGATGGATGGATGGATGGATGGATAGATAGATGGATGATGGATGGATGATTAATGATGGATGGATGGATTGGATGGATGATGGATGGATGGATTAATGGATGGATGGATGGATTAATGGATGGATGGATGGATTAATGATGGATGGATGGATTAATGATGGATGGATGGATTAATGGATGGATGAATGGATGGATGGATGGATTAATGGATGGATGGATGGATTAATGGATGGATGAATGGATGGATTAATGGATGGATGGATGGATGGATTAATGGATGGATGGATGGATTAATGGATGGATGAATGGATGGATGGATGGATTAATGGATGGATGGATGGATGGATGGATGGATTAATGGATGGATGGATGGATGGATTAATGGATGGATGAATGGATTAATGATGGATGGATTAATGATGGATGGATGGATTAATGATGGATGGATGGATTAATGATGGATGGATGATTAATGATGGATGGATGGATTAATGATGGATGGTGGATTAGATGGATGATGGATTAATGATGGATGGATGGATTAATGGAATGGATGGATGATGGATTAATGATGGATGGATGGATGATGAGTGGAAGAATGGATGGATGGATTAATGATGTGGATGGATGGATGGATGGATTAAGGATGGATGGATGGATTAATGATGGATGGATGGATGAATTGATGGATGAATTGATGGATGGATGAATTGATGAATGAATTGATGGATGATGGATGGATGATGGATGGATGGATTAATGATGGATGGATGGATGAAGATGGAAATGATGGATGAATGGATTAATGATGGATGGATGAATGGATGGATGGATGGATGGATGATGGATGGATGGATGGATTAATAATGGATGGATAATGGATGGATGGATGGATGGATTAATAATGGATGGATGATGGATGGATGATGGATGGATGGATGGATGGATTGATGGATGGATGGATGGATGGATGAATGGATGGATGGATTAATAATGGATGGATGGATAACAGATGGATGGATGAATGGATGGATGGATGGATGGATGGATGGATGGATTAATAATGGATGGATGAATGGATGGATAAATAATGGATGGATGGATGGATGGATGGATGAAAGAAGGATTAATGGATGGATGGATGGATTAATAATGGATGGATTAATGGATGGATGGATGGATGGATGAAGGATGGATGGATGGATTAATAATGGATGGATGAATGGATGGATGATGGAAGGATGGATGGATGGATTGATGGATGGATGGATGGATGAATGGATGGATGGATTAATAATGGATGGATGGATGAACAGATGGATGGATGAATGGATGGATAAATAATGGATGGATGGATGGATGATGGATGGATTAATAATGGATGGATGAATGGATAATTACAGATGGATGGATGGATGGATGGATGGATTAATGGATGGATGGATGGATTAATAATGGATGGATGGATGGATGGATGGATGGATGGATGGATTAATAATGGATGGATGAATGAATGGATGGATGGATTAATGGATGGATGGATGGATTAATAATGGATGGATGGATGGATGGATGATGGATGGATTAATAATGGATGGATTAATGGATGGATGGATGGATGGATTAATAATGGATGGATGAATGGATGGATGATGGATGGATGGATTGATGGATGGATGGAAGGATGAATGAATGGATGGATGGATTAATAATGGATGGATGGATGAAGATGGATGGATGAATGGATGGATGAGATGGATGATGAATGGATGGATTAATAATGGATGGTGGATTAATGATGGTGGATAGGATGGATGGATAATGGATTAATAATGGATGAGATGGATTAATGATGGATGGATGGTAATGATGGATGGATGGAATAATGTATGGATTAATGATGGATGGATGGATGGATGGAGGATTAATGATGGATGGATGGATTAATGATGGATGGATGATAGATGGATGGATGGATGGATTGAGATGGATTGATGGATGGATGTTTTGGATGGATGGATGGATTAATGGATGGATGGATGGATGGATGGATTAATGGATGGATGGATGTATTGATGGATGGATGGATGTATTGATGGATGGATGGATGGATTAATGGTGGATGGATGGATGGATTAATGATGGATGGATGGATGTATTAATGGATGGATGGATGTAATGATGGATGGATTAATGATGGATGGATGGATTAATGATGGATGGATGGATATTAATGGATGGATGGATGGATGGATTAATGATGGATGGATGGATTAATGATGGATGGATGGATTAATGATGGATGGATGGATTAATGATGGATGGATGGATTAATGATGGATGGATTAATGATGGATGGATGGATTAATGATGGATGGATGGATTACTAATGGATGGATGGATGGATGAAAGGATGAATTAATAATGGCTGGATGGACAGATTAATGATGGATGGATGGATTAATGATGGATGGATGGATTAATGATGGATGGATGGATTACTAATGGATGGATGGATGGATGGATGATGAATGGATTAATGATGGATGGATGGATTAATGATGGATGGATGGATTAATGATGGATGGATGGATGGATGATGGATGGATGGATGGATGAATTAATAATGGCTGGATGGATGGATTAATGATGGATGGATGGATTAATGATGGATGGATGGATTAATAATGGATGGATGGATGGATGGATTAATAATGGATGGATGGATGGATGGATGGATAGATAGATGGATGATGGATGGATGGATGGATGGATGAATGATGGATGGATGGATGGATGAATTAATAATGGATGGATGGAGATTAATGATGGAGGATGGATGGATGAATTAATAATGGATGGATGGATGAATTAATGATGGATGGATGGATGGACAGATTAATGATGGATGGATGGATTACTAATGGATGGATGGATGAATGGATTAATGATGGATGGATGGATTAATGATGGATGGATGGATTACTAATGGATGGATGGATGGATGATGGATGAATGGATTAATGATGGATGAATGGATTACTAATGGATGGATGGATGAATGGATTAATGATGGATGAATGGATTAATGATGGATGGATGAATTAATAATGGCTGGATGGACAGATTAATGATGGATGGATGGATTAATGATGGATGGATGGATTAATGATGGACAGATGGATGGATGGATGATGGATGGATGAATGGATTAATGATGGATGGATGGATTAATGATGGATGGATGGATTAATGATGGACAGATGGATAGATTGATGGCTGGATCATGGATCTCATCAGTATTTCCAGCCTTTGAATTGTCTTTACTTCCTGCCATGTTGTCCATAAAAAGCTGCAGAACTTTGTTTGCACTCGTCTCCTGACTGATACCTTCATACGTTGAGATCATTCATTACCTTTTTCATCTAAAAGGAGGAAAAATGAAGGAAAACCCACGGAGAAAGGTGGACTTTATCAGATTCCCTGTCAGAGGCTGAAGCTGAAACCGAATCTATGCAGCTGGATTATTCCGTCTCTTTGCTCTTTGGGGAAAACGATCCAGGATGGATGTGTGATTAATGTGGACAAAGGTTCTAAGTTATTCTGCAGAGTGGCTTTTTAACTGTAGACGTCTGAGGAAGGGCTGACAGAAATCACGTTAGGAGTGAAGCAAAAAAAAAAAACCCATTCTAATCAGGATCAGAGCGTCAGAGACCCAGAGGCTCGGTTCTGTTCCCTGGGAGGAATGATGCAGCAGAACCAGGGAGGGAGCAGCAGCTCTCTCTTTCACCTCCTCGTCTCCTTTGCCTCTCTCCATTTCTTCCCTTCTTTGTTCTCTTTATTAGAGTAAAAGGGACTGAACACATGAATTTTTCTGTTCCACTTCTGTACACAACTTGTGTGAAAGTTCAAAGGTCAGGAGTGATGTTGGAAAGCTCTGAGATGTTCAGACTTAGTAGTTTGATAAACTCCCAACCTCGATGATGATGATCTCCAAAGTGTCTCCTTCCTAAAGCAGCCGCTCCTCTCTACAACCATCACTGCTTCCCAATAAACTCAATCAATCTTTACATATAAATAAGAATATACAAAATAAGAAATAGGAAAGTAGACGAACTATGAAAATGAAGTAAATAAAATAAAGAATTAGGAAAAATCTGTTTAAATTAATAGATTAGGAAAAGAAAAATAGTTGAATAAAAAAATTTAATAAAAAATAAAAAAATAAAAACGAATTTTGGAAAATAAAAAATATGACACCGGAATAAGTAAATAAAATTAAAAAATTAAATTAATGGATTAGGAAAAGAAAAATAGTTGAATAAAAAAATAAAATAAAAAATAAATTTAGAAAATAAAAAATACTACACAGCTCTTCAGAATAAGTAAATAAAATAAAGAATTAGGAAAATTCAGTTTAAATGAATAGATTAGGAAAAGAAAAATAGTTGACTAAAAAATTTTAATAAAAAATAAATAAATAAAAACGAATTTTGGAAAATAAAAAATATGACACCGGAATAAGTAAATAAAATTAAAAAAAAATAAATTAATGGATTAGGAAAAGAAAATAGTTGAATAAAAAAATTTAATAAAAAATAAAAAAATAAAAACGAATTTTGGAAAATAAAAAATATGACACCGGAATAAGTAAATAAAATTTAAAAATTAAATTAATAGATTAGGAAAAGAAAATAGTTGAATAAAAAAAATTAAATAAAAAAATAAATTTAGAAATTAAAAAATACTACAGCACTCTTTGGAATAAGTAAATAAAAAAAGGAATTAGGAAAATTCAGTTTAAATTAATAGATTAGGAAAAGAAAATAGTTGAATAAAAAAATTAAATAAAAAATAAAAAAATAAAAACGAATTTTGGAAAATAAAAAATATGACACCGGAATAAGTAAATAAAATTAAAAAATTAAATTAATGGATTAGGAAAAGAAAAATAGTTGAATAAAAAAATAAAATAAAAAATAAATTTAGAAAATAAAAAATACTACACAGCTCTTCAGAATAAGTAAATAAAATAAAGAATTAGGAAAATTCAGTTTAAATTAATAGATTAGGAAAAGAAAAATAGTTGAATAAAAAATTTTAATAAAAAATAAATAAATAAAAACGAATTTTGGAAAATAAAAAATATGACACCGGAATAAGTAAATAAAATTAAAAAAATTAAATTAATAGATTAGGAAAAGAAAAATAGTTGAATAAAAAAATTTAATAAAAAATAAAAAAATAAAAACGAATTTTGGAAAATAAAAAATATGACACCGGAATAAGTAAATAAAATTTAAAAATTAAATTAATAGATTAGGAAAAGAAAATAGTTGAATAAAAAAAATTAAATAAAAAAATAATTTAGAAATAAAAAATACTACACACTCTTTGGAATAAGTAAATAAAAAAAGGAATTAGGAAAATTCAGTTTAAATTAATAGATTAGGAAAAGAAAATAGTTGAATAAAAAAATTAAATAAAAAATAAAAAAATAAAAACATTTTGGAAAATAAAAAATATGACACCAATAAGTAAATAAAATTAAAAATTAAATTAATATAGAAAAATAGTTGAATAAAAAAATAAATAAAAAATAAATTTAGAAAATAAAAATACTACACAGCTCTTCAGAATAAGTAAATAAAATAAAGAATTAGGAAAATTCAGTTTAAATTAATAGATTAGGAAAAGAAAATAGTTGAATAAAAAAATTAAGTAAAAAATAAATAAATAAAAACGAATTTTGGAAAATAAAAAATATGACACCGGAATAAGTAAATAAAATTAAAAATAAATAAATTAATGGATTAGGAAAAGAAAATAGTTGAATAAAAAAATTAAGTAAAAAATAAATAAATAAAAAATAAATTTAGGAAAATAAAAAATATGACAGCGCTCTTCAGAATAAGTAAATAAAATAAAGAATTAGGAAAATTCAGTTTAAATAATAAATAGATTAGGAAAAAAATAGTAAAATAACAAAACAAATTGTACAACAAAAACATTAAGATCCTTCCAGAAAATATGAGACTCTACAACCATCACTGCTTCCCAATAAACTCAATAAATCTTTACATCCCTGTTTGCAGTTTTGTGGTTTCTTGTAAATCATGTTGTTTTTGTTTTGTGCACAAATATTCACTCATTTAATTTGTACGTTCAGCTGCACCTTTATTAGAACTAGGTTATGTTATTGTTTTTAATAACCTTACAGCATTTATCTCTTATGCTGTAAACGTCCCCTTACGATAAGCTCTATTATCCTTTCTTAAAGTTGTAACGATACGTAAAACTGACGAGACGAGTTTGAGATTTTAATATAACTAATGAGAAAAGTAAAGTAATGCATTTATTCAGCATTTACTTCAACTATGCATAATCTGCAGTACGTTTCCTAGTTGCTACTGCTAGGGGGCGCTGTGATTGCGATTTACCGCTAGTCGTTCCTACTGGAAACCCGAAGCTTAGCCAAACGGATGATTTAATTGGAGCGTTAGACACCTCCGCGAGAAATATTCCGATGTTTTAGTATCTAGTATCGATACTCTTTAAAATCTTCTCATTTTAGTCTAATTTAGCTAACTTCTCTCTTCCCTCAGACGTATCCCATGGTTCTGGAGTACCGGCCGCGGATCGACTTCGGCTGAGCCGCCGCCGCCGACGCACGACGACGCTCACCGTGAACGCACACACCCACACAGAAACGCCTAAAAGTGCAGATAAAGCGAGATTTAGATGTATTTTTGTACAGCCAATGATGAACTGCTCATGTTGTTGCGTTGAAAAGCCTTTATGCTACATAGAATAATATATGCTATAATATATGCTATTTTTAAATGTACGTCCCTGTGCCTAAAGACCCGTTTGGAACGACCATATCTCCAGTTTGCTTGTCTAACTAACTGTAGATTAAATGTTCATTTTCTACTCTTTTGTCTCCAGTTATTGTCTTGTTAAAGTCCAATTAAAAAGTGACGTGTGTTACAAAACAATTGTTGTTTCTAAATGAAGAAATGGAGATGAATGACATGAAAAGATGCCTAAAAAATAATGAAACAGAATTTATAAAAATGTTTTTTGGAAAATAGATTTTAATAGAATTTAAATAAATACAATTAAATAATGAATAATAATTGAATATAAATAATTAATCAGTGGCAGATTTCCCTGAGGAGAGTTTGCTGCAGACGGATCAGCGCTTCGTCTGGGTTCTGGTTCTGCTGGGAAAAACTGGGTCTAACCCAAATAAACATGGGAGATTTTTTCACTTTTTGTAAAAAAATGTAATTAAAAAAATCCATTAATTTCCAGATATTACATAGTAAACAAAATAATTATAAATTATGTATATTTTTTTTTAACTCAGCCACTTTTAGTTTAAATGAAAACTGAATTTATTACATAAAAGTAAATAATATTAACTACTGACATGTTTAGAGTTTATAAAATAAACAAAATGTAAATAAAACTCAAAAGTTAAAATTACATTAAAAATAAAAATTAATAAATAAATTCATAATAATAACTCATAGTAAAAGTAAAGAGTCCAGCTTTAGTTTATTTGATACTGTTGAGTTTTAATAATAATTGTGATTAAATAATAACATTTGAACATTATTTAATACTAATGAAATTAATAATAAAAATATGATAACATGATGAAATAACTAAATAATTTCATTATTGAAAAGTAATAAGAGCTCAATTACATAATGAAAAAATTAGAAATATCCTATATAGTAATTCAATTACTGACTAATATGAAATAACTCAATCATTTCATTATTATACATTATGATTGTAGTTATTTAATATTAATAATGTAATGGATTATAAAATGATATGTTTGGTATTATCATTAATAATAGTATTAGTAATATCATAAATTATAAAATTATGTGGTATTTTTTATAATAAAAATATTAATAATAGATTATAAAATGATACATTTGGTATTATTATATTTTCATAATAATATAACAGATTATAAATAGATTTTTTAAAATGGTTATTAATAATAATAAATATTAGTAATATATTAGAATATACAATGATATGGTATTTTTATAATAAAAATATTAATAATAGATTGTAAAATGATACATTTGGTGTTATATGTTAATAATAATATAACAGATGAAAAAAATTTTTTTTTAAAAATTATTATTAATAATAATAAATATTAGTAATATAATAGATTATAAAATGGTCAATAATTATATCATTGTTATTATTACTACTATGTTTCCAGCCTGTGAAGCTGAGCAGCTCCAGACTAAATAATTGCTCTGACAGCTTCATTCGCTCCAACCTCCACCCCCGCTCCTCTGGACTCCATCCAGGACGCCTCACACAGCCTCCCTCAGTGCAGAGGCATCTTTGATATGTAAAGGACGTTGGAGACGGACGGACAGACGGGGACGTGTCTCTGTCCCACCAGATTCTCCCCTGGGAAGCCGACGACCCCGTCCTCTTCATCAGGAAGCGCTCCGTTCCGATGGAGGTCGGCGATGAAGATCAGCCGTTTATGAGGAAGAGAAATCGACCTTTGACCTATTTAAGAGGCTCTGCAGCTCATGATCCCTGCTAACACACACTAACCACATGTATGAGGTCTAGAGTTCAAATCCTACCTCACAGACAGGACTTTTATGGTGAGTTTAGATACCTGTTCCTCTAAGGTCCATAAGATCACATGTGGTGTGCCACAGGGTTCAGTTTTAGGCCCAGTGCTTTTTAACCTCTAAATGTTCCTTCTTGGTGGTGTCATCATCAGCATAACTGTGAAAGTTATGATGATGATGATACACTGCTGTACGTCTCCATGTCTCCGGATGACACACGGCCAATGGATGCACTTTTTAACTGCATTTTAGGCATTAAATCCTGGATGGTAGAAAACTTTCTCCAGCTCAACCAGGACAAAACTGAGGTTTTAGTTATCGGTCGTGAGGCTCAGAGAGAGAAACATTTACCAAAACTACAATCATTGTCTTTTAATCCTTCTTTACAACAGAAGAATCTGGGTGTGATTCTTGACTCTGAGCTGACTTTTATCCCACACATTAAAAAAAATCACTAAAATAGGTTTTTATTAGCGGTGGGAATATTACAACATCTCACGATTAAATTCGATTCCGATTCTTGGGGTGACGATTCGATTCAGAAACGATTCTCGATTCAAATCAATTTTTTTTTTCTTAATCAATACTCTTTCATTCATCATTTGTGTTTGTAATACACACAACTTGATCTGCCAAGTGTCTGTGATGAAGTGAGCCATGAATGTAATAGGGCATCAACACAAAATGGATTTTACAATCTATGTTGAGAGAAGGGAACTGGTTCAAAAGTAACAAGACATGAAATTGCAACTGGACATCCAAGACCTTTTAAACAAAATTTCTAGTCTTGAAAAAAAAAAGCTGATATATTTTAAGAATAAAATAACTAAAGATAAATATGTATTTTGTTTGGTCTTTGGTACGTAGTAGAAAACACATTGAAAATATTTAGTATGCACCAAATGTTGCTTATCGACCATCATTAAACAGAAATGTATGGCTTATGTTATTATTTTCATTGTTTTTGTTAGAAATTAGCTTATAAAGAAAAATCGCTCTTATATACTTGCAGATTTATAAAAAATAAAAACTTTAGCTAATGGTGTCATTAGCATGGAGAAGACCGTTTAGACGGCCCAAACATTTACCTTCAGCAAAGACGGGGCGGGCTGCATTTCTCTTTCGTCTTTCATGCTGAAGCTTTAGCCTAACGGCTACAGCTAGCTAGCAGCTAGCAGCTAGCAACTAGCGCTAGCTAGCCAACGGCGCATCAGACCTGTCAACGCGAAGCGAAAATGTAAAAAGGTTCAGAAAACATATTTTTTGAGAATCGATTCTCGAACATTTCGGATCGATTCTGAATCTCGTTAAATGGGAATCGAGATTCAAACGTGAATCGATTTTTCCTCACACCCCTGCTTTTTATGACCTAGAGAACATCGCCAGAGTCCATTCTCTCTCGGACCAATACGAAGACACTGATGCATGCTTTCATCACCAGTGGAAACCGATTACTCTAACGCCCTGATTTCTGGTCTTCCCAAAAGAGAGCATATCCAGTTTAAAGCTTCCATGAAACTCAGCAGCTCGTGTCCTGATTAGAATCATTGGCTCCCCGAATGTTTTAGGATCGATTTTAAGGTTCTTTTAATGGTTTTTAAGTGTCTTAACGGAGTTGTGCCTTCTTATCTCTCAGAAATGCTTTTATGTTGAGGCGTCCTTCAGTTATTACGGCCCTCACCTCTGGAACAGGCTGCCGGAGGACCTCAGGGAACGTTGTTTTTAAAATGTTTTAAAACCAGGCTCAAGACTTTTTATTGCCTATTTATCTGCCCCTAATGTTTTTGGTCTTGTATTTATCCTGTTCATTTTGTTTTACTTCTATTTATGTATTTGCTTCCACATTTATTTATGTTTTATCCATTTTATTCACATATTTATTTATTTTAGCATGTTTTTCCTGTTTTTTTTTACTGGGCCGGTGCAGAGGGCTCCCTTGATGGCGTTTCCTGTTCCTGTACTCAAACTAGTGTCCATTTTACCGTCTATTGTAACGCCACTTTCATGCTGCTCCAGGGCGTACATGGGGATACGATTGGGAGGGTAAAGGGTACAGAGTACCCAGGGGACCCTTAGAAGTCAGTTTTCTATTCATACATGCACTAATATTTTTATAGCATTATTATGTACAAATAAAAAAAAGGTCATGTGTAAAACTGAAACCGTGCTTTAAAATGAAAATAAAAAAAGATTAAAGAGGGAAAGGTATAAATAAGGACAAGCGGTTTGTCACTCAGTTCTGTGAAAAGAAAGGCGAGCTCCAAATGCATCATCGAGCAGTGACGTTGTTTCAACATAAATATCCACTCCGGGTACAATAGCACACATTTATGTTTGCACTTTATTTGAATAATATAGCTATTCTTTGTAGTATCACACGCTACATAGTGAGTAAAATATGTTTCTGGGTAAATAACGGAGTGGTTAACAGTGTTGGGAGTAATGCTTTACAAAAGTTACAGGAAAGACGTTGTAGCTAGTAATGTGAAATATATTACAATTTCTTTTGTAGCTCGCCCAACACTGGTTGTTAACAGCGTTTGGTTCTTCTTCTGCTGCTTCCGGAGTAAGAAGACGAAATATAATAGACGGAAACTAAGAAAGCAGAGCAACGGAGAGAGTCAAGGCAAAAGAAAATGGACCTTACAGGGACAATATATACGTACGGTAAAACAGCGGTATTTGGAGAAGCTTTCAGACATTAAACATACAGACCCATACGATATATGGATATATAGATATAATAAATTACCTTGTTTTTGGTGTGAGTTATTACACGATACAGGAGTTTAAAAGCCACAAGTCTTTGGAAAGCTACTGGGTTAGGGTTAGCAACCATTTGAAGCCATATGTTTCAGTTTCAGACCCTGAGGCAGCAGATTCCTCATTAGGGCCAGGTGAAAGCGGTGACAGTGAGGCAAGGTTAGCTTTTAGCAGAAATGTCTAAAGTTTAAATGTGTACAGTAACACCGTACCCATCACTATGGTATTCGGTAGGGGGGCCCAGCAGGATCGTTTGTGCCCAGGGCCCAAAAGTTGGTGCTACGCCCCTGTCGTTTAACTTGTTTGAGTCTAAAGGCTTTGAACTGCATTTCATTGTATGAAAGGTGCTTAATAAATAAAGTAGATTGATTGATAGAGTTTAGGAGACGGAGCTGCTTTTGGAGGGTGGAGCCCTGGTTCTGCAGCTCCTCCACCTTCAGAGCCTCTCCTTGGATCTCCATCAAGCGTCTCTCCCAGCAGCCCTCCACCCCGATATGTTGTTGGCCGGCGGCGTTGATGATGCCAAGTCAAGCAGCAGATGGTCCAACAACGTACCGCTGACACAGAAACAGCTCCTGCAGAACGTTCTTCACCTCCCTAGGTTTATTTCTGCCGGGGCGTTTAAACCCTGACGTAGCCGTGACCTAAATATCCGTCTGTGTTCTTCTGTGGATGCAAGCAGAAGTGGAGGGAAGGTCGGGGAAGGAGAGGAGGAGGAGGAGATGATTTTTTGTGTTATTTATACTCTGAACCTCTCCGTTATTTTTACCCTGCAGATGATTCTGTTGTTGTGCTGCCGTTCCAGGAGCGTGTGGCCGTCTGTACAGACAGAGACGACGAAAGCGGTAAAGATTCAACGACGTCCAGGAGCTGAGAGAAACAGTCTCAGTAGATCCATGAATTAAGCTTTGATCCGAATGAGCGTAATCGGGTCACTAAGCGTTTTTTTATTCCGATCAGGCTTTTAATGTGATTGCCTGTGTGTCCATTGTGGTATTATTCTACATATGTTTTAAACTTCTATTATTCAGAAGGTAAAAGTCTGTTTGATATAGTTTGCATGGTTGTAAAAAATATATTGTCTGTCAGTATTTGTTATTGGGATAAGCTTTTAAGTAATAAAACTCTTGGGTAAGTTTTATTGCAGGCTGTAAAAACAGGATGTCTGTAGATTTAGTATGTGGAACCAAGGCCATGAAGCTGGGAGTGTTGCCATAAAACCATAAAACTCAGAATGAACTTTTGACCAAGAGAAAAGACACGTCTCACCTTATGACTGCATAATTCTCTGACAGCCAATAATGGCTAAGACACTGTTTGGAAATGTTCTGATTGGAGCAGACTCGAGGGAGAAGAAACGCCTACAATCCGGGCAAAAGTCCGGTGCCTATAAAAGTTATGACATGAAAACCACTCTTGGTCAGATCTCTTTAAATCTGGCCCAGAGAAACTAGGGCATCTTTCTCTGTAAACTGCAATTTGTTAATCTGTTCAAAATAAATGTTAAGAACTGGAAATTGGCTCCATTTTGTCTCTGCTTGAACATGCACTGAATTAATTTTGATAATATTTAATTCAACACCATGTAAACGTACCTCCTGGAACCTCAAAAGCCTCAGTGAGAACCGTGGAGTTCCTGGAGCTGACGTCACTTTTCCCAGCGTTCAGCAGCTCAAGTCAGGCAGTCATCCTGCAGTTATATCATAGTTATAGTCAGTGGCGGTCCCAGAACATTTGGTGCCCAATGCGAGCTTGCCCCTTGCCCACGAAAAAAGAAGTCACGTCCAAAAATTGCAAATTTATTTAAATAATGCAGCCGATTCGGATGTTGTCAATCCATTAAATGGCCGTTATTAACTGTCTGCACGTGTCAAGAATACTTCTTCAGAGTAGCATATCGTAACTGGAGTTATGTAACCAATCTTAACCAACCAACAAGTTTTATGTCCTAACCTTAAGGTCACAGAAGGACAAATATACTTTCTTTTAAATGCATAAACCTAATTTAAAGAGGTTTTAAACACAGAAAAGTACGTTTCAGTAGGTAGAGAGGGCACAGTCTGACGGCATTTAATTGGAGTGACAACCGCTAATAACGGCCATTTAATGGGCTGCTCACATCCGAATGATAGTATAACAATAACAATATAACAAATCTATAAATATATATAAACTTTTAACTTGAACAGTAGCGCAGCATCTGAGAACAAAAAGTGCACACTAAAGAATCCAAACAAAAAATAAATTAATAATAAAACATTGAGTGCAAAATTATATACTGTAAAATGGAATTCACATAAATACACTATATACACAACATATTTATTTATGTCAAAGTTTTGTTACAGCTAGAGATGGCAAAAAAAAATAGACATTATAATTGATTTTTTCTCGCCGCATATTTGGCGCCCCTCACTAGATGCCGCCCTAGGCAAGCGCGCGTGGGAAGGACCCCCACTGGTTGTAGTTATAAGTGGAGAGAGTTAAACAAGATTCCCAAGGATCCAGAACGCAGAAAACGTTTGATTATCGCAATGAAACCTGCTAGCAATCAGCTAAAATGAAGCGACCACTTCATACCATTTCCTCAACTTTATATGTTTATTTTACATTCTCTTATTAAGCTTCTTACTATATCTCTCCGTGAATTTTTCTGTCTTGTTGCTCACATAAAAAGTAACATCTCGTAAAATTTTGCAGAATCATAATCTTTGTGATGTCTGCGTGCTGCTGTTTTCGTGTCTATGTTGTAATTATTTATTTTTTTGAAGCAATGATCGATTACTACACCAGTACTGACAGATATAACCTAGCTGCCGTAGCTCATGGAAGCTAAAATGAGGACAAGTTTCCACTTACCCTCCCAGTCCGCAGTTACAAACACCGCATTACCTGACTGGTGAGTTCTCCATTACTGCGCGCGGACAGTGACGGACTATTTTCTCTGAGTTTTGCCGAAACGGAGGCTTTTTATTGGCTTTTGAGGGTCAATTCCTGGAGATTCACAGTTATAACGTAGGAGAAACCCCCCATTTCACCTCGTTGTCGACAATTTGGATTCACTCGAGCATTTCTAAGCTCAGGCAAAGGCTGAAAGTTTAACTTGGATTCAAGCGATCAAAAGTTACTCATCAGACGCACAGGATTCTTTAAAATGTATGTAAGGTTTTTTTTTATCAACTCTTTTCTACATTCTGAGTAACTGGCATGACAATTTGTTGACACAAAAGCAGGTTTTTGAATCCCAAGAAGCGTGATTTTCTGATAGCGTCTTGTGGAGAAATCAGGGTATTTTTTTATTCCACTAAAATTGCGATAATTCTCAACAAATTTCCATAAAGTTGGTATCATTTCTTTGTTTTTTAAAGCTGCAGCCGATACATTTATTTTTTATTTTTTTTTGTAAGATATCTGTTTTGCAGGAAGATTCCAGATCTGGATCTCGATAACAAACCCAGATTGTGTCCATTTCTATCCCTCCAGGCTTTTATCTGCTTTAAGCGATGCTCTGGAGTAGGACAAGGAAAAATTTATCAGAAAATACTACGTCCGGGTATCTCAGCTCCGGTAAAAGTTGACTCCGACGGAGTCAAATCACATCTGGCGACGTTCAATGTGATCCGGAGCTCTATTAACCAAATGTGGGGAACACCTGGAGAACCTTCCAAAGGAAGCTGGGCTACCAGAACTCATCGACGACCCATCCACACTGCAAAAAAGGATCTTTAAGAAAGTAAAAATCCCGTGATTATGCACTTTTTTCCTTATTTTTTATATACATTCCCATATTTCCAGACATCTTTTCAAGAACTGTTTCACCTGTTCTATTGGAAAACTTTTTAGTTCATTACAGACAAAAAGTATCTTGTACTGATTTTCTTTTAAACTTCTTCCTAGAGTAGGCTTTTTTTTCAGGAGGTCCAGAAGAACCCAAAACATCACCTGAAGCTCTGCAGGTCACAGTAAAGGTCAGAGGTCAGGATTCAGCGGGAAAGTGATGCTAAACAAAAGTTTAAGAGTGGCCTAATCAAAGTTTGGGCTATTATCTGAATCAGATACTGCTATACGAACACGTTGTTCTGCTGAAAAACTCTTCAATATGTCTGAATTTTACCCCCCCAAAAAAAGACTGTTTCCGATCACGTGTTTCCAAGATGGCAGCCCCCATGCCTTACCACAGAAAAATTAATTAAACGAAGACCGAGATGGATATGGAGGAAATGCTGCTACTCATTTTTTTGATGAAGCGTCGTCGCATCAAATAAACAGGTAAGGTCTGGCTAAACGTCCACGAGTCTTTAAAATGTAATCTTCTCCGTGGGCCGCCATCTTGGAATCATGTGATCGGAGACCGAGTTTTGATTTGTCGCTTGAATATTTGAGCAGACAGCTCAACGAGTTTCTCGCCTCGCGTGGCGAAAAATATCAAACCTGTTTGATTTTCACCTCAGCGTCTCATGAGACAGAAAATCCACCAAAAATTAGCCGCACACAGCGAGCTAGCTGCTAAGCTAATGGCCTCGAATGACTGTTAGCTCAGCTGATTGCTCTCGTGTGGGGCAGGCTTAATCTAGTTACTGTTAGTGAGCTGCGGTATTGAAAGCTCTTCAAAGCTGAACGCAGTTGAGCATGAATCAAACCAACAACAAAGTGTAATACCACTGATGACCAGTAGGTCATGCCTTTAGAGTACCTACATGGCTGCTGTTCATTTAAACATCACAGATACCTTCAGGGGCTCATCTCTGCAGTTGATTTGGTTCCGTTGGCCTCCTGAGGTCATGACCTTCAGCGGGAGCCTTGGAGCAGCCATTCTGATGTCCACAACCAGAAAAAAGAAGGACTACTTGGTCCAGGTTGGGGTCTGAACATGCTTAAACTTCTCCACATGGACGAACGGATCTCTTTTCTGCATTTGTGTTTGCCTGCTGGAGCGAATTTAACAGCTGCATGAAGTTGCTGATGCAGAAAGACGTTGGCGCTTTCTGTCTCCAGGATGTGTCTTTGTGTTTCTGGAAGTCCAAAATGAATAATGCAGAAAGTGCTTTTGTGCACACAGCTCTCCACCTTAATGGTAGCAGCAGCAGGAGCTCATATCTCTTTGTGGGGGTCTGGTGTAAACAAATGCTTTTGTCGCTAATTCTGAATTTAATTCTGTCCTTATTAGATGTATTAGCAAGACGGCAAACGGCTCTTAAAGCAGAGGACAAGTCCCAGGGTGATGAATCAGGGTCATGTCAAAAAGGTCAAAGAGGGCCTCCAGGTCCGGTTTGAGAATAAAAATTCATAAATTAATCAGTCAGCCCCCCTCATTCCCCTGGGTAGGGGAATGAACTGTAATAACCAGGATCTACTATCCAAATTTTCTTACATAAAAAATGTTCAGTTTCTTTTTAAATGCAGATGTTAGTTAAAATTAGCAAAAATGCTAATGTTAGCAAAAATGAGCTAAAATTCTAATGGTAGCTAAAAAAGTAGTGGTAGCATCCTGGAAAGCTCCAAATGTTGGTAAATACGAACTTCATTCAGTAGCTTATGTTAAAATTGACCTAAAAATCAATCATTAACTAAAGCTAGCCAAGATTCTAATGTTTGCCTAAATGCTAGTGTTAGCATTTTGCCAAATACTAACATTTTGGTCTCCATCTCTCTATCCATTCTTCATGGTAAATGGCCTTTACTTGTGTAGCGCTTTATTTATTTCTTATCAAGTCAAAGATATTTAAAATGCTAATGTTAGCTAAACAGCTAGTGGTAGCATATTGGCAAACACCAACATACCTGTAAATATGAACTCAATTTATTATGTAAAAAATTATCTAAAAAGCTAACATTAGCTAAAACTAGCTATAACATTTTTTTAATTGAATTAAATCCTACTGATAGATATTTCGGTTGACATTATTTCAATTCATTGATTATTTTAATTTTGGCTATCAGGTCAAAGTTATTTAAGATGCTAATAAGAGCTAAATAGCTATCGGTAGCAGTTTGGCAATCACTAACATGTTGGTTAATATCAAATCCATTCAGTTGCCTATGTTAAAAATGAAAAAGTGAACGTTAGTGAAAACTTTCTAAAATTTTAATGTTAGCTAAAATGCATGTTGGCAAACACTAACATGTTGGTTGTAATTATCTAAATCCATTCATTAATTTACAGCTAAACAGATAGTGGTAGCATGTTGGCAAACACTAGCAGATCGGTTAATATGTATACTCAATCCATTTAGTAGCCTATGTTAAAAACTATCCTAAAATCAAATGTTAGTTAAAATGAGCTAAAATTACAATTCCTGCAAAATGTTAGAGGATATTATCTCAGTATATTCATTATCTTTGTTTTGGCCATCAGGTCAAAATTATTTGAAATGTTAATTTTAGTTAAATAGCTATTGTTAGTATGTTGATTTACACACACGTATTGGTTAATATGAACTCATTCCATAGAGTAACCTATTTTGAAAATGTCCTAAAAAGCAAATGTTAGTAAAAATTAGCTAAAATTCTAATGTCCACTAAAATGCTAGTGGTAGCATTTTGGTTGACATTATCTTAATCCATTCATTATGTTAGTTTAGTAGGTCAAAATGATTTAAAATGCTAATCTTAGCTAAGCAGCTAGTGGTAGGTTGTTGGTAGATAGTAACATACTGGTTAATATGAACTCAATCCATTCAGTATCCAATGTTAAAAATGACCTACAGTAAATAGAAAATGTTTTCTAAAATGAGCTAAAAGTCTAATGTTCGGTAAGATGCTAATGATGCTAAATGCTAAATAAATAGCTTGTTGGCAAACACTAAAATTCTGGTTGACATCTCAATCTATTTATTACAAAAAGTTTAGCTATTAAGCACCTTGAACTGCCTTATTATAACTGGGCTATACAAATAAAGATGCCTTGCATTAAATAAAAAATATTTTTAATTCTAATGTTAGCTTAAATGGAACTGTTAGCTAAAATGCTAGGAGTAGCATGTTGGCAAATATTAACAAAAAGAGAAGAGAGCGCCTCAGGCTTTTTATGAGATACAGGGTAAATTGTTTCATTGAGGCGGAGTGAGCTTCGAGTTGGGTGTTGGTTTGTAGGTGTTTGGAGAGGGTAAACCCGGTTTGGATGCAGAGGTGGTGAACTGGAGCCAAGTTCTAGGAGAGTTCGTGGTTCTGAGGTGAGTCTCTGGATCCGAGGGGTGTGAGGATGGAGCGGAGGAGTGTTGAGGGCACTAGAGCTGCATTGAGCAACGTGGGGGAGGTTTGGTCTGGAGTGATTCTTTGGGGATTTAGATGGCAACGGATCTTCACCTGACTACAGATAGAACGGAGATAAGTTTGAATAAATAAGTTATCCACTAAAAGCACAGGAGAGCACTAGGACGCTTGAGGGTACCATTAACATTGACATTGGTTGTTTTTTTTAATATTAGGGTGAAATATACTGGTTAGGTTTAGAAATAATTATGACATAAATCCAATCACCAAAATGAATAAATGCCTTTACAAAGTCCTAATATGGGGAGAAATATCGACCTGGGTGAGGGTGTGTGCATTTGGATGGGAGTGACTGTTGGTATTTAATGGTAGCAGGTGAGTGACTGCATGTAGAAGCAAGTGCTTCTGTAATGATCTTCTAAATGAAATCATATGACGAGGATAAGATTTCAGTAACTGAAGAGGCTCTTGAGAACCTGTCCAAGCATAGCTCCATTTGGATTCAAAGACTGAGCACTTCTGTTTGTGATTTTCTTTGTTGTAGTTGTTGCTATATCAGCTCCATTTCTCCAAAGATCCCCCTCTTGAAAATCTTTGATCAGCATAAGAAAACTGGGGCTCATTTCCAGGGATCGTCTCAGATTAACACGACCGAGCACGCTGCTCCCTTTATGTCATAGTGGCTGTGAATTGTCATCATTCCCAGAAAAACAAACCGCTGACGATGCCGCAGGTAACCGCAGCGCTGCTCCGGCTTTCTAACTTCAGACCAAATGGAAACACGTCAGTGACAAAGTGCAACAGAAGGATTGTCCAAATAAAACAAAATCTACAGTCTGAAGGATTTATAAAGCCAGGCGAACAAAGGCATGGGTACAAGAGGATTGGTCAGATACAATCTGGGGATACTGGAGCCTTTCCAGACCGAACAAGACACCTCATACGGGAGGTCAAGAAGGTATGAGGACAGTTTCTGTTGGGTCACAGTGATATATATGTTGAAACTTAAGATGTGTCTGAGATTGACAGTGATAGAATTGGTTTTTATATGAATTTCTTTTAAGTGGAGTCCAGTCTAATGAGAAGGTCTGGACCTTCAATGATAGACTGATGGCTAACAAAAGAGAGTTTACGGCAGGGTTTGATGCTGATGTAGAGATGAATGTCATCAGCCTATGAATGAAATTAGAGACCTCGTTGGATCTCTAATTAGTGGTGATCCGAATACGGAGCCTTGAGGTACTCCTGGATTGATTTGAGCTGTGGCAGAAGAAGATATACTGATTATGACTGACCTGTTCCTGTCAGAGTAGTAGGATTTGAACAAAGAAAAAGTGACGATGGTGAGAGAGTGTTATGGGCTCGACACACGGGGAGCGACGTCGCTCCTTCTCCATTCATTTTTTATGGAACTAGCGCGATGAGGCGAAAATCGCCTGCCCTCCTCCAGCCAAGCGACAGGCGACATTCGCGGGTTTGCGACACGACACAAGAAAGTAGAAAAATGTTCAACTTTTGTCGCTGTCGCATGGCGCTACAACCAATCAGCGAATGTTTCATTGACTGACCAATAAGCTGAGAGCATGCTACTTCATATTGTAACCGCTTCGACGTGGAAGAACGGATCATTTTAGCTGTGTCCGATGTTCCTGTATTTTATGATTGTCATCCTTGAGGTCCATCATCAAATGATGATATTCTCCATGATGTTTCCTTGTTTCTAAGATTGGATGAACCCAGAGTTGCCTTTTTCTTTTCTTAAGTAACGTGAACAGCAACATTTCTGTCAATTCCAGCAAAATATTCTTAATCTTCATCCTTGATGCTTTGTCTGTCACGGTTCGCTTTTAAAAATGTCAGAATTGCAGCGAATTTAATAACCAATAGGATTTCGTGGAGACAAGCGATCCGAGAGCGCGATGCCGCAAACGCTGCTGTTTATGAGTTTCGCCTGTCGCTGTCGCTTGTCGCTCCTCGTGTGTCGAGCCCATTACAGGTGGTTTAAGATTTTGCGGTGTAAATGTTTCCAAAGAGAGCTAATCTTCAACAACGAAGGTTGATGGGTTTGTGGCCGTAACAAGACTGATCCAGACAAGTTTTACAATGGAAACCATATTAAACAATCTGGAAAATATCTTTCATTTCATCATCTATCCTTAGAGATCTAAGAATTGGCCTTAGAGGAAAGTCAGTTAGGATGATCTGGATGTCTCCCTCCACAGTGACAGTCTTCAGCAACTACTAAAGGAAATCAAGGTATTCCATGGCCAAAAGGAGTATAAAGTCTATTCCTTGAGTTCGGGGTCTTCTTAGAGGTCCAGGTCAAATAACGCTCACAAAGTGACTAGTTTGATGCCTATACGTTTTTAAGGCTGCAGCTTGCAAGGCGCACAGGCGGGGCTTTCTCTGCCAGATGTTTTAAACAACGGTGGCTGGCTAGACAACGTCGACGTTGGGTGACCGATGGGAAATACAGTATAAAACATTACTTTGGGATGTATGAAATGTATTGGTGACTTAATTATAACCGCTTTGAAGTGTTGTTACTGCTTAAAGAGATGTTTTGTCATGTGCATACAAGTTAGTTAGATAAAAACAGGAACTTTAGAACAGGATGTTAAACCTTTGCACCCAAACTAGTGGAGAAAAACAGGATATGGAGGATATCTGGACTGCAAAAGATTAGGGCAATAGATTAGGACATGTAAGAAAAAACGGTCAGCAAAAACTCTAGTTAGAGCTGGTTTGCAAAGTCAGAATAACAGGAAGGTCATTAATTATGCATACATGGTTGTAAGGAGGCTGGTCTTGGCAAAAGTTTGAATGAACCAATCATGTTTTGTGTCCCGTATTTAACGTTAGGGGGAGGTTCTCTAACTTTGTGTTAAAATATAAAACTTAATGTTTCTGTTATATACTTTGTCATTCCTCTTAGGTAGGGTGACCCAGAGTGTGAATAATTCATACCACTCTGTAAACTAAATATTTGATTTGTTTTAAGCAACCCTGTGAACCAGTATTTGATTTCTTGTATTAAAATCTAAAGAAAATTAAATTACACTCGTCTCCTCTCTGATAAAAATGAACAGGCATGGAATTTATAGAGTTAAGGTTTAAATTGAATAATAAATAAAATCCTTCATGACATCGCTACAGTGAGACGCTCTGGTTGGTTGACACTTAGAGGACAGCGCTGAACTTTCAGCGCTGTCAGAGCCTCAAACTAATGTTTTGTATCTACTGAGTGGTACGGCACTGGTAGGTACGTCTTGGTACGTCAATTCTTATGTTTCCACTGTAAAGTGGTCCAAACAACCAATGCATAATGCCCCATTCCTCATCCCCTTTTAGTTGCATGTCCCAAAAAAATAACAGTATGGTTAGGGTGGAACACAACACTTTACATTGATTGGGGGACAAAAAACTGCTTGCATGAGAGATGCCCTGCATCCGAATCCTTAGTATTTACTACATGATACGTAGCAGCTACTACTCAACCGTTGATGTAGTAAATACTGCGTAGCAAACGAGCGAGTAGTAGGCATGAAATCGGACGTACTTCTCCACCATTTTGCGTGTCCTTTGACCCGTATGTTTACGTCACGTGAGGTCGTCTGTGGTCCTGTTAAAACAATAACTTATCAACTTAAATGTTTAATCATTGTCAGAAAACAATGAAAGCAATCAGTGACAAAGCTACACTTACGTTTATATGCCGAAATTGCTGTTTGTTTCAATGGTTGACAGTTCCTTGGCGGTATCATTGATTGTTTTCGTGGGGTCGCCCTTCTTCTGTGATTTCGGGTCTCCCGCTGCATTATGGGATAGCGTAGCTTACTGTGGAGGTAACCATATGTCTACCACTCCGGTCCGTACTGGAGATTCGTATCAACTACATTGCTTGTATACTCCTTTTCGCCTGGTACGTGGCAAGCTTAGTAGAGGTATTCGGATGCAGCCATACTAGTGCATCACCACACCGACCCCTGCACTACCGCTCACTGGGAATGAATCAGAAATGGATCTGACCCTCATTCTAGTCAAGCAAGTACAAAGATTGAATATTATCCTGAAGCCGGTTATGATAGTGAAGAACATTTTTTGTTTTCCTGAGCTATATATCCCACTTAACAGTGTGACTCGGCCTCGAAATCGATGTGAAATGCACAGATGGCTCTGCAGGTTTCTCATCCTCTCATACAAACACACAGAGTTGCTGGACCTCCACTATGCGCCATTAATTAGACCATATTTCTGCAGCAGCGGGAGCACAGAGCTGTAAATAGGTGGCAAAGAGAGGCAGTAAATGTCTAAGGAGACACAGGGACACAGGAAAGGAACAAATACCCACTCAGACGTGGATTCACTATTCTGTATGTAAGGACTATCAACCCATCTGGCAAAGCAGAGATATGTATCCAGCCCTAAACTGATAACATCTCCATTGCAAGGTGGGAAGTTGACTGAAACATGAGAAAAGAGGAAATGGGAACCCCTCAATACGAGAAGTCCAGTTACAGCCAAGAAGGATTCGGGACATCCAAACGGGTCCAGAGAGCTTCAGCAGGAAGGTTACCGCCAGTGCAGAGTCTACTCAACACTGCAGGGCAGCAGGTGGGTGTGAACGTACCTGTGAGGACAACCAGGTGTTCTCTAGAGTTCTTATTGTTGATTTCAGAACAATATCAGGTAGAGCTTAGACGAAAAGAACATGTTTCTCACCTCATTCACTTGTTTTCTGCAGGTCTGGGTGGAGAACTGGCGCCACCTGCTGTTGATTTTGATGAACCACTCCTTTTATGTCAAACATAGACCATAAATACAGAACTAAAACTTCTGTTTTTTTCTCCAAACTGAGGATATTCAATCTAAATATTTAGCTTCTTTACCTAAATATTTAGCTTGAGGCTAAACTAGCTAGCTAAATGTATAGCTTCAGAATAAAAGCTAAATATTTCGCTAATATGCTAATTCCCTTGCTGAGAAGCTGGGTCCCTGCTGCTGTTACATAACTGTTTCTGTAAATCCACCGGTAAATGTCTGTATTACCATTAAAACAACTCATCCTACCTTTTAGCTGAAATGTTGGATATTTGCGGACAAAAATATTAATATTAGCTGGTAATACAGAGGTTCATAAGACCTAGCTTTTACTTCAGTAGTCTACCTCTACTTATCGGCAAGCAAATCAATTTCTTAGCTAAACTGTGTTCTGTGCTTGCTAGCCAGTTTAGTTAGCTAACTATTCGAACTTGAATATTTAGCTTGTAAAATATTATGTAGCTTACAAGCTAAACTGGCTAGCTAAATATATAATTTCGGTACAAATGTTTAAGTCAGAGCTAAATATTTAGCTATTGTGCAAATTACCTTGCTTTGAAGTGGACTATCAAAATAAAAGCTTGCTGTAAATCCGCCAGTAAACATCTGTGTTGCCGTTATAACAGCTCATCCTACGTTTTAGCTGAAATGTTGGACATGTCAGGACGAAAAAAAACAATGTTGACTAGGTTTCACTTTGCTGGTCCACTTCCACTTAGCATATTGGCTAAATTTAGCTCTGCTAAGATTAGCTTGCTAGCTAAATATTTAGCTTCAAAGTGCATATTTAGTTTCTTAAGTATTCCAAACTTACATACTTAGCACATAGAATTAGAATGTAGTATGTAAGCTAAATATCTATTTGTACACTAAATATCTAGTTTGCTAACAAAGTATTTAGTTAAAAGTTAAATATTTAGCATGTAAACTTTACATGCTAAGTGTGGCTAAATATTTAATTTGAAGCTGACATAATGAATGACATGGATATGACTTGGAAAAATGAACAGCAATTTTTTTATGTTATGACAGGCTAAATAATCTCGATTATTTGTCAGCTTTTGGCTGTGTGATTTTACAAACGCCACCTCACCTTCATACACACTGAGAGCTGTCAGAAATTCAGTATCTAACATTAAACCTCAACAGGAAGACTCTAAAAATGTTTTGTTTTTTTATCAAGGGACAGGTTGAAGAAAGTTGTAAAAAACCGATCATAATGTTTCTCTTTAATTTGTGTTCTTATACACTTAAACAAATAGTATTAATGATAAAGTTTCTGATGAAGTGGGAAAACTGGAAGCTAGAGCTGATTTTGGTACACAGCGCCCTCTGTTGGTTATATCAAACCTAACCGGGGGCGAGTTTATGAGCTGCAGGAACCTCTGGGGTTAAATCATGTATTTCTTCATTGAAATTAGTCAGATCTGGAGCGAATATGCAAAAAAATCATCATTTTCCCCTTCCTGATCTGCTTCTGGGTCCGGTTGCGCACCATCATGTGCAGGAAACGTGTCCAGCCACCTCCTCCTCCACCTCCTCCTCCTCTCGGCTGAACTACAGTAACCTTTTCCTGCTCCACACTGTTTCTGAAGGGGAGGCCTGTGCATGTGTGTGTGTGTGCGCTGCTGTAAAACGGTCTGATTAAGAGGATCCTGCCCCTCCAGATGTTGGTCCTGCTCTCGCTCTTTCTTCCTCCAGCAGTTTTGAGACGTTGCTATGAATCAAACCAAATATTCCTCCTGACAACCGCTGCTTCTCCACCCTCTGTGTTTTCACATCAGCACAAACAGGATCATAGAGGATGAGGCAGCCCCAAACCAGACAGTAAAAGTCCTGAAAAAACACATTTCTGAATCAGTTTTTACAATCTTTACATGCTTTCGATCATTTACAGTCAACCGAAGATATAGTTTTCCTGCAAAATTCTTCATGTTTTCTTTATTTATGGGGGGCTAATTTTCATCAGGAGAGGCAAGGCTCTGGGAATATGCCCCTCTCAGCAGCTTTGACGCTTTTTTTTTGGGTTAAAAATACGGTTTCCTCTTTGCCTGCAGGACGTATCCACAGTCAGACACTTTTGTCCTGAAATATTATAGGTTTTCTGAACAAAACAAAACCCTGAAACCTGTTATATAAATAGAAACCTATTATTTGGTTACATAAGTGAGCATTGAAAATCTTTTTGAAAAAGATGAAGCAAACTGCAGAGGATGGAAATAGATCAAACTCTCTGCCTAATGAAGGTGGATCAGCAGTTAACCTCAACACTTTACCGCACTATGATTCTTTCACGTTTGTTGCAAAAATAATTATGATCCATCACAATATTTCCGGTTCAGCATCAGCTGATACAGTCTGTTCAATATTTGGACATTTTAAAATTTTTACTGAACCAACACCAACATCTGAAACATATTTTTATAGCGCTTCTGTCCTTTATTGACAGAAATCAGACAGGAAATACCATGCTACACCATCATCCATCCTTTTATTTTAATTTTTAATACTTATTCAAGATGGAGTCTCAAATAGAACAGATCCAAGAGAAAATATCTCTGTTCTGTACTTTCCAGGCTTGTCCTGGAGGATCCTAAACTATCGTGTCCAAGTCCAGGAGGAGTCCCACAGCACCACTCCATTCATTCAGAAAATGCTGAGTCGCTGGTTGTCACGGTGATCTCCTCATTACCTGGCAGGAAGGGGAAAGGGCGAGCTCACAGCAGACAAGAATCTAGGCCTCAGACAAACAGTCACTTTCAGGAAACTATAAGTCGTACCGAGATGATCTTGGTAGAGGAGTGGGAGAACCTTCTTGTGGACGTACGGGATAATTTTCATGCATCTACGGTGTTTCATGGAGGAGATCCGACAGGTTAAAGAGAGCCGTCAGTTTCTGTTTGGAGAGAGAACACTAGAGCAGAAATATCATGAAAATAAATGGGTGTCCCAGCGCGTCTCTCAGGACTTTAGGCTGAGTGGACAGAAATCTGTCAGACCCACAGCAGTGAAAACGCACAGGGTTAAAGTAGACAAAAATACTTACGCTTTGATGTAAAAAGGGTTAGTTTGTAGATGAAAAAAATAGCCATGAAAAGAGCTTGAATCCAAAAAAAAGTTGATTAAACAAGAGTAGTCCACCCCTGCTTATCGGCAAGCAAATCAATTTCTTAGCTAAATTTAGTTCTGTGCTTGCTAACCAGTTTAGTTTGCTAACCGAACTTGAAAATTCAAGGGCCGTCACGCAGCGTCGATAAAGGTTCAGCTTGATCTAGACCTGCTGGTTCCTGGTTTCTGGTTTGGGGCTGGAGGAGTGAAGCACTGTTGCATTATGGGGTGTTATGTAAGAGCTGCATTTATGGGCTTCTTCTGCACATGAGATGAGGGAAATGAAACTTTATGTCATCCAGCGGGGCTCTGTTTGGGGGTTAGTCCGGGCTGTCGGGGGCAAACTGGATACTTCATAGATACATAGTATCTATGTAGTAAAAGTAAAAATATTGCTTTTTCAACACGTTTTCATTCAAGTAAAAGTAAGAAGTATCCATTCAAGAAATTATTATATGTTATTATATGTTATGTAAGAGCTGCACTTATGGGCTTCTTCTTGCTAGCTACATTTTTAGCTAGCAAGCCATGACTGAGAAAGATGAGCCCCAATTGTTCTATCTTATGTGAGGCTAAAAAAACTTTACAAACGACAACTCATGAGGATCAACTGAAGGAATACTAGAAATATGAATTAATTTATTGACATTGATGTATTTCAGCATCAAAGACTGAAAGATAATTGCTGGGGTTAATGTAAAACCATTGAAGGAAACTTTATCTTTCAGCTTGTTTCTTCTCCTGATCGTTTCTTTTTCTACATTTGAGTTCATTATTTTTCCTACTTTGTTAAAAACTACACAAAACCACTAAGAAAAGTGTGCTAGGAGACAAACCAAGCCATCGTTGGAGCTCTGCAGCTAGGCCATACTTTACTGTACATAATATGGAGTTGGTGTCTTTATTATTCAATAAAAAAAAGCTGTTAAAAAAACATTTTCTTTTTGAAAGCGAGAGTTTTTAATTAAAAAAAAGAAATATGATTTGATTTGTAATTCAGTCTTTCAGAGTCAAAAAGTGTTTGAGGTAAATGTAATTTTTTTTAAACTTCTTTTTTTGCAGGTTTTTAAAATATGGTTTCACCTGTTCTTTTTGTTTGAACGGCTTTTTTTGATAAAATAATACAAAACAAATTCCAAATCGATACACCGCTCAAAGTTTAGCCACGTCTCAGCAAGCTGGGCTTTAGCCGACTCGACAAGAAACTTCAGCTCAGCGTCAGATGTCGTCGGACACTAGAATCTGACCTGGTTAATCAACTCTTTTTTGTTTCAAGCTCTTTTCATGGCTTACTTTTTTTAATCTTCAAATTAACCCTTTATACATGAAAGCATGGGTATTTCTGTCTACTTTGAAGCTAAAAATTTAGCTAGCAAGCTAATCTTAGCTATTTCAGAGCTAAGTTTAGCCAATATGCTAAGCGGAAGTGGACCAGCAAAGTGAAACCTAGTCATCATTGCTTATTTTCATCCTGACATGTCCAACATTTCATCTAAAATGTAGGATGAGCTGTTATAACGGCAACACAGATGTTTACTGGTGGATTTACAGCAAGCTTTTATTTTGATAGTCCACTTCAATGTAAGGGACTTTGCACATTAGCTAAATATTTAGCTCTCACTTAAATATTAATACCGAAATTAGATCTTTAGCTAGCCGATTTAGCTTGTAAGCTACATTATACTTATATTTGAGTCAGCACGAAATAATTGGCTAAGATGCTAACGATGCTACCAAAATAAAAGCCGGGTCTTGTGAACCTGTTGCCGTAAATCAATTTGTAAACGTCTGTATTGCCTTTAAAACAGCTACGTTTGTAGCCGAATGGTTTGACGTCTCAGGAGGAAAATAAAACAATGATAAAAATGTGGCATTAGCAACAGTATTGAGTTTTTCTATCATCATCTAGTACATATAGGTTCAGAAGACCCAGCTTTTATTTTGGTAGTCCACTTCCACTTTTTTGGAGGTTATTTTCCATTTTATAGCTAAAGCTTCAATTCAAAATTAGATATGAAGCTAGCACAATGAGACTAAAAATAAGTATTTTGATTCAAACTAAATATTTAGCTTTGCTATTTAAATATTTACTTATAAACTGTGACAATTCTGAACTGTGACGATTATAAATGACAAAATTCCCCCAAAAAGCTGTTGTCACTGACCAATTTTAATGTTTTTGAGACACAAAAGAAGGTTTTGATTATGCAGTGTCCATCTTGAAACAGAAGTCACTTTTAACCCTCCAATTACCATCTAGTAAAGTTATTTTAGGCCTTTAAACTGTTGTTGCACGGTAGAAACTTCAATTTAGGTTGATTGAGATAATCTGCACATCATTTTGGTCTTAATCCTTCTTTATGTTCCGCGTTAATATAATCCTCATCATGCTGCCAAACTCTTTAATATTTTCTTTCATAATATTACCTGCATTCAACAACAAAAATCTGGCGACATGAACATCTCAGACACATGAGAGGCATGCGATAACTAGCTATATTTAGTACCTTTTAGAAAAGGTTTATTTTATTTTTACTACTCTACTTTAGTAATTTCTTGAATGGATACTTCTTACTTTTACTTGAATGAAAACGTGTTGAAAAAGCAATATTTTTACTTAAGTTTTTGGGTCTATGTATCTATGAAGCATCCAGTTTGCCCCCGACAGCCCGGACTAACCCCCAAACAGAGCCCCGCTGGATGACATCAAGTTTCATTTCGCCCATAAATGCAGCTCTTACATAACACCCCATAATGCAACAGTGCTTCACTCCTCCAGCCCCAAACCAGAAACCAGGAACTAGCAGGTCTAGATCAAGCTGAACCTTCATCGACGCTGCGTGACGGCCCACTGGGTTCCCGTTCTGCTGGTTCCGATACATGGAGGCTCCCAGCAGGGTATGTGCTGCTTCACTGGGTGAACAAAGCTGCAGCGGACCCAGAAGACGGGGAATGTTTGAGCCTCAGACGCCATAAAAAAACCTCTGGACTGATGTAAAACACATCTGGGGTTACAGCAACACTATGTGTCCGCTGCTGCTTCTGAGCCGGGCCTCAGATCCAGAAACCAGTTTGAGACATTTTATACCAAGAGGTTTTCTCTTTAAGCTTCCCCATCATTTAGATAACTTAGCCAAGTGGTAAAGCTGAGCCTATCTATCTGGTTTCTATCTGGTACCTCTACAGGTCCGTCCTGAACCAGCCCAGCCGACTCTTTATCTTTATCTGCATGCTGGTTTGGAAACAAACGTCATAAAATCGTTTTTTTTATTTTCTTAACAGCAAAGCTTCTTGCACACTAAATGACCTAAAATGTGTTTCGGGGATTTTGGGATCTACAGAAATACTGGAGCTGCTTCTGGGAAACCAGACAGAGAGAGTCCGGATGATCTCAAAATTTCAGGGAAACCACACACACACACAGAGACACGGCAGGCTTCAACAACAGCAGCCCTTCAGTTTCTTTATGTTCAGAAGGCGCTGGCCCGCAGCCCAGTTCCTGTTCTTCAATAATTACAAAACCAGGATTTAAATTGTAACAGTGACGCAGAGTCTGCAGAACCACCAGTAGGAGCTGGAAGAAGCAAAGGTCCCCACTTCTTCTGATACCTGTCAAAATAAAGGCTTAATTAGCCTTCTGCAAACTCAGCTAAGAATGAGTTAGAGTCGTTGGTTCAATGTAGAAATAAGATGTCCTATAATCTTATTTCATACAGAAATTTATAAGTGCACAAAATATCAGCAGGGAACGGGTTGTATTAACAGGTTTCCTACCAACAAGGATGGGTTCCCTACCAACCATAAAAAGGTTCCTTTCAAATGAAAGGTTGCCCTCCAGAAGAGGTTCACTTCGAACTAGACAAGTTCAAATTTTAACAGAAATAGTTCCATTCTAAGTAAAAAAAGGTCCCTTCTACCAGAAAAGGTTCCCTTACACCAGAAAATGTTCCCTTCCAACCAGAAAAGGTTCCCTTGTATGTAAAAAAGGTTCCATTTGATAAGAAAATGTCAATTTCAACCAGAAAATGTTCCTTTCAACCAGAAAAAGGTTCCCTACCAACCAGAAAAGGTTCCCTTGTATGTAAAAAAGGTTCAATTTGACAAGAAAATGTCAATTTCAACCAGAAAAAGTACATTTCCAACCAAAAAAAGGTTCCCTACCAACCAGAAAAAGTACCCTTCCAACTAAAAAAGTTTCCCCTTTAACTAGAAAAGGTCACCCTCTAGAAAATGTTCTCTTCTGACCAAAAAAGATTTCTGAAGCGGTTCAGTTTAAGCATCTAAATGTGTGTGTCTACCTCTGCTGCAGGACCTGCGGCGCAGGCGTCAAACTCAAGGCCCGGGGGCCAAATCTGGCCCACTTCAACCATTTATGTGGCCCTTTAAACTTTAGAGCACCCTAAAAAATACTTTAAGTTCTGTTTATGTGTCTAAATAAATCATTTCTGTGTTTATTTAAATAGTCCCAAATCCCATCATTGAGAAAAGATGGTCAGTATTTTATTTTAAGAAGTACATGTCGAATGTAGACACATATTAAGTATTATTTTAGTTATATTTGGACTCTTTTAAGATGGACAAATTTTGAGAATAACCTTAGATATTTTCTAGGAAAAAAAGCGTAATTCTCTTACATAGAAAAGAAGAAAAATAGGGAGAAAAAACTATTAAATTTATATGATTGAATCCGTGAATTTTTCTTACAATTTTCTGACTTTAAAATGTCAGAAATATCTTAGTTTCGATATCGAAATTGTATGCCTTTAAAAGAAAATGTATTTTTTTGTGCAAATTTTCTACTTTCCTACATCAGAGGACTGCGTGTTTTTTCCCTAGAAAATATCTGAGATTAATCCAAAATTTTCTGTCTTTTAATTCGTAATATTATGACTTTTGTAACAGACAATTTTTTTTCTGGAAAATATGTGCAATTAATCTAAGAAAGTCTGAGTTTTTACTGGTAGTATTGCTATTTGTTTTTTGTTTTTTTTCCAGAAAAATATGTAACTTTTAGGTGGAAATATAATCCACCCCAATTTTTTTTAAAGAAATTCTGAGATTAAAGTCACATATTTTCCACCAAAAAAACCAAAACAAAGAAAAAAAACCTCAAAAAATATCAAAATTACGATTAAAAACTCTGAATTTCTGAGATTAATTGCACATATTTTACATTAAGAAAAGTCGGAATTTCTCTGTCACAAAAATCGTAAAATTACGATTTAAAAGACAGAAATTTTTAGATAAATTTTAGATCTTTTCTAGAAAAAAAACACGTAACTGTCTGATGTAGAAAATTTGCTAGAAAATTCTATAAAGGTCTAATTTTCTGACTTTACAATGTCAGAAATATCTTAGTTTAGAATCATAGAAATTTCTTTGTTTTTTCTCGCAATTTTTCATCATAAATTATGTTTTTCCTAGAAAATATATAAAGTCTTTTTTGTGTGCAGTTAATCTCAAAATTTCTTAGTTTTTTGAGGTGGAAATTTACTCAAAATAATTTTGTTTTCCTTAAAATGACCCTAATACTCCGCCGTAGCAACCAGAAGCTTTCAGAGAGGAACATTAGCTGCAAACGCTTTTTAATCGGTAATTTAAATGATTAGGCTGGTTCTGTGTTCTCCAGGAGAGAACAGGTAAGGCTGATGGGTTTTTCGTAAATGTACATAAAATTAGAAAGCTTAAAATGATAGAAAACCTGAGGTTGAGGGAGTTTTAGTACAAAATATGAATTAAAATGAATTGAAATAAAATAAACGAACATTTCTCAACCAGTTTAATTATTCAAAATCTGACCGTTTTGTTGTGTTTAGTGTAGATTTAATGCGTTTTTCCTTCCATTTAGGCCAGTTTTGGTCTTTTATTTTGAATCCCAGCTTCCAGTTCGCCCTCTCTCCCCTGACGCTGCGCCTCCAGGCGCCTCCTCCTCCTCCTCCTTCTCCAAACATGGCGCCGGCTCGCTGCTGGGCTGCCTCCCCGACCGACGACGCAGAAAAGCAGAGAAAGAAGCGCAGAAGCAGCGGGTAGAAACTCGCCTTAATCTCTTTATTAAAAAATAAAATAAAATAAAAACCACTTCTCAAACTTCCTCCACCCCGCGCAGTTTGGAGGGACCAACGGGAAACTTTACGCGCAGCCTGTTTGTTTGGAGACGTTTTTGCGCGTCAGGGTGTGCGCGTAACGGAAACCTCACCTGTCCGACGAAGGTAGATTTCACTCCGTTTGCTGTAGGATGTGAATCTCCCTGATTTTCTTCCCCCCGCTGACTGCGGAGCAGAGAGGCGCACATCTGGGGGTGAAAACATGCGCAGCTCTCTGAGGAGCGGGACCACAGGCGCAGCCGCGGAGTGAGACTTTCCACGGAAGAAAAACAAAATAAACTACAAAGAAAAACCGAGTTTTCCACTCTTCCAGGATGGATGGAGAACATTCTGCTCTGTCAGGAGTTGAGAGGGAAAGAGAGAAGCTTCCACCAATCTACACCAGCTCTCCTGCTGTAAGAAAAACCCTCATTTCTTCTCCATCAGGCTGATTTAAGGTTCTTCTGGACAGATGTTTCACCTGGTAGAACCTTATCTCATTATCTGCTCATTAATCTGAATTATTGAACTTTTTTTAAACATGGATCAGGTGTTTTATAAGGAAATGTAATCTAATTGTTCTGCAGCCATGCACTGTGATTGGTTTAAATGTGTCACATCCCTGCAGATTCATCCATTAAAGGCAAAAAAAAAACAACCAAACAAAACAACGTGTTATGCAAGACATAATCCCAGTGTAACCCAACCACAGCAAATTACAGAGTGATTATCATGTTTTTGGGACAAATTTGACTGCAGATCGTTCCATTTGGTCCTAAAACAGCCTCGCAGTTCATCTGTCTGCTGAGTCCGTTTGGGTTTGGAGCTGGAAAAGTTGCGCTGCAGAGTCAGATCGGCCTTTTTGGAGTCTCTGTACGCATCGTAGCAGCCGTGCTGGTGATGTAATCAACCCACTCCGCGGTCTCAGAGGTGGGTTTCCGCCGCAGGCCGGTGGGCTGAAGTCATCTCCATTGTTTCAGGGAGCTGGAATGTGAGCATCAGCCCGGTTCTGACCCACAAAACGGCCCTGTCGCTGCTCATGCTCTCTCTCTCTCTCTCTCTGGGTCTGGAGAGGCCAGAAGGCGAGAATGATCTGAAGGTGGATACGGTTCATCCAACTGGTGTGTTCTGCTGACCTGGAGGTCCAGTTGGCGGGTTAATTTGGTAGTACGGGGTACAAGGGCCCTCGATACTAGCTTTTAGGTCCCAGATCTTGGTGTGCGTCTCCCACTAAGGTCGACTTTTGTCACCGATTCTGGACAGAGAGGATTTTCTAGTTGCAGCCAAGGTGTTAAAGGAATCCGTTTCGGAGGCCTAAAGATCGCGCTTCTGCTTTATGCAGATGATGTTGTCCTGTTTACGGAGGAGCAAAACTAGCATTTAATCAAAAAAATTAAAGCAGAAAATATATATTTAGTTTTTCCTCATTAGGTGCAATAGATCTGCACATGGATCCTGCTCCTTTCTGTTAACCAGTAGTAGAGGAGTTGGAGCAAGAAGCGCGGCCCTCCTCATTTGCATAATGAGGCAAAAAAACCCGCATACGGTAAAGTACAAAGAGGAGAGGGAACGTAAAAATAAAATATTTCTGCTTTTATTTATAATTTGGTCCGCTTTAATCGGACTAGGATGTGAAAACGTAACCTCACGGTTATTGTGACCAAAAATGACCTCGGTTTTCGGTATTATCGCTGTATTTTTTAAATTTTTTTTAAAGGGTGTTGAATACGTTTAGAAAGAATTGATGGTCCTAAACAAAAGGAAATGGCTCAGAAAAAGTGTAACAGTGTTCATTGTATTTAAATACAGACAGACCTCATCACAAGTGCAGCTTTTCACATCAAAGTAAAATATGCAGATCATAATTATTATTCTACTGCTAATATCAATATACGTAGGAGTTTCCTTATACTTTATTTTGTTGCTAAATCAAAAGAAAACGAATGTCTACAAATTCATTATCTTACAGGACAAATTATAAGAAGCTTAAGGTATATTTGCTAATGATTCCAATATTTCATGTGTTGTTCGTTTCAAGGGAATTACATGTACTAATTATAGCAGCAGAAACGTGTTATAATATTTTCAGGCAGCTAAATAAACCCTCTATATCAGGAAAATATCGTCCTTCCAGTGAGATTATCAGATTTGGGAAAATGTCAGTCAGTAATCATTGTTAAATTAATAATAATGCAGCGAGCGGAAATCTATTGCATTGGCGAAAAAGTCTTATCTGCCCCCTGAAAGCCCCATAATGCTTAGCGTCATTTTAACATGGAGGTATCCGCCACACAGTGGGCGCTCTTTGCGTTCTCCCTAAAAGTTCGACTAAAACGCTAACGTTAACGCAGCTTACGTTGTCTGTAGAGTTGTGGCTCATATTCACGCAGATGTGTGATGAGGTTAGAAGTCTCTCTGCCTTTTTGCAGGCGCCTTTTTTTTCCTGCAGGTTCTGCAAACAGGATCCATCGATTTTCCTGCAGTGTTCTTCAAATACACAAAATATATTAATATACTTCCAATTTTATCTTCTTTGACGGGCTGATAAATGTCCGTAGCGCTGCCGCCTCCTCCTCCTGCCATCATTTTAGCTTAGAGAAAGTTTTTGCTTGTAAAGATGAGACGGTGGCTGGCAAGGCTCACACCGCGGACGCGCTAATCCACCGATACAACATATATATTTATATATATATATATATTTTTTTTAAGAACAAGACGGTAATTATTATTGTCAACATTTTCACCGGTAACCTTGACAACCCCAAATCGAAGCCTTCATCTGTTCGAACTCTGATGCAGACCCGAAACACCAACTCTGCCGCGGTGTGATTGCGTACGTGAATGCCAGGCGGACCGGTGTTGTGCGAGAATCTGTTCCCCTGAAATATTCTGTTCCCCCGTTGGGTTTAGGCCCTGGTTCCCGAAGAGTCTGGTTGGGGAAATGTTCAGTTTATGGTTAGATAATCCTCATCCAATGTTAGGATCAGTAAATGACTTAGGGTTAGGTAATTGTTGTCGTTTGTTATGATTAGTAAGAAATCAACCGGTCAGCCAATCAGAAACGACAAAAGGTTAAAAAAAACATATCAACGTAAAACCGGGGGGAACAGAATATTTCAGGGGAACAGATTCTCGCACAACACCTGGAATCGCTCCAAAACCAGGAAGCGGACAATCCGTGGGGAAAACAAGGCCAATAACTGTATTTTTACCCACTTAATTATGTAACTAAACACGGATTTGTAAAGATTTCTTAACATCTTAATGGCGCACCAGCTATTCTCTGTTGGTTTATCCAACCATTCAGTACATTTATCTTTGGGGATGTAAGAAACTATCGATATGCAGATAAATTGCAATATTTTACGTCATGATATTGTATAGATATTCAATAAATTTTTAAACATTTTTTTTTAAACGGTTCCTTTAATGTTGAAGTATTGGTGGCTGTTTTTACCTTCGTCGTTCCGGTGGATCGATTAGATCTAGAAATGAGGGAGTGTTTAGAACAGGGCCGTCAAACTCATTTCCGATTTGGGCCACATCAAAAATAATGAATGTCCTTAAAGGGCCGGTTGTAGCAGAAAGTACTGATAAAACTACTTTTAACAAACCACTGGGATATCAATTAATATCTGTTTCAATTAGTACATCTTTAAGTTTGACAAGTGCTTCTTAAAATTAAATGACACTATGATGTGATTTAGGACAATTTATTGAACACTGATTTGATTGATAAAATTGTTTAAAGGTGCATATTAATAGAACTTAAAGTAGAGTTTAGAGGGCCACATAAATGGCGGGCCGGATTTGGCCCCTGGGCCTCGACTTTGACACGTGTGGTTTAGAATGACAGTTTTTCTACAGTTAAATCAAACTTTCAAAATCCCTATATTGTCTCATAGTGTTATGATACGCATCGTTTCACCGGATTTTTGCCAAACCACATCCTTACTTAAAGGAAAAGTTTGGTATTTCACACTTAAAGCCCCGCCCTCACAATGGGACTACAGGTGCACTCATAGATAATTTCGTTTTCGTTTGAAACTCACCGAGCGGTCAGGGTTGTTCACTGATGTGCTCACACAAAAGTCGCAGTAGAAGATGTTTTCCAACAGGTTTTATCCTAGTTTTTGTCCAACTTCCATTAAAAGTACTGTTTGGAAGCGGATCACGGCGCGGGCGGAAACGGAAATAGTTTTATTTGTAGTCTTTCTGTAGTCTTATACAGTCGCGGGGTTGAAACATGATCCAAATCCAAACATTTTTAAATATATAATTTATCTTTGTTCACTGGGAAATGGATTCCGAAACCTAAATTTATCAGGACAGCAGCTTTTGTCCAAACTTCTATCAAAACCGTTGTATTTCATCATAAAAAGCCCGAAGACGGGGATTTGAGTGTAAAATACGTAACTTTTCCTTTAAAGTTGTGAAACCAGCAGAAAAGTCAAACATCAGGGAGTCACAGATGGCCTCGGCATTCCTCACAACGTACCGTCATGAGAAAAAGCACAACTTGGACAAAGAAGTTCCCCAAACAGCAAAAAGAAGACGGTTTTAGAAGTGAGGCATGGTGGCGGCGGCATCATGATGTGGTGATGGTAATGCAATAGTTCCATTTAACTTATTTAGTATATTAATGGTTTATATTCTGGAAAGTAGAATAAGAAAATTGAGACATTGCTTTCGAATGTTGATACAATATTGTGACAAAAAAAAAAAAAATTGCGATTTATCCGCATTACATTCCTAGTTTTTAAGGAATCTGTGCTCCGAATTACCTTCCATGGTTCAGAATCTAAAATATTCGCACAGATAAAACAGGAACCAGGTTATTCTGGCTTTGGAACCTTTATTCTATTTGTGAGATATTTCAACGTTTTTAGTTTAAAACCATCGTTGTATTTGACAGAAAAGAGGAAAAAAAAGCACAATATATCAGTGATTAACAAGTCGAGTCAGAATTGTTTTTCCTTTATTCTTCAACACAAAGTCTGTGAAAACCAAAAAGAACTTAATTGTTAGTATTTTAATCCGTAATAATGTCACAGAAGTTTGCCCAAAATGCTTCAATAAACCCAAATTAAAATTAAATCAGCGAGGAGGCATGGTTGAGGTCTCTCTGGATAGAAAACACTCAACAGTTAGAATCAGTGTTAGAGCTTTTGGCCTCATCTTTGGTACATTTTTATAGCCAGCTTATTTTTTGAAAATACAACTGGCTTCAGCATGAGGTTCTTTAGGACTTGTCATTTTAACATTTTAGAAACCATAACCTTTAAAAATCTCGGTATAATTCATGGAAACTGGTCCATCAGTATGGGGGACCAACATAATAACATGATTAATTAAAAATTAAAGCAGAAATATATACAGTTTGCTTTTCCTTTTCCTAATACGCGCATTTTTGCAAAGAAATGTATATAATTTGTTTTTTATTTTCCTTATACGCGCATTTTTGCAAGGAAATTGATGTATTTTGTTTTTCCTTATAAGCACATTCTTTTTATTTTCCCCCCCATCTCCTCTTTTTACTTTACCTTGCACATGGATCCTGCTCCTTCCTCTTTATTGACCAATAGTAGAGGAGTTTAACCAAGGAGGGCAGCCCTCCTCATTTGCATAATGAGGAAGAAATGCATAAGATAAAGTAAAAAGAAAAGAGTTATGGGTTGAATCTCTAGCTTTTTCAGAAGCAAAAGCGTTACCCTAACCTTTGAGACACTTCATTATAGTCTAATTCTTCTCAAATTAAGTGAAATAATCGGTCAATGAAATAAGACAATTTGCACTTGGTGAGAATTCTCAAAAATAAATCCTATATACTCAAAATAAGATGAATAATCTAACACATTCTGCTCTTGCTTAGTATATAAGTCTGAAAACGGGAACAAAAATACTTTTTAGCTGGAAACAATATATTTTTAACTTGTTTATATGGACATTTTTTGCCTTTTGCTGCTCTTTACAGAACCAGAGTGGAATCTGTGGCACCACCAGACCCGATTTAACGCTCATCCGCCTCAGGATAAAAAAAAATCCCTTCATGTGAAACTCTGACAGGCGCTCATATTTGGCTGCCTGAGATCATACTTACTGGTTATTGGTTGCTTCATAGAAACAAAGTCATTCCTTTCAGTTTAAATACAAGTTTCCATGTAGAAATTAAAGTTGAAGGAGTTTAGAAAAATGAACAAAACGGAGACAAACTGAACCAGAAATCAACAGTATATGTTGTAAACTTGGTTCTGGTCCCTAATCTGCTTGAACGCTCAGTTCATCAGCGTTTTCCTCGCATCTAAGTCTGTCTCCGCTCCTCTATTATTGCTCCAAGACAGACCGACGTTGGCCTAATTCTGTCAGAACCGGTACCGGAGCCATTCCAGACTTGTGGTGAGTAAAATCACCAGAAAAAACGATTCAGAAGCCGCTCGGATTCAGACACAGAACTGCCTAAAACACCTGCGTCACAACTCGGCGAAAACGAGGTGATATTCAGCAGAAAACAGGAAAAAAAAAACAGCAAATCCTCCTCAGATGTGACCAGGACGGATTCGTTCAGAACAAACGTCAGGCCCAGTTGTGCTCTGGGACGGCCCTAAATGTTTTACTCTCCCCGCAGATCAGCTACTCAGCAGTCGGTGGTGGGTCTGGGACGTTGCGTAATGACAGACTGATGTGGCTTCAGTGAAGAAAGGATGCAATTATGACCACTTCAGTTGTCCGGGACGGGTTGTGCGAGATTCTGTAAATGGCAGAAACTCGCTGGCTGCAGTCGTTCGAGTAGTAGGAGGATTTAGTGTTTAAAACATGCAAAGAGTGTGAAATTATCTTTTCGACTCTCTGTTCGAGTTAAAAGCTCCTTTTCAACAAAACAAAACAAAACAAAAATTGTACAAGCCAACCTAGCCAGAGTGGAGAGCACTGTATCAACTTGAAAAAAAGAAACGTTTTTTAAATGATACTTTACCCATATTTGAGAATAAAACATGCCAAAATTTATTTGGAGTTGTTTTAATATCGCAACAGCCTAGTCTACCAGCTGTACCTGATTGCAGCATGGAATGCGTTTTATCCAAAATGAGCAGTCTGGTCTGATTGGATGCTACTGGTAGCCATGGTGACGTCAGCTGGTTTTTCTCCAGTATCAGTGATGTTTCCATTCAGCTCGACATTGATTCAGGTGAGTCATTCAATTAAATGCAGAGTGTCCAAAGAAGACCAAATGTTTATTGAGATGGTGTCTCAGTCCTCAAGGCTTGTTAATGGTCATTATACTGTTTGTCTTCCCATGAGAAACAAGTCTGTGTCTCTTCCAAACAATCGATCGGTTGCAGAGCTACGAGCAATCAATTTACGGAAGAATTTTTCTGAGGATATCAAGTTTTATGAGGAATATTTCTTTGCATAGACGCACAGATATAGAAAAGGAAAAACAAATTATTATATTTCTGCTTTTATTTTTAACTATGTCAGTGTTGTTCCTCCATAGTTTAACACATAATAGAGAAAAAATAGGACTGGGCAACCTTTGTAAGTGAAAATGTTCTTTTAGCCTTAGCTTAGCCTTAGCTTAGCATTAGCTTGTACGGCTAGTAGCGGTTAGCTCATCCTCCACTGATTTGCCGACGTTCCAGCTGGAACGCGGGCTGATCGGTTTGGTTAGATAAAAACGTACATTTATTTGTAAATTATGTACACCAACGTTTATGTTTGGAAACCGTTTTAGAACCAGAACCCAGTAAACAACCTGAAACCCAACGCTAACGCTAAGAGCTGAGCTTGTTTTTGCTCCAGAAATCGGGCCGTTTGTTCTTTATTTTCCTGCCGTCTGCAGCCGTTCTGCTCTTTGCTGTTTTATTTCATCGTTGGACTCGCGCTTTAACGGTTTTCGTCTGGCTTTTCCCGCCTACCTTGAACGCAACTCTGCAGGTTTTTTGTGCTTCTTTGTGCACATGTGTGGGATTACAGCTTCAAAGAGCGCCTGCTCTGCGTCTATTCGGCTCTGAACCTCTTCATCCCCCCTTTGCTCCCTGCTCTCCATATTTTCTTTCATTTCCACTTTCTTCCCCCGCTTCCTGAATTACTCCCTCCTTCTCTCTCTCGTGTCCTTCTCTTCCTGCACTGCTGTCCTCCTATTTTGAGTATTCCCATCCACTTTTTTTAATCCTGTGATTCCCTTCTTCCTCTCTCCTCGCTGCACTCGTGGCTCTTCTGCGCTGAAGCCCGTCCGATACAGAAAAGCAGCGATTAATCATGGAGAACATCCAGTAAATGTTGGGATCATGTGTTTAGCTTTGGTTATGTTCTCATTGTCTGTTCACGCAGCCCGGAGTCTGGACCTGTTTAGGACGGTTCTGTTGAGAAACCTCAACATGTCAGAATGCAGAGAGTCACTTTTATTAGTCCATTAAAGACCAGGGAGACGGCAGCTACTCCGTTTTTCATGGGGAGTCCATAAAATTAATCTGTAATTACGTATTTTTCCATGAGAAACTGCTGTAAACCACCTCTTCATTTGTTAGATTTTCATCAAAATTAGATGTAGCAGTGGCAGCACTGCTGCAGGTCCTGGGTTTGAATCCCCATCGGGGACTTTCTGCACGGAGTTCTCGATCATCAAGCCGAAAAAATGACAAAAACACGTTTTTTAACAGAAAAAAATACTGTTTTTTTACATGCTTAACATCAGGTAATATTTTAATGAAACATATAAAGTAGGAATTCTTGTAGAAAAAGGATTTTTAAAGGATTGTAGATTCAAAACACGGCCTTTTTCAAAGAAATAGCTTTCACATATTTTAGAGGATTTTTTATCTCAGCAGAAAGGAAAAAGTTTGGGTTACTCTTTCTTTGAAAATATGTTGCTTGGTTGCCTCTACGTCTGCTTTTGCGTTAGTTGTTTCTGCAGTGAAATTAAAAAGAACGTTATCGATGGTTAAAAGATGAATAATTGATTTTGTAACACGGATTATTAAACCTTTCAGTTTGTCAACAAAATTACCCCTTTTATAAAAGAAATTCCTCATCTGGATCAATCGTTTGTGTTTTTGGTTCCAATTGCAGAAAGTACCAATCTTAAATGGTGGTCAAGGGCCGTACAAAACCAGTCCAAGGTCCGTCAATGGCCCCCGGGCCGCATTTTGGACACCCCTGCTTTAAGGTTATTGGTCTATGTTTCGCCTCCAAACCATTTTGTCTTTTTGTCAGGAGGATTAGATCCTGAAAACCATGAGATCGTAACCAAAGTGAATTATATTTAGATCCATCGTAATGATGCATTCAAAGAAATCTGGTGGACTGGGTATATTTTTTTATTTTACTGTACCTAGCTAGTTGGTCCTGTAATTTAGGGTTACAAAAGAACATTAAAACAGACTTTTTCTTTTTTTTTATCTTCCATCGTGGCAGGTTTTGGGACGAGGAACCAAGCAGCCGTTTCCATCGCTGGGAACGTTCATCTCCTCGCTAAGCCAGAGGAGGGACGCAGGAGGGCGGGGCTTCGCTGTCGGCACCCTGACCGGCTCGTTGGGCATCAGGCACAGTGAGTTTACAGTTTTCCTTCTCATTACTGCGTTTGAAGATTACGTTCGTATGGGGAGGCGTGAACGCGCGATTGGACTGGAAGCGGACCAAAAAGAGAACTCTGGTCTGTCTGAAAGCCTAGGTTTTTAATTAATTGCAAAATATTGGCGATATTGTAAAATAGGACTTTAAACATCAGTTTTAAAATACATAGGCGCGGGTCCTTTTTTTGAGGGGAAAGCCATATTAGATGACATCTTTACTTCTACAAGAGCCGGGATAGACAAAGATTGATTTCCCCTCAAAATGCAAAAAAAGTTTCGCCATAAATACGTTTTTACCTCTTCACTAGTTCTAAGCGATGAAAGAGAGACTGATGTGCTCGTCATGATGCTGCAAATAGATCATTCTCAGGGAATTGAGTGTTTGAAAACAGCCCTAGTTGGACCTCCGTTGTTGAGTTTCTTACTCGAAGACACAGATACCGCATGCTTGTGATAATTTTAGTGTGCCTATGTAGAGAGAGTGGCGACAACTTGAAACATGGACGCCATATTGGCGACCCTCTTTCAACGCGTTACTATGGGGATTATGTATCAGACCGAAATAAATCGCAGACCTTACCTTCAACTTTCACGTAACTGCCGAAATTATCGTTTGTCAATATTTAAAAGGCATCAACAATGTATGACCAAGAACTAAATATTCGGAAAAAGGCTGGTAAAAGTGGCAAAACATCCCCTTTTGCCCGAAAATTTTCTCTTTTTTTGGATGTATATACATCATTCATCACTTTACTATTTCTATAAGGTATTTAAATCAATTTAGATCTTAATTATTTACATTTACAATCAGGTATTCAAGGCAAGCAATAAAGGCATTACATTCAAATAGGCGAAATCTGTTCACTTCACAATCTATAGACTACAATCTCAAAGTTGAAATTATGTCTTATACATCGAAAGTGATATATTTCTCGTCAGTGGGCTTTTTTCCGCCGAAACGCAAACAGATCTTACCTCACACAGCAAAGAATAATTACTGGCCTTCCACTTCTCTCGTCGGACTTTGTGCTCCCACAATTTCCTCCTTTCTGCATCCCGAGGAAATAAATGTAACCGTGTGACACCTCCAGGTCTCGTACTGCACCCGAACGCTGCACAGCATGGCATTTTTTAGATAATCATAGATCAAGCTTCACGACTCATATTTTTCTGTATTTGTTTCTGTGTGATACTGGCCAAGTTGGTATCGAATATGGCGCCCATGAAGCAGGTGACCGCCTCTGAGCCAATCAGATCGCCGAATTGTCCTAAACGCTCTAAACCGAGTTGTCGCCACTCTCTCTATATAGGCATGCTAGATAATTTAGGTATGCACTGCCCCCTACGGGCCGAAAATTACACACTGTGCCTTTAAATATTTGTTTATCCTCATCCGTTTCATGTTTCTTTACAATCTGCACTGCAGTGTATAAACGTGGTGAAAACCGCATCTTTATTAAATCAATACAAGTTAAAAACCACCAATAGGCTGTCGGATAGGAAGAATTATTAAAATCCACGCCGGTGAACAAAGAACGATGTTGGATATAATATATACTCGCACCAGAAGAATGCGCAACAATAAAACGTGCTCGTTTTGCAACCCCAACATCATTCTGTGTGGAGAAACTTCAGATTTAACAGTCCTGCAATACGGCAGCTAACGGTGGGCGTTCCGCATAAAGTTGCTTCAGGTGGGAAAAAAACCAAATTGAATTTCATGGGATGAAGTTTATTTAATGCAAGCGGACATAACTTGTTTGGTTTAAGACTCCCAGAGAGGAAAATGTTGATATGTTGTTTTGGCGGAGGGAGCAGGAGGGAATTTTTCCAGAAGTTGCGCCGATCATGATCATGGAGATGTCAACCGCTGTGGATTGTGGGCGATTCCTTATATCACCAGAAAAGGCTAACATGGCTATCTTTGTGCAGAAAACTGCTAAAAGTTAGGGCTGTCAAAATGAACGAATTAACGCAGGTTGATTAATTCCTAGAAGTAACTTTTTATATTTTTTTAACACCGTCCCATTTATAATTCAGCCACATGAGTTCTCCATCCTAACCAGCCAAGCTATGGATTGTTGTGCAGCAGCATGTGCTTGTGATCCTAAATGATATGAGTATATTATTATTTTAACCTTCTTAATAAATGAAATAGGTAATATTTTTAATGAAAGACAAAGTAGGAACTCTTGTAAAAAATTGATTTTTTTAAAGGATTGTAGATTCCAAACGCAGGGCTTTTAGTGTTTGCCTTTTTTAAATAAACATTTTCAAATAGTTTTAAATATTTCAGACCGGCAAAAACAAAAATCTGTTTTTTTCTCAACAGAAAGAACAGGGTTTTGGTAACTCTTGCTTTTAAAATATGTTATTTTTAGCTATGTTTGGTTGTCTCTTTGCGATGTCTTCTTCTGTGCTACTTATTTACGCAATGAAATGATAGACAAACAAAAAAATATGATCATTAAAAGATTAATAATCAGTTTTGCAATCCTTTGAAGCTGTCAACAAAATGATGCCCTTATAAACGACAGTTTCCACCTGCATTAATCATTTGGGTTGTGGTGCCAATTGCAAAAATCACCTTAATTATCTTAAATGGTGGTCAAGGTCCATAAATGGCCCCCGGGCCGCACTTTGGACATCCCCGGTTCAAATGCTCCGTATTTATGTTGATTTATGCATGTTGGCTCACTCTATAGCTTCAGTACATTTCATAAGTAGATACAGCTGCATTAAAATGTGCATTATTGAGTTAAAATTATGTTTTCGGATTTAAATTAATGCTAATTCGCTAGCGGAAGTAGCTGTGTAGATCTTCACAATAAGAGCGTTCATTTCCTGTTGTGATGAACCAGAGAATCTGCTGAGTGTTTAATTATGGGAAAATGGTAAATTGTGACATTTGATTACTAAGTCTATATTACATTTGATTTATGGGATGCTTACGCTGACATAATAGAAAACGAAAACAGAAATATATACATTTTGCTTTTCCTTATACATTCATTTTTGCAAAGAAATGTATATAATTACTTTTCCTTTTCCTTATACGTGCATTTTTGCAAAGAAATGTTTATATTTAATTTTTCCTTTTCCTTATACGCGCACCAAAGAAATGTAATATTACTTTTCCTTTCCTATACGCATTTTTGCAAAGAAATGTTTATATTTAATTTTTCCTTTTCCTTATACGCGCATTTTTGCAAAGAAATGTATATAACTACTTTTCCTGTTCCTTATACGCGCATTTTTGCAAAGAAATGTTTATAATGACTTTTTCCTGTTCCTTATACGTGCTTTTTTGCAAAGAAATGTTTATAATTCATTTTTCCTTTTCCTTATATGCACATTTTTGCAAAGAAATGTATATACTTAGTTTTTTGTTTTCCTTATACGCCCATTTTTGTTTTTACATTGCCTCGTCTCCTTTTTACTTTACCTTGCACATGGATCCTGCTCCTTTCTGTTTACCGACCAATAGTAGAGTAGTTTAACCAAGGAGGGCGGCCCTCCTCATTTGCATAATGAAGCAGGAATGCATAAAATAAAGTAAAAAGAGGAAACGAGGGAATGTAAAAACAAGGAATGCATCTATAAGGAAAATTAAAAACGAAATGTTATTTTTCCGACGAAAAGGTAAGTAATAAATAATTAAAAGGAAAAACTAATTATATACATTTCTTTGCAAAAATGCACAAATAAGGAAAAGGAAAAATATATGTATTTCTGCTTTTTATTTTTCATTGTCAGTTTTGGTCCTCCATAAGACTGCTAATATCCAAATGTTAAGTTTATTCATGTATTTTGGTTACTTCTACCTCTATTTGTTATTATTTTTCATATAAGAACACACAAACATTGTGAATGTGATTGTGGAGCTCAGTAGGAATGGTGATTAAATTACAGCTACCCTGTGATTAATTAGATTAATATTTTTTTTATTGTTTAACAGCCCTACTAGAAATAAAAAAAAGAGGGTTTTTTGGATGAAGTTTGTATGTTTTCCATTCTTTAAGCACTGTTTAAGCACCAGCACCGTCTAAAAAAGTACCGGTTTGGCACCGGTATCGGATAAAACCGAGATGACACCCATCCCCAACCGTACCTACAGCAGATGTACACAGTAAAGCAGCTCCTCGCCTACAGTCTGGACATTTTCTCACTCGGGTTTCTGCTGTGGGTCTCGTCTAGGATGTAATGATGTGTTACTTCCTCTGTTTACAGTACGGCTGATGGATGCGCTCTCAATGCAACATGCATGGGAGGAAGAGGAGGAAAAACCTCTGATTCTAACGCCGGATAAGCCTCGTAACTCAGATTTCTGCTGATTGGGGGGGTTGAGTTTTTAGCGGAGGTTTCTGGTGAAGAAGACGTAATCGTCTGAGAGGAGGATGTTGGTTCTCGTAAAAGGCGAGGTTATTTCTGACTGCCATGAGAACGGATCGACCCAGCGGAGCGCTCATCAGCCAGCTTTGTCACCACGGCCACTGATGCCAGAATAATTATGCGAACCTCCACCCCAAATGAAAACCATATGAAAGGAAAACACTCTGCACACTACACAGGACGCTGCAGCATTCCTTCAACCCCTGATGAAGCCGTCGGGGCTGCCGGATAATCACAGTTTCAGGAGGTTTTCGATTCCCTTTTTCGATTTTACCCAAGTATGGTTTCGTGTTCTGAGTTAATAAGAGGCTCATCTGGAGCTTTGGTGGTGAAGAACTATCTTCTCTTCCATCCCGGGTGCTTTTGCATCAACGCTGCAGGCAGAAATGGACACGGATGGTAGCCTCTAGTTCTCCATGTACTCCCACTGTCCTAAAAACACGACTCTCTCCCCCCCAAAACGCTGTAATATATGGTGCTTAAATGGTTGTCTGTCCTGTCATTGACTGGTAACCAGTCCAGGGTGTGCCCTGCCTCTCCCTCGGACTTCGGATCAGTGCTAGGAGGAATTTTACGACGTCAATCTTCATGTTTCTTGAAGAAACGCGTATTTTACGGCCCAATGGGGGCCTGATTAAAAAGCCTTTTTCGAATTACCTCCGAAAAAGAACGTGAAAGACCTGAGAGATTTGGGTAAATCAGGAGATCAAACTTGGGACGCTCAGATGTAGACCTGGGCGGTATACCGGTTCATACCGAAAACCGTTTTTTATTTTCGTTAGATGAATTTTTTATATACCGGTGAATAGCTCGGACAACATCCGGAACTTTTAATGAGGGGAAGTGTTTCAGACAGGACCGATTTCACTGCTACACGCTCTTCACCACAGTGTAGAAAATGAAGTTTTTAACTAAGCGCAGCTGCTGGCAGGAGCGAAGCACACAAGTGTTTCCAAAAACAAAGTTTATCGGCTTTAAAATGTCAGACGAGAACCGAACGGCATGTCTTTTACAAACGCTATTGAGAGTAACCAGTAGGGGGAAGTGTCGAGCGCTATTTGACCGTCTGTAGGTAAACGCGGTCAACGGCGGCAAAAACCAGTAGGAAATAAATCATTAATAGCGGTAAATATGTTTTATATGCCATCTATGATACTTCTGCCGTCTTTTTTTTGTTATCTGAATATTAACCAGCTAATAATCACATACGGTCGCCATGTTTATTCTACTTCTTCTTTGGCAAAATAAGATCTGACTCTATACTCTGCCCCACAAGGGATTCTTCAGTACTACATGCAAAGCAATTAGAAGATGCAATTTGTTGCTTACGCCAACGTGAGGTTTAAAAAAATTATACATTCAGCCTTAGAACATCAAGAATATCGAATAGAATCATAATCATTTTAATTATTTTCATATCATTCGCCTGTGTCTGGAAAAAACATGATGATGTCGTCCATATGGCAGTAAAATGGCCTATTTAAAGCAGATTTTTATATTATTTATTCTTATAAGATAATCTGGATATGAACAGCGTTGTATGGAAAAAAAATACCGTTAAATAACGTAATACCGATATGTTTTTGAAAAATACCGTGATATGAACATTTTGCCAGACCGCCCCCCCCTACTCAGATGAAAGCTTTGATTCTTGCAGCAACAGTTTGTGAATCTCATTTTATTCATTCTAAGCCCTTCTTACTATGTATTTGTTATTTAGAGAACATGTTTTTGTAAAAAAAAAAAAACGTCTACGTTATATTGTTCCCACGTTCTGATTCAGGTGACCCAAACGCCGTACAGCGGCTCTAAAGCCTGGTTTTTACTTCTCCGACAGCAACTTTGCACCCAGACGTATTGACTGCGTCGTTTCTCGTTTATGGCTCTCCGTTTGTTTCTCTCCGTAGATTTTTCTGTGCTGCAAAGCGATTACCGAACAACCAGCAGGGGGTGCTAACTTTTCGTGGCGGGTCTGCCTACCGTTGCAGCGTCGTTTCCGAGTTTATTTTCTTCAGCTTGTGAACACATTCCCCCCTCAAGGAGCAATGGACGATAGAAATTAAGTTTTTATTAAGCGGTAAAGCTTTTTACTAGAAGTCCAGCTCATAGAATATTCTAGAAACACATTTAAACAAACAGTGTTCTGATTTGTTGTTTCTCTAGACCTCCTTTCGTTAAAAATCATCAAAAGAACAGATTAGATCAAATTATCCTTTCAATATAAAGCTGCATTAACTACTGATTTAGGGCTGCAACTAACGATTAATCTGTCGTTTTTTTTTTGTTTTTTTTCGATTATTCGATTAATCGTTTATATTAATAATTATATTTGGCTATTACTTTCACCTATATAAATTATTACGGACACATTTTCATTAAGAACAAGGAAAAACACAAGATAATTGTGCAGTTCACTGCAATCTATTTTAGTTAACAGTGTAAAATGAGCGTAACAGCGCAAGATATTTGTCCAGAATAATATTTAAGCATAAAAATACAAAAAGAGGTAGAATTCCATACAAATTAATGTACAGCTTATTAACAATAATATCTCAGCCCATAATGAAGGAGGCTGACTTAGTTGGGCAGTATTTTGGGGCAACATTGGAGCTCTTAGAATTAATTAACCTACCTTCACTAAACGCAATATTTTTAAAGTAAATGTGGGTTTTTAAATTTGGATCTTCTGCTTTCAATTAAATGAACTGAAACTTTTCAAAGATGAGATTTTTGAGAAACAGCAGGCTGCAACATGTGACCTGTGCATAATTCTTCTTCCGGGAGGGAATTAAGATTTTTTTTTTAGCAAAATGCATTTAAAAATAAATTTTCCCACAATAATGCAACACAAAAATTCTCTGAATTTAACTGAAAACAAACCTGTTGAACTTGAAGCATTTTTTTTCATATCAAATATATGCAGGTTTCTTTAAATTTGTAAATTTGCAACCAAAAAAACCAGACAATTTTGAGCTTGTTTGGGAAGAAGACTTGAATATTTTTTAAGTGTATTTTGCCCAATAAATGTTCTTTGAATGGCAATCAAGATTATAAATAAACAGTCATGTAAAGAACTAAAAAAGGAATATAAAGCAATATAGATGTATATAGATAATATAGATTTGAGCCCATATCACCCAGTTCTGGGTTCCACCACCGTGCTTTACTTCGTTTGGAGGTTTTGCTCCTTCGACCCTTCCAAACTACCCTCTTTTCATGAACTTTAACCTTTAATCTACTAACTGAGCCGGAGCTGGAGCTCTTTGGTGTTTTCTCATTTCTCTGAGGCAGAAATACGGTTTGTTCTGGACTGATTGTGGAACCTTCATGGTTGACATCAGAACCAGAGGTTGGTACTGGTTTAATTGTGCGTTTAGGCTTCATCAGACCCTTCTGAGCGCGCTCAGCTCCTCCTCTGTTCAGTCCGTTTCACCGCAGCCTCTCTCCTCCTCTCATCCCCTTTGAACTGTACAATCTGCCCTGCAGAACGAGCTCCCACAATGCACCTGGACCTGGCCTACTCCTCATGGGTGTTACTGTGGCGACGGAGACAATGAGAGGGCAATTATACAGGGTCCGTTTCCACCTGGTGGAGGAGCGTCCTTCAGGATAAAGCCTTAAAGGGACAGTAACTACAACCAGATCTGACTCAGTTTCCTGCTTTATGTTGGTTCCAATAATAAGCTGTTATAAAAATGAAGCAAAGATTTGGACAAGGAACCAGTGAGCAGAAATAAAGTGCCTACAATTAAACACCAGAACAAACCAATCAGGTGGTGGACACAGCTACAGTTCAAAGAAAGACATTGAAGGTGAAAATAGGATCTAATTGCTTTTGGAAATAGTTGACCAGAACAAGAAAACGTGGCTTACTGTGTAGGAATTTATATTTGTGAATGTGGAGCTTCGCTAAATATATTACAAAATTTGTCGCAGTCAATTTTTTTCAACAAAAAAAATCCAAAAAGAAAAGTTTCCCATTTAAGGGAGAGATCATTATACAAGTTAGTTTTGATAAAGGTGGTCAGTTCTTTCCATAGCTGGTGTCTTTGTCTTTAACAAGTCGGGTTAGGTATTAATTAGTGGGGTAAAATCTGTGTAATACTTTAAAAGATACATCTTTTATCTTGTTTAATATATGTTTTTTTTTACAATAAATGTTAGGGACAAATTGGTTCCAATAAGAGTGAATATGTCGTGTTGAAATAGGACACAAATGTATGGAGCTAAATCAGGGCCATAATGTTTGTTTATTTGAAAGAAATATTTGAAAGTTACATTTTTATTTCGAACTCGAAAAACAAAAAATTGGATTCAAAATAAAGCAAAATGTATCGACATTTTTTAAAATTAATTTACATTTCTGTTGTATTTTTATTTTGTCTTTTTCTTAATAAAAATTTCATTCAAAAGTTTCGGTAATATATATTTTTTCAAGTTTGAGATATGTATATATTTTTTTCTCGGTTTCAAATAATTTTTTTTCCAGATTCAGATCTTTCTAATCAAGGTAAAAACCGTTCAGATTTTTCTTCCAGCTTCGGATCCTTTTTCTACACTTTCAGATTCCTGTTTTTTCAGTTTATAAACTTTTGGCACGGATGCGGCAGCTGAGCACAGGAGGCTGAAGACGTTCCCTCTATCATGCTGCCTTCAGGAAACTTGGGAATAAACATGATAGATAGATGGATGGATGGATGATCTGAAAAAGGATCGGAAGCTGGAAGAAAAATCTGAAACTATAAAGAACGGATTTGACCAGATTAGAAAGATCTGAATCTGAAAAAACATCTGAAACTGAAGAAAAATATATCTCAAACTTGAAAAATAATAAAATAATATATAGTACTGAAACTTTTGAAAAGTTTATTTAGAAGAAGACAGAATAAACATACTACTGAAATTTAAATTAATAAAAAAATTCAATACATTTTGTTTAATTTTTGAATCCAGTTTTTTGTTTTTTTCGGAGTTCAAAATAAAAACTTGACTTTCATAGTCAAGTTACATATTTTCTATTTAAAATGTGTCTTTCAAACAAAGAAACATTATGGCCCTTATTTAGCTCCATACAAACTGCTTTGTTATTTTTCTTAAGGCCAACATTAAAACAGGTTTTACCCAGCGGAGTGTCGGCTACGTTCAATAAAAGAGGAATCTCGAACTCCATCTCAGCATCAAACACAGTAGAGAATAACTTTGGAGGGACGGCAAGATTAAACTTTGCGTTGAATTCATTATAACTTTACATCGTCATTGAAGCGCTGACCTACTAGCAGGATGTGCTTATTTGGCGAGACACAGGAGGGTTTTCTGTAACGCTGTTAACCTTGTTGCTGTGTCGCAGCAGCGAGGGAGCTGCCTCCCATCTGCAGCGACGTCCGCCAGAAGCAGCGGCTCTCCATCGACACCCTGCCTCCGGACGTCAAGGCCCCCTTCCCCTGCGACCCCGTCATCCCGCTCAGGACCAAGACCGCCAGGGAGTTCCAGTGAGTCTCCTCCGAAACGTCTCCGTCCCAGAATAACCCCGCGTCTCCTCCTCATCCACCTGCTAATGTTCCCCACAGGGAGGACATGGAGCGCGCCGCCGAATCAGGCGACTGGAGGGAGGTCAGAGAGTTTTACCTGACGACCTTCGACTCCTTCATAGAAATCAACGCCGCCTTCAAGGTAAAACTCGGGGAGAAGTCTGCCGCCGTTGCTGCTTGGGTCTGCTCGTTTTCCTCACCATGTGTCCATGTTCCCCCAGCGGGAAGCCAACGGATTGTTTAACACTATCGAGGACTCGGGGGTCAACGGAAAGTTCGTCAGCGCCGTTTACGACTCGCTGCTCGGCACAGTAAGTGAGACAGAACCCCCTCCAGAACCTGGTTCTGATCCGCAGAACCGGGTCTGCATGGGCTCAGGATTCATGGTACCATAATTATTTAGTTTCCTGTTTTACTGCTTTCAATTGTTTTAATGAAACTTTAGATTAAAATGAATTTTTGCTTTATTCATTTATTATTTTTAGTTTTTTAATTTTAATTGTAAATGATTTCTCTTTATATTTTAAAAGAATTTTCTTTTACTTTTATCAGCAAAATAAATAACATAAAAATAGAATAGTGCTTGAAAATGCTGGAAATAGTTTATGGAGTTTAAGTCCTTTCTTTTGCAGAAAATGAAAAAAAAATCAATTCCATTTATTAAAATAAAACATTAGCTTAAAATAAAATTGTGCTTCATTCATTTATCTTTTTAGTTCATATAGTTTACATTTTTTTTATATTATTTTTGTTGCTGTTTAATTTATTTGTATCTGTTGTAAATTATTTCTGTTTATATTTTTAAATAATTTTCTTTTACTAATATCAGCAAAGTAAATAATTACATAAAAATAAAATAGTGCTGGAAATAGTTTATGGATTTTAAGTCTTTTTTTCTGCAGAAAAAAAAAATCCATTCCACTTTATTAAAGTAAAACATTATCCTAAAATAAATGTCTGCCTTATTAATTCATCTTTTTAGTTTAAATTTTTTTAATATTGTTATTTTGTTGCTGTTTTATTTATTAGTATTTTCTCTATTTTATTGTTTTTTTTTCTAATTACCAAACATTTGTATAGAATTTTCTTTCGCTTTTTAAACAAAATAGATAAAGAAAAGAAAATTGTGCTGGAAAATGCTGAAAATAATTTATGGAGGCTTATTATATTTAGAAAGTCTCCTTTCTTTTGCAGAAAATGCAACAGAAAAAAAATCTGTGTGATTTTGATTAAAATCTAACATCTATAGTTGGCCTTACTGTTTCTATCAAGTTTTGTTATGTTCTTAATAATAACATTAACACTATTAATAATGATAGCGATGGTATGCAAAGGAATTTAATGTAAAAGCCACATTAATATAATACCACCTGCTTTATGTTGTTTAGGGCAAAACAATTAATGTATTGTTCAGGAATAAATCTTCATCTCAAATTCTGCTCAGTTAGATAAAATTCATCCTTGATCCAGAACTCCGATTTGGGTTTATTTCAGTGCAGAATTGATGTAACATGGACAAAGTGGCATGAATAAAAATCCCTCTGTTTTTCATTTATTGGATAAAGTGAGATTGATAGTTAGATTTCAATGTTTGTATTCCATAAAACTGATTTAAAACAACATTTTCCATGGTTTTAATGTTGACACCGTCTGAAAAAGATACGCTAGCTTACCCTGACCGCTGTCCATTTCAGCAACAAGGCAATTCAGAGTGCTTTACTTGATAAAAACGTGAGACAACAAACTTTACAGTTTCTCACGTATCATCATAAAATATCGGAATTTTAAGTCCTAGAGTTAACCGTTTCGGTGATTATTGATCAGTTCTAAACAGATGAGTTTTTAGTTTTGATGTAAAGGGAAAGTTCACTTTTTTTCCAACTTGGATCTTATTTTTTTAGCAAATATTACGTTTTTTTACTCACCCAGACAAGTTTGGAGCCACTTGGAGTCCTCCAGGAGAAGTTTATGTATCCATATTATAGGAGCAGGAGATTTTCTCCCCGTAATGAGGCTTCATTTGCCCCAAAACGCCTTCATTTAACCATGTTTTGTTCAAGCTAGCATTAGCATGTAGACTTTAAACAGGAGGGACCCCAAGATTAAGCCTTGAGGGACGCCACTTCAGATGCAATTTCAAATGGAGAAATGTGTGTTTATTTTGGTTTATCTTTCATTAGTCTAAATCGGTTTTAGGTTTTTGCTGTAACTGGAAACAGATTTAGGTTGAAGTGATCTTCACAGGGTCGGACCTGTAAGTGCTAACGAACATTCGGACACTTATGGAAAAGGTTCTGTTTCTGTCTGGTTTTAAATCCTAAAACGTAGAGTTGGAGAGCAGGAGGTTTGTTGGTGTGACCCGCTGACACGTGTGTTCTGTGTTCAGCCTCAGGACATCCAGAAGTCCGTGCTGAAAGGGATAATCAACAGCCTGCTGAGAGAGTGGAAAGGGTGAGAGAACGTCGTCCTCCATGTTTCAGCTTCATCTTTATATTATATTTCCTAACAGAGCAAGGTCAAATGAAGGAAATCTCTGTGTTTTATTCACCTGCTCGTCCCTGTATGGTTTATATTAAAAATGATCCTTGTTTATCTTGTTCTGTGGAATTTTTTAAATGGAACATTTCATGTTCTTTTTTTTTTAGGCCTCGGACAAAAGACGACCTGCGAGCGTACTTCATTCTGATTCAGGTAAGACTTTCTCTTAGTTTTGTTAGGTACCTTAATGATGGACTTGTTTCAGAGAGAAGCTGCCGAGTCATTTTGGAACCAAAGATCCAGAAAACGCAGAGTCACCTATTGCTGAAGTGATTTTCTGCTTTCTGGGGGTCTCGTTTATAAAGCTTGCTTACGCTCAAAACGGGGTCGGAAAGCTTACTAATAATTACTAATCACTAAACAGAACTAATCTTGAAATAATTTTCCTACTACACTCCTCCCCTTTTTACATACATGAAAAATGTAATTATTTCAAGGAGAGAACCAACAGAAACAATGAACACACAATTAATCCATATTCAGGAATTTCTCATGCTCTCCATAACAATGAGCTCATAGTAATCAGGAAGTTGTCGATGTAGATTACTTTGAGATGTAACTTGTTGTCAGAACTGAAAAAAAATAAATCTCAGTCCGCTTGTTAAACCCCTACGTTGGGCGACAAACTGATATGCCGGGATTCCATATAGATTGAGATAAGGATAAGGATGATTCGGTCTCCGTTGCAGTTTTTTAACATATTTATTAGGACCTTAACAGAAATCCATCTCCTGGATAATTGCTCTCTCCCCATCTCGAGCTACTCTAAAGACATAACAATATCTCTGTGTGCTTCATTTGAGCCAGAGAAGTAAAACGTAAATAAGTCTCCTCCAACCTCAGTCTCTAAGTCCCAACTATTTTGCCATATTCACCGGATGCCTTTGCTAATAATTACTAATCAGTAAACAGAACTAATCTTGAAATAACTTTCCCACTACAAACCCATTAGAGAACTGGAATTGAAAAAAATGAAATGAAATAGTTTCTGTAAGGGTTAAAAACTTCTTTAAGACACCCTTTGTCCAATTTTACTATTTATAGGTACTTTGATTTCAGAAAAAAACCTAAGTATTTCCTTTAATTAGCAATCCAGTTAGATTTTTGGGGTAAAGTTAAGCAGCATCACTATATAGTACTTTGATTTCAGAAAAAAACCTAAGTATTTCCTTTAATTAGCAATCCAGTTAGATTTTTGGGGTAAAGTTAAGCAGCATCACTATATACTACAGAGTGACTGTAGGGCATTGTGATCATGCTGTTACATAGGGGTATACAGTTGTGTGTTATATGCACATGTATGGTAATAGATGTGGTGACAGCCTACAACCTTAGCCAGCATAGAGATCATAAATAAAAGTGTCCCGAGAATGTAACCCTGAGGAATCCCACATCTGATTTGGTTCACTCAGATGTATTTCTTTATTTTTTGTTAATTGACAGAAACTAGTTTGAGACAGACACTTAGCGACAGAGATTCTGACCCATGTTTTGATCATCCGGGTCAAAGGTTGTGACCTTGTTGTGTCCAGAACCCGCAGTATTCCAGCACCAGCACCTACGTGATCTTCGCCCACCTGCTAAGGCAGATTGCAGTGTTGTCCGAGGCCGACCACCACTTCCTGGTTCACTGGCTCAAGAAGTGAGTTTATCTCCACTAGTGGAACAGATTACCATATATTTAAACATTTCCGAACTTTTAAAATCCAAATGTAAATGCACTGAACTTGTTTAGCACTTTTCTAGTCACACTGACCACACAAAGCGCATTACACTGGAGGCACATTCACCCAACCGCACTTACTTATGCGCCTAAAAGCGGATTGATAGGCAATTTTGGGTTAAGTGCCTTGCCCAGGGGCACATTGACATGTGACAGGCAGAAGATGTCTGTGAAAATGATTTTTTTCATAAAGGAACAGGAAAAAGAATAACAAGAACAGATTATTTGGTACTAAACTTATTCTTTTCTGGCTCTACAAGCAGTTTAAGTCGCTGCATCTGTGAGGAATGGAGGAGAAATGAGAGCATGAGGATGGTGGCAGTGAGACAGTAGTGAGGTGTGTGGTGGTATGAGGAGCCGTTTGTAAAGTAACATTCAAAGGTTTACACCAATAATTTGTCATACAGGAAACAGTGAGGGTTCATTTTTCAAAGTCATAGTGGCGTCCATGTTGTATATTAATTTATATAAGTACCTGTTTCAAACTAAATATTTAGTTAGCAAACAAAATAGTTAGCTTGCAATCTAAATTCACCTTAATAGCTTCTTAATAAAGGAAATATTTAGGTTAAAGCTAAATAATTAAACTAAATATTTGGTTGGTCAAATAAAGTTCCTTAACTGAATATGTAATTTATTTATTTTCTAAGTAAATATTTAGTTAAGTAGCTAAAAAATTAGTTAAGAAGCTAAATATTTAATTCCAAAATTAATATTTACATTCTTAACTAAATATGTAGCTTTAACTAAATATTTTGTTCCAAAGCTAAATATTCAGCTTTAAACTAGATAGTTATTCACAAAGCTAAATATTTAGTTTACACTTAAATATTTAGCTCCAAACCAATACTTTTTAACTGAAGAATCTAAATATTAGGTTTATAAATAAATGTTTAGCTTCCTAACTAAATATTTAACTCTTAACAAGAAGCTAAATATTTATATTTAGCCAACTAAATTTATAGCATCTTAACTAAAGATTTAGCTCCAAACTAAATATCAAGCTAAACATTTACTTTGCAAAATATTTAGATTCTTAAATAAATGTTTAGTTAGGAGGTTTTAAACTAAATATTTAGTTTTAAACTAAATTAGTTTGTGAAACATTGGTGAAACATTGAGTTGAAAGCTAAATATTCATCTCCAAACTAAATATTTAGTTTGGAAATACATGTTTAGCTTGCTAGTTAATATTTAGCTTCAAACTAATTACTTAATTGTAGACTAAATATTTTGTTACAAACCTAAACATTTAGTTTAGAGCTAAATATTCATCTCCAAACTAAATATTTAGTTAAGAATGTAAATGTTTAGTTTGGAAATACAAATTTAGCTTCCTAATTTAATATTTAGCTCTGAACTAAATATTTACCTGTAAACTAAACATGTAGTTACAAAGCTAAACTTTTAGTTTAAAGCTAAAAATTCATTTCAACCTCTCGCCCGTTGACAACTGGAGATGGGCACCAGCTTCCCCTTGACCCCTTGAGGATAAAGCGGTTTAGAATGGATTGGATGGATATAAATTAATATATAACATGGTTAAAAAATGACTTAGAAAAATTAATCCCTCCCTTCTTTCTTACATAATAGAATAAAAACTCAAATTATTACTTAGTTATTGACTTTTCCTTTACAAACGATAGCCGTTATGGTTACAGTGACGGGGATGTTGGGGCATATTTTAGCTTCTCCTTGTTCGCAGTGATGATGGAGAGTATTGGGGGGGGGGGGGGGGGGGTTTATGGGTTACACATGTTTGCAGACGACGCTGTGATCTGCCGAGAGAGCAGGAGGTGGAGAGGACAGAGTGAGCGTATCTGATACGCTCATGTAATCTGATCTGAAGCAACTCGCAGCTCCGGAGGCCGAATCTGTTTATGATTTCTGCGTCTGAAACGGTCTCTTTGTTCGATCACGAGAATCTTTGCTTTGCCCCATAAAACTCCGACCTCAATCAGACCGACGTCTTCATCGAAGCGTCTCTGGTTGACTCGGAGCCCGGCTGCACCGGCGTGAGCCAGCTCCTGTATTCGTCTCCCTCAGCATGAGTCAGGAGAGTTTCAAAACATGTTCTTTGTGGCGATGATTTAAGAGCAAGCTGCTTCAAATTAGAGGTTCTGTTTCGTTCTGCCCAGATCCAAAAAAAAAAAAACCCAACTTTTTTTTTTTTTCCAGCCTCCGCTCGGTTTTTCCTCTATTTTCGTGCTACCATACGTTTGATTCTAACTCCTTCTGTCCGTCAGGCTGTCGGCCAGGCGTTTCCGGCAGCTGGTGGAGCGCCTCCTGCAGTTCATCTCCACGCGGCTGTTCCCAGCAGAACCGGACGAGCTTCCACCTCTGGCCAAGTGCTCCTGGTGGATTCCCTCCGCCACCAAAGTGCTCAGCCTGTTCAGTGAGTCTCCCAAACACACGACAGCGTGTTTTAAAAAAATCTGCAGACGTGTTTGACTTTGTCCTCCCGTCAGACGCAGCCAACAGCGTGTCCTCTCCTCCCATCATGCCCTTCACCGACTTCTACAACATCACTCTGGAACACGTAGACTTCATGGAGGACTACAGGACCTGGCAGAACTACGGCAACTCAAATAGGTCAGATAAAATCTCAATATTCACATTAAACGGAGGATTTACCTATTAGTATGTGAGTTTTATAATGATTTACATCCAATCTCAGGTGTATGCAACACATACAGCAGAGCGGAAGCTTATTGCACCTCTAGGATTTAGGCAGAGGTTCTGGTAGTTTCCTCCTCTAAGCTAGTAGCTCCATCTCAGCTAGCAAGGTTAAAGGTTAAGGGTCAGGACAGGATGTGAATCTAGCAAAGGACTTCTGGGATGAAGACCTTTGGGGAGAAAAACCAGAAACAGGAGAACAGCAGAAGCACCTCATAGAAACTGTGTGATACAGTGGTGGTGGTGTGATGATGTGGGCTTGTTTAGCAACTACAGAACCCGGAAACCTTGCGCTGTCGAGTGGACCAGGGTCAGAGGTCGAGTCAGCCGAATGTTTTCCGTATTTGACAGCCGAGAGTGTTTTTGTTTTCCTATTAAACGCTGACGGAAATATCGGATTGCAATTCCCACCTCTGACTACTTGGTGAAGATGTGCACGCATTTTCAACTTTACACGCAAAGTTTACGGAACTAATCAATAAAAATAAGTTAAATAAATAAATGCATCTGGTCGTCCAGGGGCTGAAAACGCGTTGAAGAGTTATAGAGGACTTAGAGAGCGCCTGAGGCTGCACCGGACACAGACCAACGGCGACCGATCGCTGCAGCTTCAAGAGTTAACTCGTCTCCAAATCCGCTTTTTTGTGTGTGTGTTTGTCTAATGGTGCGTTATATTTATACTTGGACCTCTCAAATTCCGACTTCCGAGTGGGACAAATCAACTTAAACGCCCTCCGAAGTCAGACTTCTCCCTCAGAAAGTCAGATATTTTGTTTCTCTATGACTTTTACTTTCAATATGGCCGCTCCTCACCATCACTCATCATCAACAATATATGGCTGTGGTGGAAAATGTCTATTTTACACTAGTACAAAGTGTCTAAAATCTTAAATGTAGAGCCTGTAACGCTAAACTTAAAGTGACAGTGTGTAGTTTTTGCAGTACATCTATGAAAATAGCCATTAAAATATGTAATAATAACGTATAGCACATTAATTGCAAAATATTGGCGATATTGTATATATTGGAGTTTCGCCATAAAAACATTTTGACCTCTTTCCTAGTTCCAAGCGATGAAAGAGAAACTGATGTGCTCGTCATGTTGCTGCAAATAGATTATTCTCAGGGAATTGAGCGTTTGAAAACAGCGCTAGTTGGACCTCGGTAGTTGAGTTTCTTACTCAAAAACACAGATACCGCATGCTGGTGATAATTTAGGTATGCACTGCCCCCTACTGGCCGAAAATTACACACTGTGCCTTTAAAGGTTATACATGGAACATGAGTTCGATAGCGACATCTAGTTTATCTATTTTGTAGTTACAACAATAAAAAAAAAAAATCATTCCAACGTTTGGTTTTCCTGGTTAGCTGTCCGATACAGCCAGTGACCAACCTGAATTGTGTCCAGTAAAGAATGTATCATAGCGGAGATTAACTGAGAGCTAACGTTAGCAAAGTTGGCTAGTGAGTTAGCTTACCGATCCAGGAGGAAAGTCCCTGCGATTCAGTGGAAATGTTTTATGTGGATCCATCTAGTGTAGTGTAGTCTAGTTTCTGCCGCTACTGGCTGGTAGATATAAACATAACGTCATTGTTGTGCCCGTTAAAATTTACATTCAATTATATGTTGTTTAAAATGTATGTTTTTTAAGGAAATGTTTCATTTTCCAGCCCTCTAAACGTTTTTTTTGTTTGTTTTTCATGAAAATGTATATTCAACCCGTAACAAATAGCCATATTGGAATCCCAACTTATCCGAATACGTGAACTGGAACGCTGTTTACGCGAGTGTGACGCTAAACCCAAAGTCAATTCTAACAAGCCACCATAAAAGTGCTATTTACATATCTGGTCTTTTTTTGTGGCATTTTAGTAAAGCTATTATTTTTCTACCAAAACCTATCCATGTGGCGCCCTCTTCAGGTTAAAACTATACACTGCACTTGAATTTGAATCAGGCATTGCTACTGGTTCAGGCTTTATAACTGACATCAGCCATCCTGCCGCTGTGGAGTATAAAACAAGCGCATTCTCGGCCAAACCTCTGTAGCGAGTTCGAGCTGGAATAGGAAAGAAGTGCTGACTCCGTCAAGCCTCAATCAGCCAGAAAACGCCTCCTTCTGCCGCATTTTTCAAACACGGGAAATGTAGGTGGAGTTAGAGTCTGGTAGGGAGGTGAGTTACTATGTAACAGCTGATGCAGAAGGAGCGTCAGAAAAGCCCTAGTTGTCGAGATTGTTGTCTACTTCTGACCACTTAAATCGGTGAAATGTTCACTGATTTCAAAACTTTGGTTGACGTGGCGCTTAATTCCAGTCTCCGGTGTGGCAAGGTAAACTAGATAAAGTGGTATATCCACGTTTTAATGTGCGCAGAGCATGATGGTTTATAGTTGTTTGAATAATTAAAACTATTGTGAATTATGTATAGCCTATTTAACTCCTCGATGCCTGATGGTACGATGTGGATTCTCTGCTCGGATTGAAAAAAACATTAAAATGAATAAGATTTTAATACTGAATGTGTCATTGCCATAATTTTTTTTTAAATTGGGTAAAAATAGTCAGTCAAAACGAACAAAAAGGGCCAAAAGCTGCTGTGTTTACCTCAAGTTGTTGGTTAAAGTCCTGAAATGAAAACAGAGACTTTGTCCCGCTCCTCAAACGGGATGATATGAAGTCCAGTTTTTCTCCAGGAAGAAATAGGGTGTTTCTCCGATCAAAATGGTGGCTGGAGTAGAGATTCTTGGGAGTCGGGTAGAGCCGAGATGAGGAAACGTTAATTCAGGACCATGAAGTTTGCATCACACTGCGTCGCGTCTCGTTGGGTTAGATTGGTCAGATTGGATCCAGGGGGTTAGTTAGGAATGAAATGCCTCTGTTGGCTGGAAAGTGATCGCTCCCTCTTCTCTCTCCGTCAGGTTTTCCTTCTGTCAGTTCCCTTTCATCCTGTCGACGGTGGTGAAGAAAGCCATCATCCAGAAGGACTCGGAGCAGCAGATGATCAGCCAGGCCAGGGTGAGGACCTAAAGCAACGCAGTCGGAGAGACGCCGACGGTCTGACGCGGATAACCACGTGTCTGTTTGTTCCTCACAGCTGAGCCTGGTGAGCAAAGTGTCCCGGAGGCAGAAGGTGGACATGAACCTGCTGTTCCTCAACATTAAAGTTCGACGAGCACAACTCCTCAGCGACTCGCTGGATGAGGTGAGAACACAAACCCAACGCTGACTTTCCTGATTGGCTCTGATTGTTCCGGTGTCTCTCTTCCTCTAGTATCTACTCAGAGCGGTTCTACTCAGTTAATCGGGTCTTCCACCAATAAAGTTATTTGGTACCAACCTCTTTTTACAAACACAGGGGCGTGGCTATGTGTCGGTCTGTGGGGGCTTAGACCCACCCAAATAAATTTCTTTCTTAAAATAAAAGGAAAACAAATTATATTGATAATTACATTTTATTTCCCGAGGAGTGTCGCTTAAATTCATCCTAAAATGAGACAAAATAAATCTGGAGATGTAATATCCATCTTTACAAGACGTGCTGTCATTGGCTGCTTTGAACAACCCTCCAGTAAAGTTAAGGCTAGCTTGTGGATTTCAAACTTACACTTTTTTTGAAAATATTATGTTTCCTAGCTCAATATTTCAGTCAAATCCATCAAACCACCCATTACAAAGAATTTAATCTTACAATAAATAAAGTTAATTGGGATTTTTCTTTGAAACACTTTGCTACTAAATTTCCCATAATCCCTTGGGAAATGATGACCAGTCTATGATCTCACAGAGCCCAGATGATCCTCCCCTGTTGAACTTTGTAAAGAATGACACGATGCAGCCAAATAATTAAAGGAGAAGTTCATTTTTTTTCCACCTGGACCTTATTTTTAGCAAATATTAAATTATTATGTAATATTTTAGCAAATATTACATAAATGTACTCACCCAGACAAGTTTGGAGCCACTTGGAGTCCTTCAGGAGAAATTTATATCCAGTCGAGATCAGCGTATAGCCATATAATGGGAGTCAATCAGGGTAGGAAATTTTCCGCCTGTAATAAGACATTATCTGCCCCAAAACGCCTTAATTTAACCATGTTTTGTTATTAGTCGTTAGCACTACTCCCCCCGAAGTTCAGAAAGTCTCATAAGTGCTTGTTTGTTCTGTTCCAGGTTGATTTAGAGGCTATAATACAACTTTACTACTGCGTGATTACAATGACATCACTGCCTTGCTCCATCCCAGCTGTAGTCTGAGCAGGACTTTCTCTCTTTGCTCTAGGGAGGTCGGTTAGACAGAACTACTGCAGACACCAACATGGTTCACGTTTTTGTGATTCCAAATTGCTGTAACCGTATGACCAATTGGACTAAGTTCAGCTTCTACAGGCTCCCTTTCTGTAACCTACACAGACTACAGCTGTAATGGCGGATAGCTGCGTCGTTATTGAAATCACAGGTTAGTGTAAGTTAGAATCGGTTGCATTAAAAGCCTGTAAAACACCCAGAAGCTAATAGTTTAGTACCTCTGAGACATTCTGAACTCACAGGGGAATATCACCAACTATTCCTAACAAAAACATGGCTAAATGAAGGAGTTTTGGGGCAGATAATAACTTATTACAGGCGGCAAATCTCCTTACCTGACTGACTCCCATTATATAGATATACGCTAATCGCGGCTAGATAAAAACTTCTCCTGAAGGACTCCGAGTGGCTCCAAACTTATTCTGGAGAGTAAATGAACGTAATATTTGCTAAAAATAAATTCCAGGTTAAAAAAATAAGCGAGCTTCCCCTTTAAAGTCATGCTGGCGAAGAACAAAAGTGCAGTAAAAGTGTGTTTTTTTTTCCTTCACGGTTGTGAAGTCTGGTCGTAAATCTGAAGTCTTCTCGCCGTCTGATTTACACCAAGCGTCTGTCATCCTCCATGTTCTTCTCGGACAGCTTTGTGACCAAAAATCTCACAGAGGCAGCATGTTGATTCTCTTCTTTGCCTTTTTGTGTCGTGCTGCAGCTGATGAGGAAACGGTGCGATCTGAAGAAGAAGCTGCGGGTGACGTTTGTCGGGGAGGCGGGGCTCGACATGGGCGGCCTGACGAAGGAGTGGTTCCTGCTGCTGGTTCGTCAGATCTTCCACACAGACTACGGTGAGACTCCTCACATCTGTAGAGCCGGTCTGAAAGACGACCGACCGAGCAGACTGATTCTCGTAGAGAAACCAATGTTCTGTCTCATTGTGATAGCAAAGGATTCCTCTGAACTCCTTAAGGCTCCTGCAACCTCCACCCAAAAGTTTTTAAAAAACAGCTACCCAAATTAAAATTAAAGCTGTTCTTGAACAGCTTGTTCTTTTGAGTAGAGGCTGAGGTTTCTTTCAAAAGCAAACACTCTAAAATGTCTCCCAGAACGTCTGAGTGTTATTATTACCAAGCAATATGAATTTTAATAGACTAAAAAGATTACATTTTATGTCGGCCTATTTATTTTCTATGAGTGCATGCCTGAAAAATGTCTTCGATATGAACTTGTGACTTAAAACACTGTGGGTCTGTAGCTTGAATTATAACCTTTATCCAAACCAAATTTGACTAACAAAAAATGATTATTCTGCACATATTTTTCTGCATTACTCTTCACTGATTAATAAACAACCACTAGAATTATTACTTTCTCTTCTCAAACTAAGCTTCCTGGTGTACTCTGTGTTTTATTTTGATCATAAATCGTATTAGGACACGTGTTATGTTACTGCTACACTTTTACAGTGCGTAATCATCTAACGTCTCTTTTTGGATACGCCATCTTATGCTTATCGGTAACCATCGCAGTGATGATGCCACCCCATCATGTGAGTTATCTGTATTTACAGCACTCCATTGGCTATTCAGAATCAGAATTCTGCGGCGTGTTTGGTTTGAGTGACATTGAGGAACAACAGGAGTCGAGGGGTGTCACGATTCTCCAAATCCTCGATTCGATTTGACTCTCAATTTTATTATATTTTTTCCTTTTCTTTCAGTACAGAGCCCTATGCCAGTTTTAGACTACTCTATCTATGATCATTGGTTTTATTCATAAAATTGTGTGCAGTAAATTTCAGAAGACATAAGTGATGCAATTTCCATTATTCTTGTGCAATGTGTCACATTATGCATTCATTGTCAAATAGAATTTTTTTTAAAAATATTATTGTATTTATAATAAACTTTTGCACTTATAAATGTAAAAATCTCGTTTAAAGAAATAACAGAAATCATTACCATCTAGTGCCTCTTTTTAGTTACTGCAGCACAACTCTCAGCTCCGGCTGCCTCAGAGAAACAAGCTAACGTGGAGCTAACATTTGTCGTCTTGTTTCCAGCGAGAATGTCGACTTAACTCACGGGGAACTCAACATTTCCTCACTGATGATTTGAGAGTAGGAGCAGCTTTCCCTCCGGTAGCGCTGCTTCTTTTTTCCTAGCCATGGTTTAACTCTAGCTTAGCTAATAGCTACTTGCTAGCCTCAGCTCATATGCTCTGTAGAGGTGTACTCTGTTTACAGGGATGTTGTTATTGTTATATAACGTTTAATAATATTACCAGGGGTTGTTGTGAGCTGTATGAGAACTGGGGAGAGTTACCTCTTAGGGAAAATGCGATGTGTTGTTCCTTGTGGTGACGAAACCTGAGTAAATCGACGGTTGTCTGCTAACTGTTGCTACATAGTCCGAGTGGGACGCTGGTGATGCTACAGTACGTAAACATGGGAGGAGGTGATGGTTATTGTCTTTTAGATTTCGATCTGCAAGGTCGTGACGTAATTTCCATCGCTTTCAATTTAAAAAATCGAGATCGTGACACCCCTACAAGAGACTCACAAGAACATCAGCTATTGGCCTGGAGATGGGTCACATGATAGTTGTAAACCGGATCAAGTTTCTAGAAGATGCAGGTGGAAGCGGAAGGCTGAAGACCATAGTTATCAAACCTTTTTCAGAGGTTTATTTTTGCTGTTTATTTGCTTTTTTATGGGTTTTGTTATTGTCGTGGACAAACCACGCCTTTTACATCCATACCTTATGGATGTAAAAGGACAGTTTTTGTTCGACATTTTATCTCCGTGGGGAGGTGTGTGTGTCTTTGTTGGCAATCGCGCTCACTGTGTCTACAGATATTATATCCGTAATTGGCATTCTACTATTAGAATCACAAGAGTCTGACATTTCTAATGATATAAAACATGTATAAATTCATAGCAGTTAGAAGACAGAGGAAAGCGAATTCTCATCAGTTCCTGTTTATTCCTCTTTAATCGAATACTAGTTCATCTGACTTTGTTGCAAACCAAAAAAGGGAACAAAAACTCCAAAACCTAGATCTGTGCTCGGTTTAAGTGATCTCTGGTGCGGTTTTAGTTGGAGACGTGAACGCTAAGCGGGCCGGGACCGCTCCAAAGGCAGGAAGCAGACTGTAGCGCTGGGAATTCTGGGTAAATAACGCCAAATCCGCCTCCTTCTCTGCACACGCAGAGTCTATTGTCTCAGCACATTTGTCTTGAACCTTTGCAAAGGACAACACAGTTTGTTTGACAAAGAGTGGCATAAAAAACGATCCGCACGAACAAAAAAAATCTTCTCCTCGATCTCTTCTACTCTTCTGTGGAGAATTCTGTCCCAAAGCTAAAGAGAGATTAAAGCGTCCAAAAGATCAGAACATTTTGAACTTGTGGATATTAAGACAACGAGAAGTGAAGATTGGGTCCACACGCCCCAGTAAGAAGGATCCATACAGGAGATGTTCACAAATAACCCGTGGATTTCTAAATACATTAAACTTTTTAAGTATTATTGGAGCATTTTTGCAGCTGCTGAGCTTGAAGAAGTTGTTGAGGAGAAAGAGAGTTTGGGTTTTTTTCAGGGAGCATGAGGGTAAATCCTTCCTGATGCAAAGTCAACTGAAAGAGAAGCCGCTCCTTATTGAAAGCAAGCGGAAAGAAAATAACATTTTTATTGGCTAAAGATGGAAAGAACACTTTTATTAGCCGGAGGCCTCGGTGGATTTGAGCTGAGAGTTTTTTTTGGGGGGGGGAAAGCAGAGGAAAGCAGGCAGTGTTGCTTTCTGGAAAGTTGGACATTGATCTCTAAACCCCTTTAGATCAGAAACTCTCCTCTCCGTCTTTCCTTTCACGCCTCCAAATCGAGAGGTGATTCTGGGTCCAAACCCGGTCGTTGGGGCTCAGGTTGGAGCAGTCCAGCTTTGAAACGACCTTGTTGGTGTTGTGGCATCGGCACAGGATACTTTTCAGCCTTGTCCCCTGAACTTTAATGATGGACTAAATTAGCTAATAATGCTCCTAAAAGTCTTGATGATCATCAACCACAACATACGGATGCCATATTTGTTGTGATTTAGGACTATTCAAAGAAAAACTGATTTGATTTGACAAAATACTATTAAGGTGCGGATAAATAGAGCCTAAATTTGTTTTTACATGATCCTCTAGAGTTTAGAGGGCCACATAAATGGCTATGGCGAGCCAGATTTGACCCCCGGGCCTTGAGTTTTACACCTGTGATGTAGACGATGCAAAAAATTCGAAAGAGCAGCTTCATATAAAGTTCAATGCTAGGCTCTGTGGGTTTCCAAGCAGTTGTTTCTTTTCGGGCTTCGTGAATCTTTTCACAGATTAAACCAAACCAAAGGTTAGCAGAGCAACTGCACCTTCCTGGTGTTATTTCTCTCTCTCGCTCTCTCTCTCTCTCTGTGCTGGTCAAGTTGTTCTTTCCATCATCGCTCCGTCTCTCTGCGGTCGTCTGTGTTTCTGCTGCCAGAGGGAAGTCGGCCCAGAGCAAAGACGGTCAATGAGAGCTGTGTTCCCCTCATTAGCCGAGCGGGGGGGGAACCCGGACTCTGTTTTACTTACACACAGCTGCACAGACAGGTGTATGCAAACGCAAATACACAAGCTCTTTTCTGTGCGTAGAGTGGCCTCGCTTCAGACTGCTGCTACCTGTTTCAGTTTCCATCCATCCGTCCAGTTTGCTGGGATCTAACAGGAATTCTCTGTGTTCCAGGGATGTTCTCGTTCATGAAGGACTCACGCTGCCACTGGTTCAGCAGCTGGAAGTGCGACAACTATTCTGAGTTCCAGATGGTTGGGACTGTATCCTTTTACAACAAGGAAATCTGAGTTTTAATGTTCATATTCTTCTTTTTTGTTTTGTTTTCTGTGGTCCAAATTGCAATTGGCGCACTCTGCTGGAGATGAATAAAACAACAGCCGAGACTGATTAATTCAGACCTCAGTGGTAAGACATTACTCACGGTTTTGGACCGAGTTGGATCCGTCAGAGATGAACGCTAATGACGAGAACCTGGTTCTGAACTGTGGGTGTGTTAGACCAGAAGGATCCAACTCTTCAGGCGCAGTTAAAGGCCAGCTGGGAGCTGTCAAAAAGGTTATATAACTTAATGGCTGTCTGTTCCTGCCCAGCTCGGTCATCTGCAGTTAAATCACTCGTGGCTGAGCTCATAATTCTGTTAACGCCTTCATCGGTTTGGTATTAGACGGTCATCTCACGAAAGGCTCTAGTGTGAAGCGGCAGGGCTGAGAGTCAATCTGAAGAGACCCAAACCAGACTGGGAGGAGGAGGAGGTGTGTTTGCTTCTGGGTGTTCCTGCATTCTCCACATATGTGCTTGTTCTAAAGGCTAATTTATCACTCTTTGTTCTTGTGTAGTCATTACAGAGGCTCGGCAGGGCTGGGGAGGGTGGAGGTGAGAGCAGAGAGGGACTGTCTGTCTAGATCTCCTATAACAAGCTCTGGTGAAGAGAGACGGCAATGTGATGATGTAAACTAAGCTGAAGAATAAACACATGGAACATGTGTAGAGAAGAAAGAAGTGCATAAAGGAAGAACAGAAAGTTCAGAAGAAATCTAAAAGATGTTGCTGTAGAGTTTCTAGAAAATGTTTAAACAGAGGTTCTACAAAGGTTCCAGAAGATGATTGAACAGAGATTCTAGAAGACGAATAAACTACAGTTCTAGTAGATGGTTAGGTATTGTTTCTGGAAGATGGTTCTAGAGGATGACTGAGCAAATGTTGTAGTAGATGATTCACCAGAGGTTCTAGTAGATGGTTCTAGAAGATGATTGAGTAGATTTACCATTTTGAAAGAAAGTTCTTGTAGATTATTGGACATAGTTTCTAGAAGATGGTTCTAGAGGACGATTAACCACATATTTTGGTAGATAATTGAACAGCGGTTGTAAGATGATTGAACAGAGGTTTTAGAGTACGATTGAGCAAAACATCTAGAAGATGATTCACCAAAGGTTCTAGTAGATGACTAAGCAGCGGTTCTAGATTATGGTTCTAGAAGATGACTGATCAGAGGTTCTAGTAGATGATTAAACAGAGGATTTAGGCAATAATTAAGTAGATGTTCTAGAAAATTATTAAGCAGTTCTACTAGATGACTGAGATGGTTCTAGTAGATAATTGAGCAGGGGTTGTAGAAGATGACCGACCAGAGTTTTCAGAGGACGATTGAGCAAAGGTTCTACTAGATGATTCACCAGAGGTTCTAGTAGATGATTAAACAGAGGATTTAGACAATGATTATAATGATTAAGCAGTTCTACTAGATGACTGAGATGGTTCTAGTAGATAATTGAGCAGGGGCTGTAGAAGATGACCGACCAGAGTTTTCAGAGGACGATTGAGCAAAGGTTCTAGTAGATGATTCACCAGAGTTTCTAGTAGATGATTAACCAGAGGTTTTCTGGAAGACTATTGAACAAAAGCTCTAGTAGATGACTAAGCAGCGGTTCTAGAATATGGTTCTAGAACATGACTGAATAGAGGTTCTAATAGATGATTGAGCAGAGGTTCTTGAAGACGATTAAATAAAAGTTTCCTGTAGATGATTGACTGGAGGTTAGATGATTGACCAGAGGTTCTAGTAAATGATTGCTTAATCGTTGTCCAAATCCTCTGTTCAGAGGTTCTAGTAGATGATTGGGCATAGGTTTTAGAAGATGGTTCTAGAGGACGATTAACCAGATATTCTAGTAGATAATTGAACAGCGGTTGTAGAAGATGACCGACCAGAGGTTTTAGAGGACGACTGAGCAAAGGTTTTACTAGATGATTCACCAGAGTTTCTAGTAGATGATTCACCAGAGTTTCTAGTAGATGATTCACCAGAGTTTCTAGTAGATGATTAACCAGAGGTTTTCTGGAAGACGATTGAACAAAAGCTCTAGTAGATGACTAAGCAGCGGTTCTAGAATATGGTTCTAGAAGATGACTGAATAGAGGTTCTAATAGATGATTGACCAGAGGTTCTAGTAAATGATTGAACATACGATCTGGACAATGATTAAGCAGAGGTTCTAGTAGATGATTGGGCTTAGGTTCTAGAAGATGGTTCTAGAGGACGATTAACCAGATATTCTAGTAGATAATTGAACAGCGGTTGTAAGATGATGTAACAGAGGTTTTAGAGGACGATTGAGCAAAACATCTAGTAGATGATTCACCAGAGGTTCTAGTACATAAATAACCAAAGGTTCAAGTAGATGATTCACCAGAGATTCTAGTAGATGATTGAACAGCAGTTGTAGAAGTTGATCGACTAGAGGTTTTAGAGGACGATTGAGCAAAAGTTCTAGTAGATGACTAAGCAGCGGTTCTAGAATATGGTTCTAGAAGATGACTGATCAGAGGTTCTAGTAGATGATTAAACAGAGGATTTAGACAATGATTATAATGATTAAGCAGTTCTACTAGATGACTGAGATGGTTCTAGTAGATAATTGAGCAGGGGCTGTAGAAGATGACCGACCAGAGTTTTCAGAGGACGATTGAGCAAAGGTTCTAGTAGATGATTAACCAGAGGTTTTCTGGAAGACTATTGAACAAAAGCTCTAGTAGATGACTAAGCAGCGGTTCTAGAATATGGTTCTAGAACATGACTGAATAGAGGTTCTAATAGATGATTGAGCAGAGGTTCTTGAAGACGATTAAATAAAAGTTTCCTGTAGATGATTGACTGGAGGTTAGATGATTGACCAGAGGTTCTAGTAAATGATTGCTTAATCGTTGTCCAAATCCTCTGTTCAGAGGTTCTAGTAGATGATTGGGCATAGGTTTTAGAAGATGGTTCTAGAGGACGATTAACCAGATATTCTAGTAGATAATTGAACAGCGGTTGTTGAAGATGACCGACCAGAGGTTTTAGAGGACGACTGAGCAAAGGTTTTACTAGATGATTCACCAGAGTTTCTAGTAGATGATTCACCAGAGTTTCTAGTAGATGATTCACCAGAGTTTCTAGTAGATGATTAACCAGAGGTTTTCTGGAAGACGTTTGAACAAAAGCTCTAGTAGATGACTAAGCAGCGGTTCTAGAATATGGTTCTAGAAGATGACTGAATAGAGGTTCTAATAGATGATTGACCAGAGGTTCTAGTAAATGATTGAACATACGATCTGGACAATGATTAAGCAGAGGTTCTAGTAGATGATTGGGTTTAGGTTCTAGAAGATGGTTCTAGAGGACGATTAACCAGATATTCTAGTAGATAATTGAACAGCGGTTGTAAGATGATGTAACAGAGGTTTTAGAGGACGATTGAGCAAAACATCTAGTAGATGATTCACCAGAGGTTCTAGTACATAAATAACCAAAGGTTCAAGTAGATGATTCACCAGAGGTTCTAGTAGATGATTGAACAGCAGTTGTAGAAGTTGATCGACCAGAGGTTTTAGAGGACGATTGAGCAAAAGTTCTAGTAGATGACTAAGCAGCGGTTCTAGAATATGGTTCTAGAAGATTACTGAATAGAGGTTCTAATAGATGATTGAGCAGAGGTTCTTGAACACGATTAAATAAAAGTTTCCTGTAGATGATTGACTGGAGGTTAGATGATTGACCAGAGGTTCTAGTAAATGATTGAACAGAGGATCTGGACAATGATTAAGCAGGGGTTCTAGTAGATGATTGGGCATAGGTTCTAGAAGATGGTTCTAGAGGACGATTAACCAGATATTCTAGTAGATAATTGAACAGCGGTTGTAAGATGATGTAACAGAGGTTTTAGAGGACGATTGAGCAAAACTTCAAGTAGATGATTCACCAGAGGTTTTCTAGAAGACGATTGAACAAAGATTCTAGTAGATAAATAAGCCGTGGCCTAGAATATGGTTCTAGAATATGATTGAAAATTAATACAGGGAAGAAGTGGAAGATAGGACAGCTTCTTAAAGATGGATTAACACCTCTATGGGAGCCAGAATTCTCGATTGTTTGCTGGAGCTTTATACTCATTTTCTGCACCATTATACAAACGAATTAGTTAAAAATCACACAATTTGATTCCAAGAAATTTGCTTTAATTCTGTCTATAATCGTTTCAGACCTCTCAACTTTTTAAGTGAGGCAGGTTCCAAAATTGGATGCTGCCAAATACTTTTTTGCCCCACTGTAGATGTTATTGCAGACATTTTTAGAGTATGATTGAACAGATGTTGTTGAAGATAATTGGGTAGAGGTTGTATTAGAAGCTTGGGTAGAGGTTCTAAATCCTTCCAGTCGCCCTATCAGACCCACATCATTCTGGCTCTATAATGACCATAATGGTTGTGGTAACTACTGTTTATTTTTCTATTGCTGTGTGTGTATGTGTGTCACCTACTTGCAATCAGCGCCGCTTTGTCCAAACCCACAAAACTTCAGCACATATGGTGACCACATGTAACAGCTGGGAGCACATTATGAGTGTGTGTTTTCGGCCGCCGCCCTTCAGACTGAAAGAGGAGGGGAACTGCAGGTGGACGAGTCATTAGTCTGCACCAAGGCTTCTTACACGCCGTGGCCCAACCACAGGAAGGGTCCAGCTCCACAGGCATGGCTTCGGTTGCTCAAACAGAGAAGCTTTAAGATACCGGAGTGTCCGTTATGCCTCCGTCTGCATAAAATCAAGGGAACTTGTCCTGGTGCCCATCTCAAGCAGTCTTGGGGGCAAGAGGCGTGCTTCACCCTGGATGGATCTCCAGTCCAGTACAGGGCAACATGGAGACTCAGACTAAATATTTATCACAAACTGATGTTGTGTTGTTAGTGCTGTAGCCTCTCCTCCTCATAGGTATATATTTTAAACCATCAATGTGTTTCAAGCTTTAACCCTTTGTGCTATCAGCTGATGGGCTTAGCGGTTTACAACAGCATTGCTCTGGACATCCACTTCCCTCTGTACTGCTACAGGTAACAATACTTCCCCCTTTTTTCTCATGTGCAGCCTGTATTTGTGCCCACTGCCATTTCAGTAACACTCCCCTGTTTTCTTATAGGAAGCTCCTCACTCCGCCCACTGTACCGTCTGATCCTAATGCTTTTGTTGGCTTGGCAACAGCCACCTTGGATGACCTGCAGCAGGTCATGCCTGTAAGTATCTCTATTTTTTTTCTGAGACACAAGTATTCATTTTAGATTCTGATTTTACAATTTAACATGTTTTTTTCCACATATTTAATAGAATTTTCTCCAAAACGAAACACAACCGGCAGCTTTAATCAATCTAGTCCGCCACCAGAGGGAGACAGAGTCAAACTTATGAGTTTAATACTGGTCACCAAATTATTCATTTTGACTCAGTTTTACATAATGTGTTGCTTACTATGCAGTTCAGATTTTCCCTTATGTCTCTGTTTTTCTGCTGCGAATGCATTTAAGATGCTGCAAAGCTTAAAGTTACTCAAATATCTGGTATGAGAAAAGTTACAGTAATTACTTATTGTTTTGTTTTTAAATTAGAGACTGTCATGATCAAGTTTGTCTGTATTGAACTTCTGAAAATGGGAATTAATTGCAGGTTTAGGATTCAAAGTAAAACAGCAAATGACAGAGCAAACATTGCCTTTGTGAATCATCTGATCTGAGACACCTGAACTTTGTTTGACTTTGGATGTCTGTTAGGATGGGGTCTCTACTTTAGCGTAATATGGGTCAAAAGATGAATAAAATGAAAAACAAATACTCAAGAGAAACACACACTCTCTTCTCTCTTTCCGTCACTAAATATATTCTAATAAATCCTCAATAAATATGGATGAACCAGCAATAACAGCAACGTTACCTAAGTTAGTGAGGTTTAACCAGACATTTATCACAGTTAGCAGAATGGTGGATAAAATAGTTAACTTTGTTACAAGAGTTAGCTCTTTAAATTTTGTAAGCACGGTTAACTCTGCTGGTACAGTTTGTGGAGTCAGAATAGTTTGCTCTGATAATAGCACAATTCACTCTCCTTACATTGTAACTCTGTTAGGATGGTTAATGGTTAGAACCGCTTGCTTTGTTAACAAAGTTAAATCATTACAAGTTAGCTCGTTTTGCACAACTACTAGCTCTTTTAATCCTTTATATCCGCTAGCACAGTCAGTACATGTAAATGTTTAGCTCTGTTTTTAGAGATTTTGAAAGGTTTATTTTTTTACAGTTTGCTCTGTTTGGATGGGTAATCTTTGCTTGTCTGCGTAGTTAAACGTTGAATATGGAACATGGGAACCAAAGCGACATCTAGTGTGTTGAGGTTGTAGTTGCAATAACAAAACACCATCTGGATGCGAGTTCTGTCGGCGGTGTTAACACCGTCACAAGCCAGCATCATGTCCAGCGACGAATCTTACAAAGTAAGAACTATTTTGTTCTAATAAGTTTAAAATACTAAACGAAAAATAATGATTACGAAATAGGGTATAAAGGCAACAATAAGCTTTTGTGCCTGTCCTCCCTGTATCTTATTTCGGTAGCTGAGATGTATCCTCCACTCCTCTTGGTGATGTCCTATATAAAAGTCCTAATTTATACTTTAGAAATTACGTAAACATCCTATAGATTTCACAGCATGTGTATTTGACTAAAGTGTATTTTTGGAGCCCTATTTTAATATATAAAGCTAGCTAGCATGGTCTTTGTAATAGCCACTCACGGCAGCGGTGAAAGCGAGCCTCCCATACTGGACAGAGCAGGAGGAAACTGCGTCCTTATCTTCCGTTTACTTGGTGTGGAGGTTGATTCTCTTGTATCTAGGAACAAAGTCATATACACGAGTATTGCAAAGCTGTTTTACCGACAGCTAACTTAAGCCGTTAGCAAGCTTTCTTACCATTCTCCATGAGAAACTTCGCCAATTCCACATAAGTTTTGATACCGTTAACGTTTTTTCATTTGTGTCCATCTGCTGTAGGCTTCACCTAAAATAACTCTGGTTTTAGATATTATAAGGTCGCTCCTCTTATGAGACAGATAATGAAATCTATGGGGCTCAGACACAGTAGCTAAACTAAGAGTGTTCCATTTTCTACAGGACATGCCTCGTTGCTCCAGGCAGTTTTTTACAATACTATTTGGCAACCGACAATGGCGCGCCGCTGTTGGCTGAAAATCGTAAATATAAACACAGTGCGGTGGTCGGAAAAAGTTGTCTTTTTAATGATTTAAGGTTAAATATAAGTTTTAAAAGGAATTCTGCACACATCTAAACTCCCCGTAGAAGTATAACTTTTTTAAAGAGATAGCTTTTAAGAAAAATTTTCCTTATTCAACCTTTAATGGTTAACTCCTTTAGCACATTTAGTTCTTGCAATAATTTAGCTCTGATAGAAATCGTTAGCTGCTGTTAGCAGAAGTAGCTTTATTAGCGTTGTTAGAAGAGTTTGAGTTGCTAAAGATATACAAGAGAATGTCTAAAAAAGAAAGAACTGTCATTGTACTTCCGGCTTCTGAAATGGTTGCAGTTCCACTCTGGTTCCATATGAGGGCGCTCTCCTGACGAGTGCAGAATGAATGCAGGTCTTTGGAGCGATACCCCTCAAAATCCACTTTTCTATAATAATAATTTTTCTAGCTAGCTAATTTGTCTAGCTAATTTGATTCAATTTCGAATCAATAATAAGTAAATAGCTACACAATTAAGTACTTGAGTTCATTTTTAAATAATGTGTGCAGTAGTACCAATGTTTTAAGAACAAACTGACCCCAGTATGTTTTCGTCATAGTTTATTTAGCAGAACAAACTCTACAATGTTGTATGTGTTGTACAACGCTGAACGCTCTCACTAGAAGGTTGCCCACAGCGCCACCACTGGCCGGTTGACTCAATTTATTCATAGATCTTGATGAATCGATATTGAGTTGAATAATTTTCCGAAGATGCACTAAAATACCAAAATAAGGACCAAACATGTAGACAACACTACAGTTTATCAGCAAAAAAAAAATAAGTTTATTTAGGAGTGAGTTGCTCTTTAAGCAGGTCAGCTCTTTAAATACATTTAGTTTTGTTCGGATGGTCTTTCTGTAACCAACACATAAGTTGGAGTCCAGAATGCTAAGTCTGGAGGGTGAAATAACCCGTCCATCATTGATGTTCCATGTCAGATACAGATTAAAGTTTCACTTCTATGCTGAGGCCCATATTGCTCCCAAAGTAAACCGGCTTTTTGGTTTCACCTGCTGCAGTGGCACCCTGTTTAAACAGAGAGGATACCTGCGGAGATGATGCCGTTTCCATTTTGCTAACCTGCTAAACCCTTTTTTAATTCCCTCCAGTTTCATTGTGAAACCCTTCACTGATGTTATAGATAGATAACTTTTACCCTCGTTCTCCCAGTCTCAGCTTGCTAACCTGCTTCTAGCTATAAGGGATTCACGGTTTTGTTTTGTTGCCATTTATTTGGTCTCAGTCAGGTTGGAAAACATATGCTTTTGGTCATCAGCCAGTTATTTAGTGAATCCCTGAATACGATCTGGCCTGTCGCCTGGCTTAGAATATCTTTAAAAGTAGAATCCTGATGCTCTGAATCAGTCTTTAACGCAGTAGTTTAGACACTTTGTCCCGACTTTCACTGCTTGCCGAACATTGTGATATTTCTGGTTTTTAATGGTGCAGACACTGAGCTCTGAGCCGGCTATTAGTAGCTACCTTCCTTTGTTCTGCAGCAGAGAGGTTGAGAGAGCGTTGATTTGTCATAAAGAGCGCACTGTGACTGATGTAGGAATTCAGGGAGGGAGAGAACAGTCGCTCAGTTACCCGATCCTCAGATCCTAAACCTTTCCTGACGGCGAAGGTCAAAACTCCTGCCTGTCACCGCACACACATACACACACACATGCTACAGCAGGCCACGTAGTTGTATAACTGGAGGGTATCGGTTTGAAGAGCTGATTCAGGTCGACAGCGGTAAAAGTTTCTGATTCTGTAAAGAAGATAAACCGAAACGTCACTCAGCAATTACAGGATTTTGTGAAATAAAGAGTCAGAGAACATTTATTATTCGGTGAAAAGTGAACTTCTACGCTTCACGTTACGATCAGACCTGCAGGAACGACTCCTAACCAGCTTCAGTGCCTTGCTCCAAGGCATTCTGACGCTTACTGTGACATCAGCCGAGAGCTGAGGTAACACTGAAGTCTCTCAGGTTATTTGTGGCCCACAGAATGTTGTCTTCATGCCTTAAAGGCGAAGCAAGGAATGCAGAGTTTCCCCACTAATGCGAAAAATTCATTTGATGGATTTCTGTCTGTCTGTAGGACCTGGCTCACGGGTTAGCAGAGCTTCTGAGCTATGAGGGAAACGTGGAGGAGGACTTCTACCTCACCTTCCAGGTGAGCCGCTTCACAGTTCCAACAAATGTCAATCGTTGCTGCTTGGGAAAAAATACCAACTTCTGTGCACTACAAAAACTGTCCATCTAACCAAGTCCAACAATCTTGTTTCCAGCCAAACAGTAATTTTTATCTTGTTTTGAGACTTAAATACTCAGCAGCAGCAGAAGGTGTTTGATTATTAATCTTATTTAAAGAATATATGTTTTATTTTGAGAATACCCACAAATTAAAACTGTCTTACTGCACTTGCAGATGATTTTACTCAATTTAAAAAGTTTTTAGTTTTAAGTATTTTAATCTGGTGAAAATAATTCACCACCGTCTGGTTTTACTTACACTGGAAAAACTGTCCATCTAACCAAGTCCAACAATCTTGTTTCCAGCCAAACAGTATTTTTTATCTTATTTTGAGATTTAAATACTCAGCAGCAGCAGAAGGTGTTTGATTATTAATCTTATTTTGATTATCGGTGTCTTATTTTTGAGAATTCTCACCAAGTGCAAATTTATTTATTTAATTGGCAGAATATTTCTCTTAATTTGAGAATCTTTAGACTATAATCAAGTATTTTGAGGGTTTGCGTTGTCTAAAGATTCTTAAATTAAGTGAAATAATCTGCGAATGAAATAAGACAATCCACACTTGGTAAGAATTCTCAAAAAGAAGACATATATACTCAAAATTAGATTAATAATCTAGCACATTCTGCTCTTGCTCAGTATATAAATCTCAGAACGAGATCAAAAATACTTCTTGGCTGGAAACAAGATTGTTGGACTTGGTTGGATGGACGGTTTTTGCAGTGAAGATGTCAGGATAAAACTGACGTTTTAAAAACCTTGATATTGGAAGATAAATTGTTAAAATACCAAAAGAAAAATGCATAAAATTAGTTTGATTGTGATAATACCAAAAAAGATTTTCCAGTTTATCAATTTGAATATATATTAAGGGAAATAATGATTTTTTTACTGACGTAAAGCATTTTATAAACTGGTCTCTTCACTGTGCAGCGTTAGTCACTGATGGCTGATTCATATTACCCCAACAACATGGTCCAATTTAGCTTCAAAAGGTTTAGATCTTGGTTCTGCATGATGCACCGTATGATCGCTGTGGTAACTCCCACCACCACCTCATGATTCAACCCCATCCATGCTTTAAAAATCACTGAAATACACCCGACCACAGCCATGTTTCTGTGTGGTTTCAAGACCTCTAAACCCGGACGGCAGACCTGGTACTGAGCAACATATCCGCATATAACGGAGACATTTATGCTGCAATGGGAGATAAATATGGAGCACATGTGGGAAGGCAGAATATGTAAAGACCTGAGCGTAGGTGTTATTTTAACCCAGGGTGTTAACAGTCACGCCTCTGTGGTAGCTTTTCCTCTTGACCTGCAGCGCTCAGAGTATGTTTCTTCCATTTATGTTGGAATTAAACCCTTTCAACCTTTTTTCTCTTAAAGCTAACATTGTGAGCTGACATTTTAAATCCCATAAGATCCTGAGCCACACAGTGTAACTAAACTCTGGCCAAAACCTCTTAAGATCAGACTAAAAGGTGAACCTGTTGCCAATCTGAGCACCAAACCAAATATAGAGACATAAAATGGAAGAATTAGGAACCCAGGAAATGGTGGATGCGCCTTAAATAAACTGAATAAAAAGTGGAGTAAACTTATGCAAACCGGACGAACCTCGATGACCTTCTGCATTTTTGTCAACATGTGAGGTTAAATCCTCTTTGGCCAGAAACTCACCTTGCAAGTTACATAAACCAGCAGTGTCTTATGACAAAAAGAGCTCAGGAAACCAAACGCGTGAGTGTAACCTAACTCTTTTTGTTGCTCTGATGGTAATCTTTTGCTTGCTTCACAATTGAATTAGTGGTATTCTGAACTTTTAACTCTTATATATTTATATATATATATTTAATGTATATCTCACCCCTACAAGCACGTTTTGTTGCAAAAATACCCCTCAGCTAGGCCCATCGACCTGGAACGTGTTAGACGGTCATTTCCAAACTATCTGAAGTCCACCATCGCAGCTGAAGCTGATCAAATGTATTTCAGTTGATAATAGACTTGGTTATTTAAAGAAACTCTCAGAGTTTAATCGTTTTTTGTTTTGTTTTTTTCTTTATATTGTCTGCAGGTGTTCCAAGAGGAGATGGGTGCGGTCAAATCCTACAACCTGAAACCTGGAGGAGACAAAATCCCCGTCACCAAGCAGAACAGGAAAGGTCAGTCCAAGCAAGATCATCACAGTTCAGTGTGGAATAACATACTCTAAAGACAGGGAACAAGCTCAGACACAAACCATGAGCGTTTATTCCTTAATCAGCAACCTGAATTTAAGATTAAATTCCTAAAACTGAATTACAATATGCCTTCTAATTGTATTATATATATATATATATATATATATATATATATATATATATATATATATATATATATATATATAAGCCTGAGTTGCAGCTTCCACATTCCTCTACTTTATGTGGAAAGCTTCTGCGTTATTGTCTTGTGTTTGTTTCAACGCCGCTGCTTGAATTCCCTATTTGTTCACAGATACAGTGGTGTTCAGACTTCTAAATAAAAATTTGTATCCATTTAATAGTCATTGCTTGGTGTCATGCTAATTGAGCTGTGTTGAAATAATCGATTCTGAATGGATTCTTGTAGAAATCGAATCGATTTGCAAGTTAGCCCCTTTTTTGCAACTAAAATAGGAACGAACGTCCAGGCGACCATTTTAAGTTTAGGGTTTATACAGTTTCACCTGGTGAGCTGTTACTCACCCAGTGTTAAGTGATTGACTTTCAGGCATATAATTAAGCTAACAGTAAAAAAAAAAACGGTTTTAATAGTACTGACCCATATCAATATCGAACTGGTTACGATTGAATCGAATCGAATTTAACTCTTGAGAATCTTAATAGAATTGATTCTTGAAATTTGAATCTATATCCAACGCTACATGCTAATGCTAATAACTCGAGCTAAATATTGAGTCTCAACACTATGAAAATAAAACAAAAAAATCCCCAAAACAACTCCCCAAATTTCTCACATTTTGAGCTACAAAATTCCCTATCAACTTGAACTGTAGAGGAAATGTGGAAAATGTTAAACAATACTGCTAATGCCCACAGCTAATTATTGGACATTTCAGGCTAATATCACTGATTTATTAAATGTTAAGTGCTATAGCTCCGCGTGGGTAGAAGGAGCTTACACATGTCTGCCAAATTTACTGTTGAAACATCAATGCTAATGTTAGCAAGCTAGCACTGGCTAAGGCAATGTGACGTGTACTGAAAGTGCTAACATTAGGATGCTAACATTAACGTTATGCTAATAATGTCCACAGCTACTTATTGTGATTTCTTAATCGGTGTGAAATATGGAAATCACGTCAGTCCAAACCTTCTGGTTGTTCACCGTACTTTTTTCCAGGGATGAACAAAAAGAGATATCATTAGCAAAATGGACAATACTATGTAATACGAATACCATTTCTAGTTGGAACTTCTGAGTGAGAAAAATCAACTGGAACACACATAAAAGTCAGAAAGTCGTTTTTTTTTTTTTTCTTGCTCTGACTTTGACGTTCAACATGTGTCAACAACAGTAACCTGTTGTGGAAACTTGTTTATTTTACTCACTAGTAAGAGTGAATCTAAAATCAATGTTACATTTAGAACCAGTAACTCTTAACTTAAGAAAACGAAAGAATGTCGACATATCCGTATACGCTAACTGGAACGCTGTTAACTGCACGCACCACAATGTCCTGCATCTCTAATGATAAAAAGTAATCTCTTTGTCAGCCTGAAACGGAGGATCAGAACGTTCCGGAAAATCAAACCTGAAAACTGTCAGATTTAGCTTTCCATAAGAGGACTGGTGACTATTTACACATTTTTAGACATGTTGAGATGTCAGAAGCTCTTGTTTCCTGTAAGCAGATATAACTGAAAATGAGAGAAGGAAAAACATAATACATGATACATAAGTGCGAATGAGCGAGGCGGTTAAAACAGAAACGCTGGGGAGCGACCATCCAAACAACCAAGCTACTTATCCCCATGGTGACAACAAATGTGTCAAACCACCTAAGGAGGATTAAGATGAAAACACAAATTGGGACCACTCAGGAGGCACTTCAGTTTCCTCTGTTGACTCAAAAAAGGGAAGCCCTGCAATTGAAATCCAGATCAATGGATTTCAGCCATGTTTCGGTTTTTCTCAGTAGCTCCGGATCCTACAACATGGTTAAAACCCAATTTTTATTTCAGTTCAATTCAGTTATTTTAAAAAGCGCCGATTCACAACAGATGTAATCTCAAGGCAGTTTACATGAATATTCATTTCAATACAAACATACAAACTTTTCAATAAGGTAATAGTTTTTTTTATGTAAGGAATACAAGCAGATTGTGTTGAGTCATTGACATTAGGTTTTGGTTGGTGTGTGGTTTACCAATAAAGGTGTTTTGTGAATGATTTCAATGCTATTTGGCTTTCATTAGGGGTCTACATATAAATTTTACATCCTTAAAAAACACAAATTTTAAAGGGAATATATTATTTTTTTCCCAACACAACCAAGATTAAATTACTAATAGTAACGCGTCCGGTTAAAATTCAGCTTCAAAAAAATCTAAAGTTATTCATTGATGAGAAGGAAGAACCTTTCTAATCAACTGATTTATTCCTTTAAATAACTGTGTGGGCTGAACATTTTATATTAGGGAGTACAGGGATTATCCAAGCCTCACCTTTCTCCACATACTCTCTGTTTTACTCCGTTTTTCTTCTCACTGGCAGAACGACACAAAGACAGCGAAAGTCAAAACCTTTATTGCGCCCAACCAAACTCCATAAAACTAATTTTTCCATCGAGTAGCTCTCGCTGATGTTCGTATCTGTGTTGACCAGAGAGGCCAAGCCTGGAGGGTTAATGGGTAAAACCTGGTAATGGAAAAATAAAAATCACTCTGTTTTCTCTCTCCACAGAGTATGTCCAGCTCTACATCGATTTCCTGCTGAATAAATCCATTTATAAACAGTTTGCTGCCTTCTACCATGGCTTCCACAGTGTGTGTGCGTCCGACGCCCTCATGGTGAGTTCAGAGTTCTGATTACTGCAATGCCTGCTTTAAATACCAGTTTTCAGCCTAAATATGTGGGATTATACACAATTTATAACTAAGGCCTTTAGAGGTTGAATACAGCTCAGTTTTGACACAAATTTCAAGAAATTTAGTCGATTTAGATGCTGAACGCTGTTGGAAATATGTGTACGGAGGAGGTACATTACTGTGCCTCAAGGTACAAAAAAGACATTAACACAGTCTAAGGAAAAATATTGGACCTTAGGGTAACTATCTGTACCTTTTTCATTATCTGAAAGATACAAAAGTGTTCCTCAGTTCTAAAAAGTAAGTTTTTGTGCCATTTCTTGGATAGGGTACAATTTCTGATGAGTCTCTTTTCACTAATAATAATAATAATGCGTCAAACTTATATAGCGCTTTTCTGGACACTCAAAGACGGTTTACAAATTCCATTATTCATTCACCCTCACATTCACACACTGGTGGAAGAAGCTACAATTGTAGCCACAGCTGCCCTGGGGCAGACTGACAGAAGCGAGGCTGCCATATCGCGCCATCTCTGGCGGTAGGTGAAGTGTCTTGTCCAAGGACACAACGACTGAGACAGATGGAACCAGCAACCCGCCGATTGCAAGGCACCCCTCTGAACCCCCTCTGCAGCCTCTGTGAACTTATATCAGAGTGAACTACTCTTCAGATATAACAATCATAGCAGTTTCCACGACTAGCAGCCAGAGTAGGTAAACTGTCCATGACTTTTAACAAGAATATTCACGACTCTGCAACATTCTGCAATATTCCTTTGCTGCTCTTACTAATAATTACTAAACACTGAAAATAACTAATCTTGGAATAATTCTTCCACCACAAGTTAATATTTTTTATTACCACATTTTTTGTATTTATTTTAACTTTTTTTTTTAATCAAGTAAAACATTTTCCAAAGATATTTCTGTACTTTAAAAATTATCTTCTTTAATAATTTTTTTGGCAAATGAATACTTTCAACAGAGGCTAGGTTTATATTAGAGGGTGACACGGGAATCAATTGTCGCTCCCGTCCCGATCCCAAAAAAATACTCCCGTCACGTCCCGATCACGTGACAGCACCCCACCCCCCACCCCAAAAAAAAAATCTTGTCCCAAAAAAATCCCAAGAGAAAGACTCCCGTCCCGAATCCCGTAGATTAGTAACTTACCTCCTATGGCGCTCGCTCCCCCCGCCCCCCTTTAAACCATAGCCTAGCACAGTATCAAAGATCATCTATTTAGCTTTATCCGCCATCTTTAACCATATCCTGCATTCTCGTTTGGCCACCTTACCACGTCATGAATGGACTCGATTCGTCTGACTACCAAACTATTAAGATACACGCATTTTCAGACGGATATCATATGTTTACCAGTTTATCCAGGTGGTGTAGCAACAACGTAGCATTTTCAGTTTTGGTGCGTGCAGTGCAGTAGACACGATGGAATTGCATTTTGCAGCGGAGTTAATAACCACACACAAAGGCACGCATCGCAGCGTCATTTTTTAAAGCTAATTCCCTGATATGTAACGAGATAAATGTAAAAAAAATAAATTATAATTTCCGGTTTCCCGTCCGATCCCGTGGATTATTTCCTGTCCCGTCCTGATCACGTTACCAACAGTGAAATTGACTCCCGTCCCGCGGGAATCCTGCAGGAATCTCGTGACCCGTGGGAATCCCGAAAAATTGTCACCCTCTAGTTTAAATGGACACAAGTAATCGGATGAAAAACCTGGTTGGAATTAATCAATCAAGCTTTATCAGAATAAAAATGCTTAATGTAAACACGCCATTCAGATTGCTCTGATCCGATTACACTCATTTGGATAAAAATTTGTCAACAACTGAAGTCTTCTTCTTCTTCTACAGCTGTGTGTGGTATTTTAGAAAGTTCTGCGCATGTCAACATTATTTACTCTGCTCAAACGTGTAGCGGATGTAAACGCTTGTCGTAGTCTGATGAATATATTCAGGGCCCGTGAACACAATCAAATTCTAATCCGAGCTACGATCAGATTAAATACCTTTTTGCACTTATAAACGTAGCTAATGATTGGCTGTCAAGGTAAAGTTTATAAAAGGCGCACACTAGGGATGTCTCGAGATCGGATCGAGACCATATTTCCACATTTTTTGGTGATCGGAGATCGGCCATGTTGGCTCACGAGTCGAGACGATTTTTGCGAAAGTACCTCCTAGTTATGTTTGACGGTAATAGCGCAATAATTCAAACCTTCGTAGCGGAGCAAACCGAACATCTCTTTTAAATGCTAGTTTTCGTTTGGTTCAACATCTCCACAATTTAAATACATTTTCATTAAACTCCTCCACCACGCTGGTATTTACTGAAAAATATAGAGTGAATGCGATCCCATGACAGTAGAGGGCAGCATTCCGCACTTCTTTATAATACTGTACCAAGTGAGTAATTTGTTTTTTTACTTTTGTCTAATTTGTTAAACTAAACTTGACCTTTAATTCTCAGTAAGATTTTGATTTCTTGGGATTTACAAGAATAATGGTAATGCTTATTAATGAAATTATTTAAAAAAGTTAACTTAAGCTACTTGCTAAAAATATATATTTTTTATAAATTTCAATTCTAAAAGCTAAATATCTTATTGAGACTCGAAATCAAATCGGATTTGAGAGAAAATTCTCGGATCAGAGGCCCAAAAGTCTGATTGGTACTACATCCCTAGTTTAGACAATAGGGGCACCAATAAGTACCCACAGTTAACGGTACCTCCCCATTGATAAGACTTCGTAGCCCTAAAAGTACAATTATGTACTTTTGATTTCTGAGTGTGAAGATCTAGAACTGATTATGCCTGGTAATTGTTTGCGATCAGTTCTTCCTCAGGTCAACTCATAACCTCATCGTGTTCGCTCAGCATTTCTGGGATTTAAAGCCCGTCTCTGTTCCCATTTAACAGTAAAGAATATGGAGTGAATCCTACTGGTGGAGCCAAACAGCTCACTTCATAAACTCTGCTACATTCTGGTGAAATTAATCTGATTGGACACACTCCAGCTGTTTCCTTCTGATTGTTGCACCATAATGCTAACTAACTGCTTCCTGCTCAGCAACGCAGGAAATAAATCACCATAAATAACCTAGTTGTGCATGGCTTCTAGCTGCTTGAAGCTCCTGAAATATTCAGACCGAGGTTCTGATGATTAAAGTTTGGGGTCCTATGTTTACAGCTCAGGGTTAGAGGTCACCACCATCACCTTATGAATGGCTCTGGAAGTTTGTTTCTGTCTGGTTCCAGTTGTGTAACCTGAGAGGATGAATGTGGGTCAGAGGACGGACGGATCAATCTGACTGGAAAAACTAAAACGGAGACAAAAGGGTTCAGTCGTCCTGATAAAAATTAACCAATAAGGCCTGATTATACATGTTTGGACAGACAGTAAACCCCCTTGTTGGGTCTGTGTTTTTCCAGTACAAGGGTGTGTCAGATTTTAAACGAAATAAAACCTGTTTAATTTTTTTTTGTTATCTGCATCCCATTGTATTATCAAGAATACCTTAAATGCAGAACATCTCCCATTGGCTAAATTTATTTAAAAATCAGCCTCCTCTTGTTGGCCAACAGGTTCAGACGTGAACCTCTTGGGGCTCGTCCCGGGGTGTCAGTGAAACGCTGCTATAAGGAAGAAGTTATATTCTCTCCCAAATGTCATGTCTAAGCCTGAGTTCTCCGCTCTCCTACATTTTCACAGCGGCAACTTATCAGAGCCTCTATTGTTCTTCAGTTGACAAACTAACAGGTACATTCTCCGATTAAGTTAATTATCAAACTAAGGAATTAAACCTATATAAACTTACAGTATATGATCCTCAAACTCCGTTAATCGCTTTAAATTTCTACTTCACTGACAGTTGAGTTGTACATGTGTGCTGCATTAACCACAGAAAAGAAATAGAGAGGAAAATGAGCGAGTCAGAAAAAAGCAAGTACCTTCTAAATCCATTGGAAAAAGTGTATTCATGGTCTAGCGACCGCACACAGGACGGCTGATTTTGCAGCTGGAAGAGAGCAGAAGCTAGAAACTAACTGTTAGCAACAAAGCTAACTTTCATAAGGTCTTGTCCACACGTAGCAGGGTATCACGCAAAATTGAGATATTTTTCCGCGGTTTGGCCTGTCATCCACACTTAAACGCACATTTCCGGCACCAAAAACTGATCTTTTTTAAAAACTCTGGCCAGAATAAGGATCTGCGTTTTCTCCATTTTCAGCGTCTGGGCGTGGACAGATGAAAACAGAGTTTTAGGTACGTAGCATCACTGTTCGCTACAAATAATTCTGGCTGAGTTACTCTGAGCACTTTTGGGAGAACTACTGCCCCCTCCAGGTTTGGCATGTTTATGAATGTGCTTAAAAACGTATTTATCTGGTTATATGGTGATGGAATTTTTTTGTGTGTGTTTTACACGCAGAGGAAAATATTTGTTCAAAAAAACAAAAGAGGTGTTACATGTTTACATTAAATAAATCACTGGGAAAATCAATATTCGTGGTCTAGCGACTGCACACAGGACGGCTGATTTTCCAGCCTGTAGAGAGCAGAGTACGTATCTGCTAGCAGAAGCTAGAAGCTAACTGTTAGCAACAAAGCTAACTATCATAAGGTCTTGCGTTTTCTCCATTTTCAGGACGGATGAAAACAGAGTTTTATGTGCCGCAACGCCTCTGTCCGCGACAAAAAATTCTAGCTATGTTATTCCGAGCAACCCTACAGGTTTTTCCATGTCTTTGATTGTGCTTAATAATGCATTTATCGAGTTACGTGTGGATGGAGATTTTCTTTTTAAATGAGCGGAGGAAAATATTTGTCGAAGAATAAAAAAAACGGCTATGTGTTTATATTAAATATATTTCTAGGAAAATCGATATTCGTGGTCTAGTGACCGCTAACAGGACTGCAGATTTTTGCAGCCTGGAGAGAGCAGAGTACGTCTCTGCTAGCAGAAGCTAGAAGCTTACTGTTAGCGACAAAGCTAACTGTTATAAGGTCTTGTCCACAGGTAGCGGGGTAGCTCACAAAATTGGGATATTTTTCCACGGTTTGGCCTGTCATCCACACTTAAACGCACATTTTTGGCACCAAAAACAAATCTTTTTAAAAACTCCAAAGTAAAGATCAGCGTTTTCTCCATTTTCAGCGTCTGCATGTGGACGGATGAAAACAGAGTTTTAGGTGCTGTAGCGCCACTGTCCGCGACAAAAAAATCTAGCTAACTTACTCTGAGCACATAGGATTGGGAGAACTACTGCCCCCTACAGGTTTGCCATGTCTTTGATTGTGCTTAACAGTGCATCTTTCCGGTTACGTGTGGATGGAGATTTTCTTTTTAAATGAGCGGAGGAAAATATTTGTTTAAGAATAAAAAACTACTGCGTGTTTACATTAAATAAATCGCTGGGAAAATACATATTCGTCATCTAGTGACCGCCAAATGGACGGCTAATTTTGCAGCCTGAAGAGAGCAGAGTACGTCTCTGCTAGCAGAAGCTACAAGCTAACTGTTAACAACAAAGCTAAGTGTTAGCAACTCCACAGCAGCTTTTGTTTCAATGGACAACGGCAATGCTCTTCTAATGAAAAGACCGGTAAGATGCAGAAAGCTGAAACCAAAGGATGAGGTGACGTCTCTGATCTGGAATGAAAAATCAATAAAAATGTTTATTTTTTATTTTTATCAAACTGTTCTTTTTATTTAAGAACCTTAGAGTAAATAAAAACTGCCACCCCAGAGACGATGGAGCCAACAGCCCTCAGTCGCATCATTCAGCCGTACTGTGACCCACATTCTTTTTTTGGTCTGTTTGACACTCTTGCTGTCTGTTGTGTTTTCTGTCACGTCCTCCTCCTACAGGATGTGATGACGCAGGTAGTCATCATGGAGTCACTCAGCATCATCAGGACTGCCTTCCTCTTCTGGATTCCATGTAATCTTGTGGTTCTGATCCGCGTCCCTGACCTACATTTATCTGATCATCTTAGTTTCAGTTTTACAAGCTCAAAAACTTCTACTGCCTTGCTGTGAAGCTTCAGCAAACCTTACCAGCTGTGATGATGCTGCACTTTTTGCTCTTCCTCCTGCTCTTCGTCTACTGGCCTATTGCCACACCTGAGCACAGTTGGGTTACGTTGGAAAGTTTAGCTGATGTTGCAGCTTATTGCCAAAGAGTTGGAGTTACAATTTCAGGTATTTCAGGTTTCCAGATGCCTGAAGGACCCAGGTTTATACGTTCAGGTGTTAATACGCAATAATAAAAACATGAGAATGTCCAGCCATCGGACCGAGTCTGAATCCCAGATAGGAAACTTTTTTTTTTAGTTGGAAATATGTGAATCTACCCCTTTTCTACTCTAGGAAGAGAAAAACATTACTTCAAAACCACCAGAAAAAAGCCGGACTAGTGTTTGCAGCTTCACAAATCTGGATTTCTGATTTATACCGTAGCGATCAACTGCATATTTGGAAGAAACGGTGAATCTTTGATGCCTGTTTTGTAAAATTTAAGTAGGTCAAGGTCGGGTGATATGGATTAAAAATAAAATCTTCAATTTATTTTAAACCAAATTCGATTTTTGATATAAGTAATTTTTTTTCTCCCTTTCTATTGCAAAAAAAATCGTTATAACAATTACATTATTACAGGAAAAAATGTTTTATGCTTTTATTTCAGTCATCTCTTTTAGGAGTTGACCTGAATTCAAACATAATACATAAAAACAATTTTACTATGATAATATTGGCCAGCTTGCTACCACAGGGGTTTTAGGTAACACCAGAATTTAAGCTCATTTAAGCTAACATTTCAATTTTTTCTCATTGTTAATCTACTGAATGAATATCCTTAACCAACATGTTGCTGTTTGCCAACATGCTGAGGCTGGAGTTTTAGCTAACAGTAGCATTTTAGCTAATTTTGGTTAACATTTAAATTTTACCTCATTTTTTAAAACACTGAATTAATATCCTTAACCAATATGTTGGTGTTTGCCAACATGCTACAACTGGAGTTTTAGCTAACACTAGCATTTTAGCTAATTTTAGTTAACATTTCAAAATTTTGTCATTGTTAATATACGAATGAATATCCTTAACCAACATGTTGGTATTTGCCAACATGCTACTACTGGAGTTTTAGCTAACACTAGCATTTTAGCTAATTAAAGTTAACATTTCAATTTTACCTCATTTTTAATATACTGAATGAATATCGTTCACCAACATGTTGGCATTTGCCAACATGCTATCATTGGAGTTTTAACTTACAGTAGCGTTTTAGCTAATTTTATTTAACATTTAAATTTTACCTCATTTTTAATGTACTGAATTAATATCCTTAACCAATATGTTGGTGTTTGCCAACATGCTACAACTGGAGTTTTAGCTAACACTAGCGTTTTAGCTAACACTAGCATTTTAGCTAATTAAAGTTAACATTTCAATTTTACCTCATTTTTAATATACTGAATGAATATCGTTCACCAACATGTTGGCGTTTGCCAACATGCTATCACTGGAGTTTTAGCTTACTCTAGCATTTTAGCTAATTTTATGCTTTGAACTCAATTTAATATACAAACATTTGGCTTATTTATAGATTTTTTTTACTGGCTAGCAGTCTCAGACACTGTAGCAAGAAGTGTAAACGTGACACAGATGTGGGAAAGATTATAACTCTCCAGTTAACCTTCAGATTAGCAACAACGTGGTTTAAAGACATCAGATTCAAGGTTTTGGAATAGCTGTCTCAAAGCCCTGATCTCAGTCCCATACAAAGATTGTGGGCGGTAATGGGAAGGCAAGTGCGGACCAATAAACCTGACCCAGTTTCATCGATTCTGTCAAGAGGAGTGGGCCAAGATTTAATCAAAGTATTGTTAAAAGCTGCTGGAAGGAGACCCGAAACATCTTTCCCAATGAAACCGTTTCTGAGCAATCCTATCCTAAGTATTCAGATTTATTTATATTTTAAATGCTTTCAAGGCCACGGCTTCATCTCCAATGGAACAAACGTTGGTATTTTTGTCTCCGTCCTGCTGGTGCGTCTCCCACCGCTCTACAGAGAGACACACCTAGACTCCCAGATCTCTCCATCTCCATGTTGTCTGTTTGTTATTCCAGCTGTTGAGGCCAGAGGAGGTGGAGATGCTGGTGTGCGGGAGTCCAGAGCTCGACATGAGCGCCCTGCAGAAAGCGGCTCAATACGAAGGATACAGCAAGATGGACATAACTGTGAGGTAAACTGTCCATTAGGCTCTGCAGAACGCTCTGTAAACCCCACATGTTTAACCAGAATATTTGCTGCTTAGTTTATAATACTTCTTGGTTTCAGACAGAAGGAAAGTCTGTGACCATCAGTGTGGTTGGTTAAATGTGAGAAAGTCCTGAAGCAGGACATTCTGGTCTGCAGTCTATTTGTAGTTGTCAGAAACAAGCCGATACATGTAGGAATGTTGCCGACAGCCAGGGATGAGCAGCTGCTGGTTACACAACACCAGCTCTGTCTGTGTGTCTGGGGCTCAGCAGGACATGGACCCGTTTAGTCAGCACTTTCAGAACCCACTGAGGATCTTAAGTTGTCTCCTGTCGTCTCTGTGTTCTTCCAGGTGTTTCTGGGACGTGGTGTTGGCGTTCCCACTGGAGCTCCAGAAGAAGCTCCTCCACTTTGCCACCGGGAGCGACAGAGTTCCTGTCGGAGGAATGGCCGACCTGAACTTCAAGATCTCAAAGATCGACGTCCCGGCCGACTGGTAGGTTTACATCCATCCAACCGTTCATCCATCTGTTCATCATCCATCTTTTCATCCATCCATCCATCTGTTTGTTCATCTTTTCATCCATTCTTCTGTTCATCCATATTTTCATCCATCCATCCACCCAACTGTTCGGATGAATCCATCTGTCCAACTTTTCATCCATCCATCTATCCGTTATTCATCAATCCATCCAACTGTTCATCTGTTCATCCATCCATTTGTTCATCCATCCAACCGTTCAGCCATCCATTCATCCATCCGTCCAACCGTTTCATCCATCCATTCATCCATCCATCCATACCACCGTCTATCTATTCAACCGTTCATCCATCCAACCGTTCATCCATTCATCCATCCATCCAACCATTCATCCATCCAACTGTTCAGACATCCAACCGTTTGTCCATCCATCCATCCATCCAACCGTTCATCCAACCATCTGTTCATCATCCATATTTTCATCCACCCAACTTTTCATTCATCCATCCATCCATCCGTTATTCATCCATCCATCTGTTCATCCAACCAACCGTTCATCCATCCATCTGTTCACCCATCCATCCATCCATCCATCCATCCAACTGTTCATCCATCCATCCATCTGTCCAACTTTTCATCCATCCATCCATCCATCCATCCATCCAACTGTTCATCCAACCAACTGTTCATCCATCCAATCATCTGTTCACCCATCCATCTGTACATCCATCAATCCATCCGTTATTCATCCATCCATCCATCCAACTTTTCGTCCATCCATCCATCTGTTATTCATCCATCCATCCATCCATCCAACTGTTCATCCATCCAACCAACTGTTCATCCATCCAATCATCTGTTCACCCATCCATCCATCCAACTGTACATCTGTTCATCCATCCATCTGTACATCTATCAATCCATCCGTTATTCATCCATCCATCCATCCAACTGTTCATCCATCCATCCATTCGTTATTCATCCATCCATCCATCCATCCAACTATTCATCCATCCATCCATCCAGCTGTTCATCCATCCGTTATTCATCCATCCATCCATCCATCCAACTGTTCATCCATCCATCCAACTGTACATCTGTTCATCCATCCATCCACCCAACTGTTCATCCATCCATCCAACTATACATCTGTTCATCCATCCATCTGTTCACCCATCCATCCATCCATCCTCCCAACTGTTCATCCATCCATCCAACTGTACATCTGTTCATCCATCCATCTGTTCACCCATCCATCCATACAACTGTTCATCCATCCATCCAACTTTACATCTGTTCACCCATCCATCCATCCATCCATCCAACTGTCCATCCATCCATCCAACTGTTCATCCATCCATCCAACTTTACATCTGTTCACCCATCCATCCATCCATCCAACTGTTCATCTATCCATCCAACTGTACATCTGTTCATCCATTCATCTGTTCATCCAACCAACCTTTCATCCATCCATCAATCTATCCATCATTCATCCATCAATCCATCCATCCATCATCCATCCATCTCTGCATGGATACATGTCCTGACACCCAGCCTGTCTTTTCTGTGGTACTGCAGCTTTTCTAGATCTCATTACAGAAAAATGATGGAAATAGTAGATTTAAAAGCTTCTGGACTGATTTGTTCCCAACAATTAGAAACTCAATGGGAAAACCGCCTGTAGTTGGACCCCCAAGAAAGATTTATGGAAAAAATAACACATCAAACTTTGCCATTTCATTTTTTAATTATTGCCTTTGTTGGATTATGACATTTTGTAGCACTTTAGCTGCTCCACGGACCTACTCATGAGTTTAAAATCAGCTATACAGCCCATCTAGTTGTTTATTATGGTGTGTCATGTGGTGCTGGGTCTGTATGTTTCCCATGCCCAAACCCTCCTTTGCATAGAGGCCGAGTGAATGGTTCAGGGGCCCAGGCTTTACCACGGCTCCCTGACAAACAACAGGGCGAACCACTATCATGTTCCTATAGTAGCATATAGAGCTCTGTTAGGCAGTAAGGAGTTAAAGGTGCTCCCAGATAACATGATCCCAGAATGGAGGCCAGTGGAGTAGGGGGGGTTATTGTGTCAGGTCTAAAGAAAACTACGTTCACTGGGTTCAAGTCCAAAGTGGGCGGCCTTGAACTCCCTCACCCGCCTCCATCCCGTGTTGTTTTGCTGCAGATTCCAGCTCCAGCTTCTTCCTGTTTTCCTCTGGATTTTCTTGCTCATCCTCGTCTTCACCCACCGAAACGCTCCACCTCTCTCCGATCGTCTTCGTCCCAAAGTTTTCAGTCACAACGCGGCAGCAAGGTGTTTACAGCTGCTGAGATCGTAAATGTTTTTTTAGGTGGTGTAGCTCGAGAACCAAGCCCAGAGCACCGTCCCTCCACCACCGTGCTTGACGGGTTCTTCTCAGGCAGAGGAGCAGAAGTAGTTGCTTCCATCTTTTCCTCCACCCACATTTCTTGTTAGTTGTAAACGTCGTCCATGTAGACATTAACCAGCTTGGCTCTCAGATGCTCCCACAGAATGTAAACCCTGTGGTGGTGGTGGTGGTGGTGGTTGGGGGTGTTTACAGACCGGGGACCTTTGTGTCAGAGCTAAAGAAACAAGAGTAGAGGCCCATTAGCCAGAATATACTGCCATGACTCCGCTGGTCATAATTAAAATGCCCCCTTCATGTTCTGTTGGATTTTCCAGTTTTTTTTCATCCTAAATCTTCCTAATCTGCAGCTCCGGGATTCCTCCAACCACTAAATCCCTTCTGGTTCAGGGTTCTGCTCATTGAAGCCCGGGGTTCAGATGAAACAGACGTATTTTTCCACCTGTCCGTCTCCGGCTGAACCTGGACTCTAGACGGGGGCCGAACATCACGGCTTTGCGACGCCAACGGAACCACACCCTCCGTGGCAGTGGTGGTTTTATACTGTTTGGATCTGGTTTTCCACTGTCACTGTGGAAATCTGAAACAAAACTATGCGGTCTTGAAGGCGGCAGATGTTACCTAAGAGTAGGGCTGCATGATTATGACCAAAATAATAATCACGATTATTTTTTATCAACATTGTTAATCACGATTATTAATCATGATCATTCATCCAGTCTGGTAAGTACGGAAGAGGATTAGGGCCACTGAAGAAAAAAATATGTATTTCTGACTCTCAGAATTATGATTTTTTTTCTCAGAATTGTTACTTTAATCTCAGAATTATGACTTTAATCTCAGAATTATGACTTTTTTTCCTCAGAATTATAACTTTAATCTCAAAATTATGACTTTAATCTCAAAATTCTGACTTTTTCTCAGAATTGTTACTTTAATCTCAGAATTATGACTTTAATCTCAGAATTATGACTTTTTTTTCTCAGAATTATAACTTTAATCTCAAAATTATGACTTTTTCTCGGAATTGTGACTTTAATCTCAGAATTATGACTTTAATCTCAAAATTCTGACTTTTTCTCGGAATTGTGACTTTAATCTCAGAATTCTGACTTTAATCTCAAAATTCTGACTTCTTCTCAGAATTGTGACTTTAATCTCAAAATTAAGACTTTAATCTAAAAATTCTGACTTTTTCTCAGAATTGTGACTTTAATCTCAGAATTCTGACTTTAATCTCAAAATTCTGACTTTTTTCTCAGAATTGTTACTTTTTTCTCAGAATTATGACTTTAATCTCAAAATTATGACTTTAATCTCAAAATTAAGACTTTTTCTCGGAATTATTACTTTAATCTCAGAATTTTGACTTTTTTCTCAAAATTATGACTTTAATCTCAAAATTATGACTTTTTCTCAGAATTGTTACTTTAATCTCAGAATTATGACTTTAATCTCAGAATTATGACTTTTTTTCTCAGAATTATAACTTTAATCTCAAAATTAAGACTTTAATCTCAAAATTATGACTTTTTCTCGGAATTGTGACTTTAATCTCAGAATTATTACTTTAATCTCAGAATTATTACTTTTTTCTCAGAATTATTAATTTTTTTCAGAATTTTGACAATTTTCTCAGAATTAAGACTTTAATCTCAAAATTCTGACTTTTTTCTCTCAGAATTATGACTTTAATCTCAAAATTCTGACTTTAATCTCAGATTTCTGACTTTAATCTCAGATTTCTGACTTTAATCTCAGAGTTCTGATGTTTTTCTCAGAATTATTACTTTTTTTCTCAGAATTATAACTTTAATCTCAAAATTATGAGTTTAATCTCAAAATTCTGACTTTTTCTCAGAATTATTACTTTAATCTCAGAATTATGACTTTAATCTCAGAATTATGACTTTTTTTTCTAAGAATTATAACTTTAATCTCAAAATTAAGACTTTAATCTCAAAATTATGACTTTTTTCCTCAGAATTATAACTTTAATCTCAAAATTATGAGTTTAATCTCAAAATTCTGACTTTTTCTCAGAATTATTACTTTAATCTCAGAATTATGACTTTAATCTCAGAATTATGACTTTTTTTTCTAAGAATTATAACTTTAATCTCAAAATTAAGACTTTAATCTCAAAATTATGACTTTTTCTCGGAATTGTGACTTTAATCTCAGAATTATTACTTTAATATCAGAATTATTAGTTTTTTCTCAGAATTATTAATTTTTTTCTCAGAATTTTGACAATTTTCTCAGAATTAAGTCTTTAATCTCAAAATTCTGACTTTTTTTCTCAGAATTATGACTTTAATCTCAGAATTATGACTTTAATCTCAAAATTCTGACTTTAATCTCAGATTTCTGACTTTAATCTCAGAATTCTGATGTTTTTCTCAGAATTATGACTTTAAACTCAGAATTAATATTTTTTTTCTCAGAATTATGACTTTAAACTCAGAATTATGACTTTTTTCAGAATTCTGACTTAGTTTTTCTTAATGAACACCAGGTTGGGAGCATGCAGCTTCAGTGGAGTGGAGATGTGCAGGGGGAGAAATGAGTTGCAGGTCTAAAGCAGAGCGGTTACGGCTGTCTGTTAGCATGTTTGTTAGCTTTTACGGTTTGTATTTCACAACACATCACATTTGGCTAGCATAGCACAACCATTGATTTATCTAACTGGAGATCCTTCAAACAGAAGAATGGTGAATTAAAATGCAACAAACCCTTGCAGATTCAGCAATAAATAATAGTCAGAATTCTGAGATAAAAGTCAGAAATATATATCCTCTTCCGTAGGTAAGGTATCTATTTTTATTGCACCAATAATAAACAATGTTGCCCAATTCCTTTTGTGATAAATGAAAATTCAGACTAGAATAGATGATAAATGATGGGAAAAAAACTCCACTACCACCATTGCAGAGTGCTGTCTCAGTGTGCAACTTAACGGAAACAATTACAGCTTATTCAGAAAAAAGGCCTAGGATATTGTGACTGCTGAGCTGGTGTGCACCATTTTTATTTGGGCAGCTTAATGACGCCGTAGATATCTTTTAGATTCAGCCCATGGAGATCACTGTGATCAAATATTGTTCACAATTTTTGGAGAGAAATTGCTATCACTCTTGGGAAAGACGAGGACGCAGTGAAAATGTTTTTTTTGTCTTGTTTAATGGACGAGTGGACCATCTCCTTTTTCGTCTTTTTCAACTCCAACAATCTTGTTTCTAGCCAAAAAGTATTTTTAATCTTGTTTTGAGACCTATATACTAAGAACGTTCTTACCAAGTGCCATTGATTTAGTGCACTGGCAGATTATTTCACTTAGAAGTTTTAGACTATAATCTAGTATTTTAATCTGCCACTGCAGTAACACAATTGTACTTAGTAAGAATTCTCAAACTAAAACATATATTTTCTAAATAAGATTAATAATTTAACACCTTCTGCTTTTGCTTAGTATTTAAGTCTCAAAACTAGATGCCGTTGCACCTGCAGCTCATTAATACCCCTCGACGCCACGATTCCTTCAGCCATGATGGCAAAATTCCAATTTCCGACATCTAACAAAGGTATTATAAAAGGTTAAATGGACTTCGTTCGCTTCTCATCCAAGGAGCTTTGTAAAGCTTCTTAGATGAGAATAGGAGAATTTTCACCTCCAAGAGTCACTGGAAATAAAGAAACTTCCAAGCTCCCAGGCTGAGTTTCAACACCAACTCTTTGGTGGACCATTAAGGATTGGGGGAGGTTCCCAAGCTTGAAGCATGAGGGTTCTTGACGCAAAACCGTCTTCCTTCGAAACCCGTCCATCCATACAACTAAGGACAATTTAGACCAACTGATCTAGGAGGGTTGGGGGTGTAGGAGGAAGCTGACATGAAAACTCCAAGCAGGGTAGCTGCTTATCTGAGGCTGGATAACATTGGATGTTATTTTCCCTGCTTGTTTCTCCTCAGGCTGCCGATCTCCCACACCTGCTTCAACCAGATCTGTTTGCCTCCCTATCGAACCCGGAAGGAGCTCAAACACAAGCTCACCATCGCCATCTCCAACGGCGAAGGCTTCGGCCTGGAGTGATCAGCGCCAGCAGAGACCGTTTACATTTGTGTCCGTCGTGGATCTGCAGTGGACAGAAGTGGCTGATTAAATGGCTCCCATTTTCCCACAATAGGGAGATAAAACCAGAGATTAACAACTCAACAACAGCTGAATTACAGCTCAATAAATCCCTGTTGGTCCTGCTTTAAACAGCCCTGATAGAAAGAAACCTGATGAAGACCAACCTGCAACACTGTGCAAAAGCTTTAAGCAGTAAAAATATTTATGTTCCTATGGCAGAGCTAAAGAGTGTCTAGCTAAAGAGTCAATGGACAGAACATCTGTCTGGGTAGCAATCCACCAAGTGCCTTTAAAACAACAAACCACATGCTGTTCTTAAGTTTTAGTGTTTAGTTTTATTCTTAAACCTCAAGCACAGTATTGTTGTTGTTGTTATCTAGAACACAAATCTGGCGAGATCAATGAAATTAGCCGTTAAGAAATCCCAGTTTGGTTTTCTAACGTACTGAAACATCACCTGAGACTTTGTTGAAAGGTTTCTAAGGTCAGACAGGTTCATCATTGTAGAACGCAACTAGCTTTGCTTGTGAGGACTAGAAAACTAGACAATAGCTTTCTCCCATGGCTGCCATCTTGGATTTAACCATGTGTATCTATAAAGGTATCCATAGCTGTGATTTTACAAGAGTGAAAGAAGTTGTTGGTGTCTAACGGACCAAAATTTTAAACTTTAAGTTATATTTTTCAGAAGAATAAGGAGGCCATTGTGCAGTAATCTTTGTCCAATTGGTTGTATTTCAAGATGGCCACCATTTTTCTGTTTTTTTTCAGCGCCGGCAGAAAATCCCGAAATGAAGGAACATCGCTGTATTCTTCTGCCAGGTGTTAGGAAGCTAAAGAAACCTGAAGATCTTCCTATACTTCTGTAAAGTCTCTTCATGAAGTTTGATCGGTTTCTTTAACTTAACTTAAATTAACGACTAAAAGCTTTTAATTGGCTCTTTAACCCTGGGATCTAGTTTGTTTTAGCTACTGGTCAACATGCTGGTATTGGGAAGGTTTACACCAGGTGTCTGCCATGTTAGATTTCAAGATGGCTGCCAGTTTTTTTGTCTGCTGTGGGCCATTGAAGGGTGAAAAAAACCACCCGGAAAAATAGGAAACTGTTGCTAAATCGTGCAAAGTTCAAGGAATTGGGGAAACGTCTCGTTCTTTCAAGGCCTGCTGGACTCCAGATGCATCCTGGGATTGTTTGGGAGCAGCATTGAAAGGACGGTTGCTCAGTCCTCCAAGCAGCACACGGATAACCTGTAGCTGTTGGTTCAGAACTGTTGTTTGGCCAACACATTGGTGCTGTTGAAACGTGCAGCGGCTGTTCAACATCTTGGATTTAAATATGGCTACCAATATTTTCAGGATTTTGTAACTTGATGTACAATGTGACAGAAAACAAGCAGGACCGTCAAACGTGCTACTAATAAAGAATAGAATAGAATAGAACAACCCATTTACAGTCCTACGGAGGGAAGGTGCTGCTTTGTTCCCAGATCTGTGGCTCTTGGTGTTTCCCTATTAGCACTGGAGTGAACATGATCGCCAGCTTGAAACCCAACATGATGAACATCTGATGTAAACTATAACAGGACCAACATCTTCCCAGACAATCAAAAAAATCTGCCTAAACGGCGGACACTAAGTAAATGTGTACTTTTTGTATCGGATGATGTATTTAAACATGGCAGTCATGCACAGGGAGGCTAATTGTCTAGAGTCGGATCATCTTGTCTTCTCATTGCCTACAGAGGCTCCATTTTATTGTTTCTCAGGTATTCTAATCTAAATGTAATTTTTCTGATCCTGTTTTTCGCACACTGTTGGTTATAAGCTGAGTAATCAGCTGCTGAGGTTGAAACGCAGGTAAATCTCATGGAAGTAAGCTAGCTTGTCGGACATATCTGGTGTTTATGTTCCCCGTTAGGCGCTAGCTTCTGACACTTTATGATTTTAATTCCTGAAATGTTTTTGGTTTGTTTTGTATCCTGTTTGCTTTGTTTGCAGCACACTGTCACGACTGAACGCTGTACTCTGAGAAGAATGCTTTTGTATATTAGAGATGTAGCTTCTCGCTTGTTCCCTTTGACATTGCGGCCCGTTTTATTGCACAGAGGCCGCAGCACAAGTCTGTCTTTGTCGTGTTTTAGGACGGCTGCCTTCGGGCGTCCAGGAGCCTGCTCTGGTTAATGTTGGTTGAGTGTTGAAAGAAACCCTCCTCCAGATGGTCTGTTGTGTTTGTATGTTAAGTGTTTTTAAATTATTGTAGCCTGTTTAAGGATGGCGGCCGCGTCAGGGTCCAGGGACAGGTCCAGCCTCTACAGTCAAACTGTAATGGTTCAGATTTCTTTAAACCTAAGCTATAGCATGAATTACTAAGGCAAGCTAAAATACCCTCTCCTAGTAGAACCTTCAACTTTATGCTTACCAACAACTCAAACCAAACTGACTGTGTAGCTTCACCCTAAAAGTCTAAAGTTGCGTTAAAACTTGGGAGGTCAAAACCTTGGGAACTAATTTATCTTCCATTTGCTAGTTGATAATTGTGAGCATAAGAAGGTAGTTTTATCAGTAGAAACTAATTCATGTAATGCATTCAGACGGGGTTGCATTTCTGTCCCCGAAATGCGTCAAGTAATGTGGTAGAAACTGGCAGAATACCATAGTTAGGGTTGGGAAGCTGCACGATTTCACTTACATCTTGGATACTGGGGAAAAACCTTAAAAGGGGACAGATTATAAAATATATAACTTTTTCATCCTTTAGTGTTGCCTTCTGAGTCTCTGCTGCCTCTACAAGTATGAATAAAAACCATCCATCCATTTTTGTGTAAATATTTGCTCTCAGCTAATCTGCTATATCCACCACTCCACTGTCAAACCCCGCCCCTCGTCTGATAAACTCCGCCCACCCGTTTCAGTTTTCTGCATTCACCTTGGGCAAATTCACAGTTCAGTAACCAAATGGACGGGAGCAGACGTTGTACTCAAGTAAAAGGAGCAGTACTATAACATATCTTCAAGTAAAATTACAAAGTAGTAATCAAAAAATTTGCTGTGTTGGGAGTAACACATTACAAAACTACCAAGTTACTGGAATATGTTACTTTTTTCAGTAACTGAGTAACGTAACACATTTCTTTTAAAAATCAAACATCTCCACCACATATGTGAAGGCACTTTAGACTTGATGTTAAATAAATACCGTTCTAATGTACACGTATCGGTATCAGTTAGTTAGCCGAACCGATTAGCCCGAAACCTAAAATGTGGAAAGTCTGCAATAATTTTACAGAAAACGTTTATTTTTCCCTTCAATTGTATTTTTTTTTTGTGGTAATTTTTATTATATATATTAATTCACCATCATTTGTTGTAACAAGCAGAGAAGAAAATAAAAGCATTTTTACCGGCATTGGTACTCGGTATGGGCAGTTACTCAGATCCAAGTATCGATAGCGTCTCGGTTTGAAAAAAGCGGTATTGTTGCGTCACTACAGTGTTAAAAATACCGTATTTGTGATATCTCATAACTAACTGATAAGTTACTGTTTAAAAGTCGTGTTACGTATTTAAGATATTTTGCCCAAAGTAACTTAAAGTAGTGTAACTCGTTTACGTTTTTTAGACAGTAAGATGTCATATTACAGTTTTGTGGCTGTAACTAGAAATATAAAATATATCTACATTTTTTTCTAACTTCCCCAACATTAAAATTAGTCAAGTAAGAGTAAAAAAGTACATTTAGGTAAAAAGTGTAAGATTGAGTTTTTTTCAGAACGTTATATATTATTCAATGTTCAAAAATGATGAAAATGGACAAAAATATAAAGTTTTGTCCAAATTGTAGATACTAAAATAAATAGAGACTCATTACTGAAATTAGACCAATGAAACTCAAACAGACCCTTAAATTCACTAAATGAATTAAATGATGAACTCTCTAGAGACACTTTATAAAGAGAAATCATTGATTAGTTTGGAGGTCAGTGGTCAAGATAAAAAACAGTTTCTGACTAATTTGTTCTTCGCTGGCTTAATATTTAACTGCTTACTTGGCTAAACGATTGGTCATGATAAATACCAGTTACCTAATTATAAATAATAACATACAGAAGTTATTATAGGGCATTAAGTAATGATAAAGTGCTTCTTAGCAGCTGAAAAACCACTAGTTAAACGAGTGATTGTTAACTAGGTATTTGCTAAATCTTTGAGCATCCCAAATGTTAAATATAAACTATTTCAATTGTAATTGTAAAAACTGAAAATTATTTACCTAATAAACTGTCTTTTAATCAATAGTGATAAATGATAAATCAGTAGGTAACATCCAACTGGCTGTTAACTGATAAATTAATAATTAGCTTTTTAACTTGATTATTAGGGTATGTTTATATAAACTAACCATTAACTAATCATTACCTGAATAAATTGAAGTAATGTTGGTTAATGCCTTGTTAAATAGCAACTAGAGACGTTCGATGTCGGCTTTTTTTATCGATATCCGGTCTAGTTTAAATCTGAATTTCCAATACTAGAGATAGACGACTACTTAAACGTTAAACCCACAGGAAAAAAATCAAAAATATCAGAAATTATACCTCGTATCTTTCATATTTTGACAGTGTTGAGCTAGAGGAGGAGTAGCGGAAGAGTTTGATGTACAACATGTGCATGAAAGTAAAACAAATGTGGATAATTACTGATGTTACATTTTAATGCCAACATCGGACGATAATATCAGGTATCTCTAATAACCAAAATGACCCAATGATTTAGCCTGTAACGTGTAAGTCAACAGTTGGTGCCGCTAGCCTTGTCTCTGGCTTGCTTCTTAGTAGTTAACCATCAACTTGGCCTGTCTCCTGGCAGCCCAAGCCCTGCAGGATGAATTTAAGTAACCAAGCAGCGGCTGAAGCTATTTCTACAACCGGGCCGGCTCTAATCTGGGCCCCTTTATTCACTGAGAGGCTAAGGTCTGGGAAAACTCCCCCCCCCGTCTCTCAGCGATGCGTTCAGGTTCACCAACAGTCCAGAGCAGGAAGCAGAAGCAGCTTCTGCTAGGCTTCAGAAAGCCTGCGGCACCAAACATTCGGCTTCAACCGTCACTGCTTATTCTCAACCAAGTGTCTGGTCCAAAGTCCCAAATAGCAAACCCAAGTAACCAGGCAACAGTCGAGAAACTTCTTCGGCTGCACTGTCCAAATTTACATGGCTGTAATCTGGGTCACTGATTCACTCAGCCGCCCTGCAAAAAGAAAGAAAAGCAACAATGGATCCTTTATGTTATGTAATGTCGGGCGCAGAGCCGCCGCAGCAGCAGCAGGAACCACAAGCTGCTCTGTGCTTTAAGACGGGCCTCATCCAAACAGTGCCGGACCGGCTACAACGCCAGCTGATGATGGACTTGAAGCCCTCCGGGCCGTTCAGACAGCAAATCTGGATTCCGACATCATTCAGGGGTCAGAAATGCGACAGAAAGGCATGTTTTGCATTTTGACTCGGCTCTATTGCGGGACAAAAGGACCAAACTGCGTCAGGTTACACAGTGGAGGTGTGGAGACCTGGTGGTTGAAAATAGTTCAACCTGCACTCCAGGACTTGTTCAGATGTAATTACTTTCACTCTTCAGGAGTTTAAATGAACCGAGGAGAGCGGACGGATCAGAGGAGCTGGCGTCGTTAAATGTTGGATGTAGGCTGACCCGTGCATGACCCGGTTTGCAAACCCATCGTGGCTTTTGTTGCTTTATATTGTAGAATGCTGTGACTCCACAGATATTTGCAATAAACCAGAAGGAGGGGCTTATCAGGCCTCTCCTGATAGAAACTGCTGCTGAACGTGTCTTCGGTTGTTTGAATCAGTGGTGAAATTTCAGATGAAGAAAAGAAACTGTGTCGCTCTTTATTCTGAATGTCCAGGGCCGATAAGAAAGTAAATGACACGATTCAGGTTGGCGTTTGGAAATTATAAACATCCTGATGGTCCAGATTTTAATTTCTATATCCAGGGGCATCACTAGGATTGAGAGATAGCTAAGCCCCAGGGGCCTGATAATGAAACTTTTTGGCAAATCCTGCAAAGACTTCATCAACTTTTGGAGCCCGGTAGGGGTCATACACAGAAGTTATTTTGAGGGGTAACAATCCGTACCCTCGGTTTAATAAACCGCATGCGATTATTAAAGTGTGCTCACAGATCCATAATCTGTTCTCTCTTATCTTGGTGAGCATGCTCAATTTTTCACCTGGGAGACACTGGATTGAATCCAGTCCTCGGAATGTAACTCATTTATATTGTTTTGGGTTCCTGCAGGGAAGAAGGCTGTAAACATAGGTGTCATAATTACAAAAAAAACTAAAAAATTAAACATGAAAATTATTTTAAATAAGGTCCAAGTTGAAAAAAGAAAAGAATTTCCCTTTAAGAGACACTCCGCAAAAATAAAACGTAATTATAGATATAATATGTTTGTATTTCTTTTAAGAAAGTTTTTTCAATTGGGTGTTTGGACCCAGATGGGGAGCCTAAGCCCCGCCCTTCTACTTCCTGTCCATGGGTCCCCAAATGCCCAAAAAAATAATAAATGAGAGTCCATGAAGCGATAAAAGTTATTTTCTGATCCATTTTGAAATGCGCCGTGGATTGAACATGTGATAACCGTGAATTTTAAAAACTAATTTTGATGCAGAGAAAACGCTGATTTTCGACCGGAGGTAAGTTTTTGTGTGAAAACGTTTAGCGGACTACAACTGCAGAAGAAGAAGGAGAGCGATGGTCGTAGCCTCCAGGTTGAAGAAAGGAGCATTAAACACGGAGAAAACCTCTATAAATCTGAACATGTGGAAAGTACACAATCGAAATGTACATCCTTAGTTATCATTTAAATCGAAGTACAACTTGGAACAGGAAGGGGAGGAGACTTAGGCTCCCCAATAGCCACGCCCCTGCCAGAAAGTAAGATCCAGCAGGCAATCTAAAAGGGAAAAACAAAAACCACAAGGCCAACCCCCTTCAACAAGATGGGAATAAACATCATTTGTCAATATGACCCAGTTTTACCTATGTGACCGATAGGTTAAAAAAAATGACACCAATGCAGATATATTGTCCATTCCTGGTTTAAAATGTTGATTTTTAACCCTGATTAGAATAATTTAAGATGTGAGGGGCAGTCTTTGTTACCTTGGAGCTGTGTTTCTGCTCCCTACGGTCCCTCCGTAGGTGCCCTACATTCATGGGAGGAGTGGAAGATCTTATCTGCCATTAAACCAACAAGGGAATGTAGGCCACGGCCAGCAGCAGCCCTTTGTCAATCAGTAACCCACCAACAGGCCGCCATTATTTCTTTAATCAGAGAACAGACTGGCTTAGTCAGCAGATTTTAAGCTATTCATTTTCAAAAATAATCACACAGTAGATGCCAAGCGTTGGGGCAGAGACCTCAGGTTGGCTATGGTTGAATGCCGGCACTGCTGAGCAACACAGAGGCCTTTCATTCAATCTCTATGAAGCCTGCCTTTTATTGAGCCGTCATAACAGCAGGCCTCGTTCGAAAATAACTACTTCTTCTGGCTAATTTGTGGAAGTTTCCAGAACGGTTCTCTTTCCCCCCCCCCCCCCTGCTTCTCCCGTCCTGACCAGACCATTCTCTCCACTGGATCCATCTTCTGTTGACAACAGAAACCAAACGTAAACAGGACCCGTTATTTCTGCCGGGTCGGGTTCACGGTCAGGAGTTCGGTTGACCGTTCAACCTGAAGCTCTAACCCGAAGTTGCTGATAATCTCAAAATGTAAGACAAACCACCCTGTGGGAATATCTGTGGGAATACCTGAAATAGGAGATAATGTTCCACCTTCAGGATTTAACTGCAGGTGCTGATGCTCTTAAAACTATAAAAAATACTATATTTTATCATTACTTTAGGACTTTGAGAGGTTAAAATTGAGAAATTCTTTCATTTTTATCCAAGAAACTTTCTGTGTCAAACAAAAGGCAAACGGAGGTAAAAGCGGCAGAAACTGAAATCTACTGGGACTGAATGAGAGTGGGAGTGTCTCTCTGCCTACTGGGCTGATTGGACGGGGGGGGGGGGATCAAGCTGTGGCCATGAAAGCAGCACAAAAAAAAATATTTTCCATTATTTCGAGGGGGTTAAACTCTAGTGACATTACAGAGTTGAAGTTTCTGTGAGTGTTATGGACCAATTTTTAAAGGTTTTTCTTTTGACCTAACACGTTATATTTACAGAAAAATGGATGTTGAGCTCAAAAAAGAGGTCAAAGAAAACTGAACACAGGCAAAAACTTAACGGACCTAAGAAAGAAATTACATGAAGGTCTATATAAGGGCGGATCAGGCCCATATGACACAACTAAACACAATAAAACCAATAAATACAATAAACAGTTAAGCTTTATGCGCTCATAAAGAAATAAATCAATAAAGCTACAATTTCAATACAAATATTTAGCATAAAATATTACTTTAATATATTCTTAACAATCAGTCCTTTCATGTGTTTAATGTTGCGCTCTGTTTGTACTCAGAACTCTGATATTCAGATATCCAAGTGGGAAAAATCAACTGGAACGACGTTCGACATCAGTCTTCCTGGTCGGAAAGTCCGACTTTGACTTTCAAGATGGCCGCCCACCACAGAAACAATGCTAGCGGTGGTGGAAGAAAATTCTATTTTACAATTGACACCAGTAGGAATGTGTACAAAGTCTTTACAACATGTAGAGCTGCAACATTAATCGTAACAAAATAAAAATAGATGCACTGATATGGAAAGTACAGCTTAAAACGACGTTTGTAGGTGGTGCTACCAACTACGACTACCTGGGCGTCGCCAAATTGGAATCCCGACTTATCCGACTACGTCACTGGAACGCTGAGATGGAGGACTCAGGTCCTGACTTGATTCACTTTTCATCGACTTGTGACTTGACTTGAGCAGCACGTCGATGACTTGAGCTTGGACTCGAACTCTGACCTGATAAATTGCTATTGTTGGAATTAGCATGTAGCCGATGTTAATGTTAACTTGTTATATTAGATCAGATTACGGAACAAATTCAGTAACTTCTAGAAACCTCCGTAAGTTTAGAGGTGAAATGTTGATTATTTATTGTTTTAGAATTAATTTGAGGCATATTTTTATTGTTTTGTACATTTAGCTGTGTTAGATCGGTGCTGTGGAATTATGTACAATTTCTATTTAAATAAAGTCACCATGTATGGCTGCCATTGTTTTAGTCTTAAAATCTACAACCTTTTTTTGCTCTTTTATTTTTGACTTGATCTCAGGTGATAATGACTTGACTTCGACTTGTTCAGTGGGACTTAGTGACTTGGATTTGGCCAATAGGACCTAATGACTTGACTTGCACTTGTCCTGTAGGAGTTAGTGACTTGACTGGGACTAGGTAATTAGGATCTAGTGACTTGGACTTGACCAATAGGAATTAGTGACTTGATCTGGACTTGGCCAGTAGGACCCAGTGAATTGACTTGGACTCTGACTTGTCCTTTAGGAGTTATTGACTTGACTTGGCCTGTAAGACTTAGTGTCTTGATCTGGACTTGGCCAATAGGACCTAGTGACTTGACTTGAACTTGTCCAGTGGAACTAAGTGAATTGGACTTGTCCAGTAAGACTCAGTGACTTCACTTGGACTCGGTCAGTAGGGATTGTGACTTGGACTTGGCTTTTAAGACTTACTGACTTGGTCAGTAAGACTCAGTGGGACTGGGTGACTTGACTTGCACTCGTCCAGTAAGACTCAGTGACTTGACTTGGACTTATTCAGTTGGACTTAGTGACTTGACTTGGACTTATTCAGTTGGACTTAGTGACTTGACTTGGACTTATTCAGTTGTACTTAGTGACTTGACTTGGACTTGGCCAGTAAGACTCCGTGACTTGACTTGTTCAGTAGGACTTAGTGACTTGGAGTTAATGACTTAGTGACTTGACTTGAACTTGGCCAGTAAGACTCATTGACTTGACTTTGACTCGTCTAGTAAGACTCAGTGACTTGACTTGTTCAGTGGGATTAAGTCACTTGGACTTGAACAGTAAGATTTAGTGACTTGACCAGTAGGACTTAGTGACTTGGAGTTAATGACTTAGTGACTTGACTTGAACTTGGCCAGTAAGACTCAGTGACTTGACTTGTTCAGTAGGACTAAGTGACTTGGACTTGACCAGTAAGATTTAGTGACTTGACCAGTAGGAATTTGTGACTTGGCCTTGGCCTTAAAGACTTATTGACTTGACTTGTACGGTCAGACTCAGTGACTTGGACTAATCCTATGTGACTTGGACTTGCACTTGGACTCTAAGACTTAGGACTCAGTGTGACTTGGACTAGATGGTGACTTGACAACAACGCTGTTAACTGAGTTTAGATTTCCCATGTAAATTGAACGCACCATCAGCTCTCTAAGGCTTGGCCACCATCTTTTTTCTGGCTGCTCCCAGGGATCATGGCAGGTAGAAAGCCAATAAAGGAGAATTAGTCACAACCTAAGATGATAAATTAATCAGCATGAATACATCAGGAAACTAAATGTGCGTGTTTACAAAGAGACCAAATATATTTAATCCAATCGGTAGACTTACTGCTGTAGTTATGTTTAGATGAGGGAATTAATGAAGATGTATAAGAGTTAGAAACTTTAGTGGCTTGTTTAGCTATCGCAATGAGTAAAGCTGAAAAATAAAAACAAACCCTTTGTTAAGTCGTGCCTTTTTACTCATTATTAACCAGTTTGGTCCAGAGCCGTGCCCCAAAGAGACCTTTTTAAGACCTCAACAAAAATAATTTAAGACCCGAAAATGTAATGATTTCTTTGGAATAGGCTACTCAATGTATTGCCTCCTACAATGTAAATCAAAACTTGAAAGTTTTCCGTTTGGTATCATTTATGTGCAATGTGTGAACGCAGTAAGTAAAAAAAAAAAACAAGAAGTTAAAATACTTGTCTTTGAGACCTTTTTCTTTTGTTCCCTTTGTGATGTAGAACAGAGCCAACGTAACACAATGCCTTGTATGAAGGAATCATATAGAATAGAATACTGAAAATAAGCTCAATAATGAAAGTCCTAAAAACAGCCTTTCACAAGCCAAAAAGTTGACAAATAATCTACATAACTGTTAGAAAACACAAATGTTATTACATGACTTTTAATAAGAGACACCCTTTGTTTTGTAACATCCCAAATTTCCCTTTAAGGCGTGTGGCGTAGCACTGCTGAGTCGGAGTGGGAACACTGAGCGTTGGTGTTTACACCGTTAGCATATGAGCTTTTAACCGCACTAACATTACAAAATTTTACACCACAATTAGTATGAATAATAGTATGCGATTTCAAGCAATCGTAACGTTACTTACTTTGAAATGACCCAACATGTCCTCGGCTCTGGAGCGCCCCATGCACACCGACCCATAGTAGCGGGAGATGACGTAGTGTGTGCTAGAGGGTGACACGGGAACCAATTGTCGCTCCCGTCCCAATCCCAAAAAAATACTCCAGTCACCTCCCAATCACGTAACAGACCCCCCAAAAAAATCTTGTCCCGAAAAAATCCCGAGAGAAAGACTCCCGTCCCGAAACCCGTAGATTAGTAATTTACCTCCTATGGCGCTCGCTCCCCCCGCCCCCCTTTAAACCATAGCCTAGCACAGTATCAAAGATCATCTATTTAGCTTTATCCGCCATCTTTAACCATATCCTGCATTCTCGTTTGAGAATGAATGGACTCTATTCGTCTGACTACCAAACTATTAAGATACACACATTTTCAGTCGGATATCATATGCTTACCAGTTTATCCAGGTGGTGTAGCAACAACATAGCAGTTTCAGTTTTTGGTGCGTCCAGTGTAGTAGACCCGGTGGAAATGCATTTTTGAGCGGAGTTAATAACCACACACATTGGCACCGCATCGCAGCGTAATTTTTTAAAGCTAATTCCCTGATATGTAACAAGATAAATGTAAAAAAAAAAATTATAATTTCCGGTTTCCCGTCCGATCACGTGGATTGCTGTTACCAACAGTGAAATTAACTCCCGTCCCGCGGGAATCCTGCAGGAATCACGTGACCCGTGGGAATCCCGAAAAATAGTGTGTGCCAGTCTCATCTTCAGTAGTCCAGAATGGCAACAACTTTACGGTAAATTTAAGACAATTTATGACCTTAATTTCCCGGATTTCAATTTAAGACATGTTCAATAACCTCTCAATAACTTGAACATTAGCAACTGTTAGCTTTTCTGGTTGAACCTGGAGCGTCAGAGGATCAGAGACAGAGCTTCTAGAACCTTCCAGATAAAAACCAGCAGAATCCAGATGACACAGTCATTATTGGAAACAACAAAATGGACGAACAGAGGAGGTATAGCCCATCTGTATCCGATCAAACTATTCCATGTCATTTCATCACCTTTTACCTCCAAATCATTTCAACTTTGCTCAGATATGATCGAACGCAGGGAGGTGATCAAAGTAGAAACAACCAAGGTGAGCCAAACTTTTCATCATCTGAACCTCTGGAGCCAAACAAGCTGAAGGTTTGTAGGAGGTCCAGCAGAAGAAAGGTGAAATCAGGGGAAACTTTTCCATTTTAAAAACACCGACTGTTGTCGTCTTCTGCTGGCCGTTGACCCACTCCCAATACGTGAGTTCAGTCACTCTTTGTTGCTCATCTGCTCATACCAGATGTTTGTTCCAGGTAGCAGCAACTCAAGGTTGCGTGAAGAAGAAAAGGCAAACTTTGTTATATAAGAGAAACGTTCTGAAGTCAGCTGACCCAATGAGTCGGGATGATGGGTTCCTTGGTACCTGTAGGTGATTAATAGGACTCTTTGGCAGTTGGAGACACGCTAAGGAGGTAACGCAATCACGTGAAGCAGTTGTGCTGGAGTGGGGAAACATATTGGACAGTGGGCCTTGAGGAACAGGGTGGGGGACCTCTGGTTCACACAAGTCGTCCTTTAATGTTGTGTCTAATAAATAGTTCCAGCCCTTTGTGAAATGTCATATTTAGGACAATAACTGCAACCCCAATTAGTAGCGGGGTGCCACAGGGCTTCATACTAGGCCCCCTGTACTCTCTGCTTTGTTGAGGACCTACAGATGTATCTGTGTCTCTATCCCAGCTAACAGCCATGTTTCAGTTCACACTGTGGTTTACTGTTTGAGATGCTTAGACAGGCGTGGATTTAAACATTCCCCAAAATGATCAAAAACCCAACCAGAAGTGATTTAAGGTTCATCACACGAGCTCTGAAACAACACGCGAACTCTCAGAGCTTGGAATCATTCAACCGCAGACCTGATCTATGTTGACTAAAACACTGATATGTTTGTCTAATAAGCCATATCGGTATTGCGAGCGGCTTGGACCCCCGGTTACGTCTTGAACCCAAACAAACCCCCGGCTCGACTGTAAACAGCGTATGCATGCGTGTGTTTTCGTTAATACGGAGCCTATTAAAGCCTCTTAAAGGCTGTTTTAGGCGGACCTTTCAAGTAGACCCAGTACTCATCGTGTTGTGGTTGGCGGATGAAACGGCCGTTACCACACTGAACATTGGAGAATGCGAAACGCACCAGTGTGTGAATGACACCGACCCTTGTAATGAACCACCATTTATTTATATACAATACATACAGATAAAAGGATCCGGAGGGACGTGCGACGTGGATAAACAAGGTAAGAAACGTTTGATTAAACATGTTAATTGTTCGATATTTCTGTTGAGTGTCTAGATCTAATGTTGCTTGTAGTTTGGTCTGCTTCAGGCAACGCATTCAACGGATGAAGTTTGACGCATGTACTTTTTGGCTTCCATAGCCTGCTTCTGAGGAAAAAAGGCGTGGGCGGGGCTTCCTTTGTTGCCGCAGGTTCTGAACTATGGTGGATCGTAACTAAAGAAGTGGCTTGTCTTTATTTGCTAGATAAAGCTAGACAACGTCGACATCGGGTGCATCAGCGCTCTTTCTTCAGATGTGTTCTGAGTTTGGCGTGTTTAACCATTTGCTCCAGGAGCTGCTGATGGATGAGGTTCGCTTTCAGCGCTACTTCCTCTTTTATGACCTCCTCGGCCGCATCGGACCTTAAATCTCATACCAGGACACCAACTACAGGTTCTCTATTCCTCCTTAGGAGTGCTGTCCATCTGTCTACAGTAAGTGTTATTTCTGATTTTTGAAATCTGCGTTTGTTGGAAAGGTTTTCACTGGACCCACGCTTCATTAAAGATACGTGTGCGTTGGGTTCGTCAAAAGTTAAACGTTTCTGCGTTGCCGTATGTAACGCAAGTGAAGTTGACAGAGCCAACATACACACCGCAGAGACTTTGACGGACCTCTCACACACTCGACCATAGACTTTACATGGAATCTTGCCGCAACTGATGCTGACGCATGGGGTTTGTATGAATGCAGCATTACAGTTTTAGTTTTGATAGCATAGTCATTAGCTTCCCATAGCCTACTGCTGGATGTCGATGTGAAGGATTAATGTTTAGAGCATCACAGCCTTGTCCGGGCTCTTACTGGTTCTAACAAGTAAAAAAAATCAGAAAAACGAATTGTAAGAGTTTAAAAACGCGATGGAAGCTAATAAGCTACCTGCTAACTGCCAGCCATAGCGTGGATATTTAACAAGCAAGGAAGTACCTGTGATAGGATGATACAGCACATTCTGAATCCATGAGCTCCGGGATGAAAAGTAGCACTTCTGTATGACAACATTCTCTTCTTCCCAGCCGTCTAACAGCGTTTGTTGGTGCGGGATTGTCACTCTGTGGAATGTCAACAAGTCGGTATAATCAGCCTGGACTACGCCACTTCTGTCATCAAAACTGTTGCTAGTTTCTGCACTGTAGATGGACTCTGGCGCACATAGTACTTTCTCACGCTTTCTACGCCAAATATATATTTTAAGTTCGTCGACAAAGTCTAAAAATCATCAATTTCTCAGAATTCGCTATCTATATATATATATTCGCTTCCACCAGTTTGGTGTCCGAAGTCCCAGAATGCAGTACCGAAATGGCTTAATGTCTGAAGTCAAAACAGTAATGCTTTTGAAGGTAACATGACAGATTGTGACGCCAAACTAGTGAGGTTGTGAAGGTACCAAGGAACCTATGATACCAGCGAGGATGGACAGATGAGGTGAACTCAAAATGTATCATAAAATGTTTCCATGTCATTTCATCACCTTTTACCTCCAAATCATTTCAACTTTGCTCAGATATGATCGAACGCAGGGAGGTGATCAAAGTGGAAACAACCAAGGTGAGCCAAACTTTTCATCATCTGAACCTCTGGAGCCAAACAAGCTGAAGGTTTGTAGGAGGTCCAGCAGAAGAAAGGTGAAATCAGGGGAAACTTTTCCATTTTAAAAACACCGACTGTTGTTGTCTTCTGCTGGCCGTTGACCCACTCCCAATATGTGAGTTCAGTCACTCTTTGTTGCTCATCTGCTGATACCAGATGTTTGTTCCAGGTAGCAGCAACTCAAGGTTGCGTGAAGGAGAAAAGGCAAACTTTGTTATATAAGAGAAACGTTCTGAGGTCCGCTGACCCAATGAGTCGGGATGATGGGTTCCCAAACCATAAACAAGCGGAAACATGATGAAGAGGGATGCGAATAAAGGTTCAAAAACACTAACCAGACTGCAGAAGTCACCCGTGTTCATCTTCAGCTGGTTGTCTCAGTTGTGACTGTTGTTGTCTGTTCCTCTTGCAGCATTAAATAGAAAACAACCAGAATAAAAAGTTCCCAGCAGGTGAAGTATGCACGTAGGAGCTTCCAGTCCCTGCAGGTCTGATCAGATGGGAGCCGATCTACCTGAGGCGCTTCCTCCCCTCAAAATCTGATAAAACTGTTCTGTAAACGGCAGATATAATCATTCATTTGTATGTTTTCAAACAGGATATAAGCTCTCTTTTTAATCCAAATTAAAAGCCCCCCAAAAACATGTTTTTTTTAATGCATTTGTGGAAACATTTATGTTTCATACCACAGATTAACAGCTCTGCTGTGAAAATCAGGTCTGCAGGGATCAGTTTAAATTGATGAAAACTGATAAATATCTTTTGCTGCCATTACAGCGACATTTAACACATTTTCACCCGATCTTGCAAGGTTTCACGTTTGCACAATCAGTTTACTGGATTCTTTATGTATTTGGACAAATATCCAAACGGAGATCATTATAGGGGTTGTTGGTTTTGGAGCGCGTCCATCAGCGATGACTCACTTATGTAACATGTTTCATAAGCTCAACAGACAGGCTGCAGTCACAGCTGTAAAAGGAATAAATGCATGTTTTATACATGTGTCTGTGGTGAAACAGCATAAACATCGACTCGTCTCTGATTGGTTCATCGTTTCTGACAGTTTTGTGCAGCAGGATGTAGTCGGGGCTTGTTGTCATTCCTGCTGAAGATGATTTTTACATGATCTTCATCGTGCCAGTAACAGACATACCGGAGATTCATCCAGGTGTAACCAATCTGAGCTCATTTACTCAATCCGGCTCGAAGATTGGGTAAATGAGGATCGTCCAGAAAGCATTCATCTTCCTGTAACTGGAGTGATTCACTGTCGCATAACTTTACGATGAGGCGTCATATTCATCCGCTTTAACCCGACCCACTTCTTTAGTAACGGCGGATCAGCTGACGATACAGTAAAATCACTTCACACTAGCAGAAAACATGGAGAAACATTTAGAGGAATTGTTAATGAAGCATAGCTTCTGAGAAAAGCCGATCAGCTGTTCTTGTCAGTTTAATTTATTTAAATTAGTAAAATAACATTTGTGCATTTTCCCCTGGAAAGGAACTCCAAAAACACAGCATCAGAACTGTAAAATAACCAAGATTTCATTGATTTAATGTGTTTCTGCCTTTTTGTTGCACTGTGCTAGAAGCCAATTCTCAGCTCAGCGGCTTCAATTTGACATTCAAGTTTAGATAAAACTGTAATTAGTGACACTTGTAAGAAAGAGTTTACTATTATTAGCTTTGTAAGCAATAAATCAAAACAAGCAGATTTATTTGCAGTCAAAACATGACATTTAAAGATTCTCCTTTAGTAAAAGCCGTTTCTGCCAGCCTGTGTCTTTTTACTCGGCTCGTTAAGATGAGGAGCTCACATGAAGATAGATTCAAATAAAAAATAAGAAGCTGTTGAGGAATAGAGGCTGAAGGAAAATACACTAAAACTCATCACCCAGTCATATTTCAAGTGATTTCAAGAGACATTTCTAGATTAAATTAGAGAACACATCATCCTAACACATTCAGTAACGTTAGCATGATGCTAACAAAAGCACACTAACAACCTCAGGGTATTGTGTGAAACGTGTTGTGAATAAGAACTTTATTAATAAAATAAATAGAATTGAAGACGTACTCATCTTATTTTACTATAATCACGTGGCATCTGAAAAGTGGTTTGTCTCAAAGTGTTGTCATTTCTAGATCATTGTCGTCAGTGTTCTAGATTAAATTAAAGCCGAGGATCTTGGCTTGAATTGAAACTACCTATCTTTATTTTGTAATATTTAATTAGGTAAAAGGTTGTTTAGAACCTGTCAAAGTAACTGACCCACAGTGACGACTCGTTTGTTGGGGTTCTCCCAATTAATTTCAAGTGGGTTTTTATCTGAAAATTTATGTTATATGAAGTTATTTATTTTTGTAGTTTTTTTTTTTAAAGATTTAGCCATCTATGTAAAAGTAGAGAAACCATCGCTAAACAGAGGAGGAGGCCTGAGACATCACCTATCTCCAATTTACAATGCTGCACTTTCATCCCTCCCTAGAAGACTCAAACAAATTAGCCTCTAATAACAGAAACAACTGTGACTCCAACGACTGTCGTTATAACACAATAGGGCACTAATGAAGCCGAAACCTAACCTCCACCAATAGGCGCCACGCCAACGACCGTCGTTAAGACATGGAGCACAAAGGATCCAATGACATAATGATTCTTGTTCAAGAGGTTAAATAGCTGAGTCTCCACACCAGTTAGTTGGACCAGTCCCAGCCTGGTCAGCGGCGAGCATGAACTGATGAAGCCTCTTGGATAAGAGGTGAAACGTCTTCCAAGACAAATTACCAAGTCCAGTTGCGTTTGATTGAAATTTCTTCGAGATAACCATGACCTGGATGAATGAGAATATTCACAGGCTTTAAAGATTTAGTTTTGGAATAAGTAATAAGCAAACTTCCTCATGTTCAGTCCCAGAAATTTTTGCAAAGTAAGGTAATATTCAGTGCTGAAATATATAGCTTTGAAAAAAAAAAAAAAATCGTTTTATTGAACATATACACAGAAGAAAAAAATTTACCCATGATTTTTCCTATTACTCAAAATACAAGCAAATGTTTTTGAGTCTTTAAAATGTTTCCGCTGTTAATTTTCTGAACTATTATTTCAACTATTTAAAGTACATAAAGCCAAGAACCACATGTGACAACCATGTTTTAGCTAGCTAGCACATGGCTCTAGCTAGCTTAATACATGCTAGCACAAATCAAAGCTCTCATCTTTGACTTTTCAATTAAATGTTGTGTTTCTTAAAGCTAATAACTTACAAACACTTAAAGGGGACGTATTATGAAAATTCCTTCTTTTTTTAGTCTTTTTTCTTCTTTTTCTAGCGCTAAAATGAAGTGTGTTGTGTATTTGGAATCTGTAGGAATGCATGAAAGCATAAATTAGTCACCCCAGGTGTTGTGGAGACATTTTTGTATACTGTTTGTGTTATATTTTTCAGGTCGTTCAGTTTTCTCTATTATCTATTACTTTTTCTGATTTGCTACGTCACAGTACTTTCACAGGAACTCTAGTGCTAGTTTAGGAATGCCGAAGGTACAAGTGGAAAAGCTGTCAGATTATTAACCCACCTGATTCTTTATTTTAGACAGTCATTTATTGCCTTTTTGCTTTTGTTTAGATAGCATTAGCATCAGACCTTCTGCTTATGTTAGCGGTATCGGTGCTTTGTATTTTAGCTCCCAGATGACGTTTGTCTTTTAATAGTACTATAACAGAAACAATATTGGATTATTTTTCAGTTTTTAGTCTTAAAGCACACATGATCCTAACAGATTCAATGACGTTAGCTTAAAGCTAGCAGTAGCACACTAACAACTTCAGGGTCTTGTGTGGAACGTACGTTGTGAATCTGCGCTTTATTTATAAAATCAATAGAACTGAGGAAGTTTTCATCTTATGTCACTGTAATTATGTGGTATCTGACAAGTGGTTTGTGTTAAAGTGTTGTCAGTACTGTGGTCAGCATGTTCCTGTAAAACTAACCTTTTTCCTTGTTATTTTTCATGTAGTCTTTTGCTTAAAAGCACAATTGTAATTTATTATAATCTCGTTCTTCATAATTTAAGAAAAGCCTCCTTTTAAAAGCTTTTAAGTTACACAGGATTGTTTGGTTATTGATGGTATTCCAGATGCATTGCATTGAGGAGCATCTAGAGTTACAATAATGAGGAATTTATACCTTAGACTTGCAGTTCCACTCTATATAGACCATAACTGAACGATTTAGATGTAAAAAGGAGGAATTCAAATGTATGTGATGTCCACTTTAATAAAAAAGTAACAACAACATGAAAAATGACACTGTGTAATTACAACATTAATCCTCTCCTCAGTATTGTGTGTTCAAATCAAAAGATGGAGAGAACAAGATTAGCAGATTAGTAATTCAAAAGTTTGATATTAAAATCAACCAACATTGCGCTTTAACATGGCTCTTTCCCATTTAAGCTGTAAAAAGACTGATATAGATGAGATAGTTTTTGTTAGCCGCTAATGCTAGAAGTTGGGAGCTAGCTGGTTTAGCAAGTAAAATGAGGATAATAAACCCCCAATCGGACATAGCAGATAACCACTTGTACTGACCCCGGTTCTGGTTGTGCTGGAGGTTTCTTCCTGTTAAAGGGGAGTTTTTTTGTCTCCACATTCGCTACCTTCGCTGAGTATGAGGGATTATTGTAGTTGGAGGTCTGTATGTACAGTACAGGGCACAACCTCACGTCAATGACTCAATATAATCTACTGGGATTTCTTAAATAGAAAAGTTTTTAACTGATTGTAATGTTTGTGTAATTGTATGGAAATTACTTTTTTTGTAAAGGACCTTGTGATGACATCTGTCGTGAATAAGCCATATCGGTATTGCGAGTGGGCATGCTAACGAATGCGCCCTCACGGAACCCAAATAAAGCCCCGGCTCGACTGTAAACAGCGTATGCATGTGTGTGTTTTCGTTAATACGGAGCCTATTAAAGCCACTAAAGGCTGTTTTAGGTTGACCTTTCAAGTATGCCCTGTACTCATTGCGTTGTGGTTACCTGTGGAAACGGCAGTTACCACACTGAATGTTGGAGAGTGGATAAATGCATGTTGATCGTTGATCGATGTAACGGTTTCAGTTATGCTAGCAGTCTTTAGCACGCAGGCTAGAGCATCAGATCCTTTTCTGGGCTCTTACTGGTTCTCTGAAGTAAAAATCCCATTCAAAAGGACAAATTGTAGGAGTTTTAATAGCATGACGGAAGCTAATAAGCTATGTGCTAACTGCTAGCTATAGCGAGGATATTTAACAAGCAAGAAAATACCTGCGATAGGATGATACAGCACATCTTGAATCAACGAGTTCTGTGATGAAAAGTTGCTGAGGGATTTTCTTTGGGGAAACATCCGATATTGTTATTGTCAAGGTAAAAATTCACATTAAATTACACACCTTTCTTGCAGTCGTTTAACAGCTTTATTAGCAGCGCTATCTGGTCTTTATCTACCCAGTATGCATCTATATTGACGTACGTAATAGGAGGATACTTCTGCATGCCAGCATTCCCTTCTCCCCAGCCATCTAACGTGGTTTTCGGGTCCGGGATTGTCCCTCCATGCAATGTCAACAAGCCGGCTGAACTAGCCTGGACTACGCAAATTTCCTCCTTTTTCGTAAAAACGCTCGGTAGTTTCTGCACTGTAGCTGCAAACACTAGCGCACATAGGTCTAAGTTACGCTTGTCGGACACAGGCAGCCCTCTACGGCGAGTTTAAAGTTCATTGACTTTCCACCGTTCAAAATAATCAAATTCGCAGCTTTCGCTATCTATATGTATGTTCGCCTCTCGGGGTTTGGGTTCGGAAACATTCCCCTAGTCCCTGAATGCATTGCGCGCAATGCAATGCCGATATGGCTTGTTGGCGCTACAGACATGAACCGAATCGAATTGAATAACAAAAAAACTGTTGAGGCCGGATCAGCAGAACCTTCTGATGGACAGTTTAGTGTTTTTTAGTAGGAGACCTGACTGGTTAGAACAGTGTTTTCCAACCCTGGTACCCAAGGCACAATGCCTTGCATGTTTTCTATGTTTCCTGGCTTTAACACACCAGATTCAGGTGATAGCAGTTCAGCAAAATCAGCCTTTCAATGAGCCACCAACTGCAATAAGAAAAACACCAAATAAACCTAAATGTTCAACTAAATTCTTCCGCTTTTGGCAGCTGTAATTATGTCGTTATGTTAACTTCTTCCAGACAAACCTGTGGTTGGGGGTGTGGTCTGCTTACGGTTGGTTTTAACCACTTTCCCATGTTGTCTAAGGGCGTAAACATGCAGCATTGTCCTCGGCAAACAAAGATGTTGAATTAATCAGTGCCCATCTGATCTGGATTTGATCCAGCCTGATTTATCGGCGGCTTTCTGTCCATGATTGTCGGGTTTGAAACGAAAACAAATTCAGAAATCTGTGGCTGGGACATAAAATGAGACCATATTAGACTCTAGAGAGCCACTGCTGAGGATCATATGTGATCCTTTGTTTATAGCAGCGCTGTAAATCTCTGCTGAGGTCAGATCCTCCGGCAGGCCGTTCTCCTCAGCTGAACTCTGAGGCAAAACTTGCCCCTCCTCTGCTGCCGCTGGCTCCAGAAACAGCTGCCGGAGCCAAAATAACACCACTCAGTGTCTCTGTCACCACACTCAGACTCTTTCTGCAGCTCAGGTAGACGTGCACTTAAACCGCTTCACATTTAAGCGATTCACGCCGAAGGAGCAAGCAGAAAAATACAAATTCACAAAGTCTGTATTGGCCTCAAAAATTTGCACACACCCCCTGCCCGGAGAGCCAGAAACTCCTGTTTGAGATCCAGATGTGGAAAATGCTCTCTTTGTGTTCAGTAGAACCTCTCAGCGTGCTGGACCGCTGTCAGCGTCTGACTCGACAGATTTATAGACTTTAACGAGCCGCTTTGGAGGGGAAAACAGGAGCTGGCAAGGAGCAGCAGCGGGTTACGCAAGCTGCTATTTCAGCTTCGTCACTGAAGGGAAAGTTGTGCCACAGGGGTGTGAAACCAGGACAATCAGGCAGTCTTCTCTAATATTGTTGCAATTTTGTTAAATAAGATGCAGATTATGACCGGTTTGCAGAGTCACTGCAGTATATGTCTACCTTTGGCTTGTTTAAACGAGCTGGAATTCAGATAACTTTTGCCAACTTTTCTGTAGTCATCTTAGCATTGGATATTTTCCAGAGAATAAATAAATACTGGAAGCTTCTGAAGCGACACTGGAACGTAAAAGGATGCACATGTTGCATCAGGCCTGAACGGTTTAATGATTTACTAAAGTTACTCCTGCAGGCGCTTTAAAAAGACACATTGAAACCTGAGAGAGGCTCGCAGGCAGCGTCCAGGCCTCCCGTAACTCACTCTGAATCCATTTGCAGAGCTCGCTCATTCATCCATCACCAGCCCAAGGCGTGACTCAGCAGTCCTCCGTCAGGCTCGTCCAAGCTTCAGGAAGCAGATGCAACGTTTCATCATTTTCCAGTTTGAAACACATTGCTTCAAATTTTGTTCCAGTTTAGATAATAAACTATAATTTCTTCGCAGAGTTGGGATTATCTTCCCACGCTTCTGCTTCCCATCTTAGCAGTTGTTGCAAAGCAACATGTAATACTAATTTAATATATTAAATGGTGTTGACTTTGACAGAAAGACAACATATTGATGTTGATTTTATTTAGCAGTTTTATATTTCGGACTATGTGATAACATTTTGTTGGAAAATTTTATGTTGTTACACAAAAACTTTTTTGTTTTCAATTTATTCCCTGACTGCTCAAAATGAACTGAACCGTCGTACCGAACCAGGATTTTTGGGCGTACCGTTACACCTCTACTAACTGTCGGCTTTCTGCCTGGTTTCTAGTTCATTTTGCACTGTTAGGTGACAGATTGGTGCACAACACAAGCTCAGACCAGGTTTTATTGGGGGGATGATTTGAGCAACACATTCCTCTTTTTTATCCTGAGTCAACCTTAAATATACAGCTTAAAGTCTAAATGCGTACATAACAACATATCAGAAAACCTACGACGGAGTATAAAGACAATTGTAAACAAAATAAAAATATTTTTGGAGTAAATTTCTGCCCCAAAAAACTCAGATTAAAGTTACATATTTTACAGAAAAAAATAGGAAATTCTCTGATGTCAAGAAGAAGAATTTACGAGTAAAAACATAGAATTTCTTAGATTAATTTCAGATATTTTCTAGGAAAAAAGCATAATTCTCTGATGTAGAAAAGTAGAAAATTTGCGAGAAAAAGAAGAAGACATTTCTGTGATTAAAATACTTTTTTTTTTTTTACAAATTTCTGACTTTACAATGTCATAAATATCCTATTGTAGATATCGAAAATGTATGCCTTAAATGACAGGAATTTTTTAGTTTTTTTCTCATAAATTTTCTATGTTTCTAAGAATTAATCTAAGAAGTTCTGTCTTTTAACTCGTTATCTGACAACTTTTGTGACAGAGAATTTCCAACTTTTTTCCAGAAAATATGAGCCATTAACCTAGAAAATTCTGAGTTTTTACTCGTACTTTTACAAGCTTTTGATATCAGAGAATTGCATTTTTTTCTGGAAAATATCTGAGTTTTTTGAGTGGAAATTTACAATGGCCCGAATACTCCGTCGTGGGAACCTTATCACATCTGTTTCCCTAATTTTTTTAAATTCAGCTGTTGGTTCGAGATGTATGGATTTTTACCACCTTCGGTTGGAGCAGACTCAATCAGGTCCTTCCCAACATGCTCCTCATTAGTCTCAGAAAAAAATAAGAAAATGTTTCTTTGATTCTGCTGCTTGGGTTAGCAGTCAGAACCAACCAGCAGGAAAACTGGGTCATAATTTAGTGTGTATTACCAGCCTTTAAGATCTATAGATAACGGAGCGTGTTAGGACATGATATAACAAGCACCGAGCCCCAACCAGGTCAAAGTTGAGCCTGGATTCATGTTCAATAAGTAGCTTCTTATTGCCCACTGCATCCTGAAGGATCAAGGTACATACTGCATGTATCCATCCGCAGATATCAGGCTCCATCCAAGGTTTATATAAGGACCTATCTCTGCAGACTTATTGTTATTGTATGTTGAGTTTCAAAGCTTCATACTGAAAAAGCTGCACAAGCAAACATATATAAAATCATACAGATGTTGGATCTCTGGGATTATTTCAGATCTAATAATTTTTTGTGTGATGTCCAAAATCTCAGAGAATCACAGGGAGTAGTTAACTATTAACTATACATCTATACTGAGAGAACTCAATGTGTAGTGGCCAATGGTGTCAATTCCCTGTATTTACAGTGTGCAGTGGGAGTACCACACGGTTCTGTACTCAGTCCCATACTGTTTTCACTATAAAATACTCACATAAAATTGTACGCGGACGATGCGGTTATATAAATTCCGGCAAACAATATATTAGAAGCTGGTAACATCCTCAATAATGAGATGGAAAAAAGTCCATAAGTGTTCTTCTTCTGAACACCAACAAGACAGTTTGCATGATGTTACCAAAACAGAAAAATAAAGATGTGAGGTCACATGTATTTATTCGAAAGGAAGAGATGCAGTTAATGTATGAGATTAAATATCTTGGAGTGGTTCTTGATTCTAACCTGACTTTTTAAAAGCCGTTTAAAGCCTATTCCCCCAAAAAAACGTAATAAAAGCCTACATACGTTCAAATAGCTAAATGGAGCTACCAGGTCCATGATTAGAGGAGACTGTCAAGGGTTCCAACATTTGGAATGGCATCCCACTTAACGTACGGGAAAGCTCTACATTTAGCACTTTTAAAACTCAGTTAAAACAGTGGTTAAAATCTAATCAGTGCTGCCCTCATTAAATCATGTCATTGATACACTTGGTGGAGGCCATATCATCCAGCAAAGTTTGTCTATGCAGGAAATTGGGCGACTCCCAGGAAGTCTTGTTTTAAGGCTGGATGACTTTTCTATGATCTGTTTATCCACGTATTCTTCTTTTGTCCTGTGTTTTCCTTACTCTGTCATTTGGTAATGGTAGCTAACTTGTGGACCAATCATATTACTTTCTTCAATTTTTTGATTTTATTTCTGTTCTGGAAATATACATCATTGCCTTAGGGACAACAGCTGTAAGTTAGCTTTGAGCTAACACTGACGCATTTACATTGATATCCATTAATGTGTACCTTCGCTATCAAAAATAAAGAAATATAAGTAAAACTTTTTTATTTGCCTTCATTAGTAATCAATAATTAGAGACAGTATCGTCTTTCTTGAATGTTTGCGTTAATGTCCTGGTCCTGGTGAGTTCTTACTGGTCCATATTCATGCCGAGCGACGGTTCCAGTTAACAGGCCCGGCAGCAGAGGTGGAACGAATACTGCAATATTCTACTGGTTTAAAAGTACTTCTACTCTGATTAGATTTTACTCAAATAAAGGTAAAATTACCTAAAAATGTAATGAAATGTAATGTAAGATGTACTCAAGTAAAAGGTACTTAGTTCCTTTTTTCCACAGCAGTCACCCAGTGCAAAAAGACAATAGGACATACATTTCAAAGTAGTTATTTTTTCCTTATTTTTAAAAGTGTAATTATAGGTTAAATAAAATTTTAATAAATCAAAATGGGCAACATTTTCCACAAATGACCCAATGAATACAAAACTGTCGGCTACCATAAACATCTAAGTCGTTTAAGACAAAGCAATGTTATTTTTTTGATGAAAATTGGTTAAACCTATCAGATATTAGAACATTTTTAACAAAATTAAAACTCGTCAAACAAATATACCGCCTGCTGAAAAACAAATCCTCCTCTCTAGATTACTTTTTCTTTATTTGTGTCCATTCTTAGTGTTACTGTCTGAGCCTCTTGTTCATTTTGAGCAGGAGCTGATTTTTAAAGAGTTAATCCTTCCTCGCTTTGCAGTAAAGTATTTTTGTATTATAAAAATAAACTTCTAACATCATGATAGGTCCATACTAGGGCTGGGTATCGAATCAGATTTCAAGAATCGATTTAATTCAGATTCTCAAGAGTTAGAAACAATTATCGCAATCCGATTCAATCTGATCCAGTTCGATATAAATGTGGGTCATTGATATTAAAAACCCTTTTTTTTTATTAGCTGTTACCTTAATTATATGCTTGTAATTCAATGACTTAACACTGGGTGAGTGTAATGGAATAATTGTAACAAAAGGAGATGATTCCTCCAGCAGTTCAGGAGTATACAACTTTAGAAGTATACAGCGTCAACCTATCATATACTGATTAATCGGAAGAAAATGGAACAATTATTATCCTCATTACTAAATATTCCATCACAATGAGCAATAATTTACCAGGAAAAAACTGAATTAACACTTTCAGAACTAAACCTTAAACTAAACCTTAGCTGGAAAAAAGGGGGCAAACTGTGTTAAAATATTAAACCGATTATTGAAATTCTGAATCGATTCGATTCTTAGAGTTTTTAAAGGAATCGATTCAGAATCAATTTATTCGATTTTTTTTTTCAAACATAACCCCAGTTTATAGGATTATCTTTTTTTTTACTTCTATATATTTTAAATACCTCTAAAATTCCCAACAAATGGACCAACCTGCATACATACTTGAGAAAAAAAATAATAAAACCGGACAATTTAATTTATTTGCTAATCACCAACCCAAACCCGTTCGCGTTTTACCTCCCAGACAGACTGTAAATCAGGTCAATGAAAAAGAAGACGTTTACTGGCGTCATTCACTGATGTCTTTGATGAAACTGAACACAGCCTTTTATTAAACTACGACTTTACTGTGACAGTAGTTCAGTTTAACTTACCTCTACGTGTTTTTGCAGGATTGATGAGAAGTTTCTTAAAGCTGCGACCTCGGGTCTCTGACCAAACACATAATAATGCTCTTACCTTTCCAGAACTGAAGCCCAAGTGGTCACTTACCTCTACGACCAGGGGTTAACATCGTTTCCTTTTAGTTTCATTTTATTCCAGGGTTGTTTGCTGGATCCACACCGACTTCATCTGCCTCCATCTTTATTCTCATTAGCACCAGTTCTATTATCCATCATGCATTGCAGTACGTCCAGGCGCAATATTTTTGATCATGTTTATTACTCAGTGACGGATACAATAAAAAATATAGTGAGGTAAAATAATAAAAAGACGCATAAGTAAAAGTTAAATTACAGACTTTAAAAAAGTAACTTTAAGTAAATGTAACTTGCTACTTTGAACCTCTGCCTGGTGATAACTTTATCTTCACTCTATCACAAGGCGTTCTGGTCGTCTGCCAGCAGAACCACCAGCAAAGTTCAGTAGTAAATCTTTTTAAACTGTGCCCAGATCAGTCTGTGACTGGACTTTATCCACAGGATCAAACAGATAGTATGTTCTCCCTCGGGGACGCCATGTTCATCACTGATATCTGCCTCATGTGTTGATTTTTTTCCCTTTCTGGCCTGAGGGACGAGAGTCGGTCATTAGTTCTCGAGTTACGCCTTTCTGTCACTTTGTATTCATTTAAATGAGACCAGACTTTCTCCACAATAATGTATTTTGTACTGCAGGGAGGTTTACATGTGTAGCAAAGCGTTGTATTCTGGGAGAACTGGGACTGTAGCAGCGTTCATGTTTGCCTACACACTGCTGGAGCTTCCCAAAGCAGAGCTAACCACAGTAAACGCGTGCAACATCCGCAAATAATCAGGATTATTTAAAGATTTATTCACTTTGTTTGAAATCTGTACTCCAGATGTAGCCAAAGGGTTGAATTACGACAAACCAATCTGGTTGACTTCAGAAAAGATGGGATCGCTTGCTGCTTAAGCCTTCTCCAAGGAGTCCAAACCTTCACCAATCTAGGAGGGGTAGACCACACCAGTCCAATTTAGTCCGCTTTGATCGAACTCTAATTTGTTTGCCCAGGAAGTCCGGTTCATTCTGGTAGGTGTGAAAGTGCAATCGGACCTAACAACTCTGGGTTACAGTCCAAAAACAGGAAACGGACTATAGGGCAGGGCATTCTGGGTAGTCAAAACAGCAAAAAAGGCTGCTGTGTTTGTTTCCATGTTGTTTGTAGAGTATTCTATGAGCTGCACTCCTAGTGAAAAAGCTTCACAGATTAATAAAAACGTAGTTTCTGTCATCCATTGCTCTTTGAGGAAGAAATATGTTCACAAACCTAGAAGAAAACTGAAACGACGCTGTGATAGTAGGCAGAGACGCCATGAAAAGTTAGCGCCCCCTGCTGTCCTGGTCGAGCAACGCTGAAAAAACAATGGGGAGCCTCAGTCTCCTCCCCTTCCGGTCGTCCCGTGGGTCCCCGACAATGAAAAAATAATGAATGGAAGCCAATGGATCATTAAAAGTAATGTTCTGTTTTTCTGAAAAAAAGAAAAGAAAAAAGAGTTATCATCTGGTCCTCTTTGTCTTACGTCCTGAATCACACATATGTTGTACTTCGATTTACATGATAACCAATGATGTACATTTCAACTGTGTTTGTCAAGTGATTTGGGATTTATTTGATTGTAAAAATTCACATTTAAAATACCTACAAATCAGAATTCAGAAGTCGCATATATGACGCCATTTGGCTAACGGGAGCTAGCACTAGCTATAGCACGTTAAACACTCACCTAGAGCTGGTAGAGCTTCTCCTCCATGCTGGCTCTCACTCCACCGACTGCTTTACCGCCGACATAGCTGCTACTTTCCACATGGTCAGATTTATAGAGGTTTTCTCCGTGTTTAATGCTCCTTTCTACGACCCTCGCTCTCCTTCTTCTTCTGCAGTTGTAGTCCGCTAAGTGTGTTCACACAAAACCTAAAGTAACTTTTGCCTCCGGTTGAAAATCAGCGTTTTCTCTGCATCAAAATCAGTTTTTAAAATTCACGGACATCATTTGTTCGATCGACGGCTAATTTCAAACTGGATCAGAAAATAACTTTTATCGGTCCATTGACTCTCATTCATTTTTTTCTTTTGGCCTTTGGGGACCCATGGACCAGAAGTAAAAGGCCGTGGCTTAGGCTCCCCATACTCGTCATTCAACCGTGCCACACGGCTGTGCAGGAGGCTGCGGCCGCAACACAGGGACAGACGTATGAGGTACAGATGCAAAAGTAGGTGGAAGTTCCCCAGAAAAGTGCAGTCAGTGGAGTGAGAGCCAGCATGGAGGAGAAGGTTTACAAGCTCTAGGTGAGTGTTTTACGTCCTATAGCTAGTGTTAGCTAGAGCTAGCCAAATGGCGTCATATACGCGACTTCTGATTTTGTAGGCATTTGAATTATGAATTTTTACAATCGAATAAATCCCAAATCCCTTGACAAACACAATTGAAACGTACATCGTTAGTTATCATTTAAATCGGAGTACAACATATGTGTGATTCAGGACGTAAGACAAAGCGGACCAGAAAAGAACTTTTATCGCTTCATTGACTTCAATTCATGTTTTTTTCAACCAGGGGAACCACGTGCCGACAGGACTTAGGCTCCCCACTGAAGAGGGAGTTTGATCATCTATGGGCCTGCAGACGGTACTCTGGTTCTGCCGGAGGTTTCTTCCTGTTGAAGGGGAGTTTTTTTCCTCCCCACTGTCGCTGCATGCTTGCTCAGTGTGAGGGATCCCTGTGGTTGAAAAGTCTGAGGCCCAAACAGTCTGACTCCTTAAACGGATAAAAAATTTTTAATGACTAGAATAGTTGTATAGATTCAAGATTCCTTGTGGTTTATTCTTGAGTTTAATATGAATATCTATATGTTGCATTGCGTTTGTTTGATCTTAGTTCCTATTTCTTTGTAGCCCTTGGTTGACAGTTTCTGGGTATTTATAGGATTTCTTTTTAACCCCTATTAGTGTCTGTGTTACCAGATCTACCAAGTAGCTTTCTGCTTTCGTCATTCAGTGTCAGATCATCAGGTTATTACCACCAGTTTGTTTCTTCATCTTCCTCTTGCGTTATTCTGGATTGCACCCTGCTTTTAAATTCCCTTTTTTAAGTAAAATGTTTTCTCCTGCCTGAATTCGGGTCCAGCACTTCGCCCTTCTACGACGTTGATTGTTTTTATGCGTTATTTGTTATGAAGCTTACTCTTGGCTTCTACTATTATTTCTCACCTTTATCTAGCAAAACCAGAGGAGAACTTCCTTTAAACGATGACACATCGTTTTGGAGTTGCATCACTTCCCCTCAGACTGTGTAAGTTCAGAGAAACAAAACCTTCCAAATTTTGTTTTCCTGTGACGCTTCGCAGTTCTGACGCAGTTTACTGAGATCATTAGCGTGTCATAAGGTCAGCGTAGAACGAACGCTGGTTTTCTGATTCGTTTATAGAGTTTTCTCTGTGTGAAACCGCTGATCCGGTTCAAAATAACCCGATCTTGGTGCGATAGAAACCTCTTTAAGGTGTTTGACAAGCCAGCGACTATAGACACGCCGTCTGAGTCGTGTGACATCCATCACTCGGAGGCGTTGAACCTTTTGACCCCAGCCATTTTTAGACGACCTCTTCAACTGTGAGCTGAAATAACTCGTCGCACCTGCGGATCCATCTGGTGACACGTGTTTATCGCAGACCAGCATGGCCAGAACAGGAGTTTTCATCTACAACATCAATGAATATTATGACGTAATAGCTATTACTGCTTAGATCTAATTTAAATTTTCAAAAAAATGGGCAGCAACATGAAATGACATTTTCAGAAAATATATTTCTGAGCCATGAATCATATAGGGAGACAGTAAAAAGCTGAGATACAAATTTTTGACTGGTTAATTCTCTTATTTAAGCAATTTGCTACTTGTGTAAGAAATAAAAGCGCCGCTAAACCTGTTTGAATGTGTTTTTTCCAGTTCTAAACAGTTTTGCTTTGTTTATGTTATGTCACTGTCAGAAAAGGGGGAAAAAATGCTACCGAACACGTTTGCTGGGAGAAAAAGAGAGAGAAAGAGCTGTTTGTCAATCTCATTTTAATCCTAAAATCCTGCTTTTTGCTCCTCTATGGCAGCAGGCTATCATGAAGCAGGCGAAGGTTAAATCGGCATCAGGGTCACGGCCTTTAGTAAAGTAGATGTTTCTATGGGAGCAGGTGTGTTTACAGGCTTTAAAAGGGGGCTCGCAACACCCTCTACCCACGATTTTATGCTTTTCAAACTGATTATTCCAACAGAAATGGTGATTCCTGGTTAAGATCAGGACTCACATTGTTCTGATTGTGCAAAAATAAAGACTGCAGACCTGACTGATATAGACTAGTTAATAATCATTGCCTCACTAGAGGGGGGTGTAACTGAACACAAAAATGACAGTTGGGTACATTTTCTGTACACTTTAAAGAAGAAAAATATATACAATATGCATATGACTTTTTTTATTTTAATCAGCATTAAATATGTAAACCTTTTACCTAAATTCCATCTAATTTGATATTATTATGTTCTTTTAATTAAAAAAGTTGAAAGTATAGAACTGACAGGTGATTTGATTGGATTTTTCCTTAAAATAAATAAAAATAGTACAAGCAGACATAGCCAGAGTAGAAAGCAATACAGCCACTTGAAAAACAAGCGAAAACAAGCTCAAATCACTTTGGAGTTGTTTGATTGACGCCTAGTTTCCACAGCTGCAGTTGAATGCAACATGTGCAGCTGTTTTCTCCAAATGCATGAGTTTGGTCTGATGGATGCTACTGGTAGCCATGTCGACGTCAGCTGGTTTTTCTCCAGTCATTCAGTTCCGACCAAAGACTGTTATGGAACCTATTGCTTATTGAAATATGCGTTCGTAGACGATGCGTTCGTAGACGATGCGTTCTGGTTCAGCCCATCATTCTTTTTGTACCGTAGCTGCAGAGTTTAGTGATAGCTGGGAGCCCTTTTTGGATTTCTTTTGTTGTCGCCTTTTTAAAGTTTTACCTGAGGAACGTAGCAACGCGTTCTGAGTTCTGCACATGAACATTATGCATGTGTTCAGGTAGAAAACAGCTCGATTTATTCGGTACGTTAACCAACGGGGCCGCACCAAAAAATATGCAATCCTGTGGGATTTCTTAGATAGAAAACTTTTAAACCGGTTACAATGTTTGCATGATTGAATTGAAATGACTTTTCTTGTAAATTGTCTTGAGATGAAATCTGTCGTGAACTGAAGTGAATAAATTCAGAACATGGTTTCATAATTATGTAAAACAAAAATCCCCTGGATTGACTTCAACTCGTGGTTTGAGACTTGAGCGCCGTTAATGATATTTATTTGATAAAATCGTTTGTAAAATAAGCCAGTATGGTCGGTACGGACTGCAGTTTAGCAATATATTATCACAGATTAGACTAACTGTGTAAAAGCAGAATAAATAAGATTTTTGAATTTATTTAGACGTCTGTAATCATTTCTCTTCAGAATTTGCTTAACGTATGATTCATATTTACATTTACATTACACATCTTTTCAATTAGATTTTTTTACCTGTTAAAATACATTTTAAAATCTATTTGATGATTTAGCTAAAGGACAAACTGTGCTGGATTTAACTTCCTAACGTCCGTAAAGGAGTGTTGCTGGCAAACTAGATGCTCTTAATTAAGAAAATGTTTAATTTCAGTCGGTGATTGCACTTGACCTTGTGAATAATTGAGGAACTAATCTTCCTCTTCATCTCGAACAGTTTATACCCCTAAACGTTTGTATTTTTGTCTATTTCCAGTGATTCTCCCACTGAGTGCTGCCCCTTACTCGTATTTTAATTCAGTTTCATTTTATTTCAAAACTGAAGGCTCTTACTGATTTGTCATATGTCTTGCATAAAAAAGTTTTTATTTCTAGTTTCTGTCCGCTTTTATGCTAAACACTCAGGACTCAGTAAAACAACACAACTAAGAGGTTATGTAAGCTCTTTGAAATGTTTAATAAATCAATATAAACACAAACTGAAAAATATTTTTGCCTTTTAAACATAAAATCACAAATCCCTGCAAATATCTTTATTTGCCTTTACCCGTTTCCCCCCCCCCCCCCCCTAAATTACATAAGGCGTCCTTCCTCTGTGGGGTAACCTTAATTGCCCCCTTTGCCTTGTTTGCACTCTGACGTGTGGATGGACCACTCTTGTTATTTAAAGTCCGTGTCAGAGCCGTGCACCGTGCTGTTCAGACACGAACACACATCTGCGGTCTCCGCCCTTTTCTCACTGCTAGTTCAGCGTTGCGACACGCTGCTTTGTGCAACTCGGCCTTATTCTTGCAAAGATAAACAGAACCTGGCTCAGGTTGTTGGAGTCAAGTGTTTGGCACCACTGCATCGTTACCTCACACCCGACGAAGGGCTATTAAAGGTTGTTGCCTTTGAAAATGGCAAATCACAAGCTACTAATGAATGTATGAATGAGATGTTGTTTATGGTGTCGGTCTAAGCTGCAGGCTTGTGGCAGCAAAATTTTGTAACATGTGAAATTTCACCCCAGTTGCTTCACCAGTTTAATCTTGTCATTTAAAACACAATTTTTTTTAAATACACAATTAAACTCGTACTATAGACACCTTTCTTTACAGAAAGACAATTTCTTTTCTGTTCTGCTATATATTTAAAGGCTAGCTGAATGTAATTTTTCTTTTTCAGAGCATTGTTTAAACTCTCTGATCCATTAATTATAATGCAGATTATAAAAAGTCTCCTAAACTCAGGCAGTTGGTCAATTTAGCATTTATTTCTTCAGGACTCTGTAAAAAACAAACAACAAAAAAACTATGGATGTTAAAGAAGAAATCAAGAACACAGACAGAAAACAGGATCAAATATAATGCTAGGTTTAGCTTATTTACTTCCGTTTAGCCAACATTAGCTCATCTATGCATATGTTTAGGTTAGCAAAGCTAGTTTACTCTGCTGGAGTTTAACCTACATTATTTTGTCTATTTAAGTTGAGTTTATTTAAACCAGCCTGCGGTGGTTGTATTATTTTATTCTGATTTAGCCGAATTCCTAGCTTTTATCTCTTCATAGCTTTATGTAGCTTCAGTCGGTTTGTGCTAGCTTGATTTAGCCATTATGAGCTTATTATTTTCGGTTTAGGAAAGTTTCATCCAGTTTCTTCTATGGCTTTTTAACCTCTTTTTGTGGCTGAGCTTGCTTTAATTTATTTGTCTTCAGCCTAATTTATATTTTCCCAATATTACTGTATCTTTGCTATGCTTTATCTAGCTAATTTTAGCTTGGTTTAGACCACCTTAGCTTAACAAGTTATCTTAAGATTCTTTATCCTATGTAGTATAGCTTTATTTAAATGAAGACTTTGTGTTTGATTATATTTGTTCAAATTAACCATCATCATATTGTTATTAGTTTAATTAGGCGTTTTACTTTTTAGCAACCCTAAGCCTAGCTCAGTTAGCTTAGTTTAGTTTAGCCTGACCTTATTTACATTTCGTTCATAAACTTCAGTTTATCCTCATCCTTGTTCATCTTTGCAAAATGTATCTTATCTTTACATACTATAGGCTATATTAGTTTACCTTATATTAGTTTAGCTCAACATAAACACGGCACATTTAATCTTTCTAACTCTTCCTGAGGAAACTATAATCACTAGCAGATCTAATTATCTTGTTCCTTATCTTTGATTTAATCCGTATACGTATTTTTTTTCCAGATTTTGTTAAATTTGTTCCTCATTTTAAACAGAATTCTGATATGAGATTCAAGATTTGTTGATTAACATATAACATTAAACCCGTTTAACTAGTACTAATTATTCTCTGGAGACTTGCAGTGGAAGATAAATATGAATATATATATATATATATATATATATATATATATATATATATGTATGTAAGAAGAGCTAAGTTTTGAGGTACAACTTTTGTCAATTTCAAAATTATGATTCAAGAATATTGTCTTTAACGTTGTGAATGGCTTTTAGGACCCATTAATATCCAGCAATCCTGATCATAAACATATTTAATCTGCTAAACAAGTAAACAGTTAGGCATCTCTGAAAAGAGAATAAACTGTAATAATTGTACATTTATTTCAAGGCCTTCGTTTCTTTGATGTACCACTATTTAGATTTAAAGCTTGGCCAAAGTGTGATTTGTCTTTTGTCTATTTAATAGAATCAGTCAAGGCTGAGTCACACTTCAATGTAGCAAACAGTGGGCAAAAAGTAGGATAGTACGAATAAGATTTCAGGAGATTCCTGGAGGAGAAACAACCCTGAACCCATTGTTGGTTTCGGCTGATGAAGCCCTGGACCAAAGGCCTGTAAGCGGTTATCTGAGCGTGTTGAAATGCAGCCCTAATCAATCAGGACCGATTTTACTGTCTGTCAGAAATTGGCACTTCCCATGAGAATATTAGTTTGATAGCAATAACTGCTGGAGCTGTGCCTGTGGAGATGATCCTGGTGGTGACTGGAGATCATGTCTGAACACCAGATATAGCTGGTTTCTGTATGAACTTTGTATCTAACCGGCTAAAAGATGCTGCTGCTGTCGACTGCAATATCAGAACATTCCTGTAGACAGAAACTCTGACAGGAACTGATCCATCCATCCATCCATTATTTATTCATCCATCCATTATGAATCCATCCATCCATCATTATTCGATCCATCTATCTGTCCATCCATGAATAATCCATCAATTTTTCATTCATCCATCTATCCATCATCCATCATTATTCCATCCATCCATCCATAAATAATCCATCCATCTTTAATCCATCCATCCATAAATAATCCAACCATCCATCCATCCATCCCTCTTTAATCCATCCATCCATCCATTATTATTCCATCCATCCATCCATTATTATTCCATCCATCCATCCATAAATAATCCAACCATCCATCCCTCTTTAATCCATCCATCCATTATTATTAATCCGTCCATCCATCCATTATTATTCCATCCATCCATTCATAAATAATCCTACCATCTTTAATCCATCCATAATTAATCCAACCATCCATCCATCCATCCATCCATAAATAATCCAACCATCCATCCATCCATCCATCCATCCCTCTTTAATCCATCCATCCATTATTATTAATCTATCTATCCATCCATCCATCCATAAATAATCCTTCCATCTTTAATCCATCCATCCATAAATAATCCAACCATCCATCCATCCATCCATCCATCCATAAATAATCCAACCATCCATCCATCCATCCATCCATCCATCCCTCTTTTATCCATCCATCCATTATTATTAATCTATCTATCCATCAATCCATCCATCCATCCCTCTTTAATCCATCCATCCATCCATCCATTATTATTCATCTATCCATCCATCCATAATTCATCCATCCATCTGGTAAAATTAAGATTTTTTTCAGGGTCGTATAGAATCTTTTTTTAATGAACATATATTAACCACTGGCTGTTTTTCTTGTGTTTTAAAAAAGAATTTCTGCTGAGAAAGAGCGTTCTCCGCATATGCTCCAAAATGATGGAATGAGCTCCCTCTTGAGATAAGCCAGTCTACTTCGCTTCATGTTTTTAAATCAAGTTTGAAAACATATTATTTTAGTTTAGCTTTTAATTAGCCTTATTGTCATTGTTAGCCTAGAGAGTAGAACAGTCCTATGTGTTCTCGAGCACTTGTACCATCTTTTTATTTTTATTCTGACTCTCGGCTACTTATCTGTTTTTATTGTGTTTTATTTACTCATGCTTCTAGCTTATGTTCTGCGCTTTGGTTGACCCCTGTTTTTTGTAAAGCGCATTACAATTAAAATGGTATGGTTTTGAATGAGAAAGTTCACGGTCATTTTCACTTCCTAGTTTAACTTTTTAATTTTAGTTTTTCACTTCTATTAATTGCCTCTTGTTGGCTGAGTTTCCAGTCTCTCTGCTCTTTCACCTCATTCCTCGTCAGCCCCTCTAAATCCAGAAGCTGACCTTTACCACCTGCTCACATGCTCCGAGTTTCTCACGTGCACCTGTCAGACTTCTCTGAAACGCTGCCAAATAAATCGCCTCTCCAGCACCATGCCTATGTCTTTATGCACGTTCATATTTACTGATTCACTCTGGAGAACATGCTTCAGAACATCATGTCTGACAACGGGAGGATTTCCTTTGAGATGTTGCAGAGTAAACCACAAGCACAACTGACATCTTTCAATCGGTTGAAGGATCTTTATTGGCCGAGCTTTGGATCTTGTTTCCCTCCGAGATTTGGTTTCCATTCCGGCTCCACCGAGTTGGGCTTCCTGCGACATTCTGTCCAGGACTTGTATGTCATCAACGTGTTGTGTGACTTTCAGCAGCGTATAATCACCTCCACCTCATTCTGCACCCGCTAGGCCTGGAGAATAATTCTGCCCGTGTTCTTTGTTTCAGGAAAGAGTCAAATATAAACTGCTGCAGATACAACCAACTTCACAGGATACATACTTAATAAATCAATATAATAAAACGATTTTGTGTTAAGATTTAACCTGAACCTCAGCAGGTTTTCCCGGAATGCACCTCATGACCAATACAGCAAATGCACAAATGCTTCATAGCGACAGAAAGATTTCACAAAGAAATATTTTAAAACGTTCAACAGCTTCGTATGCTGTGGTCATATTTTCTTTTAATAGAAACCATTTGATTCACTATAATTCAGCTTTAATATCTCAGTGATCAGAAAACTCATTCTTTAGGTCATTTCCAGCCTCTTCACACAGACGCAAGGACCAAACTACAAAAGGGGAGCCAACCCAGAAGTCACAATAATTGCAGTTCCCCACTTATCCACTAGTGGTGGGGTCCAGAAAGAAGCAAGTTCCCATTGACTCCCATGTTAAAAATGTTAACTTTAGTGTGAAGCTTCCTGGTGATAGGGGGAAGTAGCTAAATCACTGCAAGCAAACTGTATTTTTGTGTTGGAGTGACGAACTTTACCAACGGATGGTCATAATGGCCAGAAATTTCACAGTTTTCTACAACTACATCCAGGGTTTCTACAGGTTTCTTCAAGTTAAATCAAGTCTTTTTAAGACCATATTTATTAACAATTTATATCTGTTTCATGGCCTATTTCACAGGCCTACCGGTAGAGAAAATAAAAATCCTTCAACTTGTGTTATTCTATTTCTCAGGGAAATGAGGAATGTGTGAAAGACGAAAACAAGCCAAGCAGAGGTGTGAAAAAACACATAACATTTTCGCAGTTTGCCTAACAATGTTGTTTGTTAACATTGGTTAAGTTAATTTATGTATATTTTTATACGTTAATCTTCAATTACTGAAGATGTCACGTGTTTCGAGTATCTTCACCCAAGACTTTGTTGCATTCTCGTTTACTGGTTCCCCCACTCTATTTATGCTACATTATTTGATAAATAATAATCCTGGTTGACTAAAAAAAACTTTTGACGAAAAATGCAATACGACAAAGTTAAATACAGCAAAAATTTGAAGATTCAGAAAAATAAAACTCAAACTTTTTTAAAGTGTTTATTTGATATTATTTCTAAATGAATGCTCTTAGACTTTTTAAGACCCAGTGAACCTATTTGACTTCCCTTCTATAAAGTCCATAAAAATTGTTACCCTTATTTTATTGAGTATAGTATTATAGTATTAGCAACATATTCTACTTAAGTCAGAATAAATCATACATAACAATTCTAGTTTTACTGTCAAAATGTATTTATTGTAACCAACTTATCAATAACAACTTTTCCAAACTGTTGTTGGGAAATGTTGGTTTTACTTGAATGTTGCGACCAGTTCTTCAGATTCTGGAAAACAATAAGAAAAAAAATTCAGTTAAACTCAGCTCAAACCGGAAAGTTATCCGGGTTAGTAAAAAACCATATTTAATGTCAGAAATAAGGGTTAGGTTGTAAAAACAAACAAACAAACAAGAAAAAATTGGGTCACAAGTCTTAATTGTGCCAAATCCTACCTCCTCCCCGGCAAGCTAACGGCGGCTAACTAGCACCTTTTTACAACGTATTCCTCAACAATGTCAGCTAAAATATGAGTCTGCAAAAAGGAGGACTGATGATTCATGTTTGCAGTATTTCTAGACTAGGACTGCAAGTTTAGGCCCCTTATAGACGGCTCCGACGGACTTATAAGTTAGCTAAGTTACTTTGAAGACATTAGCTAGCTAATAGTTAGCTTAAAGCTGAGAACAAAGAAGGCTGCGAAAATTTAGAGTTAAGCCATCTTTCTGTAGTTTTATTTTAATCAACTTCTTACAATATACATTTAAGAAATTTTATTTTTTATGCTGAAAAAGCTCATGTTTTTTTAGGTAATACTAACAATCCTCCTGAATCTTTTCTTAGAGTGAACAATATAGTCGTCGTTATATTTCTGTACCCGAGTCAGAACTAGGTACGTGACCTCAGAGACAGATTCGTCGATATGCTATGTTCAAGGTGACATTATTCCATCCAAGCATCCTAAAGATGCTTTAAACACATCGTTCTCGCAACAGAAATAACTCCCGCAGCATTCCAGAGCAGCGCAAGGTCTTCAGATCTTTCTTAGAAAGTACAGGGGACAGAACGTTGGAACCTGTTGTCTTCGTCTGCGCAGCTGCAGACGGGTCGAACATACAGGCACGCCAGGACAGCAGCAGAACAAGGAGGACAGCGTCCCTCTTCTGTTATTGTCTGTTGGTTTTGTGCACGAAATACACAAGTGGAGAGGAAAAAGAAACGCACGCAACAGCACCAAAATAGAAAATGAATCTCAGCACATGTGTGACACTGACGCACTGCGGAGACACCTATATAGGACAAAGAATATAGTGGGAGGCATAGCAGGACGGTGTTTTACATGAAACATGGTGAAATGAAACGTTAGGGCAAACAGAGCATGTAGAACAGATGTCTGAGTCCAGATCGAGGACATGTGTCCTGCAGGTGTCCACTAGAGCTGAAGTATGTCCCTGAATCCTGCTGATTCCTTCATTTTAAACCAGGTCCAAACGGTCCTCGATGATTAGTTGGACCCCAGTAATGAGGAATAGTTTAGATTCAGGGAACTGAGATGTGCTTCATCAACAAAGAGATGTTGAAGTGTGTCAGTTTTAAGGGAAAGGTACTGATATTCACCTGTTCAAACATAAATAGTAGTAACTAGACCGAAAGGCAACGCACATTTCTACAACGGAGTATTAGAGCCATTGTAAACAAAACAAAAATATTTTGGGAGTACATTTCCAACCAATAAACTCAGAAATTTTGAGATTAAAGGGACATATGTCCCAGAAAAAAAACTAAAATTCTCAATTGTCAAAAAGTAGCAGAATTATGAGTAAAAACTCTGTCACAAAAGTCATAAAATTATGAGTTATAAGACAGAAATTCTGAAATCAATTTCTTATATTTTCTAGGGGGAAAAAGGTGTAATTCTCTGATTTAAAAAAGAAGAATTCTTGCAAGAAACAAAACTAAGAAGTTTCTATGATTAAAGGCAATATATGTTGTTTGTATTTTCTGACTTTACAATGTCAGAAATATCTTTGTTTAGATATTGGAAAAGTTTGCCTTTAATCATAGAAATGTCTAAATGCCACATCAGTTCTCTTTCCTAACCATTATTATTGACATGTTGGTTTATACTTACATGAATAAGTTGTCAGTGGGAATTTTCCTGGGGTGTCAGCTTGCGTGGCATAGAGTACAAACGCACAGTGTTTTATGTTGATTTATGCATATTGGTTCATTGTATAGCTTCAGTACATTTCATAGTGAATTACAGCTGTGTTGAAATGCGCATAATTCAGTTAAAGTGATGTTTATAGACGTAAATTAGCGCTAAGTCATTAGCAGAAGTAGCGGCGACGTACCTTCACAATAAGAGCATTCATTCCTAATGCTAATATTGATAATGCAGAGAGTTTTATCTAAGTGTTTAACTTTTTAGTAAATAGTAAACTGTGACATTCGATTACACAGTCTATATATTAAATTTAATTTATTTGATATTTAACAAAGACTGGTGATATCCAAATGTTATAGGTCCGATATCATGCTGTTTTACAGCTTTCAATATCTTGGATAGACACATAAATGGAAAAATATTAGCATTGGTGGTATATAGTATTAATTTGCCCTGAAATATAACATATCCAGGAGTTACACTTTTTTGTGAAAAAGCTTTTGTGAAAAGTAGCAATGTTTTCATTTGTGATTGTATTTTATTTTTTACCAATCACTTAAATTGTTTGAAATGCATGCAGAGTTACACAAACCTAAGTAAAATAAAATTACTTTAAATGTATTTTTAACAGATGAAAACTGTCAAATGTGACCAGCTCAGATTGGGTTTGTTTTTATTTTAGTGCTAGATTCCAAGATGCACCTTTTCCCCTTTTAGCCCCCCTCTTCATTAAACCCTTTGATGCCACCCTAGTCAGCACAATTAAACATTTAGGAATAATCACTTATTAATCATTCTAAAAACTCACAGGAGTCTCTGTGTTATAGAGTGGGAAAGTATTTTTACTTACTTTGGTCCCAGGACAGCATTGAGTCTGTTGATTTTGAAGCTGTAACTTATGAAAAAATTTGACCAGCTGCACTCTCGGGCCAAGAGCTCGAAAAAGATCCTTGATCTGCTGCCGAAGTTACCATCAGACGGTTGAAATGAAAGGAAACTAGACTTGAGGTCGGTTGAAACAGTTTTTAATCCTAAATAACTCGGAAGATATTGAAAGTAATTGAAACCACAGATTCTGTCAGTCACATAAAGACTGTTCTGAAAACTTGCAGCTGGCTGCTGAGACGTGCGTCACTAATTACAGCTGATCGTTATCCTCATTGGACATCTACGAATCACGTAGGGAACCTATTTTGAATTCAAAACAGCACATTTCGCTAACAGGTGAAGAATTTTCATGTCATGAATGAGGAAACTTTACCCCATAGCACCTTCTTTGGCAAAATGGAAATGAAACATGTTTTATTCTCTATCCTTCTCACATAAGAAACAGGGAGTGTGTGCACAACGCCATAAGGTATCGGCAGAATTTTGGAAGAATGGTGGCTCTGGGAGATTTTCGGGAGGGGCACTGAAATTCGGGACTCTCCCGCTAAAATCCAGAGGGTTGGCAAGTATGCCCAGAAGTAAGACGTTCGGTTTCATGACGTAGCCTTGAGCCTCGGTCTGACTGCAACAAAGCAGCATGGGAAACATTATAAGCCATGTTTTATTTTTATTTTTTTTATTTTTTACGTGTCCTGTCTAGCAGTGTGCTACTCAGAATTGGTGTCTGAGTACCAAGTACAAGCCCAACAGTTTTACTTTCCCAAGCAGAGTATTACAGCTTCGCTGTAGTACGCCACTTGATGTATATGTATGAAAAATCTTTATTAGTGATTACTGTGGGTTCAATTTCCTGACGTCATGGACATTAAACTGAGACAAGAAGGGAGAAAGGAAGAAGGTGAAGAAAAGAAACCGGACCAGCAGAGGCGCGAACCGACGACACAAGACAGGGAGGCAAACAAAGAACACAAGAAAACATCCCAGTCCTCCACCTCTGCCGGACGGCAGAGAAACAGTAATACAAAACAAAAACAACAAACTGTACAGAACCAAACCAATAGTTCGGATCTAGTAGAATAAACTAAGAATTACACATTCACTACACACAAGCATTGATTAATGAACATAATACAAATGTTTCTGGTAAGCTCCTGTGAACAACTAACTAATGATGATAACCTCAGCTTAAGATATGTCCGTCCTCACCAATGTCCCCACACCTATGTGTGTGCGAGCATGCAGGTCGGAATAAGGTTTCCCCATGCAAGTGATTGATAGCTGGTGTAAGGAACCGTCAATCCGTCCTACAGGAATCGACACAGACATGGAGGAGGCAAGAGATGTATGCATCCAGGGTCCCACAGAGTACAGAGTCCACAGGCGGATCAGCGCAGGGTCGATCACCCGCCAAGAGGGGAACAGATGGAAGCCCCAGGGGAACACCCACCAGCCGCAATGCTGGGGCCCGAGAGATCGCAGTGACGAGCCCACGGGCTCCGCCGGTAACCGGCTACGCCAGGGCGGGCCCGGATCAGGAACCGGAGGCCACGGGGACCAGGGGCACCCCGCCCCCCAGCGGGGCCCCAACCAGGGACCAGCCGACAAGGGCCCCCCGCCGCCGCCGCAGGCAAGGAGGATCCGCAGCCAACCGACGGACAACACACGCCGCCGCCACCCCGGACCAATACCCACCGCCAACAACCCGGCCCGCCTCCACACACCCACACGCCAGGGAGCCACAGCAAGAGCCACAGCGGATGTACGCCCTCCCCAGGCCGCGCCCAGCCGGCACCTGGACATCCAGATCTTCCAGCTCCCGGGTCCAGATCCCGCCCCACGTAGGGCGCCAAGATCAGGGGCCCAGCCAATGCCGGACAGCCCCACCAGGTGAACAGACCAGCCAGCAGAAGTCCTGGAACCGGCAGGAGGACTGGGCGCCAGGCACGGTCCCACCGATCCACCGGACGGCACCAACCTGTTCTACAACCCCTGCACCCCCAGAAGAGGTGCCCCAGTCAATCCAAGGAGGACGTCGGCCCGAAACAAGCCATGTTTTAGCTACTATTTATATTTAAATTAAAGGCTTATTTTGATGCTCTTTATACCTTCAACATTTTATGAAATGCTATTATATTAATGGCTCAGACCTTTGGTTTATGTTTTGAGTAAACACAAGGTCGATAAAGCTGATTTCAGCAGCTAAAGCTACCAGTTTCTAACCGATAGGAGCATTGGCGGAGCCCAAACCAGTGGAGCCCAGTTAAGTGACTGGGTGCTGAAGCCCACAGATCTTTTCAGCCCCGTTTGTATTTTTAAAACTTTCGCATTTCTGAGAATGAGGTTGAGAACCGGGTAAAAGAGTTCGGCCGGGAACATATACTTGCTTTTAATTACGCCTACGCATGCTTATCATGGCTGCCTCCGTTTAGTTTCAAGCGTGGTTTCTACACGTCCTCTGAAATTAATGCAACGAGTCCATACGAGTCAACATGACCGATACCGCTAGGGGGATTTATGGAGCGGTATTTGACCGGCTGTACGTACACAAAGTCAACGGCGGCAAAAGCAGTAGGAAAACAAGCAGGAATAGCGGTAAATATGGTTTTACATTCCTTCTACGACACGGCTGCTGTCTTTTTCTGTCGTAATCTGAAGATTAACCATCTGATCATTAGCAAGTACGTAAGCAAGTATGTCCCCAAGACCAAGCCTGCTGCTTGTGTCAACGCCACGTTACGCAGAGTTAAAAAGACAGTCCGCTTTGGTTCTGGCCAAGGTTCGGAAAGCAAACATCGGTGGATTGACGGTCACATAAAAACCTGTGGTAGCTGGTTAGATGCGGGATTCCGGAGAGAAATCCCAGCCATTTATGACGATTTGGCTGTTCTTTAGGAATGTTGAATAAAGTCCTGTAATCCTCGCAGCCAAACGGGCCGTTTCGCCAAGACATCTTAAAAAAGTAAAATACTACAAAAACTGTGTTTTTAGCTGCGAGAGTCTGAAGCAGCGGGTGCGATTAATCTGCACGGGCGGCGCGGACACGTCGGGCACTTCGTAGTTCGACGGCGTTCTGTAAAGATTCGTCACCATAATAGGAGTCAGTCGCAGCTGCTCAGAGTACAGGATTCAGGAGGATTAATGAAAAATACGTAAATTAAGCCAAAAACCACTCTGGCAGGCTTTCTTTATGAGAAAATTGTTCTACAACATGGTTGAAAGCTCCAAAAAGTTGATTTTGCATGATATAGAACCTTTACGTTTATTCGTATATTATGGTTAGCTCTACCTTGGTTGTATTTGTTGTTTTTCATTTGAGACCACTCATACATTGTGAATGTGATTGTGGAGTTCAAATAATAAAATTCCAATGATTTCTCCTATATTTCTTTTTTTTTTTTAAAAGATTGACGACATCTGAATTTGTTATCTATTTACAATGAAGATTGTAGTTTTTTCGGTTGTGTTTAGGAATGGTGATTATTTGTGATTATTTCACAGCTACCCTGTGATTAATTAAATAAAAATGTGAAATAATTTTACAGCTTTTAAAAACAATAAAAATATCATAGGAGCTTTTTGGACAAACTTTGTATGTTTTCCATTCTTTAAGCACTTTGAAGCACCGTTTAAGCACCGGTACCATTTCAAAAATACCAGTTTGGCAACAGTATTGAATAAAACCTAAATGATACCCATCCCTAGTTAGTTTTAGCAGGTTTTGTTCTCTCCTCTCCCCAGTGGGACTCACACAGTCGCAGGTGAATCAGCCCAGACTGCGAAGAGACACACCCAAACTCTGATTGACTCTCATTATATTCCAACTCTATTTCTTACCAAACTGGAAGTGAAGGATCCGTTTTAAGATGTCACTTTTACGGGAAATCCTACAGACAAATAAGAGGGTTGTGGTGCATCTTTGTATCTCTAAGTTGTTCTCTGTGTTTGTTACTGATCAACAGACTCTTCTCCCTGCTCCCAGAACCAAGAACGGAATCACCGATCCGTCATTCACATGTTCGGACAGATCACCTCGAGGGAGTAGGTTAGCACAATCATCCCAGCGTGATTGTAAAACCTGCAGAGGTTCATACCTGTGAGCGAACACGCCCTCCTCTCCATAGTGGTTTATCATTTAAACGCCTTGAACTTTATGTGTAGGAACATCGTGTTTATGCACGACTGACGGCCGGCGTTAGGAATAAACTTACCTGGAATAAACAGGACTTAAATTTACCTTAAAGTATATATAAAAGAATAAATAATTCCTGATTAATCCGAGCCTGTTTGGGGTCGCTATTAAATTGTGTTAATTTGATGAGTCTTCTGAAGGTCTGTTGTCTCTGTCTCCTCAGAAAGACTCTCTGTCGGTCCGGCTCACGTGGATCATTTTCAGACAGTGAGTTCGTGTCGCTGTGACCGAACAAGGCCCCATTTATTTTTCAGAAAAGCAACAAGCAGCTCAGGCATGCGTATGAATCCGAGGTTCTGCAGCCAGAGCAGCTCCTCGTTTTTATTTTTTACTTCTTTGGACCATCGACGATGGAAAACTCTCACAAACTCCCAGTTTGTTAAAAGAAATGTCAAAAACATTTAAAAATTGAACACACGACTAATAAAAGGGACTTTAAGTAGCACTGTAATGTTGCTTAAATACTATTTTCAAATTATGAAATAGTCAAAAACTAAATTTTAAAGTAAAAAATAGTTTAACAAGAAATACAATAAATGCCTTATAATAAAGATGACAAAAGGAAATATTAAATTTAAATAACAAAAAATAAATAACTATTTTAATGAAAAATCATAAAAATTCAAAATGTCAGAATCAACAAATTTGTATGTATATATATGAAATTATGTTTAACATAAATATTTTTTGTTTTGTATTTATGAAATATATTTGTAAAATGAAATAAATGTTTTACATGTATGTTAGATTATATTATAATATATTTATATAGTCATATATGGAGACATAAATAAACAAATTAAAATATTAAAATAATTAAAATTTAAAACATACACAACAAAACACAAAAGAAAAGTTAAAATAAATACATGACACAATGTGTGTGATATATGTGGTATTACATAATTAAATAGCAAATATTAATGGCATAAATATTTAAATTATTTAAAAAAATATAACATTAATATATAAATAAATTGAAGGCCAGTTATATATAGATAGATACATGCATAAGAAGTAAAAAAATAATATTAATCAAACATTACTGGTAATAACTATGAATGAAATAATTGTAATATATAATTTGAGCTTTAAATTTTGACTTTTGGAATCTTATTTCAGTGTAATGACCACCAGTTTGGTTTTAGTTTGATTGTTGTTGTTGCTGCTGTTTTTTGTTTCATGTTGACAACAGAAACTGAACTTCTAACAACCCGGTAATCGCTGGCAGAGCCACAGTGGGAGCACAATCATCCCAGTATGACTGGAACCACAGTCAGAAAAACCAGTTAATGCCTGTTTGGATGTTTTAAGTCGCTCTAATCGTTTGAGGCTGGAGAACCAATCAGCAAAATCTCCTCAAAAGCAAAATATGAAGCCTTTTTTTTTGCTGTGTTTGGATGTTATGTAACTTATTAAAGCGGTGTGTTGGAATCAAATCTCATTTCTTTCTTTTTTTATGTGTTTGAATTGAGTCATTCAACATGTGGACAGATTTAACTGGAGGAGGGACAACAAGAGCTGGGAGTGATTGTTCATCCTAATGTAAGTAGGTCAGTGGTATAAATAAATTGTGAGGCCTAGCTGCAGCTGCTGGAATGCACGGCTGGATGTGAGCAAGGTTGCAGTGAGGTCACAGATCTGAATATCTCCCCAGCGTTGTCGCCTCCTATCAGCCTCCTCTCTCTCGGCCGTCTTTCAGCACTCCGCTGGAAGCCCTCCGGCTCCTCTCCAGCTGATGTGGGGCCGGCGTGACGGAACCGGCGGCTTCGCGTTACAGCTGCAGGAGGACCCTCCCTGCGGGGATACGGGAACGACGGGAATAGCAGCGCTGCACGGCGAGGAAACGAACCGAGGAACTGCTAACATGGTGTCCACACGTAGGGGAAATTATTTAGAGGCCGCAGCTGTGTTGATTACGGTTTATTACACCCTGAGAATGATCGCCTCATTATTTAGATCTATAACTAGGGGACGGATAGGAGCAGGAGGAATGCAGGAGAGGAGGAAAAGTCATCATGGCTCAAATAAATACACCAAAAATTGATTGCATCGTTCATAACGACTCGTCTCCTTTATCAGAACAAATCAAGAGAAAAAAAATACTGAATATGGATTTAGTTTTCAGTTTTAAAACCGATCAGAGAGCCTGCAGGCCTAAACGACTGGCTGATTGTGTGGAACAACAGGAAAAGAGCCGGCCCAAACCACAAGCAAACTAAGCGGTTGCTTAGGGCCTCACCCCCCAAACCCATCCAGGCCAGAGACTAAAGATGTTAAAAATGATAAGAAAACGTGAATATTACTTCATTTGATTTAATTTCGTTTTACTGTCGATTTTGTTTTTTGTAAATCTGTAATTATTTGTAATTATTTCATTGATAATTTTTAAAATAAACTGCCAGACTATGTTTTACCACCACAGATCCGCCAGGTTTTACAGTCTTTCGGCGGCGTGATAATTGTGTTTTACGTCCAAATCGGCATGGAAATAAAGACGCGGTTAAAAGGCGTTCGTAATGCAGTAAAAAAACCAACTTCCAATTCTTTGGCCTAACAAAATATTTTATGTTTAGAAAACACAAAAAGGAAATTTGTATTCATACTGAGGCATTAACATGAGTAAGTCCAACAAACCGAAGAAGTTGTGAACTTCAACGTATATATTTTTTTTTTGAGTCATCAGGAGTTAAAATGTAAATTGAGCTTCATTACAACCAGATAAAGTTCATCCAACATCAATTCTTCTGTTGTGAAATGCAGGAAATAAAACTTCCATAGCTGTTTTCACAGTGTAAAAAAAGAAAACTTCATTTTTATTTTTGGTATGAAAAACAATTTTTGGTTGTGAAAACGTGAAAAACTATCTTTTACAGATTAGGGGCAATAATATGTTGTAACATTATTTAGTGAGTTGTCGGTGCTTCCACCTCTATGTTTTAGGTCATTGCTAAAAGAAAAAGTGGCGTTACCTTTCATACTTTTATTGCGACATGCAGGAAGACCCACTGTTTTAATTGGCTTTTGAGTCATCGGCTACGTGTGTAACCTGGATGAGGAGGTAGATTTTGCTCTTATTCAATTACATGAAAAGGGTTTTGCAAACTCTTGTGAGCATAAATTGTTGAACATTAGGGTAAAACCACTAAAAATAAGTAGAATATAAGTTACAATACTTTGACTTACGTTACCAGTAAAGATCTACAGGCGATTGTGGCTCGGTGGGTGGAGCAGTTTGCTTGTAATCAGAGGGTATTAGGTTCAATTCCAGCTTCTGTCTTCTATTTACTTAACCCCAAGTTGCCTACTGTATGGCAGCATCCATGTTTTCCCCTTTAGAAAGTATAAAGTGCTTTGAATTTTCAGAATGAAGAAAGAGTAGTTTAGCAAACGTAACAAAATGAGGCAACCAGCTGCATCTACATCAAGAGGGAAAATTAAAGTTCAAATAGTGAGTTACGCAAAAATAAAACTACATTTTAGACTAATTCACACAGTTGAAGCAATCTGTTGAAACAAGTTTGTTCAAATTTATCAAATATAGTTTCTAACTTAACAACATAAGCTGTTTCAGCAATAAGACATGAGTAGACCTGACTAACCATCTTCAGTATATTGAATTTAAAATTCTTCTTTGATTTATTTATTTTTGGTTCACACATTGTAAAAACATTAGTTTACTCAAAAAAGCTTTGCAGCTGGTTGCCTTATTTTTTTAAAAGTTCAGTCAACTTTCCTTTTTTTAGAGCGTACTTTATTTTAAATGTAACGACGTTGGATTAAAAGTTACTTTATTAGTTACTTTCAGCAGCTGCCAGTAACACTCCCCACTGTCTCGACATAAAAACAATAATACGTTTTGTCGATATTCACTTTATTAGCGTTGCATTTTAATAGTAAGACTAGAAATAATGTTTTTTAACCTCACGTTGACACGTACTACTGGAGAGCTCCACTAGGGGCACTGGTTCCCAAACTTTCCAGTTTCTGACCCACAAAATAAAGATTCAAGAGGCCTGAGACACAACTCTTTCTGGAACATACAATTAACTTAAAAGCGGTAAAATGGCAATGTAACCAACATCAACAGCCAATATATCAACCACTATATTTTGCTTCTTTTTCATTAAAGTCATGTTTTCCATCTTTCATTTGATTTATAAAATCAATAAATCATTGCCATTTCTAGTATTGACATTATTTTTCACACACTTCCCTGTTTGTGACCCCAAGTACGGGTCCCAACACCAACTTCAGGAACTGCTGCACTAGGGGGCAGAGTACAGAACTCAGACTCCAGACTTGCAGCCGGGTAGAAACAAAACCAACATGGCGGCCGTAAAGGAGATAATCAGCTGGTTATTTTTCAGGATACGGCAGAAAAAGGCGGCAGCAGTGTTGTAGAGGGTATGTAAGATTTCAGATTTACTGCTACTTTTGCTTGTTTTCCTGCTGCCCTTTTCCACCATTGAACCAGTGTACTAACTATATATGTGTTTAAGGGAATTATAAAAAAATACTAAAGTAACTTGTCCGCGTTGGACCTGGAAACCATCTGGAGCTCAATCTAACCAGAAGTATCTTGTGGAAACTGGGGAAAGACAACAAGCCTCCGCCATGTTGGAAACCGCTGGAGGTTCTTAAAGAGTTGAAGCTTCTATCGAAGCCAAAGGAGCAGCAACAAAGTGCAGACTGGGATGGTTTTTGGTTCATAAAGTATGAGGTGGTGCATAAAACGCTGCATGGATTCTGACCCCTTCAGCTCAGAATTGGTTCACATGCAGATAAGACCACCGACACAAACTTCTAGAAATGGTTCAGATTTAGGTTATCCAGTGTCTCTGATAAGGTATCTTTTTCAGTCACCCACTCCCGTTTTATCGACGTATTTCGTCATCACCACCTGGTTTTCTTATCGGCGCTCTGGCCTCGGCTTCTTCTACTCGTTTTTATCTCCAGAGCAGCTTTCTACATGTTGTAGCTGCAAAGGGCAGAAAGAGTCGGACAGACAGTTTGTCAAAGCTGCTCATGGGATGTTGGGGGTGTTGGACCGTCTGAAACTGGAAACCAGTAGGAGTAGGTACAGATTAAAGGTGTTCTTAAAGGGCCAGTGTCCTGCAAGATTCACACGTCCCAAAGCCAACATCAGAATCAAATGACTTATTTGGGGTCAAAACAGGATCAGGTCAACATAGGGCTGGGCAATTAATCGAATTTTAATCGAAATGGTGATATTAAAAAGCTTGATCACGATATTCACGTGGTGATATTTAATCAGTACGCAAATAATTACCAATCCAGTCTAAGCGCTGCCTTTTTTTCAAGCTAACCAGCCAATCAAGTCGCAGAAAAAACATGCAGAACTGAGAAGCAGGAGGTAAAACCAAGAGTTTACAAATGGTGACGAATTTTGAAGGGCAATGGACGATAGGGAAGACAATAAAGATGACCAAACTGTTGATACCGATGAGAGTAAGCAGTTAGCGTTAGCACGAAGTTTTAAGTGATGTGTTGTTAGCAATACAACCCGAGCGGGAAGTACGATCTGTATGCAACATTAATAGTGAATATTTTATTTATCTATATTTAATGGTTTTTATTATTGTTTTAATCAGATGAAAATCGAACTGAAAATCGAGATCCTTCAATATAGTGAAAATATTCACGATTAATTTAATTTTTGCGATCGCCCAGCTCTAGTTCAATGTGAATTTAAAAAATGTTTTTTTGTAAACACTAAAAATAGAAATTGTAAATAAAAAAAAAAAGGATTTTGTGAACTTGAATTAAAAATAATAATTATTGTAAGCATAAAATAGTAAATCAGTGGTTTCAAACTCGTCCTGCAACCTTTAGGTTATTTCCTGTTCCAAAACCCCATGAATCAAAGGGTTAAACTGCTACCTTAGCAAGCGTTTAGGTCCTATGGGGTCCTGTTGATGTCCTAATTATTTGATTCAGGTGTCTTTAAACAGAGACGTGTCTAAAATTGGCAGGAATAGAGTTTGGCACCATGCCTTGAAGAAAATGACTCCAAAAATAAAAATCAGGACTACTTCAAGTAATCAATTGTGCTTTACTCGTAAATAAAACAAATAATAATAATTTTACATATTTTTTTAAACGGTTTTTACAGTTTTCTTTTCATTTCAGACTTTTCGTTTTCAGAGTCGAACCCAAATTTTACTTGGGGTGGGGCTTAGAGTCCATTGTCTACCTAGGACATGACGGACAGATGTTTGTTCAATGTAGCACTTCTGTTTTTGGGGACATTAAATAACATGACCCTGCCTCTGCTGATGTGGCTAAACAAACGCCGGGATGGCGGACGATCTGCACCAGGTGTTGTTTCGTGATCAGTAGTCGTTTATGCAGGTACAGAAAAGTAGGTCAGCCTAACCTCTGAGACGCGCAGCATAATAGGCTCTAATCCCACCCTCATGTAAAATCAGAATCAGTGAAAACGGCGTGTAGCTACATAATCAGCTTCAGAATAATCTAACTTCTAATTTTTTAAAGCGTTGGGTATGCAGTGGCCATGTTGTTATATTTACACTGTTTCTATATTTTTTATTCGCCCTGGATCCTTTTTTCCAAGCTGTTTATGTTCAAAACTGGCTGAAGACACACTGTGAAAGCTATAAATAACCTTAATTCCAATGATTTTTTGTTAGTCCCACTTAAAAGAAAAAAATATCTCTGGCTACACCGCTGCTCTGTAGATTCATTGACTTCAAATAGTTTGAGTGAATATCTTCTAACCCTTCCCAGATTGAGGGGATTAAGGGTTTGGGAGATTAAAGGATAAACTCTGTGAGGTCATTGTTGATGTGTTTCTATATTGGCATTATATTGGCATTATGCTAACACACGTGTTTAAATGCTCCAGAGCCAACAGCCATAATCCATGCATTTGCTAAGCAGCACCAAACCGCTACTTTCCACTCTGAATCCAGGAGCGATGGTGCATTTAGTTGTTCACATTTACCATTCTGGACCATCACTGAAAGATTCTTTAGCCCATCTTTGTTCATTCTTTACCAACCTGAATCACCATTTTCCTCCCCACAGGTTTTCATGTCATCCCATCCTACTTTTTATCCATTAACCTTTATTAGTTTCTTGTTTGTGGTTGTTTTTTTTTTCAACAATTACAAAAAACAGCAATGAAAATCATAAAATCCCATATATAATTTGGTTAAATTGTATTTTATCTTGTACGGACTTTGCTTTGGACTATGGAGCTCCGTCATTGACAGACTGCTGCATCCTCGGCGCACAAGAGAACGTTATCGTAAGTCCTTCCTCCCAGCAGTGTGTAGTTTATCAGCCTTTGTCGTCTTTGTAACGACTACAGCAAAATCTAAAAAGCATTTCGATAATATCTATGTGCAATAAAAGGATAAAAACAATAACATATGGGTATAAATACGTAACTATAAAAGACAGCAAACTAACAACAAACATCGGAGGAGCTGCAGTGGTCCCTGCATGAATTTAATTGGTTTGTTCTTGTTTGTATTGATCTGAAGTGTCTACCAGAGGGCAACAGGTTAGAAATACTGACAATAAAAAGCAAAATCCCAGGGTTTGATGGTGTCCTTTGAGATGTTAGTGGCTCTCAGCAAGGCGGGAGTTATAAATGGTGGTCGGGGAGTGCAGTCTTTTTATATCAGCGTGGAATGCCAAACGGTCACAGCGTAGGTCAGAAGGTTCGTTGCTGGTAGAACGTCATCTGCACCTGTGTGTCTAATTGTTCCCTCCTCTTTTTTTTTATGCAAATCCACATTTTGTAAATATTTTTAAACAATCCTGCTCAGTTGCACATTTCTTCAATGTGAATATGCTATTTTAAATAACTGTGTAGTATTCTTGTGTTGTAATTTTGCCCTTAATATAAATTATTTAATTTAATATATTTAATATACTTAATTCTGCTTTTTTAATGTATTTAATTGTTTTAATCGTGTGTGAATACGTCAATTTGCTGCAGTTACGTCTGAATTTATCCCAGCCAAGGAAAATAAAGTTAATTTCTATTCTCCTCTAACATACGAGAGGAACCTCCTGATCATAGAACAGCACAAAAAATATGGGAAGTTTAAGTTGTAGACTGTCAAAGTGGGTAACAATTGTTACCTTGACTGGTCCAAAATAACCCAGTTATGATCTGAAATATTGCGTACTATTTTACAAGTCTGAAAAGAGCACAAACTACCAAGGTACCATGTGACACTTTTCTGTAGGGTAATGGTTACAGATAGCTAACAATGTATGGTCCTTGGCTGTAGTTTCTTTATGATTTTTGCCTCTGACCTTAAACTGACACAACTAAAACCCAAACAGCTCCCGTTGCGTCTGTGTACACTCTTATGTTTACAGGCCTGCAGGCTGAGCACCACCAGGGGTGTTTATCGTCAAACAGACCTGCAGCTCCCATCGACCCGACGGAGCTGACCGAGCCGGCGTGGAAAAACCCTCAGACGCCTCCTCGCCGCCTCATCGACGCGAGCAGATAGCCGAGGGAGTATCATTGATCAGGACTGATGTGTTCCCTTCTTATCACCCAAACCTGAGCACCTAAATCAGTCACAGGGCGGTGGGGTGATCCCAGCGTTGACCTCTGACCTGCAGTCAGCAGACGGCGATATGTGACTGCCAGCAGTTTGCCTGAAGCCTACCCCTTGGGAGCAGAATCTATGTATCATTTATTGTTTTTGTTTTTGATGGACAAACAAAGATGCAGAAATGAAAATGTGTTGGTTTTTACTTACTTAAAAAAAAAATCTGGAAACAAAAAACCCCCAGAAAAAGGTTGTATTTTTCATAAACATTTGAACCGACAGAACAGAAGCTGCTATCGAATCAACTGCTCAACGTAAAGTGGTAGAGGGACAAAACTTTGATAGGTAGCAACATTTTACGTGAATCCATCAAAGGTTTGCACTTGTTAAAACGGACGCAAACCTCACAGTGGGTGCAAAATCATGCAGCAGGTGATTTACTAAGCAGGCACAGGGAGGACTTTGCCTGTTAAACCCACGGCAAGATGTGTGCAACCCATTTAGTGCTTTCACCCTCGATAAATATGCAACATGGACGTTTCTGTGAGAAGGTGCACAACATTGGGAGTTGAACATACAAACAAGTATTCGTTAACATTGGACCATCTTCCTATGTTAGCGCTATGTGCTCTTTATTTTAGCTCCCCAATGACATACGTCTTGGGATTATACTATCACGTAAAAAACCTTAGATTACTTTTTTAGTTTTTAGTCTGGGAACACATGATCCTATCACCTTCAATCAAGTTAGCTTGATGCTAACAGTAGCACTCTTACAACCTCATCTGTTGTGAATCGGTGTGAAATAACTCAATAGATCTGAATAGATCACACCCAGAACACCATTCTGGGTGTGATCCTCACCCACAAAGTTAGCAGGAAATCAAAAATAATTTAAATAAGGTTTCAGAAAACTTTGCCGTAACGAGGGAGGATACAAGGCAAGGCAATTTTATTTGTAAAGCACGCTTTCAAAAACAAGGTAATTCAAGAAACTTCAGATGATACAGGGGTAAAGAAAGGAAAAACATGATAAAAGCATTGAATTATGAATAAAAGGGGATAAAGGCATAAAAATTTGTAAAAGTATGAAGGGTAAAAACAGAAATTAGGCATAAAATGATGAAAAGCAGTACACTCTAAGAGGAACATTAAATTTAAAAGTGCAGTGTGTTAATTCTACCATAAAGAGTTTATGTTTTCTTCAGAGAGACCTGAATCTACAGAATACTCTAGAGGAATATATGAATGGTGGAGCTACACTGTTGGAAATATTGGACCTCAGGGTAACTATCTGTACCTTTTTCATTGCGCAAACAGTACTTACATGTTCCTCAGTGTTAAAAGGGACATTTTTGTACCATTTCTTGCATACGGTACATTTTCTGGTGATTATCTTTTTCACAAAAACAAAATAAAAATACATCCATTTGCAGAGCTAGGTTTATAGTAAATGGACTTCATAGTTTTATTTTTATTTTATATTATTTTTAACCAAGCAAATAAGTTTCCAATGATCTTTCTGAGCTTTAAAAATGGTAAACTGATTTTTGGAATAATTTTGAGAAGAGAAATTTAGCTGTGCCTGCATTAATATTTGCCTAAACTTCTTCTAGCGGTTAAAAAATAGTTTTTTTTTGTGGGCGACTATTGGCTACATTGTGGTCAGGTGATGTCATATCAAGTCAATAATGATTGGCTGTCAATGCAGCGATGATAAAAGGTACAGACTATAGACATTATGCCCGTGTGTGTAGTCGACAGCAATTAAAAAGACTTTATAAGATCATTGTTTTTAATAAATACCAAATGACATGTAAAACTACACAACCCACAGCTCTATATTTTTGTAAATTTATAAACCTCTTTACATTTCTTCTAAATAAAATGAAGTTATTTATAGGCATGAAGCCGCGTAACCATAATGTTGTTACCAATACTGCTATTGCATGTTACTGGATGTTTTCTTATTACGGGCTGCCAAGAAAAGCACATGAATGCAGTAGTAGTATGTAGGATGTAACGTTTGTACTGTATTTCTACAGAAATAAAAAAAAAGATAAAGAGCTAATTCAAATCCTCATTTTGTCCAGTGGAAGGTTTTGTGTAGTGATAATAGTAAAATATTTCCGGCAAAATGTTATGTTGTATAAGTTTGTGTATGAATTTTAGTGAGTCAGTTTCCTTATTTAGTTTAAATCATATATTTTTTTATTTTACTTCTTGGTGTTTATGATTTTCTTTAGGACTTTAGTGTTTTTGATTTCGGCACTTCTTTATTACCATATTTTCCGCTCTTAGTTGTTTTTTCGCTTTTCTGTTTTACTTTTACCTTTTAGTTTTGCTTCCCTAGTCTATTGTTTTTTGTTAGTTCCCTTTAAATATCTTATCCTTAGTTAAGTTTTTTGTTTAGGATTGTTTTCTGTGTATTTCTTATTTCCATTTTGCTCCCTGACACAGTTTATTGTTTCTACCTGTTCTCTCCCTCTAACCTGCATCTGCTCCGACTAATCAGGCCTCAAGTTTCTCCAGCTTGTCATCGTTACTCCATACCCTCCGAAGTTTGTTTTCTTTTCTTCCTTTAAACTCCTAAACTTCATTCCACCTGAATTTGGGCCCTCAATCTTCTCTGAACAATCTGAACGTAATAGATGTCTTTACTAAACCCAGTTTCAGAATCAAAATTGGTAAAAATACGTAATTTCATAGAGAAATAAAATAATAAAAAAAAGCATCGTTCAAGACACAAATGAAAACGACAATATTAAATACATATGAATGTTATAATTAAAAAAAGATCTTTACAACTAATTTTTGTATTTGTAACTATTATAATATGATGGAGTATTAGGGCCATTGTTGACTAAAGAGAAATTATTTTGTGTAAATTTCTGCCCCAAAAACTGAATTTCTGAGATTAACTGCACATGTTTTGTGTGGAAATTCTCTGTCACAAAAATCGTAAGATTACAAGTTAAAAGACGGAAATTTTGGGATTAATTTCTGATTTTTGTGTGTAGCAAAGTAGAAAATTTAGACGAAAATTAAAGCCATACATTTTTGATATCTACAATAAGATATTTCTGACATTGTAAATGTATTCCTTTAATCATGCAATAATTTTTTTTTACAAGTTCTTTTTCTCGTAAATTTTATAGTTCTCTACATCAGAGAGTTACGCATATTTCTGAGTCCTCCAAAATCGATTTCTTTTATTTACAATGGCCCTAATACTCAGTCGTACTATAATTATAGAACACGATATTGTAAAAATCTTTTGGAACAACTTTATTGTATGTGGAAAGATCGCAGAAAAGCGACATGGAATATGTTTGTATGAGTTAAAATAGACAAGTCAACCAATATTCTGCTCCTTTTCATTCAAGCTCCTTTAAATATTTTTTTTTTACAGTTTGTATTTTGTAAGTGTCAGTATAATGTTAATCTTTTGTATACATACGAATGTTTAATACACTAAATCTAGCGTAGGCCCACGTGAACTTTCCTACTTCTACTGAATGGAATCTTGTTTTGTAACCAACCAGGACCGCCGTCCTGTAGCGTGTTCAAACCCAGTTAATCAGACTGGTGTTGTCATCAGGACTAATGAAGCTAACTGGCTCCTAATCATGCCAACCGACTGATAACTGTGTGCATATTTCTCCTCTCTGTGTGTTTGCTCGCCCTGAAAACTCCTGCTGACGTCTGCGCATCGGAGCGAAGACGTTTGACATATTCGCATTCTTTCTGCCGCATTACCGTCTATAAAAGAAAGGCCTTTGAGGTGCAGTGAGCTGCTGGCAGCCTCAGAAGGTAGAGGACCGTTTTTTTCCTGAACTTCTCTGTTTTCAGTCTCCCCTGAAGGAAACGGGAGCATGAAGCAGTTTTCCTCTGGTTCCTGTAAAAGGCAGCAGCGTTTCTGACCCTCTTTTCTCTCCCTGCTTGCAGCTGCAAAGCAAGCAGCGCTTTGTTTCCATATTTGGTGACTTGGACCACAGGACCAGCCGCTCATGGCTTCGTCTCCTGATTCTGCCTCTGCTTTTTCAACCAGAGGGGGTTTTATTGGTTGGTCCTGGAAGATATAGGACTCATGGTGTGTATAAGCAATCCAGAAGGCAACAAACACTCCAGTCAGCAGCCAGAGAACGGAAACAGCCACGTCTTTGTTCCTGTTTTCTCATAAGAGTCGACGAAACCTAGAAATGCACGAGGGTCTCCTTAACTTTAGACTCAGTTAGCTATTTAATAATTCATTATACTTTATTGTGTCACTTCGTTCAACTCATCTTCTCACTATACGCCAGCATACAGCTGTTAGACGGCTCCCAACAAGCTTACATTTATACACCAGAGCTGTAAATTGAACTAATTCACCAATTAACATTTCTGCTGACATAATTTACACATTGTTTTTTTCTCTCTCAGTTTACTTATGCACATTTTTTTGAAATAAAATGTTCACCTTTTTAAATGGACAAGTACACATGCACTGTCTGCACATTTTTCTAAATATTTGTAATTATTTAGCTATAAATTATCCCGCTCTGTTGCACATTAAAACCAGGGTATGCGTCTTTATCTGTAATTTTTATCTTTAATAACTATACAGTATTAGTTTTTTTTGTATGTCCATAACGCACATCTTGTTCTCGCTTTGCTGCTTTTGCAAACTAATTTCCCCTCATGGGACAATAAAAGATTGTTCTAATATATTTTTTTCTTTTACATTTTTAACACCTGTTAGAGAGAGAAAAAGGAAAATGAAGTTAAATTTTTAGGCTTGATTGTTATACTCTGACCACCTTTTGTGGAAAAACTTAAGTTTACCCCTCATCTTCTGTGTTTTTTTAAATACATTTTCTATTGATTCAAAGCATTTTTTTGAGACTCTGTGGTTCGAATTTCTAAACTTCTTGTTATTTTTTTTGTAGCGGTAATTTTTTCACCGAAAAACTTTCTTTTCTTGTGTTGTTCCAATTTAATATCTTGACTACAGATGTGTTTAATTCGACCTGAAACAAGGTCCCACTAACATTGAAATTTTTAAGCATGTGTATACTATATTTCTTTTTCCACACTTTCTCCAACAATATCGTCTTTTACCTGTATATTTGCTAATTAACAAATATAACTGATAGTATACCACCCTGATTAACAGCAATTGATATTCATAAAGACTCTAATTGGGAATCACAACATAATATATCAGCACCATCAGATTATAAGCGTTTTATCAGTTGTTGAGTCACTGCTGCTGGGCTGTATTTAAAAACCATAACCATTAAAAAGACCATAAAAGAGCTGGCAGCTGATTAAACAAATATTATAAAGTATATTATGAAATTGACTGGCTGCTTTATCTTTCTAAATAAATAATAATATCTGACTGGATAACTGCAGAGGCTTAAAACCAGCTCAGAGGGGTTCGCTCTACTTGCCTATAGTAGCATTAGAGAGATTTAAAGTGGAGGGATAAAATACATTTATAATATTTTCAGCACACAGCCATGAGGTAAAAATATTAATAACATTTAAAATGACTTAAAAATAAAATACATGCTTTATTCTGAAATATAGATGTATTTATTTGACCCACGCATCTCAAGTTTTACAAACATTTTCGCATGCACTGAAAAAAGAAAATGGAGTGCCATTTTAAATAAATTGCTTTACTCGGTCACAAGTAATTTCATTAAGTTTATTCAAGTAACTTTATCAAGTTTTCCAGTAAAAAAAGGAAATAAATTAAGTTTGATTCATTTAATTCTATTACTTGTGACCAGTTAAGTCGATTTATTTCAGTTAGCGCTGCATTTTCTTCTTTCAGTATGTATAAATATACATTTTGGGACATTTTGATTTATCAAGTTGCGACGTGTCTGACCTTCCACAGCTTGGTGCGGTAAGCATTTTTCGTATACTCTTAATGTGAGCTGCAAACGCTGCAGGCCCAACCTCCCATTAGCAGCTGAGGCTCTACAGCTGTAACTTCATCCCACGGTGGCTCACCGTTCCAGGCCCGATCGGGTGTGCAGTGGTGAGTAACATCGGATTGAAACGTTGGGTGAAGAGAGCGAAGAGCGGATCAAACGTGGGCTATACCTGCACTTTGGGGCGCGTTCCTCTGATGAAAGTCACGGTTTCGTTACTTTAAAGTGATGGAGGCTGCCTGAATCAGAGCGGAGGGACCAACTGAAGCTGATTTAATTAATTTAATTTTCCCCGCCAGGCAGTTTGTAGCTACAGCGTCTGAGAAGCCTAATAAACTGAATATTAGAAGTTTTCTCAGAGGCTAAACCCCTGCTGTGTTTGGGGGAGGGGACCAATACCGTAATAATGACAAAATAAAAATGGTAACTTCAAAATCAGGTCTATATTTTTCCTAGTAACAAATCTATTTAAAAAAAAATATTCATGGACGACTGGGTTTTTAGCTCCCCGTCCACCATGTGATGCTTGTTAGTAAAAATAGAGGTAATGTTTCATCGCACGTTGCACACACAACAGGCTCATTTCCCTCGCCCAGCTGCAACAAGACAACTTAACGTGTTTATAGTACCAATACTCGTGTATAATAATGCTTACTCGACCAAATGTGCTCTTACTGGCAAAGCAAAGCAGCTGAGGACGTGGAGCAAGAAGAATGTATTTATTGATGGTCATCATGTGACTGACGGCAGCCTGATCATTTATGTTAATAGGTAAATGTTACTGTCGGGGGGCAAAGGCAGACCTCCAGACGGACGCTAACTTCAAGTATAGAAGAAAGAAAAAAGAAAACCGTAAAAAAAAAAGGACACTCAAGGCATCATGGGGGGTAAAAGGGGCAGGATCTTAAGCCCCCTTTGCTCCCCCCTTCTCCACGTCCCTGCTCACAGCTACCTGCTGCCTCTGCACAGTTTCCTTCCTCTTCCATTTTACTGAACCCTCTTAACCTCCTAAAGCCTCCTTCTCTGCTGATGTTAGCACCATACTGACGTGAACTTCCTTGGAGACGTTGACCTTCAGACAGAGCCTGAAGTCAGCTGGTGCTTTCTCCTATAGTAAGACTCTACATGTAGATGGAGGCCGAACAGATATGACCAGAGTAGGTCACTGGGTGAAGGCTGCAAGGTCGCCCCAAGGGAAGATAATCCCACTCTGTAGGGATTATCTTCTCAGACCATGTGAAAGCTTTAGATGATCCGTCAGGTGATGCTTTTGCTCAAAGTCATCAATAACTTTCCCTCCCTACTCTGCAGCCACTGCCACTCTGGAGGGACTGTAGAGCATAGATGGAGGATTTACTCAGGTTCTGTTGATGACTATGTTGCTCCAAAAGCCCTGTGGTTACCGCAGATGGCTCCAGTCATAGTCTAATATGTCACAAAAAGAGCTGAGGAGTCTTTTTTTTCACTAAGATGAAGGGGAGCTCAGAGTAAATATTTAAATTTGGCATTTAATAGCAATGATTAAAGGTATTCATGTGCAGACAGACTAAATGCTGATAATTTAGATAAAAAACATAATTTCAGTTCCCCCAGCAGGTATTTAAATGACCAAATAGTACAGATAATACTGTTTCCATCCTACTACACTATCAGAACAGAGAAGTCTAGCATTTAAAGAGTCATCCTGTACCTTTCTATGATTTGGGATGCCACAGGGCTCAGATTTAGCCCCCCCTTCTCTTTGCCTTCGTATTGTCTTCTTGTTGACTCCATATTAAGGCAACAAGGCCACTGTTATGCTGACGATAGTCAAATATGTATCTCGCCCGAAGCTAGGCTTTTTTCTGATTTGGCGCTAAAACGTGATATTCAGAAGACAGAATGATTGTTTTTAATGACACAGTGCAGTCTGTTGAAATAAATTATTTGGCCCATTATGCGGCCATTATTAACCTTAGAGTTGAAATGGATTCTGATCGTAAATATTGAATTTCATGCTTGACAGTAAATATTTAAGAGTTCAACATTTAGCTAATGTGCTAATTCACACAGCAAGAAGTGGAAAAAAATGGGTCTTGCTAAACTCTTTATAAAGTCCTATAAACTGTTAATTCTTGAGCGTACATCTGTGTTGCCATTAAAATAGCTAATCAAATGTTTAAAGCTGAGATTTTAGACATGTCGGGATAAAAACAAATACTAATAAAGAGGTGATAATCAGTCTTGTTAGCAGTTTATGTTTCCCAGGCATTTATTTTGGTAGTTCACTTTTGCTTATCTGCAAGTAAATTTGCATATTAGCTAAGTATTTAGCCTTGACCTATTGTGTAACTTGAAGCTAATTATTCAGATTGCTAGTTTAGGTAAATATTTAATTCTGATGTAAATGTTTAGCTAGCCTGTTCATGTTGCTAGTTAAATATTAAGCTCTGAGGCAAATGTTTAGCTTAAAGCTAAATATTTTCCTTTGAAGCTAACATATACCTAGGCAGTTTAGGTTGCTAGCTAAATATTTATCTCAGAGGTAAATGTTTAGCTTGAAGCTTAATATATAGCTCTGAGGTGAATCTTTAGCTAGCCAGTTTAGGTTGCTAGCTAAATATTTAGCTTTGAGATAAATGTTTAGCTTGAAGCTAAATATTTAGCTCTGAGGCGAATGTTTAGCTAGACAGTTTAGGTTGCAAGCTAAATAGCTCTGAGATAAATGTTTTGGTGTCTAGCTAAGTATTTACATCTGAGGTAAATGTTTATATCAAAGCATTTAGCTCTGAAATGAATGTTTAGCTAGCCAGTTTAGGTTGCTAGCTAAATATTTAGCTCTGAGGTGAATGTTTAGCTAGCCACTTAAGGTTGCTAGCTAAAGATTTAGCTCTGAGGTGAATGTTTAGCTAGCCAGTTTAGGTCGCTAGCTGAATATTTAGCTCTGAGGTAAATGTTTAGCTTGAAGCTAAATATTTAGCTCTCATGTGAATGTTTAGCTAGCCAGTTTACTTTGCTAACTAAATATATTTAGATCTGAGGTAAATGTTTAGTTCAAAGCAAATTTATTTAGCTCTGAAATTAATGTTTAACAAGCCAGTTTAGGTTGCTAACTAAATATTTAGCTTTGTAATCAATTGTTAGCTCGAGTGCTGAATATTTAGCTAGCCAGTTTAGTTCCTAGTTTGTTATTCTGAAGATAAGCGTTCTGTATGTAGACCAAATATTTAGTTGTCAAGCTAAATGTTTAGTTTGGAGATAAATATGTAATCTGTAAACCTAGAATTACGATATATAACTAAGCCTATATATAACGATGTATAACTAAAACAAATACGACAGAAAATTGAACCCTCATTTATTTCTCTTATGGTTATTGCCGTTAATGTCAACAGTGTGACTTTAGAATTGGTTCCCCATAATCACTGCCTGATTTTAAGCCACATCTTAAAACTCAGTTCTTTCCCCTGGCTTTTGGCATGAGGTGAAATGTAGATTTATTGCATGCCTTTGTTCTATGAGTTTAACATATTTTCTATTGTAGCACATTTTGGTTTCCTTTCAATGCCGTTTGTAATATCAATCTTTTGCAGATTCTGGAGGCTAAATCACTGAAAGTAGAGCACTGTAGAAATAAAGCGGGACTCAATTGGATCCATTTGAAAACCTTCTCTGCAAGCTTTTTTTCCCTTTAGGTTCTGTGTTTGAGTTTTTTCCTAAAGGGACAGCAGGTCCTGTGGTTCTGTATACAGATTTACAGTAGCTCACGTGGACGGTGCTTGCATGTTCAAGGACGGCAGGTTATCAAGTTCCCACTCTCTCTGGTAATGCTTAAACAGCATTAGTGTGATCAGATTTAGCTCCAGATGTCCAGCTTTTCTTTGACAGAGGTGCCAGAAAAACAGAGATAGAAAAGAAATACCTGAATGAGGAAATGTGGATATTTATAAAACAATGAAGAAACGTTAAGGTCCAAGACATTAAGATGAATTCGGCTGAAAACCCATTTAATCAATGTATCTTTGTTTGTTTTTCCAGTGTTTCAGAGTGATTTTTCTCGGTTCTGATCGAAACCTGCAGCATTGAAACATGACCTGTGTTTGAATCTACAACACATCAGCAGAAACCGATGGAAAATCCAATAAATTCACACCGCTCTCCCCTCCAGACATTCGGTACAGATCAATATCGGAGACCCAGTAAAGCCCAGCACTCAGCGCGGGCTGTCACCGCTCCTTGGTTCCTTATCTAATCACGTTCCCATCAAAGATCTGCTCTACTGATGATCTTTGACCGCTCCGCTTGCAAATACAAGCCTCCCTCAAACAGTCCCAAACATTTGTGTCCAACTATATTCTAGTAAAAACAAGAGTCCACACCAACAGTCATTAGAAATATAAGAAATATTAATGTACAGTTTGTAGTTAGCCATGTTTAGCTTTAGAGGGATTAAATAACATACATTTGACAAATGCAGCCCCGCTAAAGAAGTTTTTCTCACCATTATTCAACTTTTCTTAACTAAAATCTTGAATAGTAGCCCAGATTCATTGTGTTTTTACAGTTTGCATTTAAGACCAGCAGCACATTCTAAAGTACAGGAGCTAGATGTATTCTCACTTCGCAGTTTTTAAAGAAGTTTGGTTCTTGCATCAACAATGGCAAAAAGTTTAGATGCAGGAGTGACAGGACTTATTAGAAAGTTGAATTCTTTTGTTAAGAAACTCATTTTGGACAATCCTTTATTATTCTGCATACATAAGAAGTAACTTGTTGTTCAAAGAACGAAACAAACTTATTCCCTTATCTATTGTTTAATTATCTCAGCCTCATCAGGCAGCGAATTAGAAACATTAACTGAGACTTATTAATAATTTCCTTTAAGGAATTATTAACAATTATCCATAGTTAAAACCATCCATCTGTTCTTCCATCCATCCGTTCATCCATCCATCCGTTTGTCCATCTGTTCATCCATCCATCCGTTCATCCATCCATCCGTTTGTCCATCTGTTCATCCATCCATTCATCCATCCATCCGTTTGTCCATCTGTTCATCCATCCATCCGTTCATCCATCCATCCGTTTGTCCATCTGTTCATCCATCCTTCCGTTCATCCATCCATCTGTTTGTCCATCTGTTCATCCATCCATTCATTCATCCATCTGTTCATCCACCCATCCATCTATCCATCCGTTCATTCACCTGTTCATCCATCCATCCATCTGTTCATCCATCTGTTCATCCATCCATCTATTTGTCCATCTGTTCATCCATCCATCCATCCATCAATCCATCCATCTGTTCATCCATTCATCTATTTGTCCATCTGTTCATCCATCCATCCATCAATCCATCCATCTGTTCATCCATCCATCAATCCATCCATCTGTTCATCCATCCATCTATTTGTCCATCTGTTCATCCATCCATCCATCATCCATCCATCCATTCATCTATCCATCCGTTCATTCATCCATCTGTTCATCCATCCATCCATCCATCCATCAGTTCCTTCATCTGTTCATCCATCCATCTATTTGTCCATCTGTTCATCCATCCATCCATCATCCATCCATCCGTCCATCCATCCATCCGTTTATCCATCTGTTCATCCATCTGTTCATTCATCTGTTCATCCATCCATCCATCCATCCATCTGTTCATCCATCCATCTGTTCATCCATCCATCTGTTTGTTCATCCATCCATCCATCTGTTCATTCTTCCATCTGTTCATCCATCCAGTAGCCATCCATCCATCCATACATACATTTGTTCATCCATCTGTTCATCCATCCATCTATTTGTCCATCTGTTCATCCATCCATCCATCCATCCATCAATCCATCCACTCCATCCATCCATCTATTTGTCCATCTGTTCATCCATCCATCCATCCATCAATCCATCCATCTGTTCATCCATCCATCTATTTGTCCATCTGTTCATCCATCCATCCATCCATCAATCCATCCATCTGTTCATCCATCCATCTATTTGTCCATCTGTTCATCCATCCATCTATTTGTCCATCTGTTCATCCATCCATCCATCAATCCATCCATCTGTTCATCCATCCATCAATCCATCCATCTGTTCATCCATCCATCCATCAATCCATCCATCTGTTCATCCATCCATCTATTTGTCCATCTGTTCATCCATCCATCCATCATCCATCCATCCATTCATCATCCATCCATCCATCCATTCATCTATCCATCCGTTCATTCATCCATCTGTTCATCCATCCATCCATCCATCAGTTCATTCATCTGTTCATCCATCCATCTATTTGTCCATCTGTTCATCCATCCATCCATCCGTTTATCCATCTGTTCATCCATCTGTTCATTCATCTGTTCATCCATCCATCCATCCATCCATCTGTTCATCCATCCATCTGTTCATCCATCCATCTGTTTGTTCATCCATCCATCCATCTGTTCATTCTTCCATCTGTTCATCCATCCATCCATCCATCCATCCATCTGTTCATCCATCCATTTGTTCATCCATCCATCCATCCATCCATCCATACATTTGTTCATCCATCTGTTCATCCATCCATTTGTTCATCCATCCATCCATCCATCCATCCATCCATACATTTGTTCATCCATCTGTTCATCCATCCATCCATCTGTTCATCCATCCATCCATCTGTTCATCCATCCATCATCCTGATCACATAAAGGGCTCCAAGGTTGGCTGAAGGTTGTGGTTTGATGCCAGCAGAAGGATCTGATGTGGAATGTGTGCAGAATGCGGTTTGTTAGCGTGGAAAGTGATAGGAAGTCCCTGGAGAGGATGTGGCCTTTAAGGCAGTTTAGAAGTGAGCTTCTACAAGGACTCGACCACATACCAGCCAGGGGATTTGGACCAAACGAATCAGATTCCTCAAAAGGTTTCATAAAACTCAGCTCTGTAGCTGGTGAGGAAACGTGTGAGACATGTTTTTTTTTTCTTCTTTCCAAATATTCAGCTGATTTTATTGGCTTTGTGGTGAGCTGAAAATGTTCAGAATTAGATAAAAATCTTGATTTCATTTTGCTGAATAACAGAGGGCCATGTGTCAGCATGACTCGGCTGTTTCTCTGGCTTTAATCCAACCACATAGAGTCATGTTTTCATCCCAGCCTGCATGTTTCCACTGAGCCTGACTGTAATTACAGACATGAAGATTCTTTATTATTATTATCATCATGCAGGTATCGGCTTGTTCATTAAGCTGCAGACGATCCTGCTGCTGCGACAAAAACACGCGGAGCAACAAAGGCAGACCAGTAAACCAGAGTTCAGGGAGTTTCTTCTCCTGTACGAACCCAGCGGATCACACACACGCCACACCAGTTCAAGTCCAGCAAGCGTTTCCCAGACATCCGTCTGCTGTATGTCATCCAGCAGGCTGACGGGGGCCCTCCACCCATCTCTGTAGATCAGTCAACAACTTCAACTCCATCCTCAAGTTTTTTATCCGTTTTGGTGACAGGAAATCTATTTTTAGCAGCTTATCAGATGGAGTTGGCCTCTCCTGACACCCCACTAACAAGCTGCTAATGGAAACCTTCTGTAACTGGGAAGCCTTATCTTCCGGGGAGGATATAAACGCCGCTTTCCCCTGATTTTATGACACTAGTTTCTCACATTTGTGGTACAACAAACCTGATCGTCCGAAAGAAACATAGCTCCATCACAGCTACCGCCGAACCAGAAATGAAGCCAGTTTTAAATACCTACCATTGGCTTCTTTCCCATTTTAGAATAAGTTATAAGATATTTATGGTATTTTAAGCCAATTTATTTATCAGATTTGCTCTTGTCCTACAGGCTCTCCAGATCTGAAAGTGACGTAGTCATTGATGGACGGTTATTTAAAATCCCCAAGGTTGATTTCCACTCTATAATGTGCTGATTTTATTCTTTTTTAATTCTTCAGTGACTCTCTGTATCAAAATTCCTCGATTTTTCCATTTGTTTGTTCAGTTTTGGTCATTTTTACTGCAAGTTTGTTAGTTTAATGACTGTAATTTTTTTTTTTAACCTCTGTAAAGGTGCTAGTATCGCTGTTGTCAGAATAAAATGTCTAAATAAAGTTTGATTGATAACGAATCTATATATGTTTATATCTGTATATTGATTTTCTAATTTGACGAACCTTCTGATCTAAAAAGTTTTAACTTTTACCATTAGTTTATGTCATGTGGACACAAATAAATACTATAAAAAAAAAAATATATATATAAATAACAGTCAGTTCTTTGCAAAATGGTAACTAAATCCTGATCTATGAGGCTCACCAGATTTCAGCAACAAAGTTGTTACTTAAAAAGGTTTTTTCACCTAAATTTCTTCTGAAAGAGGAAATGGCTGCAGGGCGCACAGAGAGAGAGTTATTAGAATAAATCAGGGTAAATACAAATCTGCACAGCAATTAGGGCAAACAGACGCTGCCTTTTTTAATGCATTAATCCTGACGTATCGCACAGAGCATTTCTGTATATATTGTATGGATGGATAAAATACAGGCATGAAATATTCCGCCATAATTTAACTGTGTAAAGAGCTTCCAAACACTTAAACCAAACTTGACTGATTCCTTCCCAAAATCATCTATATACCTTTGTTGTTAATGACTAAGGTCAAACGTTTCCTGTAAGTCTTCAGCAGGTTTTCACACATTGTTGCTGGTATTTTGGCCCATTCCTCCATGCAGATCTCCTCTGGAGCTCTGATGTTTTGGGACTTTCTACTCCCTCTAAAGATTTTCTATGGGGTTGATATCTGGAGACTGGCTGGGCCGCTTCAGGACCTTGAAATGCTTCTCAGGACGTCACTCCTTCGTTACCATGGCGATGTGTTTGGGATCAGTGTCATGCTGGAAGATCCAACCACGTTTTATCTTCAACCCCCTCACCGATTGAAGTAGATTTTCACTCTAAATGTCCCCATACATGGCCCCATTCATTCTTTCTTTTACACGGATCAGTCGTCCTGGTACCTTTGCAGAAACACAGCCCCAAAGCATGATGCTTCCACCCCCATGCTTCACAGTATGTATGATTCTATTTTGATGCAACTCGGCATCCTTTCTCCTTCAAACACGACAAAAAGTTATATTCTGCTTTCATCTGACCATTTAACATTCTTCCAATCGTCTTTTGGATCGTCCAAATACTCTTTAGCAAACTTCAGAGGGGCCTGGACATGTTTTGGCTTAAGCAGGGGGACACGTCTGGCACTGCAGGCGGCGTAGTGTGTTACTGATGGTAGTCTTTGTTACTTTGGTCCCAGCTCTCTGCAGGTCATTCACCAGCTCCCTCTGTGTGGTTCTGGTATTGTTGGTCATCGTTCATGTGGTCATTTTGACCCCACAGGGATTTCGTGTTGTTGCGATTGCAACTATTAACGCAAATTGATCCAATCCCAGCGCCTAACCAATCTCTGCACCTTTTGCCAACTGTGATTCTCCCTTTCATTCTGTTTTATCTGACGGCATTCCATATCATGTACACTCCCTGTTTCTTATGTGAGAGGGAAGGAGAATAAAACATGCGACATTTGCGTTTTGCTAAGGAAGGTGCTATGGTTTACAGTTTGCTCATTCCAGTCATCAAATTCCATCACCTTTTGGTGAAATTGCCTATTTTGAATCCAAAATAGGTCACCAAGGTGATTCTTGTATGTCCAATGATACAATATTTTGGCAGGTTGACGGCATTACACATGAGAGACGATTTCGCGGATCAACCAGTTTGACTATTAACCACGGGGTAAACTAAATCTTCCGCTAAGACTTCGTCAACACAGCAAAAAAAGGGGGAGAATAATCCAACAAAACCAGTGAAACGCTCAGCAGCAGGGAGCGGCAAGATTTCAGGACAACAGTCTCTATGTGACCAACAGAAGTTTGAGTTGCAATTGCATCATGAGTTTTTAAGGATTAAAAAGTGTTTTGACCAACCTCAAAGAAGGAGGGAGATTATGTGTTTCATTTTCTAATAATTGCTCACAAGTTGATTTCTTTTCACCAAGCTTTTCCCAGCCTGAAGCGCCTCTACAATTTGGTTTCTTGTGTCCTTTGTCAGCTCTTTGCTCTGGTTCAGTTTGGAGTGCGACTGTTTGAGGTTGTGGACATGTGTATTTTATACTGATAAATTCAAACAGGGGGCATTAATCCAGGTAAGGATTGGAGGACAGAGGAGCCTCTTACAGAAGAAGTTACAGGTCTGTGAGAGCCAGAAATCTGGCTTTTTTGTAAATGACCAAATACTTATTTTCCACCATAATTTGCTAAAAAAATATTTAAAAATCAAATTCAGAAAAACTTTCGTAGTAGAGGTATCACTATGCTGAAAATTACATGCCTGTCTCGTCTTTTTAAGCGGGAGAACTGGCACAATTGCCCCACTGTTTGTTGTAATTGGTCTCATCATCCATTAAACCTCCTCATTTCTTCATACTTCCTACCTCCAGCCGTCTGGACAAACAGTTTAAAAAAAAAATCATGTATGGATATTAATGAGTTATTTTGATTTAATGTACATAAATATTGTTTGCATAATTTTTTTGTGCCCTTTTTTTCATGTGTTCCCCTCGTCTCAGAGCAGGTTTAGATATTTAGGTCAGAACCTGCAGAACTTTGAGACATCATGGTTGTGTTTTCCTCCCACCACATGGGAGGATCCTGTCCGTACGTCTTGGTTGCGTCGCGCTGGTCGGCTCGCCCCCAGAGATACGACCCTGCCTCTGTTAATGATCCACCGCGTCCGAACCGTAAACAAAACGTGACTCCGGCTGCACATTTTTGTCAGCTATACGTTCATTTAAAGCATCTTAACGTTTGAACGGAAACAATAAACACATGTGGGGGCAAAGCGAGACCAGAAGTATCCGAATCTGAATCACAGCCCGTGTTTAGATGAAAACAGAGTAGCTGAATGGTGACCTAAATGAGAAGGAAGAAGAGGAGGAGTATATTCCTCCATCCACTTCACCCTGACCTCCACCCTCCCCCACCATGCTGTCCTCCTGAACGCCCTTCCTTGTTCGCCTCACCTGTAAGGTCAGTAGGGTCAGTTTCCCTGCTCCACCCGCTGCTTTGCCTCTATTATCCCCCTGCCTCGCTCTCTGTTTGTAGTGAACTTCTGTTGGACCTGTTCAGGCGGTTTGGTCCAGCGCTCTTTGTTTTATCTGAAGTTTTTCTTCACTCCGGTGCAGCAATGTAACAATAAAATCAACATTCAACAGGAAGAACCTTAGTGTGGCTTTCTTCAGTAACTTCTGTCGGTTCGACCACTGGAGCTAAAGTTGAAGGAGCTAGCATCAGCGTAGGTAGAGATCCCTGTCGGTTACAGTGGAGTCCTGAACCCCCACTTCACACCTACTTACCAACTCGACTCCCAAAGGTTTAGCAGCTGTTTGATGACTTCCACCCACTGTGGTTCCTCGGTCCTTAAACAAATCACGCCGAGGCGGTAAGAAGGCCCGGCTTCGATGTTGACTCCAAGCAACAAGAACTAAAGGAACTACTGTTATTTCATTTCATGTAATTCAATCGGCTTTGATCATGAAGCATAACATTCGGTTCCTTGGATTAAAATAGCTTTTTGTGTATATTATTATTATTATCATTATAAATCAGTGGAATAGAGGTGGGATGATCTGTGCCAGGAAGTGCCCCAGTTCACACCAACTCGCAGAGTGACAATGATGGGTCAACCTCAATCGCCGCTCTCTGCTGTTCCTCGAATCCTTTTATGTTCCACTGGGGGGAAATTCAGTTGTAAGAGCAGCGAAGTTACAGCTAATGGAGGCATTGAGATTAGTAAGAGAAAAAGTATATAAAAAAACCCCCCATAATTAATAATAATATATTTACAGCAAGGACAAAATTACCACACTGAAGAAAAGAGCAATAAAAAAAAAAGTGTTCAGCTGTTTTCATCGATCTCTCCAAAGCTTTTGATTCATTGAACCATTGTATTTTAAAACAGAGACCGGAGACAAGGAAGAAGTTGGTGAAGGCTACTTTCCTGTATCTTACGGACTATGGTGTTGTTTTTTTTCATATATGCACGCCCCTAACAAATATACGCACCAATTAGATCCATCTTATCATGACACACTGAGATTTATTACAGGGTGCAAACCCCTTAAACATTGTTGCGCACTGTACAATCTAGTCCAGTGGCCCTCCGTAGCTCAGCCCAGGCTAACCGTGTGACGTTGCCCCTTATTTATGTAGGCTTACGTCCCACAAGGCCAGCAGGCGCTCTCTGCGGTCGAATGATAATATCCAGCTGGTTGCGCCTAGGGCTTGCACTGAGTTAGGGAAGCAAAAATTTAGGAACTCAGCCTGGAGCCTGTTACAGAATCACCTAAAACTAGAAAATTTGGTCAATTTAAGCAGCTAGTAAAAGGGCCGGGAAGCAGGCACAATCGGCACCATCGACAATGGTGGATGTCTTGATATTTTTTATTGCCTAACATTGGTGAATCATTGCACTGTTACTGTATTATACCTTGTATGTTCACTACATTTATAATATTTTGTATTTTATGTGGAACTTCTTGGCCAGGGCTCCTTCGCAAAAGAGACTTTGTTAAATAAGGATTAAATAGGAACCATGCAGTTATTTCAAATAAAAATGGCATGCTCATATTTGAAGAATCAGTCAATCAATCAACTAAAACTTTATTCATAAATTCACATAAAATTGCATCTCAAAGGGCTTTACAGATTAAAATTACCCCACATAAACCCCATTCCCATCCCTTCCCAACAGAATTAAAAACCCGATCACAGTCATACCTCCACCCAACCCAGAAAACTTTTTTTTTTCACGAGAGGTGAAAAAATATTAAAATAAACCGTGCAAAAGAAAGATGTGCAAATGGCAGCAGCGGATTTGTTAGTTGAACTGACAAAAACGGTTTAAAATACCAATTTCATCCATCCGGCAGCTAAAACGGGCGTTTTGGTTTGTAAACGGGAACAGAATCACCGCCTTCCCCTTATTCGCTATATTTGGTTCAAAATAAGATATTGTAATACTTTTTAATAGATTAACATTGTTTAAAAATCCCAAGAATATAGTCTGTAATTTTAGGTTTAACCATAAGATCATAATTGTTTTTTTCTCGTGTGACCTTTAGGGTTAGAAAATAAAGTCTTTGCATTGGTTTATTAAGGCGTATTTTGATGCCCAATCTGATTGGTTGGTGAAATGCTGCTTTAACCCCCACTGAGGACCCTGGTCCGAAATACAGCAAAACGAAAACATTATTACGTTTTTTAGAAGCAGTGATGGTTGTTAAGTCGGATGGATTGTTCCCTTTCTGGTTGGAACTCGTAAATTCCCACTTCCGAGTGCGAAAAATCAACTCGAACGCCCCGAAAAGTCGGATTTCTCCACTCGGAAGGGCTGAGATTTTTGTTTCTCGCTCGCTTTAACAATAGTAGAACCATGGAGTAAGAATTAATCTAATATCAATGTTTCATTTAGAGCCTGTGACTCTAAGTAAAGACACTGTCCATCAGTTAAATCCTAAAGTATTCACACCCCTAGCAGATTTACTTTTAAAACCGACTACCTCTCTCTAGTTGCATTATTTGCTGTTATTTCAACGCTTAGCTTTGCTTTCTCTTAGTTTTTCTCTCCATAGAAGCTACACCTGGTCATGTTTTCTGCTTCTTTAACAAAGAAAGTACTGTTACATTTGTGCTTCTGGTTCTCTTTTTGTCTCTGCTTTTTCTTCTGGTATTCATTAGAAAGAGAAGTTTCAAAAATATTGGAAAAAATGAAGGTAAAATCATCATAAGAGAGATGAAATCGAACCATTGCTGTCGGTTGCAAATCTACTTTTAGGTTCGTTCATGTCATGGTTTGGGTTAGGGTGTAAAATAAAAATTTGCAACAATAAATGACTTTTCAGAACCTCAGTTTAAACGTTCTGCTTGTCGACACACATGGGGGAAAATGTCCAGCTGCAGGTTGTCTCCTGATACCGTGAGTTTGGGCTGGTTCAGCGCTGACAGCAGGGAAACGTTAACCTGCAGACATATTTTGGTATCTCTTCATTCTTTCTTCTCGTGGTTTTACCACAGAGACGGGAGCAAGAAAGGAGCGAGAACTATGTAAACAGGAAAGCAAACGCAGAAAAGGAAATGAGGGGGGACCGAGCAACCATTGGGAAGGCAGTGAAGTACAGACGTACGCAGAGGGAATGAAGAGCAGAACATCTAGAGATGTTGTTCACGGTGATCCGGCAGGAAATTGCGGGTTTTTAGAGCGAATGCTGCTCCATCAGCCGGCAGGTGGAGAAGAGCCAAAAACCAGAGGTTGACTTGAGGTTTTCCACCTGATGTGGAATCAGCTTTTCAATTTCACACGATAAATCCTCCCAGCCAGCTGCAGGATCCGGCTGGGAATATTAAAGGATTTATCCAACCGTCGCAGAATCAACTGCAAACTGTAATGCTGAGTATCTTACAGTAGCAGATACAGTTTGCACCACACGAGCCTCTCTATATGCCTTATATACCAGTCCAGTACTTCTAATATCATGTGTTTATTGTTATGTTAGCTCCCACATGTCGTACCAGTCTTTATTCCTCCTCTAATTTCGACGTTTAGTTTATTTATAACGTCTTTTTGTCCTGTGTCGTGTTTTAACGTCTGATACAAATAAAGCTGGCTAGCTTTTATTGAGTAAAAATAAAATGTTAATTTTCTGCAAATAATAACATTTATTTTAAACTCATTCACAAATTATCTTCACATCTATAGGCATATGACATTGGAGTATCAGCCTTTTACCCAGCATGCATCAGGTCCTCCTATAGGCTGTAGTCATGTTTTACCTTAACTAATCAAATGGACTTAGACTCCTAGTAATAGATTTGATGACTAAAGAACCATTTGTCTTGGTTTGGACAAATATTTTAGCGTACTATCCTGTTGAAATACCTGATAAGGACCAATTTCCCTCTAGATTTTCGAGATTCATGAATTTTAATGTTCCCAGGTACTCTGGAGGAGAAACAGGCCCATAGTATCACAGATTGTCCACCATAGAAGCAGTGATCACCGTGTTTTTTTAAATTAACAAACCACACAAAAGCAAAAACTAAAAGTCAAGGATACACTTCCATTACTTCCACCAGTGGCCACCAGCTGCAAATAGGACACTGATAACGCCATAAGAGACCCCCACCACCTAGCTATAGAATTTTGTGCATTGTCAAAACCCTTGTATCCTATTGCTTATGTGTGTAAAGTTGTCGGTACAAGCCTAAATACCATGCAAAGCCTATGCAAAGACCGTATAAAGACACAGGAAAGATGGAGGAAAGACCAACATACATTAAGCAAAGAAAGTGTGCAGTCAGAGTAAAGACTGAGCAAGAACCGTGCAAAGACCAAGGACACACTGTGTAAATACCAACCAAGAACCGTGAAAAAAATCACCAACAACCGAGCAAAGCCCACAGACAGATCAAGTAAAGACTGAGCAAACTCAGTGCAAAGACCACGGACAAACTGTATGTTGACCAAGGAAAGACTGGACAAAGACCAAAGACAGACCAAGCAAAGAAAGATAAAAGACTGAACAAGATCTGCGCAAATAGCAAGTGAAGACCACCGACAACATGTGCAAAGCAAAGACCAAGGAAAGACCAAGTCAAGACAGAGAAAAGACTGAGCAAGAAACGTGCAAAGACTACAGACAAACCAAGCAAAGAGAGACCGGGATAATACCAAAGACAGACAGAGCAAAGACCAAAGACAGACCAGGTAAAGACAGGCCGAGTAAAGACCAAGGACAGAGAAGCAAAGACCAAGGACAGAGAAGCAAAGACCAAGCAAGAACGTGACAAAGACGAAAGCCTATTTTATGCTTCTCTGTATAAACAAATGCTCCGTTAGCCGTTGACACAAGGGCTCTCCATCACCTACGCAAGAATGGATGTAGTAGAGGCCAATTTTCGAAATATCGGTCAATGGAGAGTGCCTATGGACAAACAAACCGACCAAAGTCCAAGGACAAAAAGAGTAAAATCCGTGTAAAAACCGCCAACATTTAACAAATTTTTCACATCGCTTTTAGTGTGACGAAGGCATAAACGTCTTTTAACCCCTGTTTACAAGGGAGCCTCATGTCTTTTTGAATTCACTTGTCGTCACACAATGGATAATTGAGCCACCAAATGTGATCAAAGCAGCAATACCCCCATCCAGCACCCTCTCCTTTCATAAATCCTTTGAAAACTGTCCCTGACACGACTGTCCTCAGGGTTCTTTTCTGCAAAGTTGTTCAAAGTTCTTTAGGTTTAAAGTTTTTGTGAATAAATATTAAATCTAAACGTAATTCATCTGTTCATCAAAAAAGCGTTGGTAAGATTACTCATTTGGTCGTTTCTCAAAATCCCTTACGACTTAAGAGAAGGAGAGATTTTTTTTTGCTTATATAACAGAAAAATAATATAAAAATACCCATGAAAGCAAAGAAATGCTGCATTAAAGACTTCAAGCTATGATAAAGCAGGAATTTTCAGGCTTCATATGGTCATCCTGGTCCAGCCTGAAGCTTTTCCTTTGTGCGTGCCAAACAAAGGCAGTCAGCATTCCTCATCCCCGATATGAATTCACAGAGAAAAGCGGCAGAGACGAGGCTCCTGCAGCCAACATGAGGCTTTTATCGGCTTTCATCCAGAGTCAGAGTGGACGTTAAAATGAGATCTGGAGCTGTAGGGCTCAACTTTTAACTATCTACTGTATGTATAGGAGTCGTCAGATCGAGCAAAATCAGTCCTGATGCATGGGAGAGAAAGATCTGAAAGTGATCTTTACATAAAAGGGCTAACATAAACGCTGACAGCGGAAAAATGTTTCTTTTTTATTCACATCTTCATTAATATTAAGAATTAAAGTGATCTGGTAAAAGTAAGGGAACCTGTTGCAGGGGGAAATAGAAAAATATGCACATTTCATCATGTTTTTGAACCCAATCCTGCTCAGGATGTCAACAATTTCCTGGTAGGCTTTATGTCCTTTAAAGGCGACGTCTCTGCTGATCCAGTCACAAGTGATCGCCGTGCAAAGAAAGTAATCCCTCCGTCTGACTTGATCCTGATTTGCCCTGACATCACGGAGACACAGACGACCATAATCCCATAAGACGTCTCAACAACTCTGCTGTCTTCACAGAGAAACTCTGAAGAGTTCAGGATCCAAGTTAGAGCAATGCCGACTTAATGACGATAAGACAAAAATCAATAAAGCGCGCCCTCTTTCAGTTTACGTGCTAAAAACACCAGAAGCATCATGTACAAAGCTTTCGTACACAAAAAACAGGGTCTCAAAATGAGTTAAGTCACTCAAAATCAGAGCGTAAAGCTGAGAGAAATTACCAAGAATCTCAAGAGCTCCATCTCAGACACTGCAGGCCTCAGTTAGGAGGTTAAAGGTCATGACTTGACAGTTAGACAAGCACTGAGAAAGTGTTGTTTTTTTATGAAGAGTTGAGGAGGGCCTCAGCTTTCTAAAATCAGTAGGACAGCAGGGCTTTGGTTTGAGGAAACATCTGCATCTCCGTGACCTCTGGAACAAAAATGAAGCGGGCTTGTTTTTTACCTTTGAACGAAAACCCACAAATATTCTGGAGTCAAACGTCCATCACCTGGTGCTGAGGTGGCCTAGTCAAACTCCGGAGCTGAGCATGACTGGAACGCAGTGTTGTATTGTGGTAGATTTACCGCTGCCACCATGCTGTGGGCGGATTTCCTCCATAAATTATTCAATAATCCCTTCAAAAACACCAGAGCTGTTTTGGTTGTCCTCCAATGGTTACAATCATTACTTATGTCATCAAACTTTAGGAGCATCATAATCGTCTGTCGGAAAGATGGATAAACTCATCTTTTGTTATATTTTAGCTTCTACTGATAAGAAAACTTGATTTTGATCTTGAATTTGTAACTTCTTTATGGTTTTGGGAGGAAAAAAATGTCAAGATTGGAGAAATAAAGTGAGAAATACGAAGAGAACATTGTAAAACAAAAAAATCGAATCAAGGCCAACACGTCCAATATGTAAAGTAAAAAAAAAAAAAATATATATATATATATATATATATTAACTGATTAAATATATATTAGATTATAATTATATGATATTTTCATACGTATACATCTATATATATACTAAATTAATATTAAAATTAATATTTTTTATCCATGAAATCTATATATATATATATATAATTAAACATATATTATATTGACTTATAAAATATATACATTAAATTTAAATATTATACTAATTATATATAAATTATATTTATTTTTATATAAAACAGTCATTATCTTGCTTTTTCCACCTAAATAATGGCCCACTGATGCTGGCTACCTCTGGTAATGTTGCCTAAATCTTTATCATCTATTGTCACAACCTTTTTTGATCAAAATTGTTAGTACATTTTATATATTCAATATTCGGTTCAGTTGTTTTTGTGTTTTGTTAGAAAACTGAAAAAATGGCATAGGCCGTTATTTTAAGAGGATGACAATATAAATAAATTAAAAAAAATTTAAATCCGTACTTTACATTTTTATGCGCGGTGGAATCACGTTTTCTTGATCCCCTTAACTTAATTGATCCCTTAATTTAAGACGTTTTACACTATAATCTAGTATTTTAATCTAGCAGTGCAGTAAGACAATTGCACTTGGTAAGAATTCTCAAAATAAGAGATATAATCTCTAAATAAGATTAATAATCTAACCCCTTTTGCTCCAAATCTCAAAATAAGATTACAATTTTTTTGGCTGGAAATAAGATTGTTGGCCTTGGTTAGACGGACAAGAAGTAAGATGATTTGTGTGGTTACACCCAATAAAAGGAAGACACTGGAGGCTTCATCTCGTTAGCACAAATATAGAAATTTATTCATAAAACAGGAAACTCAACGCCTTCAAGTGAGACTCAAAATGCCGCTTTTTCCGACCCTCAGGGAAAAAAAACAGAACCAGAAACATCTCCGTTTCGTCCAGACATTCTGTACAGCTACGATCAACAATTGCACTTTGCGGAAACGGAAACAGCTCATTCAGACTTTTACCACTTCCTCACACCTTCCCAAGCTTCCTCACTTTCACAGCCAGCCAATCACGTTCGTCGTCGACCCTTTCAGTAGCAGCTTCACAAAAAACTCACATCGGAATTACGTCACTCAAACACACATTTCACCAGACACGACATGTGCAACTTACATGGAGGGAAAGAAAGGGTTGCATGACTCCTAAAAAAAAAACTTAAAAAAAAAACCAAGGCGATTCTGAAATCATTTGCATACTTTCTACTTTACACAGAGAGGTGCAGACGGTTTTAGTGTGCTTTTGTTTCATTAGAAATGAATCAGCTGTGTGTTGCGTGGCCATGCACTCCCTTAGCTTTCCCTTCAATATGAAGGAATAACTCGAAACGATTCATTTCCCTCGGCTTTCAGATGTCACGTCGAGAGGGACATCTCTCAATCAGTGCAGGTTAAACTAACGTCGTCCGGCCCCCAAAAAGGGGCCAACAGTCCTTTTCATTCTTGTGCTCTATTAGTCTTTACTTTAGTGGGAAGGCACAAAGAGAAGGCATATTAATATTATTATTTTTTACAAAAGAGAACTATGTTTCAGTTTATCCCACTCCTTCTCCTCTGGTTTAATCATTCACCAGGCCCGGTGACCAGCTGAACGGGGTGCGCTTTCTCTATCAGTTTACTTTGAGTCAGTCCAGCTCAGACCTGGAGCTGGCTTCGGACCAGGGTTCACCAGTAAGGCACGGTGCTGTCGATCTGACCGCAGCTCTGCCAGCCGGGGAACAGTCCGCTGGACATGCGTGGGCTGCCGAACTGATCGAACTGATCGAACTCCATCTTCCCTCCAGCAGTTTTGGGTTGCTCCTGCGCCGCCACCGCCGCCGCCACCGAGCTCTTGTGCACGTCCTCGCCGTTCCAGCCCACGTGCCTCAGCGGGTAGTTCATGCCCTCGTTATTGTCCCAGTAGGTCTGCCCCTGCGCCTTGAAGCAGATGCAGAACTCGATGCGGTTCTGCGGCGGCGGCGTGGGAGAGGGCAGGTCCAGCTCGAAGGCAAAGGTGTCCGTGTCCTGGCAGCCGTAGACGTTGTTCAGGAAGGTGCAGTCCACGTCGGTGAAGGTGCCCCACGAGTCGTAGGTGACGCGAACCTGCACCGACTTCTCGTAGCCCAGGTTCCTGACCTTGACGGTGCCGGTCAGCGAGCGCTCCTGCAGCGAGCAGTTCTCCAGCGAGACGCAGTTCCGGATCAGACGGTTCCTGAAGTCCAGGTAGTCGACAGAGGGCTGTTTGAAGTCGAGCACCAGGCTTGGCGGCAAGCTGATCTTCAGGTCCATGGTGGCGCTCTCCAGGTCGGTCATCTGGAACTGTAGCTCCTCCGCTATCCCGTCCGCCGTCGGCTTGCTCGGGTACGGCTCGTCGTCGAACTTGGAGAAGACGTGGACGGAGGTGAGCGCCAGGCCCTTGGTGTCGGCGAACACCACCCTCTTCTTGGCGACCCTCTTCTTGGACCAGCCGACGTCCACCGCCCTGTGGGGGCTGCTGAGGCAGGGCCGCAGGGGCTTGTAGAGCCGCCGCTGCTGCTGGCTGCGGGCGCTGGGCTGGTTTGCCCGCCTCTTGGCCCTCTGCAGATCCCCGTAGGAGCTGATGAAGCTCCGCAGGGGAGGCGGAGAGTGGCTGATGTAGAATCTCATCGCCACGTCCGTCATTACTGGGCCAGGCATTGCAGATGGACTGAAAGATGTGAGCACGCTGAAAGGAGAAAGTTCCAGAAGGATTAGAACCTCTACGTCACGTAAAACCAACTAAACTCCCCTCACATTTTAGTTTTAAACACATTCAAATGTTCAATTCAATTCAGCTTTCAGGATGTTTCTAATTTTAGCAATAAATATCTCTGTTGTAATGAAATCAACACGATGGGAAACTTTTAGATCCAGTTTAACCCTTTCCAACATAGCAATGCACAAAACTTGTAACTCTTAGCCCAATTAGTCTTAATGCTCCTTACCTTGTAGCACTCATGGAAAACAGAGCCGGACGACTCCGAGGAGAAAAAGTCAAAAGCTTTTTCAGTCCCTTCTGTCGCTGTCTGAAGTTTGCAGAGCAGCGTTTGTCTAAAGGCTCATGCTGCAGTCACTCCCCCCTTCTCTTTCAGTGCCGGGCTCTTCTCAGCACTCTGGGATTTCAACTGCCCCAAAGAGACTATTTGCATACGGAGTCATCTGGGTTGCCCCGGCAGCCAATGGGGGAGAGCAGAGGCACTCCTCACCGGCCAATCGGCTGCGAGCTGACATGGCTGCGGGCCAGCTGATAGGGGGGCGTGACACCTCATGGTTGAAATTCCTCTGCGGCTGTTTGAGAAGCGTGATGGACCCCTGCTGGCGTCGCTGGAGATGCTCCTCACATTACTGAACATGACTAAGATACCATAGCAGCGTTATGCACATAAAAATGACTGCATTAAAATAACCGTCTCTAATAGAGGATAGTTTTTTTTATTCAACATTCTTCACTTGATGTGAAAAACAAACAAGTTTAAGCTTTAACTTGTACTCTGATAGTAAAGGTTTCAACAAATCCTCTCACTGTTGGAGTTTTCTGCTTGTTTGGCTTCCAGAAAAGGTTTTTGACCTTATTTCTTTCATTGATTTCCCAGCGTAGTTAAGCATTACCCTCCTGAACCACCCACACTTTGCCCATATGGATTATTTAAACATCTGACAGAAAATGGGTGAACGTATTTTAGCTTTAGTGTTCAAAGAACTGTTGTGTTTCTCACAGCAGTTTGTTTGGATCTCCGGCGAGGGTCGACCTGACCCAGTTGTTCATCAGCTGACGCTGAAAGCTTAAGTCGCTGAGAGGCATTATTATGGATCAAGTTTCAACACAGAAGTCTGACCTTCTGCTGTCACAATAGCAATCAAACTTTACTTATTGAGTCCTCATTGGACAGAGAAGAGGTTCAAATCTGGAGGATAAACATAAAACCTCCAGGGATGCATAATATAAAGACTAAAATGAGTAAAACACACAAAATAAATAGGAAAAAATAAGCAGAAAATATCTATTTCTGTCAATAAATGTGAACAATGTCATTGGAAAACATGCACAAGCAATTAAAGCATAAATAATGCTTTTTAAACTAAACAAATAATTTTGAACTAATTACATGAATAATAAAAAAATAAGTAAATAAATAAAGAATAAAAATAAAAGTTAATAAACATTGTTTTTTAACTAACTACCAAGATAATTTAATTTAATATAAACATAAATATTTTCAATGATTGAAATACTATTATAAAATGACATAAGTAATTGCTAAATAAATACATTTAAGATAAAAAGAAAAAATACATAAATTAATGTTTTTTTTTAAACTTAATAAATAAAAGAAAAAGCTTTTTTAGACTAATTATAGCCATCAAATTAATGAATTCATGAAAATTAGCTCCTCTGTTAACTCTGGCATATTTACATGGATGCTTTTTGCTGACATGTTGATTAATATATATTGTCCTAATTCAAATAAAAAATAAAATAACTAACAAAATAAGTAAATAAAGACTAAAAATTAAAGTTTTAAAAAAGTTTAACTAACTAACTAACTAAACAAATAAATAAATATCTCTGTTGTCTCCAGAAACCAAAAATAATTAGCTGAACACTTAGGGAAACAACATTTTACATTGAGTGATCCTCAGGGGGACTACAAGTAGCTTTTGCCAATTACTCTCTCTTTATAAAATGTTTATTCATGAATACGGTGTCCCTGTAAATCATTTACCGGTTTATTTATATCGTCCTTTTGGACCGGCCCACCTGGACAGCTCCTGGTTTGTAAACCGACCTGGACGTAAACAGAGCTCTGGTCCAGGTTCTGACTGGAAGATTCTGGGTTTCTACTTGGAGCAAGAACCACCCCATAATAGTGCTCCCAGTTACTCTTCCTTTCTGTTCTTACAGAACACCAAACCCATGCTTGGATCCAAAACGGATCCGTTCTTCCTTTTTAAATAATTTCAAACCCTGAAATATATCCAAAAATTAACAATTAGTCTCAGGTTAATTTATTAAACTAGGAATAAAGTTAGGTTTAACAGACTTTTGGTTTGGCTTTCAAACCAATAAAACCCGATGAAACGCTTAGCAGCTACTAAATCAGAATGAAAGCAAGAGGAGCGGAGCGTCAAAGAGGCTCTGCAGTGACGATCTGCTCAGGCTTAGATGATCACCATCACAAAGAGGTACATTAATCATCGGTACTTTGCTAAATGAAAGCAGAGCTGTGAGAAGGCGGGGGCTGAATACGTTATCTAACTGGTTCCATGAGATCCAGCAAAGAATCCCCTCTAATCAGCTTTGATCATCTGGGTTTAACGTTCAGCCCCACGAATTAAAACAATGACGTTTCCAGAACGAGTTTCCAGTTTATGAGTGGAGGTGGGTACGATCTATTTAAGATTTTAATCTAAATAATCACAGGCTAGCTGGGAATTAATCACGATTAATTAACATGCATAAATGTAAATGAAAAACTGCAATTTTCAATTTAAATAAATGATAAAATCTGATTCTTTTGGTCTTTTCTTTAGAAGAAACAAAGAAGAGATTTGTTTGTTTTGAGATTCCCCATCACATTTACACGTGGCCCTTTTAATCTATTCATCTTTTCTCCAGATGCTAAGGTAAGCTAACCGGTTAACCTTCTCTGTATGTAAAGCTGACGGTTTCTTATTGATAATGGACAACCCTGAGCGCTTACAACAACAGAGTGTTTTCAGTTAGAGGCTTCAACAGTTTCACAGCTAACACAGCTCCTTGAAGTAGGGCTGGGCGATCGTGAAAATAAAGGAATCGTGAGTATTTTCACTATTTGGAACTATCTCGATTTTTTTATTGCTTTTTTCTAAACAATAATCAATAATAAAAACAATTAAATATACCTTGTAGTATTAAAGGGCCTATACCATGCAAAATCAATTTTGGGGAGTTTTCAACCATCTGGTAATGCAATTTTCTCATAAAAGCCCCACCAGAGCGGTTTTTGGCTTTATTCAAACATGTCTGAGTAATCCTCCTGAATCCTGCTCTCTGAGCAGCTGCCCCTCCCTCTCCAAGAAAATGAAAATTACTGAGTGTTCAACTAGTGACATCACTAAGTGAAAACAAGGGAGTGCCAGAGGTGTCTGCACCGCCCCCTGCAGGCAGAGCAGCTTACCTCTGGAAGAGTTCCAAACACACCCTCCTCCTTCTCAAAGCTCATAGCTGCTTCGGTATTTGGCAGCTTAAAACACTTTTTTTGTTGGATTTTTTACTTTCTCTGTGAAAATACTTGTTTGGCTGCATGGATTACAGGATTTTATTCTACTCATAAAGAACAGCAGCTGTATCAAAGAACAAATATGCCTGATGGACAGAGAAGTAAGTTGCTACATGCTAATGCTAATGTGGGTTAGCCTTTTATCAAGCTGCTTATGTGATCTTATAACAGCATTGTGTGGTTAATTAATTGATCTGTAGCATCTCAGAATGTTCAGTAAAAGGGTTCAAACAACACCCAAGGCTTTTTTTATATACTGGGCAGGAAAGATTTGCTTAATGGACTCAGCTGTGTTGGTTTCGGCTCTGTCTAAAGCCTGGAGATTTAGCAACTGAAATAAGCTTTATTAACTCAGATTTTTACCGAACAAATAAATAAACCAAGTACCTGAGCCCTTAATATAACAGTTTCATTGTGGTATTTGGTGCTTTTCAAATTCACTGTAGGAATACTGTTTGAGATGAAGCTTAGCACGGGAGAGGAGCGGAGCGGGGGGGCAGGAGGCGGGATTATAGAGAAACGGGCCGTTTTACTTTGTGGTCCAACATTAACTAAAGTATACAAGTTAAATGTTAGGACAAATTAATACTGTATAACACCAACAGTAACATTTTATCACATATATGTCTATCCCAGAAGTTGAAAGCTGTAAAATAGCACGATATAGTCCCTTTAATGTCACATAAAGATTGTGCTTCTGTTGTATTGCTAACAACATCACACTAACTGCTAGGATCAGTGTCAACAAGTTGGTCATCTTTATCGTCTTTCCTGTTGTCCATTTCACTGTCAAAATTCGTTACCAGCTGTACACTTCCGTTTGCCTCTCAGTACTACATGTTTTTTCGGCGACTCGATTGGCCAGCTACCTTAACAAAAAGGCGGCGCCTTGACTGGATTGGTCGATTGGCATATAAATTAAAATCCACCCTGCGGTTACTGTGATCGTGCTTTTTAATATCACCATTTCGATTAAAAGTCGATTAATGCTCAGCACTACCTATACGTATCAAATAATATGAGCTACAACAACATTTATCTTCCCTCTAGGATCAATAAAGTCTTTTTGATGTGAATAGTGCTTGTCTGAACAATTGGGGGATTATTTGCTCATCAACATGAGGGAAATGGAGTTGGACCTAACTTTAACCTAACCCGATTCCAACTGTTAATATTTGTCTTTATCTTGCAGCTGCAGTGTTGGTTAGCTATGTTAGCTTGTTAGCCAAGACTTACCTGATGTTAAACTATCACTGCAGGCTGTTGCATTTTTAATCATGTGCTTGTTCCAGTAACTTGTTCTGATCGTTTACAACACCTGATTCCGTCTCTTTCGGCAAACTAAACTCACAGTAGAGCAGGAAGATATGTAAGAATAATAAATGTATTTATAGAAAGTGTTTTACAACCTAAAATCTTAACAAGTTTACATGAAGAAAACAACAGAACACATTTATATATAAAATTCATAAAACATACAACAAAAAATAGCAACGCGTAAACCATTGGAAACTATGTTTCTTAAGCATTGCCTTAAAAGCATCAACAGTCGATTGCTGCCGTATATCGATAAGTAAATTATTCTAAAGATTAGGTGCATAGACACAAAAACCCTCTGCTAGTTGTCTTTTTCCGCACTTTTTTGGAACAATGTAAACCAATAATCTATCTGTCTGTCCTGCGACCTAGAAGAGACGTTCACATGGAATATAGGTTTGGATGATCTGGTGTTAATTGGATTTAAAAAATGAATTGCATTAATTATTTGAATTAATCGACCTGCGTTAAGACATTAATTTTGAAAGCCAAAGTTAAATGTCATTATTTCATAGCCGGGTCATTCTCTGAATCAGTTCACTTTGGGGTCTCTGATTACTGAAAATTCCACTAACATGAAATTTTTCTGAACATTACATCTGATGAAGTACTTGTACCTCAGAGAAAATATGTTTATCCACATTAGCCATAAAATCGTAAACTTTTATGGGAATTTTCAGCTAAAAGTAGGCATTAAGTCCACAATAACTAGTGTTTGGAGCAGCATATAGAATGAGAAAAACAAAACAAAAATGTTTTTTTCAAGATAATCTTTTTTTATTATTATTTGCGTGTAACAGGGTTGAAAGGTTGAGCTTGACGATGTCAGTTTGATGATAAAAGCAGTAAAATATAGGTCAGGAAGTATGCTATAATCACTCTTCACTGTATGAGCAGGGAAGGACTTGAGTGATGTCACTTCCTTGGTGCCACGAAATCGTAACAATTATTTTTAAATGGGTAGATTTGTTTGTTGTTACAGGGTTAAACAAGACTCAGAGGCATGGTTAAATTGTGCTATTTTATACACAACTACTTTATTTTTTTCACATTTTTTTGTTAAAGGGTAAAGAAGATGGGAAAATAATAATATAACCAGAAAACATTCTGGTTACTGTCTGTTTACAGTTAGGTTTAAATCGAATAGCAACCTTGGTAAACATGCCTATTCGGCTGAAACCCATAAAACCTTCAAAAACGTGCATTTTAAAATAAGTTTGTGGGTCAAAAATACAAAGGAATCCAAATCTTTCTGTCTCTTGTTTTAAAATGTATTTTTAGATTTAATTTAAATTAAAATCTTGTTAAACCTTTGGAACACAAAGAGCCCCGAATTTAGAGAATCATCCATCCGCAGATTTATTTTTAAAGCACCAATCTAATTAATTTAAGAAAATTTCTACCATAGGAAAGTTATTTTATAGGGGTTCAGGATGTTGTGGTTTCTAATAAGGTTTTCAGATGAGAAACGCTATACTTACCAGTAGTAGGACCAGGAGACCCCCTGGACGCCTCCGTCTGCCTTTGACCTCTAAATGTGAACTCTAGATGTTTCTACCCCTATTACCTTCCACACCTTTTTTAATAAACGTTAAATGTTCCCAATACTTAACATGGATTCTTTTCTCCCACTTAACAAATTAAATAATACATCATAATAAAGCACTATATCATGTTTGGCTGCATTCAAAAACAAACTAATGATGTTTTGCTCTATTTAACTTCTATTTATTTTTGTAGTTTTTAACTAGTTCTGTGTTGAAAGAAATTAACAAATTGATACAAATTCAAAAATTGGTTTAATTGTTTAACATAGTTTGCCTTTTTCTTTTACAGCTAAAAATAGGAATTAAAGGTCCAGACGGCTGCTTTAAGGCTTAGTTCTTGGCAAACTGTTACCCAGTGTTGCTTCATTGAATTACAGGCATAAAATAATATTAGGGCGACAGCTCATTAAAAAAATATGTAATAGCGCTGACCTATATCTATATCGAACTTGATCAAATCGTATCGTAATAATCGATTCTAACTCTAAATTTGAATCGATACGCAACTCTATTTTAAACAAACAAAGTATTATGTTATCTGTGGGATTGTAGCTATTCTCTTTTAAAAGTTTTATTGTTCCATATTAATCAACGATGTTTCATCTCTAATATACATGATTATATTTCCTCAGCTTCGTATTCTGTTAAATCTTCAGACTCTTATTTGTTTTTCCTTCATTATGTTTGAATTTATTTTTGTTTTTTAGTTAGTTTGATCATTTCCTGATGCATTTTAATGTTGACCTGTCCGTTTTTTACCTCTTTAAAACCTTCGGTGTTGCTACTGTCTTATTTAAAACTGCTGTATGAATAAAGTTTTTTTGATTGAGGTTCTTCCTCAAAATGTGTTTTTTTTCTTCTCAGGTGAAGCAGATAGGACCTGATTAGATGAGCCTATAAATTGACGACAGGCTGTTTTACCTGGTTTGTTTTCGTCTTTTCCTGATTTTCAAAATGGTTTTAGTTATTTAACTGTGTGTAACTTTGCAATATTACATTTACCCTTAGTTTTTGTCATTTTTTTGCCTTTTCAGGCAGTAAATGTATGTTTTCAGCTGCATATAATGACGTTTGCCAGTTTGCTATGCTTGATCATCTAGTTTTCTCATGGAAGGAAAACCATTTTAATGATCATATTCCACCAGATATACCCAAAATCAGACTACTTGCAGAGTTAAACACAACCAAAACATCCACACGTTTGCCTATCTTAAAGAAAAGCCAGACACATATCTTATCTGCTTGAGGTCAGGGGTCAGGAATCCTTTTTTTTGTCACTGGGTTTCACAACCCAAACAGTCTCGTTTTACACGTGAATCACCCGAGTGAAACTTTAGACCGAAGTAGCGTCCACGCTGTCCTTGCATGGCCGTAAAGGCCAGAGATAGTAATTATCTCAGCCTGGTCTGCAGCCTGCACCGCTAAAACGGCTTCCAGATTACATAACACAGCAGCAGCAAAAAAAAACAGCAGTAGTGTAAGTAATTATCCAGAAGGCCACAGGTTTGTAGAGGCAGGCACTAGATCCCTCGTTCAAGTTCAAAGTTATCATAAAAGTTTGTTTTTAATACTTTTTACATTTAAATGAAGCAATAAAATTTAATTAGATGCTCAGCTGTTGATACTGGCAGTAGTGGACATGTGAAAACCCCCAGTTAGTGTCTGCTGGTTGAGCTCCAGGGATCAGGCAGCGTGTTATAACGCAGAGGAACAAGTCTAGGGTTTAAAACCAAGCGAAATTCAAACAAAACTCTGATCCTGGGATCTTTGGGGAGAATAAACGGAGATTACAGGATGAAGTTTAAAACCGGATGAGTTATTAAACTCTTGGAGGGGGCAGAGGAGGATCAGAAATAAAACTCATGCATGGAGAACTTTTAAGATTTTCATGCTCATGTTGACTTGTGGGAAAGAAAAAAATGAATATTTTTGGTATCGCTAACAAAAAAAACGGGTTAAAATTTCAAATAGATGGATTGGAAATTGCACAAGTCACAGAACATAAGTTTTCTTGGAATAATAATAATAGGAATGGAATAAAAATTAAGTTGGAAACCACACATTAAACGTGTAAAGTTGCAAGAAGCATTTATAGTATGTAAAAACCTAGACAATATTTGGATGATAAACCACTCAATGCCCTCTATTATTCATTAATTTATCCTTAATTGATTTATTGTGTAGAAGTATGGCGTAAATCCTGTAAAAGTTCAGTTTTAACTCTCGTCAATCATACAAAAAAGAGCTGTGAGGGTCGTTCACAATGTAAGTTATATAGAACAGACTAATCTCTCATTTATATATAAAAAATACTGATATTCTAAAATTTAATTCAATTATATATAGCAATATTTATGCATAAAGTGCATAAGAATGTATTACCAAAATTACTAACCTTATTTATAAAAACAGATAATACATATAACTTCAGACTTAAACTTAATTTTAGGCATGCATATTTTGGAACATTAAAATGTTTTTGTATTTCTGTTGTGGGTATAAAAAGTGTAGAACATGTTAACTGAGAACCTTAAGATCTCCAACACTGCATTAGTTTAAAAATATGTAAAAAAAATAATAATACTAATAGATTATATGGAAGAGGAAGAAAATCCTTGATTGATTTTGCATGTGACTGTAAATTGTCTTTTTTATTGTTGTTTAACTCGACGTGTAGATGGAGAAGCAGATAACACCCAAAGTATGTGACATTTATGCCGGTATGATTCAGCATAAAAAGATGTTATAACGAAATAGCTTTGTATCACAGATACAAGGAAAGGAAATTAAAAGAGAATTATGTAATATGGGAGGGATTATATAAACTGGTAGAGCTTCTTTCCCTTCCAACTGAACGTTCTTTACATGTAATTTTGAATTATATAAATTACAAATTGTTTAACATGTTCAATGAATCCGAATCGAGCGGGAGGAGAGAGGCGAGGGTCTTCCCATGCCCCTGTTCATTTGACCATCGGGGGTTGCGATCCGGGAGGTTTAGCAAGCCGTCTGGTTGGGGACCTGGGCTGGTGGGCCACTCTTGCTATGGTGGGGGCTTTGGTGGTCTGCTTTTCCCCATCCTAGTGGGCAGGAGATTTGTCTACAGGTTGCTCTATTGGGGCGTGGTGTGTATGGGGCGTATGAATGAGTGTACAGCATCCTTTCTTGGGTGTCCTGATGTGTTGGTGAGTGTGTGTGTGTGTGTAAGAGCGAGGGTACGTATGATTGTCTCTGTCTATGTCTTCTTGTCAGGTTGGGTCTTCGGCTGCCCTCTTGCCTTGCGCATCTCAGGCCCCACATCCAGTGGGGGCCTTTCTCCCTTCCGTCACACCCTTTCAGTGACTGATGCCCCTGCCCGATGGTGCATTGGTGGATCTCGATGTCTGGGGCTGGGGGCCCGGATGCGGTCTGGCTTAGCTATGGTCCATACCTGGCTGGTCCTGGGTGAGCTGGTGTGTCGGGCGGCCGATGTCCTCCTTGGGTTGGTTTGGGCACCTCTTATGGGGATGCAAGTATTGAATAATAGGTTGGTGCCATTTGGTGGATCGGCGGGGGTCGGATCTGGTGCTTGGGCCCGCTGCCAGTTCTGTGTGTTCCGCTGCCTGGTCAGTTCATTTGAAGGCTTGTCTGGCATTGGTTGGGATTTGGACTTGGAAGCTGGTAGATCGTGTGTCGTCCATCGTCCGGTTGCAGGTCCCTCCTGCCTTGCAGCGGCGGCGGGGTACCCTTGTCGGCCGATCCCTGGTTGGGGCCCTACTGGGGGGGAGGCACCCCTGATCTCCGGATCCTGGGCCGGGCGGAGCCCATGCGCTCGTCGCCGCGATCTCCTGGTCCCTGGCATTGCGGCTGCTGGGTTTACCCCTGGTGCTTCCATCTGTTCCTCTCTTGGTGGGCGGTCGGCCCTGCATTGGTCCGCCTGTGGCTCCTGAACTCTGGGGGCTCTAGACGTATATATATCTCCGACCTCCTTCATGTCTGCGTCGATTCCTGTAGGACGGATTGACGGCTCTTTACACCAGCTATCAATCACTTACATGGGGAAACCGTATTTACACCAGCAAACCCGCACACACACACATAGGTGTGGGGACAATGGTGAGGACAGACATATTCCTGGGCGGAGGTTATCATCAGTAGATAGTTTTTGCCAGGAGTTTTCCAGTGACATTGGTGTTGTATTTATAAATAGATTTAGAGGTCTTGACTGCGCCTCCATTTTTCTTTTCCTGTTGATGACGTCAGCCACAATGATGTCACTGGATTGTCATTGCAGTCGTGTAATGACCCCAGACAACTGTCAGCATGTGTCAGTGGTTAGACCCCAATTATAAGACGACCCCACATTTTTACATTGACTATTTTTTTTCTATGAAAACATTCTCTATTCGGACAATACAGTAATAACCTCCGAAAAATTTGCCAGTGTGCGGATGATGTGTTGATGATTTACTGTTTTCAACACAAAACACTGAGAAACACCATAAATGACTGGTTTAGAAGTAGATCTGAACTTTGTTTGAGTTAGGAAGAATGATCCGTCAGACAAAGAAGAACAAAACCTGTCCTGGGCAGGACCTGATATACCAACCCAGCACTTAAGCCAATCAAGCAAGACATAACGGTCCATTGTGTCAAAGGCGGACGTAAGGTCCAGCAGAAGCAAAACAGAACAGTTTCCCCTTTCAGTTTGCATCATAATGGCATTATAGACCCTCTCATTAAACCTGTAACCATTGAGTGGAAACCTGCCTTAAAAATCATCAAGAATACCATGTTGTGCGAGTGCAGCACTTAGCTGATTCAACAGTGCCTTTTCTAAGACCTTGGCAGCAAACAGAAGGTTGGAGATAGGTCTATAACTGCTGGGAACTGTGGGATATAAGTGTGTTTTTTTAAAAGAGGGTCGATGAAAACATTTTTGAAACAGACATAAACTTTACAGGAGACTAATAAGGCATTAATGATGAACTGATGGTCTGTAGGACGTTTTTACACAGTGGACTAAGGAAGAGGTCCAAAGAACAAGACAAGGCCTTTAAACTGTAATATAATAGAAAAACAGCCAGCTGTGTTTTCACTGACCATGTTTGCTTTAGGCTCTCCTCCTATGTATCCAGAAGTAGGTGAAGCACCAGCAGCCTTGGTCAAAAGGCAGATAAACACACCAGGGTCGTATTATCATAGGACTCTGTCCATTAATCATTAACAGTTATGAATTGTGCAAACTGGATATTTTGTCTAAGAAAGTCAATACTACAAACTGGAGACTCATGAAAATCCTTCCCTTCTATTTTGCTAAACGGTTATAAAATGTAAAAGACATTTTTATGCTTTTTTTTGGAGGATGTAATTATTGTTTTATCCAGAATTTTCGGTCAGAGTTTCTGTTATTTATGGTAAAAACCTCCCATGACCTATTTGGGTCTCAGCAGCTTGGTTTTGAGGTCATGTTTTTGTTTTTGTGTCTCTCTGCCTTCATGTGGGTCGCTGGGTCATTGAGGTGATGTAGGGGCAGCAAGGTTTAAAGCTACAGTATATATGCCTTATGGCTTACGATGTACCGATCATTGGATCCCAACAGAACCGGGTTTATAATACAAACTTCATTATCTTACCTGGGTTATGCCTCCAGTTGATAGAGAAACATATTATACTTCAACAGCTTTATACAGAATAAAGAGCAGCATGATGCGAGAAAACAGAATGTTTAATACATACAAGCTCAGAGAACTGGTTTATCAGAGCTCTTATACTGATTTCACACCAAAAATGAAGCTTGGTCCTGGTGCCAGATCCAGTTTTTAGTCGGTTCTTTCGAAGAACCAGTTGCTTTTCCCACACACCCCGAGCCTAGTGTCTTAATGTCATCATTAATGACATTGTAATGTCAGCATTACAATGCAAAAAACCCTGTTAGTGCAAAATCTGAAATTTGCAGATAAACACGGAGGCCCATTTAGGAACTGTTGCCGTTCAATTTTCAAAATGAACTTGAAGCATTTTTGAGAAAATTTGGTGGTTTTTCTGTCCTACGCTGGCCGTAGAGTTCTTGTGTTCTTCACAAGGGGGCCTTGGAACCTTGAATTCAGCCTTTGCATTGATTGATAATGGCATTGTGTGTCTCAGAACCATCACATAAACTAGGCTTTAGTCAACCAGTCAGATACAGACTGAGGGAAATCACGCTGACAAGATGAAATGGACAGTCTGGAACCAGTGGAGGCCCTACCCAACCTTGATTTGTCTCCTCTAGACTCCATAAAGATTGTACTATGACTGATGGGCAAACCTTCACATGTGCTTCGAGGTATCCAGATATAAACTCACCAAGGTCTCTGATTCCTCATGTTGTTACCCAAGCTGCCAGATGTGTGTGTAGGAAGTTGCTTTGACTCAATCTCTGGTCCTACAAGGTCATAGGCCATTTGACCAACAGGTGAGTCTTTGGAGGACCATTCATAGAGATTTGCTAGTAAATGTGGAGAAATGATGAATGCATCTCTGTCTGTTCAGAACCTCCGTTCTTTATGAACAGGAAGCCAATAAAGATTCAGAGCTTTGATCTGAGGAGCTGGATCTCCCCTTCTGCAGCGCGTCTTGGTCTCCATTATTTACATCTCACTGCACCAAATAAAGGGAATTGAACCAACAACAAAGGAAATAGCTGGAACTCATTACCAGGCACTTGGAGGCACCGATGCGTAGAAGGAGAAACATCAGGAAAACAAGGAGCTTTTCTTTGCCTGAGGCCAGATTAGACCATCTTCTGAGAGCTTTAAAGCCTCCAAACCTCTGTCACCATTGGTAAACCTCCTTCAAATCACATGGTAACTAAATGAATTAATCATACCCAATGTCGGAGTTGAAAACTTTTACTCTTTACTACTTTTGCTGGATAAACTCTGTCTTCAATCAGGAACTGCTATTTGCTGAATTTTAGAGGAACCGACGTTCCTCAGCGAGACCTTGTAGAAATGCACCCAGAGACAGAGAGAAAGCACACCAAGACAACGGAATTATGTTTTCAAAGCGCACCTGAATTCAGCTGGAGCCAAAGCAGCATATCTGCAATGACTGGCCTCCTAACCAGGGCAGCACGCTTTTATTTCCAGCACAACAACACAGAATCACAGTGAACACACCCAGTATTTTTTCAGTTTAGACTCAGTGACCTGTCTTTCCACATACACATGAATGGTCAGCAGAAGAATCATAGTTTTCCCATACCTTTTGCTTCCCCGAGACCTTGAACTGTTCATTTGTGATTTATGTTTCTTATCATCCCAGCACAGCGTTCGTAACTCCCTTGCACTCCCTATTCCTGCTTCGAAACCAAGTTTAATAGACTCAGCTTTGTTCTCCTAGATAACCACCTGCCAGGCCAACAGACACTGAGTTTTCCCATGATCACAGATTCACACAATTCTACTTGAGTATATGACCCTTACATATGTATAAGTTCTTACTACTTCACTACACACAAAAATGTTTACCCAAATATGTGTAAGGCATGTAAAAGTATTAATATTCTTCACCAACCAGTTACAAAGAAAGATTTATCTTCTTTCATCCACAAGGATGAGGCTGAAGTCTAGATAAAGCTAGACAATGTTGATATCGGGTGCATCAGCGCCCATTATTCAGATGCGTTCTGAGTTTGGGGAGTTTAACCATTTGCTCCAGGAGCTGTTTATGGATGAGGTTCACTTTCAGCGCTACTTCCGTCTCTCCTGCACCTAATTTTACGACCTCCTGGGCCGCATCAGAGTTTAAATCTCCCACCAGGGCACCAACTACAGGTTCTCTATTCCTCTTTAGGAGCGCCTGACCTGTCCATCTGACTTCGGTAAGTGTTATTTATGATTTTTTAAATCTGCGTTTGTTGAAAATGTTTTCAACGAAGGTTCACCATGAAAGAAACAGTGGAGTTAGTCTGTATAAAACACTTTGTAAAAAGTCTTTGGTAATGCAGAATAATATAAAATAAAATAATCTAATAAATAAAATAAAATTGGGGTTATTTTCTTATTAAATTACATCAATTACAGACAAAGAGGACGATTTTGAGTCTTTTTAAAAACATCACCTTCAAAGTTGTTTTCATTACAATTTTTACCAAATTACTTTGACTGAAACCTCTTCATCTGACTCACAAGTTTGTTTTATTTCAACCTGGACCTTATGTTTAGCAAATATTACGTTCGTTTACTCACCCAGACAAGTTTGGAGCCACTTGGAGTCCTTGAGGAGATGTTTATATCCAGCATTATGAGCACAAATATCGCTAACGATTAATATCATAACATTGGTTAAATTAAGGCATTTTTGGGGCAGATAATGCCGTATTACAGGCGGCAAATCTCCTGCCCTGATTGACTCCCATTACATGGATATACGCTGATCAGACTGGATATAAAGTCCTCCTGAATGTCTCCAAGTTGCACCTTGTCTGTGTGAGTAAATGAACGTAATAAATGCTAAAAATAAGGTCCAGGTAAAAAAAAATCTTTCCCTTTAAGCTGTTTCTGTTAAAGGATCTTCTGTGTCCAGCTGTTTCTATCGCGTAAGGAGTGCCTCTTTTTTTTTCTTTTATATAGAAAGTACACCTGGCTCTGTGATTTTGTCTTCAACTTTCTCTCTTGGTTACAGCTGTTTAACTGACCTGTTGTGTTTCTCTTTGCTGTAGAAAGTGCTCCTTACCCAGAGCTTTAAGGGATTTTTTTACCTACCTGTTCTCTCAAACCTTCACTGAAATATTTTAGAATTATAAAATGAAATCCCAGAGTATTATTTTGGTATATGTAAAATAAGATTTTCTCTAGATACATTTATAATTTTTTAATGTAGAAAATCATAGAAATCGATTGCCTGGTAAATGGTTAACCTACGGTATGTTGGCCGTGTTTCCCCTCATATTGATCCTTACCCTTAAACCTTTCTGTTGAAGGTCTAATCCAGCTGAAGGGGAACAGCCCTATCCTCACAGGTTTGCTCAGGAGGAGAGAGGGCAGCAAAAGTTAATAAATCAATGTAATCTAGATACATTTTTACTTACTAACTAAACAGACTGTCTGGTTTAAAGTTTGGATTCAGAGAATTGGACTAATTTGAATTAAATTCAGATGGATTCTATATTCTGTGGACCTACGCTGGGTTTACGGACCATATTTTTGACAAAGAGGAGATGTTTCTCCTGGTTAGTGCAGCTTCCAAGGATTCCTGAAGGTGATTCATCTCCATGGCCAAGCGGCTTTATAAGCGGTGTAGAACCAGACACTTTGAATAGACCAGCATCCGTCCGGCCACATGCAAACCAACAGCGTAACCTCCAATAAACTCTGGAACTTGGTAAAGCAATGGTGTCATCTGTGTCCACTGACCTTTACTCGATGCTGGAACCATCACACCATCCTGTACTCATCTGACAACATGACCGCTCTGCAGGTGATGTTCCCCCTACTGGTTGATCCAGACCTGCCAGCTGATTTTGTAAGTTTAGTCTTTAGTAGAGAAATTTAGTTTCTAATTTTTATGTTGGTTTAATTTTAATGAAAGAAAGAATAATAGGATTTGCTTCTTCCTGAAGTCAGAGAAATTGGATTTAAACTCCCCAGACACTCATTACCAGGAACACTTAGATATTTGTTATCATTGCTGAGCAGGGTTGAACATATCTGCAGAGGATACATATGTATGCTATATCTATCACTATTCTTCTTCTGGGTACTTACAGCCTTGGTCACAGTAGTTCTTACAAACAGTTGGTTCGTATGAAATCTGAAGTTGGTAGAAATTCGTGGAGAGGGGCATAGTTTCCTATAGCCTTTTTGAGGACTGCTGTTGCTTAATTCCCAAAAGCAATTTGATGTTATGATGTAAGTTTTTTGTGTTGCTGTTTTAATTATTTATTTTCCTTATTAAGTTTAAATAATCATTTTAGTTGGTTATTGGTGTTTGTGTTTTACTTTAGGACCTTAGTGTTTGGATCGATCAGTTGATGTACTCAGGAGTCTGAGTTGGCCACTAAATGCTTTATATTGCAAGGACAGTTTGTCTAATTCTGGTTTTTGGTGATTTTGAACACCAAGATGTGTAGAGAACAACAAAATAGGCCTCTGTGTTTGTTTTGACATGTGCTTTTAGACAAATATATGAGCTACACTTCTAGTAAAAGGATTTACAGCTCAATTAAAACGTTCTCTATGTCGGCCATCCTTGAGTGCATGTGCGTTTAAAAGCCGTTGACCAGAGACGTTACCTCAATGGTAGACAGGCCAGCCAGAAAAGGCCTGCATCCCCTGCTGTATAGGCTGGGAATTGCTTTGTAACACTCACACGCCAACAGAGAAGTATGAAATGAGCTTCACGCCCCTAGTGGACGTTTGAACATTTGCACCTTGACACGGGTCAAAAGGGAATTGGGCAAGCTGGAAATACGTAACTTGTGGGAGGATCTTGACCAGCACCACTCTGTAGCAGTCTGTTGACCTCCTCCTCCTCCTCCCCGACCCTCAGGGGCTGGACTCTCCGAGCTGACCGCGTTACGTGTTCGTCCCGGCCTGCTCCAGGTATTGGAGAGCTAAAGACCCAGTAGAGCAGCATTGCGGGATCTGGCCTGCCTGCCCACTTTGAGGAGCTCTTTTCCTGCGTAGGTTCAAACATCGCCCACCAAGACACCAACTACAGGTGCTCGCTCCCACCTCCTGAGCTGCTGTCCATCGGCGCGGGACAAGCTGTGGTGGAGCCAGAGGCTGTCTAGGTGAGGAAGCTGTTCATGGCTCACTTCTTGGCAGAGAGGGCGGGTTCCTTTGCGGCCACAACGACTATTATAAGAGCAACCCAGGAACATATTAAGAGCATTCCTGTCTAAATAGTTTAACCTCTTTATGTTTTTATTCCTGTCTCTGTATAGAAAACAGCTGGTGTCATGTACTGTAGCTCATCGTGATTAGCCACGGCGTTTATCAGTATTTCCTCCCTGTCGTGCTGATGCTGTGACTCCATGTCAGTCACAGCATCACTGAAACATCGTCACCAGGCTCCTGATTTGTTGATGCGGCGCAAATTGATGGCAAAGTTCAGATTTTTAAACTTTAGCGACGGTCACAAAAACGCGAGTGCACAAAATGTGGCACATGAAACGACGCGCGTATTTTCTGATGTTCGTCGAACAGAAATTGTTTTGCGACGCAAGTCTGCTTCTGACGGGATGTGGGCCAACCACATCTAGCATGCCAGCGCTGTTCATTTTACTTTACATATAATGCTGATGCCCACACTGCTTAAAAAGCGTTTGGTGTAATTACACCCTAAGGGTCCTTTGTGATGCCCACCGTAGGAATATGGTCTCCTGACCGTAAATTATCCACGGAAATTGTCTGTTTATCTTTTGATAGTTCATGGTTTTACACAGGCCCTATGTAGAGGGTTTTTCGTGACAAACTGTAGAAAATCTTGGTAAAATTTTTTAACCTGGTTATGAACTTTTGACGGGGCTACTATCACCAGAGTCTTATCAGGCTGCCTTAAAAGTATCATGGAGGATCTATAGTTCCTCCTAATTGTCCGTCATCCTGAGAGTCTGCATGCGCGCACTCACGTTTGTCCGTAGCTCTGCCATCATACGTTCATTCTGCTTCACGGATCTCACTGGATTGTTTTAAAATTGCTGTGAGTCGCAAGAGGAAAAGAGTCTTTGATGTGTAAGAGAGGAAGAGAAAGGGCTCATAAGAGAGAAACAAGACCAGAATGTTTTTCGGAGATTCTTTCAAACGATGGTGTGTGCGGACAGAATAAGTTGGGCTTCTCACTGATTCCTCCATCAACAAGTTTCTACTCAACAGGTATTCTAAAGGTTGGGGTTATTTTTTCAGGAGCTCCCACAGGTATTGATTTATTTACTGTCATACGGGGAAATTTAGCAACGGTCCCTAACCGAAACCACCGCCTTCAGAACCGACCCTTCGGCTGCGAAGTATCCGCTCCATGAGCTCAGTTACTTGGTGAAACGTTGGAGGGAGTCTCAGCTGTGATGAAACAACGTTATTTGGAGAATGCGTTTCAGAATACTTCTAGGATAAGTTACCTACGTCTATATGGTGACTTTCAGAGGAAAATTCATTGTTGTTACTGCACTTTTTTTTTCTAAAAGTGGAGAGGGCGGTTGTTTCCTGAAATTCTTTAGAAACCCTCCTCTATACCTTCAAGGAAGCCGTAGGAAATCGATTGGAGGACGGGTTCGTTCAGGTCATTGTAGATCACACCGTAAATGTTTCCGTTCTCACATGACGTATCCCAGGAAACGTTTCAGTCAACTCCAGCAAACACTCTACATGATGAAATGCAGAACATCTGCAGCCAGACTGAAATCCCTGATGTGGAGACAGAAACCATCCGTTTGGTCTCCAGGCTGCCAGTTGGCAGGGGTACCACTCGTCTTGCAATGGCCTGCAGACAAAACAGATCAGGAGAGGCCATCGGACACCACGATTGGCTGACACCGATCACATGACCTGGTTATATGTTAGTACACTGACAGCTCAGAAGGTTTTATGTATTCCACTGTTTACCACAAGCAGCTTTGATTCAGCAGAGCTCAGTGTAATCTGACACGACTGCATGGGATGAAGAATGGAAATATTCAAGATTCCTTCCACAGCAACATTCATTTTAAGGTTCGATTAATGAAATTGCTTCAGGGTCAATAAATCAGCTCTAGACATCTGCAGGAACCTTCAAACAGCAGGAAAGATGCTCAACAACCAGAGAAGGTCTTTATCAGGGCGTTCAGGTCTACAGAAACATAGAAGCTGAAGCCGTTTTCTCTTAGATCAGTGCTCCCGGCGTCAAGTTATCTTCTGCATGTCCAGATAGGTTTCAACCGGGTCGGACAAACAGAATAAGATCAACCCAGAGAAAACAGAACAGGTCCTGACAGCAGGGAACCATCAGATCTACAGGCAGGATCCCAGTTTTAGTCACTTCCTTGCTAGTTCGTTGTCATTGCTCCTCGTTCTCTGGTCCTGTGGATTTGCGTCCTGTTATTTAGTGAGTTTATTGTCGTTTTCATTTCATTTTTTTTTGCTACATTTGGGTCCCATTTTCACTTAAAACATGACATTTGAGGCATTTTTGAGAAAAATTATGGAGATTCTCTCCTGCCCCTTAGCAGTCAGTGTCCAGATCAACACCAAACATATTCGCACAAACTCAACTTTAGCTTCACCTTCATAATAAACAACTATATAAATATAATAAAAATGTATGTTTTATTTTACCCTTATTTATTTTAAACCTCTTTTGTTGAGAGCAAATCGGAGCTGAAGTCAAATTCGTTGTTTGTGTTCACAAACCTGCTGAATAAAAGCTTATTTTTAAGGTCCAGTGTTTGTCAAACGTTATCATCATCAACAGAAGACATGGAGTTTCACAGTTATGCTGATGATACTCAGTTGTACATCTCCGCATCTCCTCATGGCACATGACAAACAGATGCACTTTTTAACTGGATTATAGACGACAGAAAACTTTTTCCAGTCTTTTAATCCTTCTTTCAGCCCACACATTAGAAACATTGTATGAATTAATACATTTGATCAAGCTTTTAGATCTCTTGGGGAGGGATGGGAATGTGATTTATGTGGGGTCATTTTTAATCTGCAAAGCACTTTGAGCTGCAAGATTTGTATGAAAAGTGCTTCATTTTCAAAGTTTGAATTTACTCTATTTTCCCCTGATTTTTCTTTAATGGAATGAAATCTTCACACAGATTCAGCTTTGTAATCTTCTTTGTGAGGAGAGTCTTTCTCCCTCTATCACTCAGGACAGCCATTGTGTTCAGTATTTTCCTAACTTTCGTCTTAACCTGCTGATTAAGGCCTGTAGAGCCTGAGATGGAACTGTCCAAAGACAGGAATGGCGTTGGAGTATTTTTCAAACAGTTCTTAGAACTTTAAAGGGACAGTTTTCAACCCGGACCTTATTTTTTACCCAATTTTATGTTTTCTTACTCACCATGAGAATTTTGGAGCCAGTCTATGCCGTTCAATTACATTGCAGCAGGACTGCCAGTCTATATTTCACCACAGCAGATTTGCCAGGCTTTAAAGGCTGCAGAAAGGGAGTCTGTAGAGGCTGAACTTAGTCCAATTGGTCATTCAGTTAGCGAAATTTTGGAAACATGCAAATGCGTAAGATGTTGATGTCTGCAGAAGCAAGTTCTGTATAATCGACCACCGTAGAGCACAGAGTGAAAGTCCTGCTCAAACTACAGCTGGGATGGAGCAAAGCAGTGATGTCGTTGAAATCGTGCAGTAGTGTAGTTGGATTATAGCCTCTAAAACAACCTGGAACAGAACAAAGAAGCACGTCCGAGATGATCTGACCTCAGAGGGGAGTCTTACTAACGTTTAATAACAAAACATGGTTAAATGAAAGAGTTTTGGGGCAGATAATGCCTTATTACAGGCAGCAAATCTCCTGCCCTGATTAACTCCCATTATATGGATAAACACTGATCTCGACTGGATATAACTTCCCCTGAAGGACTCCAAGTTGCTCCAAACTTGTCTGGGTGAGTAAATAAAGGTAATATTTGCTAAAAAATAAGGTCCAGGTTGAAAAAAAAGAAATTTTTCTTTAAATCAAACACTTTTTAACTAAGTTTTAACTAAGTTTGTAAGAAACACAAAAACAAATCAAGTTAAAGAGACCTGAGTGACATCAGTTAATACTAAGAAAAGGAAAATTAGCCATTACATGTTTTTTGCCAAATTCAACTGACCGAAGTGTTTAATTTTGTCCATCAAGGATCGGTTAAAAACAGGATGCAACACTTATCCGAACTACGGAAAGTTTATTTTAGGAGAACTTCCTCCTTGCTGTGACGTCTGACCGAGGTGAAGTTAGTTTTACGGCAATGGTGCGTTTAGGGACCATCAACAAATTCTGTTGCACCTCAAGAAGTTTGCTTCTTTTTTGTGGTTTGGGAGGAGAGAGTGATGGGTGATGGAGCTGCTTGGGTCTGCGTTAATGATTCGTTTGGAGTGAGTAGTGACTGCTGCATTTGATGGGCTATAATGAAAAAAGATGAGCGGGAAAAAAGATTTTCGCCCCTTTTTTCCTTCTATTGCACCACGTCTATCGATTGATAGATATATTATCGTCCAGCCCTAATTACAGATTAAACAAATGCAGAAATGGAAAGTATTGTACCTTTAAGTGATGGATGTATAAGACTGGAGGACGATAAGTGATGTTTTTCAGTGATGTTCAACGTGCGCAGTGATGGCAGCCAGCATGTTGCTAAGCCTCTGACCTGAGGGGCCCTGCTGGCTCCGCTCGGCTGTTTGTCAGATTCCCGCTGCTGCAGAATCCGCTAGCAAAGTTCAGGGACTGATTAAATCCTGCTGGGATGGATATAGATGCCCTAAAGAGTTTCATCCTCACAGGAGATGACAACTAGCAGCCAATCAGACGGTAGGAGCCGCTCTCTCAATCATCATCGTTTATTTCTGACCTGCTTCGGGTTACATTTTTCCTTCTGTCCTGCTCATTATTAGAATAAATAATTTGATTCCAGAGCCACTTAGAGACAACGATGAGTTCTCAATACTTTTGCTTAAGGTGAAGCTTTTAGCAGTGTGACCTCTGACCCAGATACAAGCTTTAGCTCTGCTGAGAGATGCACATTGAATCCTGACCGCTTGCAGACCTGCATGAACAGAAATCCACGGCAGAGACGTGTGCCACAAAGAGGATCAACGGCTTAGCTCCGGTATTTTCAGCCTAAAGGTGACTGACTGTCTGCTAGCGGCTTGGGTTGCCATCATCACATCTGCCCAACACTTTAGATTCAGAGCCTGGAAACAAGTTAGCGGTAAAACGATCTGTTGATTCAGCAGAAGCTCCGTTACTGTTTCTGGCTGAAGGTTCTGGCCGGGACTCGAATGCTTTACGGGTTTCTGTGTGAGATTATTCTGCCACTGTCGGGGTTGTCCTTGTTTTAAGATGGTGCGTTTGCTGACGGTCGGACCCTTCTTCAGGATCAGAGCCGATCAGAAGCTGCAGTCTGGGTGAAGGTGAACGGCGGCCATTTTCTCTGCGTTTGGCCTGCAGAGGGGGTGTGGCTGTGTTTACTTCAGGCAGGAGCACGCCTGATGGAGCACACAGCCTACGTGCTCCGTGGTATGACACTTTCCATCCTCCCAAAATCAGATTCCCTTCAGCTCCAGCTGGCAGCGCGGCGCTGGGAGGAATGTGGGTCACAGAGCCGACCTTATGTAACCCGGGACACACCCTCACAAACAAGTCCAGTCCAGTGGGTCTGAGGAGGCCGGAGGAGCGTTAGAACCACCAGCTGTATGGTGCTGAATCCTCTCTGCTGTTACTTTCTGACGCAATTATGGGAAAGAAGATATAAAATAAATGTAAACCAGCTCTATCTGTTATTGGTTTTTTTCCACATTCTCCTAGTTTCAGGGACACTTTATGTAATGTTTTTATGGAGGCCTGTTTGTGCCACTTGAGAGTAAAAAAATGAAACATGGTATGTCATCATTATGAGATATAAAGTCATTAAGATACAAAGTCAGAACTTAAACTTTTAAAGTCATAATTACAGGAAACAGTCACGAAATAACATTACATAACTATGACTTTCTATTTCATAATTATTACTTTGTATCTCAAATAAATGACTTTGTACCTCATATTTATGACTTTGGATCTATTAATTACGACGTTATATCTCATATTATGACTTTGTTAGTCAAAATATGACTTTGTATCTCATATTAATCATTTTGTATGTCATAATTATGTCTTTCTATCTCATATTGACTTTCTATCTCACATTGACTTTGTGTTTCATAATTAAGACTTTGTGTCTCATAATTATAACTTTATCTCATAATCAATGACTTTGTATCTCATATTTATGACTTTATATCTCGTTTTATGGTTTTGTTAGTTGAAAATATGACTTTGGATCTCATATTAATAATTTTGTATCTCAAAATTATGTCTTTCTATCTCATATTGGCTTTGTATCTCATATTAAATACTTTATATCTCATAATTATGACTTTGTGTCTCATAATTATAATTTGTATCTCATATTAATGACATTGTATCTTATAATTATGACATTATATCTCATAATTATGACATCTTATATTAATTACTTTGTATCTCATAATAATGACTTAGAAAGTTGAAAATATGTTCTTGTATCTTATATTAGGGATTTTGGATCTCATAATTATGACTTTGTATCTCATATTAACTATAACATACCAACTGTCTTTTTTTTTACTTCCAACTGGCAGAAATGGGCTTCCATATTATTGCTTTTTAAGAATAGTTTGAAATTGGTTTGTGTCAATTCAAGCGGAACTTCTGGAATCAAAGGGTTTAAAAAAAACAACATTTTTCTCTTCGTTTTCCAGCAGTTCATTTTAAATGTAAAGAAAGTGAGCAACCGGAAGCTTTTCGTTCCTCTCATGCATCAAATCGGATCCCGTCCTAGTAATCACCAGGCTGTCCGGTCCGATTAACCAACTCGTCAGGCGTGGCGCTGCTTGAAAGGCTCTAATCATCCGCAGGGACAGAAAACACCTGTTCAGGTGTGCTGCCCTGTCATTAAGTTAACGAGAAAACATCTCACGGTTCTCACACTGAGCATCACATGTTTCCTGATAACCCTGGGTGATGTGGGTCCTCACATTACGCTCGTGTAAGATTTGACAGCAGCGTTTCCTCTACAGGATATTCTTGGATTGTTAGGTTTCTTTGGTGTTTCTTCTTTCTTTTCCTTACTCAGCTTATCTTATCGTTTTAGTTTATTCGTTGCTTTTCTATTTTAGTTCAGGCTCTACCTCCCTTCACACCACCACTTCTTGTCTTTAGATATTTTCATTCCTGTTTCATTGTTTTTGTTTGTAATCTTTTATTTGTTTTTCCTTATTAGTTCTGCTTAACTTCATCCCCACTATTAGAAGGTTTTCTTATTTTTAGTTCCTTCAGTCCTCTCATTTAGGCTCAGTCTCTCCCCCCGTATATCCCTTTTTATTTTTCTCTCTGTTTGCCCAGCCCAGTTACTATTTATCTCCTCCTGTTCTCTCCCTCTCGTCTGCATCTGCTTGTCACTAATTGGTTCTCAGGCTTTCAGTGTCACTCCTAATTCCTCCTCAGTGTATTGAAGCTCCCTGGTTTTCTTTGTTACTCATCAGTACTCCCTGTATTTTAGATTCCTTCCTGTTACCCAATATAAGTCGTGTCATCCTCTTTTTCTTCGTTCTCACATACACATTTTGCTGCATTTGGGTTCTGAAGCTACCAAAACAAATTACATGAATGATGTATGTGTAAAGTTAAATATTTAGATAGGAAATAGGGCTGGGCATTATGGCCTCAAATCTAACTTGCGATATAATCTAATGCATATATTCTTTTTTGTTAAATTGATTTACGTCAAAATGACTTGGAATTAATTACAGGAGAATCACAACTTCAATAAAGGTTTAGAATGCTAGAAAAAAGAACATTTATTGTGCAATATGCATTTAAAAATAATATTCAAATCATTTCCATACATATTGTAACAAAAAAAATCTCACAACATACAGGGGTGAAGATATTTAAATCAAATAAAAGCTACATTTCATGAAATAAAGTTCAAAATTCATTGCTGTATCTACTCATTCATACTTTTAATATCAAACAAGAAACCTGCACGTTTAAATGAAAAAGTGTTCAAGTTCAACAGGTTTATTTTACATTAAATGAAAAACAACTAATTTTAAACTTCTCGACTAAAGAAGCACATTGAACATCAGTTTTTATCCTCCTTTTGTACCTAATTTACGTAAGCTCAGCTTGATGATATCAAAATGTATAATATAGTCAATTATAATAAATATTTAACTTCTTAACTAAATATTTAGCATCCAAACCAAGGTAGCAGTAGTAGCAGCAGCAGTTTAGTTTGCAAATTAAACATTCAGATATAAACTGACATTTGTAAATGGACAAATAACATAGCAAAAATATTACACTGAAAAATAAATAAATTCCATTTTATTTGGGTTTTTTTACAGGGTAAATAACTCCGATTGTTGTTACATTTTTGACGGTGTAACTTTAGAAACTGCCCCCAAGATGATGAACGTTTTAAATGTTGCTGCATCAAACAATCTATTTATATTCAAGTGGACCTCTAGTCGATTATTACCACAGAGGGACAGAGGATATTGTAGGTGAAAGGAGACGTCCCTATGAGGTCAGAGGTCAAGCAGCTGAGCAGCCTGTCACTGCTCCCATGCCAAAATTGCTTCCTTACCAAATCTATTCTGTTTTACCGTCATTGTTTTAAATATTGGGTCATTACGCACTAATCAGAGTAATGGTGCCGACAAGTAAACGTCTGAGCCATTAGATTAGCCTTTTGTCATTTTGTAAACCGATTATAAGAGCGTGATGTTAAAAAGTGCTGATTCACTTGGCAAAACTCATTTTATATATTTGGTTGCATCTTGGTCTGTGTGTTGGGCTGAGTCGAAGAATGAAGGCAAAGCTTCAACACTCCAGTTTATTGTTTATCATGAGAATATAAAACACATTTCTGATGACTCAGCCATCAACATATATAAATATATTAAATAAAAATGAGGCTTCTTTAACCCCATAAGCCTGCTAGCCCCTATTTTTGGGAGCATGCCTCCTAGAGTAACTTTTAACTTTCAATTATCTGTTATTACAGACACCAGCAGTTGATTTAAAATCAATAAAAGTGACTTGGTATTATTTATTATGTTTATTTGCTTCTTTACTATGAAAACAAGCTGCTAATATTTATTTTATTCATATAAATATTTCATATTTAAGTCTTTCAAACATCAATTACTCATGACCACTTTGATTTTCTTGAGAATTTTCACATTTCAAAGTGGTGAATACAGCATAATGCTTGGGACTTAGGCTACGTTCACACTGCAGGTGAAAGCGCATCAAATCCGACTTTTTTGCCTCTATGCGACCCATATCTGATCTTTTTCTGGCGGTCTGAACGGCACAAATCTGATTGTTTTCAAATCCGACCCAGGTCACTTCAGTATGTGGTACTGAATCCGATATATATCTGATGTTTTTGAAAGCTGCTGAGGTCTGAACGGCCATGTTGCTTAAAATCCGTCTTTTACGTCACTATTACAAGACAGCGTGTCAGTGACGTCAATAATAAGCGTCGGAGAAAACACAGAGGTAGCAGCCACTGCTCCAAACAAGGACATTGTTAAAGCATGAGCTCTCCTTTTTCTTGTGGTCATTCTTTCTCTAATTAATTTGTCAAAATCCCGTCGGTTCCGACTATGCAAGCAATGATAGACTGCTGAAAAAAACGCTTACATCTGTAGCCGCCATTTTTACTTCCGTAAGCAGAGCGCGTTGTGTGTGACGTACTATGGTGACGTGTCATCTTCTTCTGCGCACGCGGGGCGCTTTGGAGCCGTGAAACACCGGAGTGCGTTTGCTGTCGCATTTTATCTGTAGTGTAAACGACCAATGCAAAAAAATCGGATTTGATTAAAAAATTCAGAATAGAGCATAAAGACCTGCAGTGTGAACGTAGCCTTTGAGACTGAAGTTGGAGACATATTTACATTATACCTACTCTGGCTCAACTGAAGGACACGTACAGACACTGTTATGTCTCTGGAGCACGGCGAGAAAGCAATTATCCGAGAGATGGGTTCAGATCCTAATAAATAACTTTTTTAAACTCCCATGGAGATTGAATCAGCCACACCCTTATCTACATCTATGTGGCACCATATTTGAACCTTTTAAGACATTTTACGAGCTGTAAAAAGCATTCCAGAGTGTAGGTATGCCAAATTCTGAAAAAAAAACAGCATCAGGCTTAAGAGGTTAAAATATGAGTTGACCAACCTGCAGAGAAAAGGGCTGCAATATAACTTATTATAAAACAACAAGGTATGGGGTCAGAATGCTATCACTTTACGATGAAACTGAAAATAAAATTTGGCTTTGTAAAATATAATTGTAACTGAAAATTGTACATTTGAGTCGTGAAAATTTCTGTATTCAAATGGAAAAATAAATTTGAAACTGAAAAAAAATTCAACTAAACTCAAAATATATGCACTAAAACATTTAAACATTAAAACAATTTACTATTTGTCATATTTTTTCGTCAATATCAGTCTTTTTTCAGCTGATACTCATTTCACCATGTATTACAGCAAAATCTATTGCTACAACTTTCTGTAATGTTTATTTCGGTTTAAATTTTAAGTTAATTATTGTTTTGTTCCTTTGATTTAGTTTTAAACACACAAAACGGAGCTAAAAGAATCCTGAATATCATGGTGGCCTAGTGTTTCCAGACATTTCCTTATAAACCTGATAACATGAGTTTGATTCCACCGGACAGTGGAGTTTTTAGGTTGTAAATATTTTTTCTTTTACCAGGTGTCCTGATCCCTTAGTTGGCTGTATTGCACTGTATTTACAGTCTATGGTGGGCTAATAGACTGTAGGCTGCTCAAACTTTTAGCTTTATGAGCTCCATCAGCATTATCTAAAATCTTCCTTGTGCTTTAATGTGCTTTACTTAATATAATAACATTATCTCAGCATAAAAATGAGAAAAAACCAACAAAACAAAAGTGATCTTGTGTATAACTCAAAAAAATAAATTACTTAAAAACTGAACAGAGCTGACATACAGATTTGAACCCCTGACTTCATGATTATCAGGCAATAACTGAAACCACTAGGCTACCATAACAATCAGGATTTCAAAACTCTGTAAAAGTGATTTCAAATTCTTCTTCTGTTTTCGTGTCCATAACTTCAAGAAATTAAACAAACAGTAATCATTAATAAAGATTTCTCACAAACATATTTATATCAAGTGGAGTACTATAGCCAAGCTGTAATCAGGGTTATAATAGTTTTAAAATGTTCATTATTTCTGACTGAAGATTTCAAATTCTATTTGGATTTTGTTTTTACCATTTGTTAGGTAGTTTATTTATTTATTTATTTATTTTATGTTTAGTTTCAGTTTACTTTTAGTCTTTTCATTAGACAAGTTGTGTACCGGGGCAAGACAAAAAAAAATGTATAACAATATCTCAGAAAATGATTATGCTTTTTTAAAAACTGTATTGACATGGGCCAGAATAACAACCATACAAACTTAGTTATGTAAACTGGAGTTATGTAAACACAATAACAGCACAGGGGCATTAAAAAGCCAAACAAATAACGCAGGTGCTACAGTTCTATAAAACATTTGCGCTTTCTCTCAGCCTTTGCTGACATGACACTAGGCGGACTGCAGCAACACAGACGACTTGACTGACATGTCGGGATAATGCAGAACAGTCAGTAAAAACCACCAACAACCAGAAACTAGAGAGGGATTATTTTCAAAAAGCACTACGGATAGAGGCACAACCTACACCAGCTACACAGCTCCGGTGTAACAGTTTTCAGTCGCAGGGTTAGCTTGTTTGTTAGCCGCCGTACCTCACCTGTTATGAAGTTTTTGCTGCTGACTATTTAATCATTGTTTCAATCGCTTCTTCTGATAGCTTGCAATCCAAAGCCGTCTTATTTCCTTGAAAGGGAGCGAGTCAATGGGACTGTATCCAATTTTCCCGCTCTTTTTTATTTGTGCAACTAAAAAGCCACAGCACAGAAGATCACGTCTGTTTCTGGTGACAGCTCGAGAGCGACATAGAAAAATTTCTTGTAGACTTTACTGTATGAAACGAAAATAAAGCACATTTTCTCATTAAATTCTGTTAGTTTTAGTTAGTTTTCTCAACACTAATTACACTTTGTTTTGTTTCAAATTCTCGTTTTTATTTTTATTTCAGTTAACAGTTACTTCTAGTTTTCGTTATTTCGTTCATTTTCGTTAACTCTAATAACACTTGCTGTAATGCTCTGCTTGAGAAAGTAAATCTGTCGGGTTTGTACTTGGTACTCAGACACCAATTCTGAGTAGCAAACTGCCAGACAGTGATTTCAAAGTAAACATTACAGAAAGTTATAGTAGTGGACATTTTAGAATTGAAGACGGGTATAAAACGGCCTGATTCACTAACAGCTACAGACGTGGACAAAATTGTCGGTACCCTTCATTAAATAAAAGAAAAACTCATAATGGTCACAGAAATAACTTCAATCTGACAAAAGTAATAATAAATAAAAATTATATAAATGTTTACCAATGAAAGTCAGACATTGCTTTTCATCCATGCTTCAACAGAATTATTTAAAAAAGAAATGCATGAAACAGGCCTGGACAAAAATGATGGTAACCCTAGAAAAGAATGAAAATAATGTGACCAAAGGGACATGTTAATCCAAGGTATGTCCACTAATCAGCATCCTAGGTGTCTACAATCCTGTAATCACTCAGTGGGCCTATATATAGGACTCCAGGTAGTCACTGTGTTGTTTGGTGACGTGGTGTGTACCACACTCAATATAAACCAGAGGAAGCAAAGGAAAGAGTTGTCTCAGGAGATGAGAAAGAAAATCATAGACAAGCATGTTAACTGTAAAGGCTATAAGACCATCTCCAAGCAGCTAGATGTTTCTGTGACTACAGCTGCACATGTCATTCAGTAATGTACGATCCATGGGACTGTAGCCAACCTCCCTGGACGTGGCTGCAGGAGGAAAATTGATGACAGATCAAAGAGACGGATAATCCAAATGGTAACAAAAGAGCCTAGAAAGACTTCAAAATAGATCCAAGCTGAACTTTATGCTCAAGGAACATCAGTGTCAGATCGGAACATCCTTCGCTGTTTGAGCCAAAGAGGACAAATCATTAAAAAAAACAGACTGGAGTATGCCAAACTACATGCTGACGAGCCACAAAGCTTCTGGGAGAATGTCCTGTGGACAGATGAGACAAAAATTTAACTTTTTGCCAAGGCACATCAGCTCTATGTTCACAGACGGAAAAATGAAGCATATCTAGAAAAGAACACGGTCCCTACTGTGAAACATGGGGGAGGCTCGGTTATGTTCTGGGGCTGATTTGCTGCATCTGACACAGGGTGTCTTGAATCTGTGCAGGGTACAATGAAATCTCAAGACTATCAGGGGATTCTAGAGAGAAATGTGCTGGCCAGTGTCAGAAAGCATGGTCTCAGTCGCAGGTCACGGGTCTTACAACAGGAAAATGACCCAAAACACACAGCTAAAAACACCCAAGAAGGGCTAAGAGGAAAACACTGGCCTTCTATGAGCCCTGATCTCAATCCTATTGAGCATCTTTGGAAGGAGCTGAAACGTGCTGTCTGGAAAAGGCGCCCTTCAAACCGGAAACAACTAGAACAGTTTGCTCATGAGGAGTGGGCCAAAATACCTGCTGAGAGGTGCAGAAGTCTCATTGACAGTTACAGGAATCATTTGATTGCAGTGATTGCCTCAAAAGGTTGTGCAACCAAATATTAAGTTGTGGGTACCATCATTTTTGTCCAGGCCTGTTTCATGCATTTATTTTTTAAATAATTCTGTTGAAGCATGGATGAAAAGCAATGTCTGACTTTCATTGGTCAACATTTATATAATTTTTATTTATTATTACTTTTGTCAGATTAAAGTTATTTCTGTGACCATTATGAGTTTTTCTTTGATTTAATGAAGGGTACCAACAATTTTGTCCACGTCTGTAAATGCTAGTACAATGCGGCTCTGAAGCTCCGCCCCTAATGACGTGAAATAACTATCAGCTGAATGAAGCTGCACTGAAAAAAGATTGCCATTGAAAAGAAATAGATAAAAGTATTTAAAAAATATGATTGTAAGTGGTACTAGTTTAAACCAGATGACGTCCTGTTATCAGTGTCTGTATCAGGACAAAACGAAACAGCGCCACATGTTTTATGCTAGTAGCAACCTGTAACCAGGACTTCTTATGGTACTAATGGCACCGTCTGTCGATGTTGGACGTCCACGTCTTGGTGGGTCTGCAGCTGGTCCGTCCCCTCTCCATGACCCGTTTGCTGGGTTTCCTGGTGTTCATGATGATGGATGTTCTCTAAAAAGAACCTCTGAGGCAAGAACCACAGCAGATCGACTACCAATCAGGTGACTTCTAAGACCGGCTGGTTTTACTGGATTTTACTGTAAATCCAAACTTTACAGGTTTTTATTTGCAATCCATGTTTCCGTTTCAACGTCACAAGTCCAGTTAGCTTAACACTGCCTGGGCTTTGTGTAATACAGAAACTAAATTGACCTTTCCCCTCTTTAGAAAGTAAGGATTTTCTTTCGGACCATGTGGTTTCCCAGCAGGTTCTATGTGTTTATGGTGAAAGTCCAGAAAGCCTTGCGGGGTTTTCTGTTGACCCCTCGCGTTTGCCCCTGTTATCTCCGGCGCTTCTCCTGCGATTTTTGCACACGCAGCAGCTTTGCTCAGCTATCAGCTAACCCAGCTATCCGACAGTAACCGAGTCGCACTTTAAAGTCTCTGCAAATGTTTTACCGCTGCTCGAGTGAAGAAGTTCAGATGGGAAGTTAACTTTTTAGAGCAGCGGGACCGTCGATGATGATCCAAACAGATAGGGTGTGTGTGGAGAGGAGTAGCCTCATTAGAGATGAAAACGCTTCCTGAAGGTCAAACTGGCTGGGTGACAACAACATAGAAGAGGCTGAACACGCAGAGTAACTGGGAACAGGTGGGCAGTCTGGGATTAGCACCAGTTAAACCAGTTCAACAGGTGCATCACATAACCCTCAAACCAAAACCAGTTAACGTGAATGATGAACGCTTTAACCGCTGCAACTTATGATTGCTGCTACTATTAATTATAATAATTTATAGTCTGTGTTACGGGGTCAGAATGATATCAGCTTACAATGAAACTGAAAAGAAATATTCGCACTGAAAATAAAAATCGGATTTGAAAAACATAATTGTAACTGAAAATCGTGATTTTTAATCTGAAATAAATGTGAAATTTCTGTATTGAAATAGAAACAAAATTTGAGAGTGAGAAAAAAATCTATAAAAATATATGCATTAAAATTATTTACTCACTTACAATCATATTTTTTAAATACTTTTATCTATTTCTTTTCAATGGCAATCCATCTATGCAGGGTGAGAGTGAATGGTGTGTTTCTAAGGTAGATAAGGGCCCAGACCTGTTGGCCTCTAATCACTCAGAAACCGGTGAGAACGAGGGGAGGAAAAGTTACCTGCTGCTGATGCAAGAAGCAAAGCTTGAAGATCAATTAAAACTCAGAGGGGAAGAACTGATTCTTATTATGGTAGTTGGTCAGATTTATAATGCAGTTTGCAAATTGAGATTAATTTCTTTGTTAACATTTTACCTGTTTAGCATTTTTTTTTTACAAGAAAATCTTTTTTATAACCGAAGGAAATAGTTGAATCAAATCTGGGAGCAGATTCTTCTTTGATTCAAATCCAGAACGTTACAGCCGAGTTTTCGATTCCTACTGTGATCCAACAGCGACCTCTAGTGCATAATGAGAAGGATAACATCATATTTTATACACTTTGCGGACTGTATTTTTTTTAATTATTGTTTCGAGATCATTATTATTAGAGCCAGGGGCGATTTTAGACCATTTTTGGGAGTGCAAACCCCAAACTGAGTCAAAGGTGCTTTGACTCAGAAAGTCAATTTTTTTACAATTTGATTTTTTTTTTTACAAAACAAAAAAACATACAGTATTGCTTGAAATGTAATATTTTTTTAAATTACAACAATATACATTTTTTTGTTCTGTTTTTATTCAACAATAAAAAATTTTCTGAGCCATCTTTAAACGCATCATACACATATGTGCGTCTGGTAAATCTCCAGCATGAATCTGTTGCAGAGAGCTAAATGTTCAGCAAACCAGTAAAAGATTTGCTGTTTTTACTAAACAAACTGTACATTGAGCTGTTTTTACATGCAGATAATCTTTGATGAATGATTAGTTAATACATGCAAATATATCGGTTAGGTTAGTTATTGATACCTGTTACATCCTACTGAAGAGAAAATGATAAAAAAAAGTAAAGCTGTACAGAAAAGCTGTTTCTGTATTAACAATAGCTACAAAATAAATTTTATGTATGAAAAAATATATATCCATATATTAAAGGTGAGTATTTCTTAGCATCTCAATTACAAACAAAATAATGATGAATTTAACTAAAAAAAACAGGACATGTTTTAGTTCCTGTTTCTTTGAACACTTTTGGTTGCTTTAGTTATACCTACAGATCATCTCGTAAAACACTGTATTGATACAACTTTTATTAGTAAAGCACCACTAAAAAAAACACATCTTGTTATGAAATAGTTTCTGTAAAAATGATATTTTTTTTTAAAAACCTGCATTTTTTTGTTCGTTTTTTTTTCCAGAAATAATAGCTTGTATTGGTAAAAAAAACATCTTTTATTTAGAAAAACTGCGGTTTTCATTCCTTTATTTTCTAGTTAACCTAGAAACACAAAGCTTTATATTCATATTTCTGTTTTGTCAATTAAAAAACAAGTTTTTGCATTCTTTCAAGCATCTCCTTTGGTTTAGGCACCAGAACTCCACCAAACTGCAGTAGAAGATGAGATAAACTAATTTCTTAATATTTCAAAAAGTTTTCTAATGTTTCAGATATTTCTTATCACTAAAATCAATCTGCCGAAGAGGTTATGATTTTGCAGACGTTTATCTTTTTGTGTCTGAATGAATGAATAATTAAACAGACTATCGATCCCACAGTGAGGAAATGTACATATTAAGGCAACACACACATAAAATGAATAAGAATAAAGTAGCTATGGAGTAAGCTATGGAGAACCATAAAATGAATAAATAAAAATAACACTATCTATTAACAAAATAACTCAAAGTTTTTGGTGGAATTGGATGAAATATTCAGGAAATGGGACAAGGATAATACATTCAGATTGCTGTAAGGCACAGCTTCATTTCCAGTGTTAACTAAACATGATTATAATGGTTTCAGGAACACAATTCCTTCACTTTTTTCATTAAAAAAATGGAATTGGCAGGTATTTATAATATAATCATTTTTTAGTTAACACTGAAAATGAAGTCATATACGTATATTATTATATACAACATTTTTTTGAGTGATTGTGTAGCAAAGTGGTTAGTGCAGCTGCTCAGAAAACAGAGGCCCTTTTCTGAGTTTGACTCCATCCCCTCCTGTTTATTTTTGTGCCTTATACCAACCTGAATGTGTTAAGTTGACCCAACATATTAGTTCACTCAACAAAATGTTGATTTTATGTGAAAATTCTTTTTTTCATTTGTTTTTTTTGAGTGTGTAGGCCTATGCATGATAAATGTCCCTGTGGCTACTGTAATACTGAATCCTCCATGAAGCTGTCAATCAGATGTACTGATCAGACATCAGAACTAACTCAACTGATTTGCTTTAAAGCTTGGATATGGAACATGAGCATGATAGCGACATCTGGTTTATCTAGGATGTAGTTACAACAATACAAACATCATTCCAGCCGTTGGGTTGCCAGGTTTGCTGCCGATACACCCAGTGACCAACCTGAATTGTGTCCAGTGAGGAATGTATTTTAGAAGAGTTTACCTGACAGCTAATGTTTGCAAAGTTAGCTCGTGAGTTAGCTTACCGATCCAGGAGGAAAGTCACAGTTTCCATGTGTTTGATGCCGTAGAAATGTTTTATGTGGGTCCATCTAGTGAAGGCTTCACCTAAAACTGCTCTAGTTTCTGTTCTTCTGCATCACTCTTCTTCTAACAATATCTCTGGGGCTCTGAAGCAGCTGCGGGACTCACATACTCTTCCATTTCTCCCAGTGCAAGCCGAGCTACATCGATCATATAGTTGGAACACCATCATATAGTTGGAACAAGGAGGCTGTATCTGTCAACCCGAAATGGCGCCCGCTACTGGCTGGTAGATGTAAACACAACATCATTGTTGTGCCAGTTAAAATGTTGATTTTATTTTATTTTCATTCACATTAATTTTTTTAAGGAAATGTACTTTCATTTTGCACCCCTCTAAATGCCCCGTGGATTTATTCTTTTTTTTTTAAATGTAGCTTTTTATGAAAATGTTCCATATTCAACCTTTTAAATGAAAGCTGGAACACTCCTACTGCATCATGGAGTTCGTCACTCCTTCATTTAACCATGTTTTGTTATGAATATTTAGATATATTCCCCTGTGAGTTCAGAACGTCGCAGAGGTGCTAAGGTATTAGCATCTGGGTTTTTTACAGGCTTTTAAATGGACTATATCATGCTATTTTACAGCTTTCAACCTCTGGGATAGACATATGTATGATAAAATGTTACCGTTGGTGTTAAACAGAATTAATTTGTCCTAAAATTGTACTTGTATTCAGTAGTTAATGTTGGACCACGCTCTGTATTTAGCTCCATCAGACTTCCTATCAACTTTACCCACTACTAGGGCTGGGCGGAACAATCTAAAATATAGATACTATCGATCTAACGTTGGTATTGAGTATTGATCGATAGCTGCGTGATGAGATCGATCCTTAAAGTGACAGTGTGTAGTTTCTGCAGTACATCTTTGAAAATAGCCATTAAAATACTATGTAATAACAATTACGTAAAGCACATTAATTGCAAAATATTGGTGATAGCGTGAAATATGACTTTAAAAATTGGTTTTAAAATACAAAGGCTTTGTAAAGAGAATCGTTCCGAGCACAGAACCCTGTGGTACTCCACAGGTAACCCCTGAGTGTGAAGAAGATTTATCATTGACATGAACAAACTAGAATCTGACAGACAGATATATGATTTAAACCATCCTAGTGCTGCTCCCTTGATCCCTACAACAATCCTTACTACATTTCTTCTTTAATCCGGTCACCGATTTATACGTTGCACAGCCTTGCTGTGCATGAAATACAATGTGCAGCTTTGTTTTTCATGCTGGTCTGCTGAAGATGCTATGTCGCTAACAACAATAATAATGACTAGCCTGCCCCTCGACAGCTGCTGCTCTCAAAGCGTCCATGTTGTTTCCGACTCAGAGCGTAGCGAGACAAGCTGGAGCGCTTTAAGTGGGGAATTACGTCACGTTCTCGTGTACAGCGACTCGGACGCCCGAGTATCCGAGACAAATGGAATGCAACATAAGTTTTTAGTCTGACAGGATGGGAGGTCATAGGTCAAATGCGGATCATTTTTGTGTTTAGTTCTGCTGAAGACTTGTTTCTCTCTGATTATGATGGTGGATGTGTTCCTGCAGGGATCTGTGGCAGCTTAGAGCAGAGTTCTCCAGGCTCTCCTCGTCCCTCCTCCTCGCTGAGGCTCAGTGCTCCTCAGATCAAACCCGCCTCCTCTGACCTTCCTCCTCCTCCAGCAACTTCAGGGAGGGGTCTCCTGGTGGTTCCCAGAGTCAACAATAAACACGGTGAGGCTGCATTTCAGTTTCAGGAACAGTCTTCATGAGGATGTGAGACAAGCCTCAACTCTAACTATGTTTAAATCCAGGCTGAAAACAGATCTTTTTACCCATGCATATGACATTTGAAAGTATTTTATGTGCACTCTTGCTTTTTATTGTAATTAATTATTTTTTAAGTTTATTATCTGTTTTCTTAATTCATGCAACTGTAAAGCACTTTAAATTGCCTCGTGTATGACTTCTGCTCTACAAATTAGCTTGCCTTGCCTCCCTCTTCCTCCTCTCCTCTTCTTTCCTCCACTCTCGTCCACCCTCCTCCGCCTCTCCACCACATCTCCTTTTTCCCTCCACCCTGGGAACCTTCACCTTAGGAGAGCTTTAAGAGGATGAGGAGAAGAGGGGGGAGTTAAAGTTCCTTCATGAAGCAGAGGTGTTGCAAATGAAACAAAGGTAACCATCGTGTTGGATGTTGAGCTCCTGCAGGAGGCTCAGATCTTCACCTCCTTTCCTCCCTGATGTGCCAGGATAGAGGAGCTCAGCCGCTCCCTGCAGAGAGCAGGAGGAGACGCAGAAGGAGTTGGACAGGTTGAGAGAATCAGAGAGGAGCTTCTCCTCCAATCAGATGACGGCGTTTGTTCCGTCTGTTGGTCCATATCCCTGTGTCCTCTTCAGTCCAAGTGTCTGAGCCGGATCAGCACTCAGACACTCAGTGTCTCCACGGATAGTGTCCTCGGTCTGGATCTGTCCTCCCTTCTGTCTGTCCTGTCACAGACCGAGAGCGCCCTGCAGTGGAAGCACAGGGAACTGCAGGTTGGCGCCCATGACTATGTTGCTCACTAGGGAACGACATCTGCTCAGAGACCGTCGGTGGAGAAAGACGCACCTGAGCAGCGCAACAGCGGCGAGACCGCACTGCGTATTAATAGTTTTATGTTTTAAATCAACGAAGGTTTGAGTATTAAAACTAGTACGAAATGTGAGAAAATAAATGAGGGACTGTTGTAAAATTAAACTTAATGGGTCTGGTTTCTTTACTGCGGATGGGTAGCAAGGAACAAAATATTCATGTGATATTTTATGTGATTATGCTTGTTTAAGACTGCATCATCAGCACAACTTCAGGAAAAATTCCCTCCTTTATGAACATTTTCCTCTTTGGGACTCTTAAGCAAAACATAACAAGTTATGTCTGCTCACATAAAATAAACTTCCTCCCAGAGCCGTGACATTCAATTTATTATTATTTTATTTTTTTTCCCACCTGAAACAACTTTATGCGGATCACCAACAGATAGCTGCCCTATTGCAGGACTGTCAGCTGTAAGTTCAATTTGAAGTTTCTCCACACAGAACAGTGTTGGGGTTGCAAAAGGAGCACGTTTTATTGTTGAGCATTCTTCCGGTGCGAGTACATATTATATCCAACATCTTTCTTTGTGCTACGGTGTGGATTCTAATAATTCTTCCCAACCAACAGCTTATTGGTGACGTTTAAAAAGGAGAACATTTAAACTTGTGGCTTTTAACTTGTGCTGATTTAATAAAGATGTGATTTTCAGCACGTTTATGCTGCAGTGCATATTGAAAAGAAACATGAAACGGATGAGGCTAAATAAAAATTTAATATCCTGTCCCCAGCAATCCACAAACCAACATTCAAGTTTATAATTATGTCGCCAGCATTTTTAAAAACAAGCTGACGTCCTTGGTTGCACCACAGACTGTCCAGGAGTTGAGGGATGCTTTAGTCCATGTCTGGGAGGAGATCCCCCAGGAGAACATCCTCCAACTCCTCAGGAGCATGCCCAGGGGTTGTAGGGAGGTCATACAGGCACATGGAGGCCACACAGACTACTGAGCCACATTTTTTTCTTGTTTTAAGGACATTACATCAAAGTTGGATCAGCCTGTAGTGGGTTTTTTCTACTTTAATTTTGAGAGTGACTCCAGATCCGAGCTTCCATGGGTTAGTAAATTTGATTTCCATTGATGATTTTTCTGTGATTTTGTTGTCAGCACATTCAACTACGTAAAGAACAAAACATTTAATAGGAATGTTTCATTCATTCAGAGCTAGGATGTGTCTTATTTTAGTGTTCTCTCTTTTTTTTTTTTTTTAGCAGTGTATAGATAGTTCACAAAAACAGGATGGATTGTTCAGTTGTTCCTCGGCTTTCATAGAAACAAAAAAACACTCACAACACCTTGACTGTTTGTAGTATCCCATGAATTTTAGAATCAACTCCAAGTTTCTATACTTCAAATCATCCAAGTATCAGTTGCACTTACAAACGTTGTCCACTTGAGGGTAGCAGAGTGCTGACAAGAGTAGAAGTATACGTTCTGCAGCTTCATGAAGAAGGACATTTTATTTAAACTCAATTCTGTTTTACTTTAAAAATCAGTTAGTCAACCAAAGAGATTCCAAGGGAGCGAAGAACTCTCAGGGAGGTTCTGGCCCGGTAAAAGCCAGTTTCTGGATCATGTGGCTGTCAGCAAAGAACCAAAATAACTTCATAACTTTTGTACAGATTTATTCTAAAACTTGAGCACTCAGTGGAAGAAGCAGGTGTCTGGAAAAGAAAGTAATGATCAGCCAGCCTAATTGGCTGGCGACGTCCTTCTAGAAGAATTTCCACTCTTGCCTTTCAGACAAACATTAAACCGGAGCCGAGTCCAAAACTAATTGCCACTGTTTGTCCGTTATTCCCTCAGCGTAGACCGGTAGCAATAAATAATTGTTAGAATTAAATAAATACAGATAGAAATACATAAATAAATTAATGTCCACTTAAATAAATGTGTAATCAAACAATTAAATAGATATGTAAACAAATAACGCAATAAATATGTAAATAAATAAATAAATACACGTGAACATATTTATTTATGTATTCCCACATGTAGTTGTGTATTTATTTAAGGATTAATTTATTCATGTTTTATTTATTTATTATTTGAATTATGTATTTATTAAAACATGTATTGTCTATAATATTTATTTTCATATGTATTTATTTATTTATATATTTCATTATATATTTAAAAACGTATTTTGAAGTTGATTTATTTAAACAAATATTTATTTATTTGCACATTTATTTATTCCTATATTTCTTTATTTATTTCCATGACCTCATTTATTTATTTATTGACACATTCATTTATTTTTTGGTAACCTCCATAGATTTGTCAAGATAAGGTAAATGAGCTGAAAAGTATTCTCCAAAAGCAACCATCTTTGTTTACCAGTGAACAACTTACTGCTTTAATGTTTAGCTGAGCGTGACATTTTTTGTATCACCATACATGCTCTGGTTTCTGACTAAAATGGGATTCCACATTTTAACCATTTTTAAATGCTTTCTCTCGATGCGGCGCTAGACTTTATACTCCCGCACACTTGCGCATATAACTCACATTATTTTCTGCTCAGTAAATTCATAAAGACTTTGTCGACTCTTTCGCTGTCGCTGTCAAAGCAGGGGATGGGTTAGTTTGGTGCGCTGTCAGCTTCTAATGGTAAAAAACAGGGCTACTGATTCCTACACTCTGTAAAAACCACAGTGTGACTGACTGACAGCCTGTTTTCACTGTCGCCGCTTCCCTTGTAACCTCTGCGACTTCTCAATGTGACAACCAGATGTGAATCAGGGGTTCAATACGCCCCATAATATTTAATTATGTCACCTACGTTATGTAGGATACAAATTCTGGCAAGGATGAAGATTTTGCCTGCCACAATATGTAACTTTTTTATTCATTGACAAAACCTCTTCAAATTTACAGGATTACATGGTCGTAATCAGTGTTGGGAGAAATGCATCACAAAAGTAATTAGTTACAGGAATATATTACTTTTTTCAGTAACTGAGTAATGTAATGCATTACTTACAAAATATACAGCAATAAATTACTAGTTACAATTTCAGTAGCTCAAGTTACAAATGCATTTTAAATAGTTTTTCTGGCCGACTAATGAAACAGACCAAATCAAGTTGGATACCATAGAAGAAGATCCACTTCCTGTTGCTCAAAACTAAAACATCAGAGAATCAGGACGGCTGAGGGAAAGATCCGACTGTACATTTAAACATTATTCACACTGTTTTCCTAACCATCTGCTGTAAGACTTCAGACATCTAATTTTTGTCAACCATCTTTGTGATGAGCGCTTTCAGCGCCTCATTTTGATTAGATTTAACAAACATTACCATGAAATAGAAGGCATGTAAAGGAGCTAGAGACTTCATTTTAATAAAATCGTGTTTAAAATACAGTATTTGTGGTGTGACACTTGTGTAAAATGTACATTGAAGTTACAGTGGTTAGAAGTCATGTTAGATATTTAAGATGTTTGGCCAAAAGTAACTTAAAGTAGTGACATTGTAACTAGTAATGTGAAATATATTACAATTTCTTTGTAACTTTCCCAACACTGGTCGTAATACAGGCTGAATATGTAATGAAACACTTGGAGGTGGGATCCTCAGAACCCTTTTTAGGGGTGGGATACAAATTCTGGCTGATGAAAACTCAGCCTGCCACAACATTATCTGAAAGTATCCAAACTTTGACTAGTTAAAAAAGTTTAGTTTGAGTTTTAAAACAGGTGTTTTTTTGTTTTTGTTTTTTTTTACAAAATTGATGTATTGAGAAACTGGGAAAGCAACTGGTGAATATAATGCATATCACAATAATATAGGCTGTACATTAACTTTTTGGAAAATGTGACATCCTGTACATAGTACGCAAATTCACACATGGAAAGTAACAATGTGAAAAAATCATATAACGTAGTAGCTCTTCTGCACTTTCATTATGTAAAAGTAGCTTATAGGATATAAAAGATTGGAGACGGCTGCTCTAAGACAGTCACAGTAAAAGGGCCTATTGAGGATTTTTTTTTCTTTTCTGTGCAGCATATGTACAATGTTGGAAAGAAAGTCCTGCTATGGAAGAGGGAATACTTGGCAGCAATTGTAATTGACTCACTATTGGCTAAGCAGCCAATCTAGTAGTAGCATTCACTTTGCCTCTACGCTGAGCTAAAGTAGACTAGACATTCTGCAGTAGCGCTGACGATGATCAATGAATTTTATTAATGCATATTAAGTTGTTTGAACAAATAAAATAGCAATTTTAGAAGAGGTATTAGTGGGCTATATAAAAGATATTAGGTAGAAATGATATACATTTTGCCAAAGGTAGAGATTTTGACTATACTACTATACTGCCATTCCTTTTAATTGTTGTCATGAAGTTGTTCCTACATATTTCAGGTACGCAAGGAGGAGAATGAAATACTGTTGTTTAGTGTTATTATTTACTCCAGATATTGCAAGTTTAAAATTTGTTTTAATGGAAAAGAAACAAGTTAAACTTAAAGTAGTTTTATTTCAAATATGTGCTGGTTTCTTTTTGTGCGATCTTCATAAGTAAATAACAATGAGATCTGGTTAAACTTGGTGTCAAAACCGGCTCCAACTGGTTCTAACTAGTTGAACTTGGTGTCATAACCAGTTCGAACTGGTTCTAACTAGTTGAACTTGGTGTCATACTGGTTGACCTTGGTGTCAAAACCAGCTCCAACTAGGCTGAAAATCAAATCGAATTAAGGATTTGGAGAATCGTGACACCCCTAGTCACATTACATACATACACATTGTTACCGCACATGCTTTAGATTATTATTTACATCGCAATGTAGCTTTGAGTATTTGCAGACCTGGGTTCCCTTTTTGTACATCTCTTGACAAAGATAGTTTTTCTTGGGGGGTTCCTTTCAGATTTGTTTTTTCTTTGTCCACTCACATCATCACCAAGCCTGGTTTGAACTTTTTACATTTACATTAAGCTATAGAAGAGGATTAACTGACAGATTGCACCTAAACAGACTGCTTATTAGTTGTATTTTTATTCAAATAAATGTATGCATGTTTCATTTTATTTGATCTTTCACATCTAACAATAATCTAGAGACAGTTAGACGTGTCCTAGAGAAAAGTTTGATAAAGAAGTGAGCTGTTATTTTAGTTTTTACTGTTGTTATTAATGTTTAAAGAAGTGTCGTCCATGGAAGATCTTGGGACCTGAGGAAAGAGGTCTGTGTTTCTCAGGGTCCACAACAGTTTGTACCGACAGTAACCAGATGGAGGAGGACAAAATGAAGCTGAGGAATAAAAGCGGATCTGAAGCGATGCAGAAGGCTGCCAGGCCCTCGCTGCGCCTGAGTCCTACCAGGCAGACGGCCAGCGTCCAACATGGGGGGGCCTCAGTGTTCTGATCTATGGAGGATCTGACCCATGCTGCCTCCAACTGGGAGTCTGAGTGGCTGTTTCTGTGTGGCGTTCAAGGACAATCAGGCCACTGTGGAGATGTGAAGTGGGAGCTGTGATTATAGTGTGAGGATTAGAGTTTGGGTGTGAAAAGCCTGTAATAACCGGAGGTGATGGCGCTCACCTGATTGCTTGTTTTCCTTCTTTGTTCCGGGATGAACTTTTAGCACTTTTTGTTGACGAAAATGACTCAGCTAAGCTTTTCTTCTTGACAATAAATCCCGGGGTATAAAATAAAGTGTGAGCCACTGTGGAGCAAGTAAAGCGGTGCGGTCTCAGTGAATGCATTGATTGGTATGCGGATGAAACGAGCTACAGACCAAGACGTATACAGAACCTCAGCAGCACAATGGTGAGGAACCCTGGAGAGGCCAAGGACCGCTGCAGCTAATGATGCTGCTGTTCACATGGCATTGCACAACATCCTGAAACCAATCCAAGCATTCACTGGGTCCCAGTTAAACCAGCAGCTGCCTTTCTTACTGTTTTCATCAGCAGGTTTAGAGGCACACCTTGTCAGGAATCAGCGCAGAAACGGGCCCAACTAGACCTATTCAACGCCATCCTACATAGCTAGTTTTAATCTGTACTCTCAAAAAGGAAACACCTAACCAGAAATTACTGGGGGGGGGGGGGAGCGTAAAAACTGAATGCTTCTCCATGTTTGGTTCAAACCAAAGAGTTATCAGACTTTTCTCTTCTGGAACCAGTTTTAAACCATGAGGCAGACACCCTTTCTACTTTAGAGACGAGGTTTAAATCTGCCCTTTATGGTAAAGCTTGTAGTTAGAGTGGTTTAGGTTATCCCAAGCGGTCACAGTAGTTATTCTGCTCATGCTTCTCCCTCTGAGGTGCAGAAATACACAGCTCCGTTATCAGTGGACGCAGGTGCTCTCTGTTCCTTACGCAACAACAGATGGAGTAGAGCCCCATTTTCTAACTAGTCTTCAACGGAGAGCGTATGCCTGTGATTGCCCAGCCAGAGAACTTTTCACCAGAACGGGGCTCTATAGTTTATGTAATCAGTAGTTAATACAGCGTTTATTGAAAGGACCGTTTATCTAATCTGGTATTTTGATTATTTTGAACACCAGGAGGTGTAGAGAACAACAAAACAGACTTCTGTATCTGTACGACTGCTAGTAAAAAGCTTCACAGCTCAATCAAAACTTGAAGGGGGGAATGTGTTCACAAGCTAAAAAAAATCAATTTAGTTAACCAGAAACGATACTGCAGTGGTACGCAGGCCACGAGAAGTCAGCACCCCCTGCTGTCCTGGTGGGGAATTACTTTGCAACACTGAAGAACCAACGGAGAAATGGAAAATGTCTCCATCAATACGTCTGTGTAGAGAAGTATTTTGTTTCCTCTGTTTATTAAGTAATTTGCACTCAGACGCAGACGTACTGACGGAGACATTTTCTGTTAATACTCCGCTCTTCCACTCCACTCTCTATAGTTTTTTCAGCGTTGCTCGACCAGGACAGCAGGGGGCGCTAAGTTTTCATGGCGTCTCTGCCTACTAGCACACAGCGCCGCTTCTTTTTATTTCTAGGCTTGTGAACGCATTTCTTCCTCAAGGAGCAACGGCCGACAGAAAGTAAGTTTTGATTAAGCTGTGAAGCTTTTTACTAGAAGTGCGGATTATAGAATCGTCTAAAACACACGGAAACAAACACAGCAGCCGTTTTTTGTTGTTTTCCTGCACCTCCTTGTGTTCAAAATCGCCAAAAGAACAGATTAGATAAGTTATCCTTTCAGTATAAAGCATTTAGTGGCCAAACGCTGCATTAACTACTGATTACAGCGACTATAGAGCCCCGTTCTGGTGAAACGATCTATGGCTGTTGCTGAACTGACCAATCACAGGCATACGCTCTACGTCGACGGATAGTTACAATTCGGGCCTCTACTTCGCAGAAGCATAAACTAGGCTTTAACCAGGCTTAGGTTCACTGCGGTCTTTACAGCATGCAGTGAGACAGCGAGAGCACTCAGGGCCAAAAAAGGCGTCATCACCAACACCTGCTCTCTTTCCCTGCAGCTGAAGTGTGGCTGTACAGAAAGCCTGACAGCGCCGCGATTCATTCAACCACATTGTAGTTGCAAAGATCACATTGTAAAGATGGGAAAAGTAAATAATTAGATTACTCTGTTACCTAAAAAAAAATGCTGTTACTCCCAACACTGATCATTACATTCTATCTTTGCCATCTTGGGTCAGAATAGGAGAAGGAGCAATGACGTAATATTCAGTTGTGGGATTGCCAATCCATCCGAATTAAGTTACACTTTTTGTGGGGTGGGTATAAAAACGAAAAAGCAATAGCCTTTTCTTTTTCTTTTTAATAAAAGTGCAGAATGAGTAATGCTGAACAGGAAAATGGAAAAAAAATAATTTTTTATGTGTTTTCTTTTTTCTTTTTAAAATGCAATTTATACTCAGAATGTGAAAAAGCATTTCTGCGGATGCATTTAAATTTTGTAAATATTTTTGCTGGGATGTAATTTGAAAATTAAAATTAAATATTAGATTTCTTTTTTCTTCTTCTTAATAAAGTTACAGAATGAGCAAATGCTGAATTGAAAAATGAAAACACAATTTTACGTGTTTTCTTTTTAATTTTATGTACGAGATTTCTGCGAATGTGTTTGAATTTTCATTTTTGAAATTTAAAATGTAAATTTTGTAACAATTTTGTTGGGATGCTATTTCAAAATTAAAAATTAAATTAGCTTTTTTCAATCTTAATTATGTTACAGAAGGAGCAACGCTGAATTGGAAAATGAAAAAGCATTTTGGATTATCTCTTTTTCATTTTATTTAAGAGTCAAAAATGTCAGACAGAGTTTGAAAATGAAAAAGCATTCCTGCTAATCCATTTTAATTTGATTTATTTTACACATATGTTTCTATATCTGTGCTCTTAGTGACAAATGCTTTTTGATGATATAGACGCCTGTCCTGTGCAGTTTGACTGGGCCACACAGTGGGACACAAAGCATGAACCGTGTTTTTAAATAAAAAAAGGCAAAAATCGCCATCTAAGCATGCAGCGTAGTTCTTCAGAAACCTATAGATGACCTAATTATTGCGCTGAAGCAGAAGGCCGTCTGTAAGATGTGGAACACGGATCTTTGAGGACTGGAGTTTTACACAGGTGCTGTAGAGGTTTTTGCTCCTCCCATACACCTGCTGACACAAATTAGTCATTTTGTAGGTTTCAAAATGACCCGATGACGTTGTGGAAAAACAGCTGCCCCTGTCAGAAATCGAATTTGTTGAATCTTTAATCTTTGATTTTTGGTTTGATGTTAGAAACTATTAACAGAGAGAACTGATTCATTGACCACAAAAATCAACTCGGGTAAGAAGGGTGATTATTTAATGTTGTCTATGAAAATCCCCCCAAAAAATGGTTAAAAGAAGGTCCAACAGCACAAAACGTCTCTAAACGTCACACATCTAAAAGCTTCACTTTATCAGAGCGTCGTTACTGTAACAGAAATGCAGCTTTGAGTCAAATTTAATCAGATTTATCTAACAGTCTTTACCCTCTACAGTTTAATGTTGTACATTTTGTGTTGTAAATCTAAGTTAATGTTTATATATATATAATTACCAAATATTCTGCACCAAATGCAATTCTAACCATCACAGAGTAGTTAAAGACATTTTAGACAAATCCCCAGAACTCCCCATAAGGTTAAAAACTGAGCTTCCCTCGATTGTTTTCAGATTTGTTTCCCAATATTATCAATAAAAAAAATGAATTTCTCTACTTTTTTTTGTTATCAGCCCTCAAAAAATTTGACAAAGAACGAGCAAACGGAGTGCCATCCCTCGCTGCAGTACGTCTGCACGGGCGCCATGTCGTTAATCATTCCTTCGTCGTCCAAATCAGTCCTCTCCTCCCTCTTCTTCTTGTCCTCCTCATCCTCCTTTACCTTCTTCTTTCTCTTCTCTGCCTTCCCTCCATCTGAGCTCTTTGTTCCAGCTTCTCCTTTTTTCTTTCCTCCCTCTTTCCCCCCACTCTTCTCCTCCTCCCCGCTTCGCTGGGCCAGCTTCATGTGGGCCTCACCAGGCGCCTTCTTGCAGATTTTGGCCTTTAACACCTTTTCTCCTTCGCAGGCGTTCTCCCGTTTCTTCAGCTTCCCCACCAGATGCTTCCAGTAGTGCCTGGACTTCAAAGCATAAGCCTGGCACAGGTCAGGTTTACCAGCATAACGACACCAGTACCTGAAAACAAGAACAAGAAAAATGATTGGATTCAAGTAGGTCCAGCCCAAAGTCTTATGGGGCCTTAAGCAGATTTTGACTCAGGGGCGCCCCCTTTCTGTTAAGACCACTACTCACAATAACTGAGATTCAATCAAGATTTGGTCTAAACTGTGAAAGTATGCGGAGTTTATTTGGCCGATCCTAAAAATTGATCCGAGGTAATTGTTAATATTAGCTTAGACAATCTGAAGCATAAATAAATTATAAAACTTAAACTAAAGCATCAAATTGTACAAATGGTAACGAGACAATTAAACATTAAATATTAAAAAGTAATTTTAAATAAATTTTACATTTTTAAATGTAATGAACATTTAAAATAAAAAAAGGTACAGTATTTACATTTGCATTCCTTTAAATGTATTTGATTTAAATACTTAAGCTATATATAATTTTTTTATTTATTAATTTTATTTTTATTTTAAAACTTTAAATACATGTTTTAAAATAAAATAGAATTTTTAATAATATATCGTAATTTAAATATTTTATGTATAATATAAATATACAATAAATATATATAATATATAAATATGATATATATATAATTTTTTTACATTAAAAAGTATTTAAAAAATATTAGTTATAAAAGAAACTTGCCTGTAAACAATTTTTTTTATAATCTACACTGAAACAAAACAAACTCAAACTGACTAATATTCACATTTTCATAAATTTCTACATTTCTGGTCTCTGTTCAACTTCTGAATTGAAGGGGGTACTCTGGATGAAATGGTGGTGCAGGGCATTTTTGCTTGTGTGCACAATAAGAGCCCGGTTGGGATTCAATCCTAAAACTGCTGGGTGAGATTCATGCGTTCTTACTAGTAAACCAAAGGGATATCCTGGTGGCCCAACTGGCTGAAGCACTCAGGGTGTAAAAAACAGAGACTCAGCTCATTTTACAACAGTAGGAAGGTACAAAGTTGCTGAAACACTGAGTTTGTTCAAATCAAAGCGAAAAGTTGTCTGTTTGGAGCTGCCTTTGACTAAGTTGTTCATATTAATAATAGAGCTAGATTGTCATATTTTAAAAGTATTTTATGTTTTGTGTTTATAATGTTGGATGTAATACTTTTACTGTTCTCCCCGGATCGTCTAAAACACACTGAATCGCCTTATTGTCGAAAGTGAGCTACACAAATAAAGTTGCCTTGCCTTATAATGTAATTCTGTGGCATTTGTTTTAGGATTACTATGCTAGGTTTGTCTTCCATTTTGAAAAGAACAGTATGGGCAGGTGAGTACAACTACTTGAATTGAACTGTATGGAGTTGAAAAACTCTCATAATAAATAAACTCACGCAGGGTTTTTCACAAATGCACATGTTCATTCGGAAATGCACACAGTCTGTTTCACAAATGCACACACTGTGGTTCGCAAATATAATTTCGAGAAACACTTGTGAAATAAATACACAAATGCACATGAGCCGTTTCACAAATGCATACGAGCTGTTTCACAAATGCACATGATCTATTTTAAATATGCACACAAGCTGTTTCACAAATATAACTTTGAGAGAAACTTAAAATATAAACTCACTCAGATCATACGGATCGTAGAATGTCCATTTATGGAGCGCTTCTCAGTTGTGAACCTCATTTTATTTACTTCAGCACAACAACTCTGAGCTCCGGCTGGCTCAGAGAAACAAGCTAATGGGCAGCTAACAGTTGTCCTCTTGTTTACAACCAGAATGTCAACTTAACTCACTGTGAACTCAAAATATCCTCACTGGTGATTTGAGAGTAGACGGAGAGGCTTTAGCTCCGGTCCCGCTGCTTCTTTCTTTTCCTGCCATGGTTTAACTGTAGCTTAGCTAATAGCTACTTGCTAGCGTCAGCTAATATGCTATGTAGAGGTGTGCTCTGATCACGGGGATGCTCTTATTGTCATATAGCGGTTAAAAATATTACCAGGTGATGTTGTGAGTTGTATAAGAACTGGTTAGTTACTTGTTAGGGAAATGCAATGTGTGGTTCCTTGAGATGAGGAAATCTGAGTAAATAGATGTTTGCCAGCTAACTGTCCGGATGGGACTCTAGTGACACTACAGAATATAAACATGGGAGAACGTGTTCGCCATCGTCTTTTAGACTTCAATGCGCAAGGTCGTGACGTAATTTTGATTGATTTCAGCTGAAAAACCGAGATCATGACACCCCTACTAATTGAACGCAGAACTACTGGTTTTGTACAGTTATATACAGCCTGTAAATATGATAGTACTGCAAAACCAAACCTAAAAAGAAAGAAGAGTTCAAAAAACATTGCTACGGCACCTCCTGTACACCACCGTCTCTAAGACGCTGCACAGACAAGCACCACCAAACACTGACGACAACCTAACTCAAAGGACACCTAAATAACATGACTACATTTGGAAAACAAACTATAATGTAAAATGAAGAACTTCTACAATTAACACAAACACATTGTCTTTGCGGCGTATATCCATCCCTCGGGCAGTCTGCACACATAGATCATTCAACCATCGGTCAACTATAGAAACATTCGACAGTTCTGATTCAAATGAGTTTTTTCTGTTTGACTCTAGTCCATCGGAAGAATGTCAGAGCAACAGGGCACATGTCGCCACCTAGTGTTGCCGAGTCGAACGCACCTCATTCAATAATTATATTTTCTGAGTAACATGTAAACTGGGACAAGAAGCTCCCACTCTGGTCCGACTATTTTCAAAAGCATGATTCAGATTTGCATGTAAATGTACCGAGCGAGGGATTGTTGGCTAGCAGTCCCTACAAGCAAAAGAAAATCCAGACTGTTTTTTTGTGTCTTCCAAGCAGCGTTGTCGTTAAGTCACTAACTCCTAAGTCCGAGACCCATAGGATTAGTCCAAATCAAGTCACTATCACCTAAGTCAAAAATAAAAGATTAAATTGTAGATTTTAAGACTAAAACAAATTGGCCATACGTGGTTCATTTTATTTAAAAAGAAATTGTATGCAACACCACTGTGCTAGCACCGATCTAACACAGTTAAATGTACAAAACAATAAAATATGCTTCAAGTACATTTTAAAACAATAAGTACCCTTCTAAAAACTTTTAGAGAAGTTATTACATTTCTATAGTAATCTGATCTAACATAACAAGCTAACATTAGCATTGGCTACATGCTAATTCCAAAAATAGCAATTTGTCATATCAGAGTCCAATATCAAGTCATTGGTGTGCTGCTTCAATCAAGTCACAAGTCCCTTGTGATATGAATCCACAGTAAGATGAAGGTATTTACCATTATGTATTCATCCAAGTCCGATATGACCTAAACTCAATATCATGATACATTGAGCAGTTCACCTCGATAACGGTAAGTGGACAGTAACAATGATAACAAGCCCCCCGTCCCTTTCTGTATTCAGTGTCTGGTAGCGGCCTAATTTATATACTGTGGTTGAAAATGTGATGGGTTCTGGGTTCTACTGAATGGCTTGAAACATCCTTTTAATACAGTGTTTGATTCCCGCTCCTTCCTCTATGAGTCCAGTTTAGACTCAGAAGTGATCCCACAGACGAAGTCAGTGATTCTAGTATGCAGTTGTTTATTTTATCCAGAGAGATATTTTGTGTTCACATCGAAGCTTAGGTAAGATCAGGCAGCGGCTGCTTTAAGCGGTGTATCAACATTCTGGACTCAGCGGGGTTAATATCTACTCCGACTCCTTGAAACGTTGCATCTTATTTATGGATTTTTACAGCTAACGGCCACTAGAGGACCTCCTTAATCTATGGATTGTACAGGTTATGTCCCTCACCTTTAAGGGACACTGTGCCTTTAAGTGGCATTGCTCCAAAATGTTCTGCTGGACCCGGAAAGGAGTGATTGAGGCAGTTTGCACGAACAGTCAAAGCAAAAATGGAACAGACAGACATTACAAGACCGAGACAAACATTACCTCCCCCCGGTCTTCCTTCTAAGAAGCGTTTCTATATGCTATAGTTTAAGTCATTTTGTATAAAACACAACCTTCAGACTCAGATTTTATGCAAAGACATCTCCTGTCATCCGTCATTGCCAGCATCATTCTACGAAGCTCGAAACTGTGCGGGATATCAAGTTTTTTTTGGGAAGGAAGTTCAGAAGCGGTTGATTACAGATGTGTTTTGTGAGACTACAGAATCAACCTTTGACTCTGTTGAAGCTCAAGCCCAAACCGAGTTGTCAACGACACAATGATCCTGCAAATCTGCAAGGTATTGCACTGGTCCAACACAGATCCAGGCCTCAACCTAATTTTCTGGAAACTTCACTGAACCAAAACAATGTTGGGTAAGAGATGAGGAAATCACCTTACTAGGTCTCCTTCGATTTCTGTGGAACAGTTCACCAGCAGGCTCACCAGACCTTCACCAGATGTTTGCCATACGCAGCTATGACCCTGCTTGGTGGTCAGTTCCCCCGAGCTGAGCACTGAACGGTTTCTGGTCCTCCTGGCTGGTGGGGGAGACGTCTGGGGCTGGCGAGGTTTTTCCCGTTTGTCCTGACCAGGCTGCCGTCTGGCCTCGGCGAGGAGGATGAGGCACAGCAGGAAGACGCAGGTACACAGAGCAGCACGCATGGTGGCTGTGGAGAGGGCGGCAGAAGAGTACAGCAAATGCCTGACTGATGGCAGCAAAGAAAATGACATTAATGCAGATTTATAGAAGCCATGCAATTCATGCAAATCTTAAACATGTTCTATTTTCTTCTAAGATTCAAAAGTTTAAAGAAGAAACTGAAAAGACATAGAAGTTAACCAACCGATAAGCACTATTCGTTGTACCATCTGTATTGGTAAACTAAAATATGGAGTACCAGCATTGGTACAAGTACATAAGAAAGTTCGGTTACTCCATCAATGGTAGAAAAAATTGTCAGAAACATTAATGGTCATTGAAAGGTCTTGGTAAGTGGTTGATTGTCTCTAAACGTTGAGTGGAAATAACTTCCATGGTCAGTCCGGTTGTGGTGGTTTATTTCCATTGGAGGCAACATATCAGGTTTCAAAGAGGATCATGTTGGTAACTGAGCATTAGAAGCAGAACCAGAAACACCGGTACCATATCCACTGTGGGGAACAATAACTGCTGCATACAGGAAAACTTGTTCACTTTTCAGTAACCAGTAAATGGTGTCTCCAAGCAATAAATACTAGACCAGACTCAGTTGTGTTCACTATTAATTAATTACCGTATTGTCCCGATTTTAAGACGACCTCCATTTCTAAAGACTAATCTTTAGAAAAAGACTAAATTAATTTTTAAAGAAACAATTTTAATTAAGATTTTGAGAAACTCATTGATAATAATTACAGACTGATTTAAGTTTTAGTAAAGCTAGACACTGGGGATACTTCAAGTGACAGTGTGTAGTTTTTGCAGTACATCTTTGAAAATAGCCATTAAAATATTATGTAATAAGAATTACGTAAAGCACATTAATTGCAAAATATATTACCTCTTCGCTTGTTCCAAGCGATGAAAGAGAGACTGATTTGCTGCAAATAGATTGAGCGTTTGAAAACGGCACTAGTTGGAGGTCCGTTGTTGAGTTTCTTACTCGAAGACACAGATACTGCATGCTTGTGATAATTTAGGTATGCACTGCCCCCTACTGGCCAAAAATTACACACTGTGCCTTTAATAAAAACTGATCAAAAAGAAAAAAACAAAAGAAAAAACATTGTAAGAAGAAGATTACCCCACATTTTTACATGCAAACTGTCAGAACTTTGCTCAATACAAATCAAATCAAAATCACATTACACATGAAAAGCCTGCATGAGTGTGATGCCTTTAAGGCATTTGTTTATTCTCTGATTACATTTTAAAAAATTTAATTTGATTTATTATTCTTTGTCAGAGTTTAAAAATGATCCAGTGCTCATGAAGAGAGTTTTTTTTGAAAGAGCTGTTGGCTGACAGTCAACTTCCTGTTTATTACTGGCTCTCCTGAGAAGCATGGCAGACATGTTGTGAATGTCCTGAATTTAATCTGTTGCCATCCGCTATCAAGCATCAAAGAAGCAATGTCGCAAGTTCATAAAGTTTATAATGATAATGTTTAAAAACAATAAAAAGTATTATTTGTGAATATATTTAAATATAGGCAAAGGCAAGTTTATTTGTAGAGCACAATTCATACACAAGGCAATTCAAAGTGCTTTACAGTTGCATAAATGAAGAAAACAGATAAACAGAAAAAAACATGAAGTTAAAAATAATGAATTACAATAAAAAGCAAGAGTGCAGATAAAATACTTTCAATTGTCATATGATATGTAAAAAGAACTGTTTTCAAATATAAAGAAAGGACATAAAGAATATGTCTTTCTGTAGTGAGAACATGCTAAAAGCTGTTTGAAAGCATGACTTATTGCTTAATAACATTCGGAAATTGGTGTTTATTATATTTAGAGAGTTTTTTTGTCAAAATTACCGAATGCTGTATGTTTGCTTGCAGTTTTCACCGAATGTTGGTGAGGAAGTAACTGGTGAACCTTACACCGACTCTGTCTCCATTCAACACGGTGTTTAATCAGTTTCAACACGATGCATGAGAACACTAAAATGAGGCTTTCACTCACTGACGTCCTCTGCCTCGCTGTGCTCAGTCACTCTCATGCTGCGGTCCTGTCTCCTCCCACACCACGTCATCCTCACTGCCATCCGATGAATTAGATATGGCTACCTGACAGCTGTTTGGTGCCTCTGATGCATTGACCACCATCATCTTAAAGTTAACATCATAATTCTGCCTCAGGTGTTTGTTAATTTGCCCCACTTTTGATCCACTCTGCTCTGGACTGCCCCTCTCTATTTTCTTTTCCAACTGATGACGCCAGCCACAACGGGGTCGCTGGCTTTACAGCAAGCTGACCCCCTCTACTGCTGGGGTCATGTAACGACTTTTCAATGGCAAAATACCTCGTCCTATATTCGGGACAATACGGTGGTTAACTCCACTTCTACTGATTAACATCTGATTTATTTTTTGTTTTAATTATGTCGTCAAGACAGAGAAATGCCTAAAGGTCTTATTTAAAAGAATAATACAAATAAATAATATAATTACATAAAAACACATTTAAAACACAAAAAAAGACTTTTCTAAGTACATTTTTTCGATATAATACCAATACTTATAGTAGGTAATAAAAAAAATCTTGAAACAGGGTAAAAATACATTGTGACTATTTATTGATCTCTAATTAATTAATTCATTCATTCTTCAACATATTTTACTAAAGTAAAAATGAAAAGTAGCTGTCCAAAAAATTACACAAGTAAGAATAAATATTTGTAATGAAAGAGTAATTATTTGATTAATTGACTAATTAAGTAAGAGTAATTATTTGTAATAAATTGACTGATTGTTTACAAATAATTACTCTTACTTAATTCATAAAATTATTAATTACTCTTGGTCTTATTACAAATAATTACTCTTATGGAGTATAAGGGCCATTGTTAACAAAACAAAATTATTTAGAGTAAATTCATACCCAAAAGAACTCAGAAATTCTGAGATTAATGTCACATACTTTCCAGGAAAAACATGCAAATATCTCTGCTTCATACTGTGCAACCAAAGAAAGGGTGTTTTTCAACTGAGCAAAAGAATTCATGGAAATAATAAACCAGTTGGTCTTAAATGTTAGTTTAGCTTTTAACAGACCCAAAAGTTACTTGATGTTTTTTGAAGGTTAGTAGACTGAAAATAAATTACAGTTTATATTCAAAATCCAGAGAAAATCCGGAAATATGCAGTTCCTCCTGCAGTCATTCTTATTTCTCAATTAAATTACATTTATTCTAAAAAAAACCTACAAAATCAACGTGAAATTCAGATTGAAAAAGCAAAACTTATCTCTTTGAGCTACTTCTTACTCAAACTTCCTCTCTGCCTTTGAAGAAAACTGACAGAATGAAGATTTAAGCAGAAGAATTCCCCTCTCCACCGTCGCTTTTAACCGCAGTTTGTAGGAGAGGTCAAAGAAAGACAAGCGCTAACACCAGAATAATAATCCTCTCTCACACCCATCCTGATTAGAAACTCATAACGTCTGTCTTCTCTATTTGCATCAGGCTGGTTTTTGCTCAGATGGTGAAAGCGGAGTTAGTTGTGGGAGTTGGAGCAGAGTGTTGCTGTTCTTACCCTGGGATGCTGCTAGGAGGTCGGAGTTGATGTGAGAACGTGGGGGCCGCAGACACTCGGATAAAGGAGGCCAGGAGACGAGGATAAAGGAGGAGCAGGGAAGAAGAGGGGGTCAGAGGGGGGGGTTGGCTATTCGGAGGAATCCTCCCACATTTACCCCACCATAAATATGCATCTGTGAGAAGAAAAGCAACAATATCCACAGGACTCCTCTTTTTTTGTCACACAGACAATAATTTGAAGTTTGTTCTTCACTGAATGCTTGCGGTATCACTTTAGAACGGCTGAATGTTGATGTCGGCTTGCGGTTTGAATCCTTGCCTGGGTCCATCCACGGTGGGGTTCACATTGTTCTCCTTCTGAGGTTCATCAGCCAGAACCCCCCAACCCTGTAAGGGAACAGAGGAAGAACTAGATTTAACCCCTGCAAAAGCTACAGTGGATTCTCTATTGAATTATTATTATTAAACTGTAACTTTTAAAATTCATTTTGCTGCTAGGATCATCCATCCATCTATCCATCCATTATCCATCCATCCATTATTTATCCATCCATTCATCCATCCATCCATATATCCGTTCCATCCATCCATTCGTTCATTCCGTCCATACGTCCTTCTATCTATCCATCAATTCCATTCCATCATCAATATTTCCGCCCATCCATCCATCATTTATCTGTTCCATCCATCCATCCATCCATTCAATCCGTCCGTCCGTCTGTCCATCTATTCATCCATCCATCCATTATTTATCCATCCATTCATCCATCCATCTATTTATACGCTCCATCCATCCGTTCGTCCGTCCGTCCGTCCATCTATCCATTCATCCATTACATTCCATCATCCATTTGTCCGCCCATCCATCCATCCATCCATCCATCCATCCATTTATATGTTCCATACGTTCATCTGTCTGTCTTTTCATCCACCCACCCATCCATTTTTCCATCCATCCATCCATCCATCCATCCATCCATCAGTAATCAATTAATCCATCTGTCCATCCATCCATCCATCCATCCATCCATCCATCCATCCGTCTGTCCATCAATCTGTACGGCTGTCCATTGATTAGTTATCCATTCTATCTGTCAGTTCATCATCCATCCATCCATCCATCCATCGTCTTCTCCTGTTTATGGATTTAACAGATCAGAGAGGTCTCTTCAGGCTTAATGAGGTATAAAGTCCCCACTGGAAGTTCTGGGTCTTAGTGGGATCTAGCCACAGAAAAAGGACCAACATTCTTTTAGAGAATCTGGGGAGGCTTGGTTGTGAGAAATTAACCTTTGTAAATCCAGATCAACACTCAAAGATTAAGTAACTCAAGGATGGACTTTTAGTGAACTCATAATGACAGATGAAAGAATGGATGAATGCATAATGGAAAAAAAAACCTTACATCTTACTATGGATTCATATCATGAATGAAGAATGGGATAAACATTTCTCAAATTTCTGACTTTTTTCTAAGAATTCAAACTGACTGTCTGGAGGAACATATCTGATTTAAGTGACCTTTTATGTCGCCGATTGGTCTCTGAAGATGTAGTTTTCTTAATGAACACCCATCTTGGGAACAACTGGCTTCAGTGACAGAGTGGAGATGTTCAGGGGGAGAACTGACTTGCAGGTCTAATATAGAGCATAAATTACATTCGGTTAGAATAACACAACTACTGATTTATTGATCATTCAAACAAAAGAACAGTAAAATAAAAGAAGCAAATAACAAACCCTTGTGGGAAGATTCGGTAATAAACATCTCCTTAAACCCAAATTTGTCGAGTATGATGTCATATATTATGAAAATACAAACAGTGAAAGCTAACAAACATGCTAACAGATAGCCATAACTGCTCTGCTTTAGCCCTCCAAGCCACAAAACTATTTATCTTGTTTTATTTTCCTTTTTGCCCTTTTATTGAGAAAAAGTCAGACTTTTAAGAAAGAAGTCAGATTAAAGTTAGAATTTTGAGAAAACGCTCAGAATTTTGATAGAAAAAGTCAGAAATGTGAGAAAAAAAAGTCTAAATTCTGAGATTAAATTCAGAATTTTGAGAAAAAAAGTCAAATATTTAATAATTTTTTGTGCAATTTTGAGAAACAATACAGAATTTTCTGAAAAAAAGTTAGAAATCTTTCTTTTTTCTTTAGTGGCCCTAATTCTGTTCTGTAAGAAACTCATTCTCTCTCCTGCGCCGCCATATTTAGCGGTTCCTCGGGTCTCTGGGGGACCAGTGAGGAGGATCTTCTCTTCCCTGCAGGACAAAGACTCATGCAGGAATCTGGGTCACGGCTTAATCCCCCGCTGACACCCATTGGTCGGCGCCCAGCTCCTTCTCATTCAGCTCAGGCCTCAGCGCGGCTCTCAACTCCTTCCTCCTGCGAGAGCTGCCAAATATCTGCTTGGAGAGGGGAGGATGAACTGAAGCGAAGAAAACGCGTCGTTCCGCCCAGTCTGGATCGATCAGCAACAAATATGTCACCTTGTTTTTGGCCGGGAGAGTCCTCAAGCTGAGCAGCATCATTTATTAAAGTTTGGTCAAAAGGACATCAGAGGAGGCCGGGTTTTACGGACTGAAGGAGAGAGGAATGAATGGAAGGATTATTTCAGTCCTATTCAGCTTCATATATCTTTTGCTACTTGCTTTATTTAGCAGAGAAGCTTTCCTGCTTCGCCTCTAAGATTTTTTTTTCTTACTTTACCTCAGAAAGATCTTTCCAGAAACATTATATTCAGATAAACCTATGATTCCACCTTGAGTTGGCTTGACTAAGTATAGTTTAAACATTTGTTTATTTTAGATAATTTTAGCTTGTTTGAGTTGAGCAAACTATTTTATAGGTTTAAATTACCTTATGCCGCATTCACACCAGTCAGCGCGTTAGCTCGTCACGTCAGTTAGCGGGCAGGGATTTCTCTTTTACTAGTTGTGTACAACATGGCGGTTCATGTCGAGATTTTGTCTAAATACGCAATGGGAAAATAGTAATCCGTATTCGATACCAGTTGCCCTAACCGGGTTTGACTAGCGTTAGCTAACAAAAGAAAAAAGTTAAAAGAGGGTATTTAAAAGCTTACCTGGCCTCCGATATCGTCCTCAAAATAAGGTCCGATCTCTTCCTGTTTTTGTAAAAAGGCGAAGACGCTGATTGGTTGATGCCCCGCGTTTGCTGCTCCGAAGTTCAGTTTTCCCAACTTCACGCAGCAGCTGCTCGGACGGTCCGACAACAGGTCCGAGCAGCTGCTGCATGGACGCGCTGATGCCCGCAACTTGATGCCTAGGCACCATAGACTTTTCGTGTAATCCGGCTGCCCTGCTGCCTGGACACGCTGACTGATGTTAACGCTGCTTTAGTCCATGAGTTTAGCCTATTTTAGCATACATTAGCCTATGTTAGCTTAATATTTCTTGACCTGTATTTGCTTATTTTAACATTAAGCTAGGAAACAGGGAATCAATCAAATTAGACCATCAAAATAGGTAAAATAATCTTTTGGCACTTTTAATTTAAATAAAATAAGCGCTGCAAGTATTTTAGTATAATTCTGGTGTTATCTTAAGCTAACATGCTGCAATGCATCGTTGCCTAAGCATTGGTAAACACAGTGTGTGTTTAATTCTTTTTAAAACTGTAAACAGTGCATTCCTGAAAAAACAACAACATTTGATACACAGAAAACAGGATTAAGGTTCCATCCATTTGATCCCAAAAAGTCGTTAGCTAGCTTGCAAACAGTAGAGTAAAGGCCCTCTCTTCTTGTAACTCTGGCTTGGGAGTTCTGTTGTTTTAACTTAACTTTTTCTTGCGTGGTGCCTCTGATTTTAGGGTTAGTATCATCCTTACTCAAAGCATCATCCACTGCATTTTATGGATTTTATTTATTCGTTTAATCAAGATTTAATAATGCAGATAACAAACTTGAATATGCTATGCAGGAAAATCTGTTAAATATTACATTCTGTGTTCTCTGCATCAAATTATCATCAAAAAAACTTTCAAATATATTTTATTACACCAGTTTTAGAATAATAACAAGGCTGTAAGAGCTCATTAGGAAAGATAGTGTCAGCATTGTCATACAGATAATAGAGCTGGGCTCTGACGCCCCCTTCTGGTTGTTTCTAAGAACATGAGCCCATTAGAAATAAAAAATTCTTTCATTGGTCATTTATTGGGAAAAGAAGACATTAAAATATCATAAAGATGAACTAAAACTGCAGTTTGATTTAGTTTCATAAAACATATGTTAGGCAAACTTCAACTATGGTGGAAAAATAGTAATAATTTCTAACAAAGTGAAACCATTGGTATATTCAGTGGACTAAGGCTACTCTAGAAACAAGTAAAAATGAATCAATACAAGATAGAATTAGCTTTTAATGAGCTAAAAAAAAGCCAATAAAACAAGTAATGTCTTGAAATAAGAAAATATATTCAAAACATATGAAGAAAACTGTCCATAAATGGGGGATTTCTATTTTCTTGAATTTTTTTTTCCTCCGGCATTTAACACAGCAACAAAGCCTCACTCAATTAGGACACTACAGGAGAATTAAAGTTGATCTAATTTAACAAAAATCAGCAGAGAAGTTACATCTGGCAATCAAGATTACTGGGAAAAATGTACGGCAGAACCAGAGCCAGAAAAGAATAGTTTCCTTATAGTGATTACATTTTTTTGGAGGATTAGATGAGCTACAGTCTCCTCCAGCAGACTGGAAAACAGACGAAGCCTCTCTGAGGTGACTTTCCTGTCTCCTTATCTTGGATGAGGAGTGTTTGTGTGCGTTAGATGAATGGGTGATGATCCAGAGTCCTTGACGGCAAACAGACGAGACCACTTTCTGCCTCCGAACAGTCCTGGAGTGGCGGCTGCAATCAGCGCTCTGGCCTCCTCTGCTCTGATTACTGCAGTGATTAAAACACCGAGCAGTGACCTCGGCTGCGTCTGTGCGACCGTTTTACCGATGATGAGACATAATGGGCCGACACGCTGCTGCTGGAGATGATAGAAGATAGGAAGAGACGGCAGAAGAGCTGCCTGTTGTTAAAAACCCATCTCTGCTGTAAGCCTGTGAATATTCTCGTTCATCCAGGTCATGGTTATCTCAAGGAAATTTCAATCAAACGCAACTGGACTTGGTAATTTGTCTTGGAAGATGTTTCACCTCTTATCCAAGAGGCTTCATCAGTTCATGCTCGCCGCTGACCAGGCTGGCATGTTTGAACTGCCAGAGATGCTGGCAGTTCAAACATGCCAGCATCTCTGCTGGCATGTTTGAACTGCTAATGATGTAGCGATGCTACATGTGTTAGCACAACTTAATCTGCTTTATGCTTCATGTTCACCTTAGGACTTTGACAAGACTACAACAAGATCATTTTAGCTTTTTATTCCCACCAAATTCCTCCCATCAGTATTTCATTCTTGCTCTCGTATGGTAATCTTAGTAACTAACCTTAGCGTGTAATGTACTAGCATTAGCATGTTAGCACATACCAGGCACGTCGACAGTTTTTGCGGTATCGATCCACTTCTTGTCTTTTTCCACTTTATCATGGCAGTTTACGTTAAAAAGACATGGCTGTTTTGTGCCACTACGACTTGCGATAATATCAAACGTGTTTGATATGAAAGACAAGAGAATGTTTTGCATAAATTGGGTCGCCAAATGCAGGTTCTTAGAGACTGCCAGTCTGGGACTGTGAAATCCTTTGGTTTACGCCTGGCATGAAAGGAATCTAATAGATGTACAAAAACAATATTTACTGACATCTCATTGAAGAGATTGATTTGCTAAAAGATTCATTTAGATCATTTTTTTTTTTTAGAAAAACGCAACCTCGATATTGGGACATAATTTACCTTCTCATAATCATCCACATGCGGTGACAAATTTTATTTTTCTAGTGTCAAAAAATGCAGCTGATGAAGAAATGCAGCTTGTGGAGAGAATAAGTAAACTTATGCCAGGTTAGGGTTCTATGAGACAGGATTTAAGAATAAATGTTTAAAACATCATTAAAATAATTCAGTGGCTGATTATGGATTTTTGTCAGTATGAAGCCATCTAGGGGCCACAATATTTATAAAGGGGCCAAATATTAGTCCAACATTCTTACACACAATCCCTGGTTTTCATAAGTTAGAAGCGAAACACATACTGGATCTCTTGGGAAGATTTTACCCTGATGTTATTTAATCAGCTAGTTAAAAAATAGTGATTAACAAAAGGACATTTTTCGGTAATTACAAGTTAGGGATTTTATAAGGAGAAACACCATAGTTCTGGTCTATCACGACACATTTTTTTTTTCTCTCGCTACGTTGCGTACTTTTATTAGCCCATTTTGGAAAGGAAAGGAATTTTCTTGTAAAGTACCTTGAGATGACATAGTTTGTCAATTGGTGCTATATAAATAAACTGAATTGAACTGAAACTTAGCTGCAACATTATGTGATGAAAACAATGATGCTTGGAGTAACGATCCCAATGTTTTGGCACAGTTATCAAACTTCTGTTCATTTAAAAAATAATCTTTTATTTTTGGTACTTGAAATAACTGACCCACTAATTACTGATGAACATAAAAGAAAGCTCAAGTCAATGTTAATATTCTGTGCAAGAAAATAAATCCACCTTTATTGGATAACAAAAATAAAAATATCAGCTCTAAAATGAAGTGGCAAAAGATTATCCTCAACTATGTATCTCTTATTTGACATGACTGTTGCATGATAAAGACTTTTTTTGGTCAAAACATTAAAGCCATTTGCTATATTTCATTTGTTCGCATACATGCAGCTAACACTGTCCTCTCAAAGTAGGTATTTGTCAAATGTTTTGTTCTTTACTTTGTCTGTGTTCTATATAATTGCTAAACATTCAATAAAACAATATAAATAAGACATTTCATACCTACAGGAAAAGTACTATTTGACTAATTGGCGCCAGTGGGTGTTTGGATCTGGAATTGCACCCACCTATAACCTGATAACTGAAAAAACAAGAGAATCAGATTTCCTGAGTGGCCAGTGCCTTTGTCGCCCCGCCCCTAGACCTGCCACCGAAAGGATTTAAGAAACACCAACAATCTTTGAGTTTCATCCTTTAGTCTAATAAACGACCCAAAAACAAACTTATTACTATAAAAAGTTTAGGTAAACTTTTTGTCTTAACTTCTGGAATTACTTTATCCGATTTTTTCTGTTGTTGTTTTAACTTTTTTCTGATCATGATACACTACCGATCAAAAGTTTAAGACCACCTGAATAATGTCATAATTCGCATGGTTGGTTCTAGGGGTGTCATGATCTCGATTTTGTATCGAAATCGATTGAAATTACGTTATGACCTTGCGCATCGGAATCCGAAAGAGGATCGCGATCACCTCCTGCCATGTTTATAACTCCGTATCAGGAGTTAGCAGACAACCGTCTCATCACAAAGAACCACACTTTGCTTTTTCCCTAACAAGTAACTCTCACCAGTTCTCATACAACTCACAACACCACCTGGTAAAGTTTTAACTGCCTGTATCACATCCTCCAGGATCAGAGCACACGTCTACAGAGCATATTAGCTAATGCTAGCAAGTAGCTAATAGCTAAGCTACAACTCGACCATGGCTAGGATAGATGAAGCAGCGGGACCGGGGCTAAAACCGCTCCTTCTACTCTCAAATCACCAGTGAGGAATTTTTGAGTTCCCAACAGGTTAAGTCCACATTTGCATCGTAAACAACAGGAGCGCTGTTAGCTGCATTTTGCTCGGTCCAATGAGCTAAATGGAGCAGCCCCCCAATGTTACTATTTTTTTTTATTGTAAATAAATTATTTCAATTTGACCACTAATGCCTAATGTGTAACATTACACAAAAATAATAAAAATTGCATCATTTTTGTCTTTAAAAACAAGATTTACTGTACAAAATGTAATGAATGAAACTAATGATCGTACACTAGTCTAAAAACGACATAAGGCATAAAATAAAATAAAAATCGAGAATCGAATCGTGACCCTAAAATTGAAAATCAAATTGAATCGAGGATTTGGAGACTCGTGACACCCCTAGTTGGTTCTTGAAAAGGTTCCAAGTAGAGCTTCTACATGCAACAAGAAGAAACCGGAGTGAGAGAAAATATTTTTTGTTTTCTGTTTTAACAGCTCATATCTGTTTCATTTTGATACATTGAAACTGTTTTAAATCACATTTATGGTGCCATCTTTACGAGGACTCAGAGGATGAAGCAATGCTGTATCTCTCACCAGGAACCACACATAAAGGCTTTTACGAGGAATATTATTAAACTCTACAAAATATCAATACACCATTTAAGGCCGGTTAAATCCAACTTTCCATGGCTCATTCAGTTTCTGAAGGATGTTTCTAGTGTGAAATTTGGCTGGTTTTCTTACTGCTTTGACCAAAATCCCCCAAATTTTGCAGTTTTGTGTATGTTGCATGAGCTTTACACCATAAAATATTTCAAAATGATTTTAATGAATGAATGTAATTCCTGATCAGGCTGCAGAAATGTTCTCACAGCAGAAAGACTGAAAGTCATCAAGGAAACAAGAAGAAACCCCTGATTGTAATCAAAATGCCTCTGTGCTTTTAGATATGCATCCTTATTAATTATGTTTACCTTTTCTAAAACCTTGCAAATGGCAGAAGAAGGTAAAGAGTTTGATTTTTTTAGCAACAAAACCAAAACCAAGATTGTTTCCTTGGGGAATGAAGGGAATCTGCAGCGTTTCAGATCAGACATCGCCTCAGGCTGCGTCAGCTTTTATAGCAAAGGTGTCAAATGGGCCCATTAAATCTTAAATATTCTAACAGGCTTCACTGTGGGAGAGTCACACACAGAGCGCAGGAAAGGCTTGATGGTTGGAGTCAATAAAAAATACAGAAAGAGACACGAAGCTGATGATCAAAAGCCTCGCGGAGAGGAAGGAACGAGTCAAGAAGAAAGATAAAGATCTGCTTCTCTGTGAAGAACGGGTCCGCCCTCCTTTAGTCTGAAGCCCCATTCCTACATATGTTTGTGTGTTTTTATTCACTTACATTATTTACTGCTTTGGCACTCACAAAATCATTGAGAAATATTTTAAAAACGAATTTAATGTCAATTTTATTCAGCGATTATGAGCATATTCTAATATTAATCCAGAGGAGTTAAAACATGAATATGACTGCAGTGATGCCGCCGTCTCTGGCTGCTATATAACACACCTGGGTGGAGGTGGAGTTGGAAGTGGGGGGTCACAGTGTCGTCCCCCTGAGAGCTTCAGCTCTGTTTCAACTCCAACGTCGACTGAAGATGAAAGGGACAACAAGAGTACAACACTGTGAAGAGGGGGAAAACCAGCAAGATCACAAGTGTCCTCCTGTCTATTCAGGACTTTTCCTTTCATTTATTTTATAGCTAAACTGTCTTCGTTTCCAGGATGATCTCCTTTGTTTTTGTAGTCTGTCTGAAAAATAATCATAGAAGTTAAAAGTTTAGTATTTTCCTTCATGAGAAGGAAACTATTAGATGGGTAAATATCAATATATTTAATGTGACAAATTAAATAAAGATGATTCACAGCAGAAATGAAAAAAAAAGTATCAGGTTTGCCTCAAAACAAAAAGATAAGGTACGTTTGGAGGAGAATTTCGCAACAAGACCATTTAAACAGCTTTACACGATTAGAAGGAAATAGAATAACATTACATTGTAGTAGGAAAGACAACATCCCCTTCTTTAAGGTATTTTGCCGCTAAGCCATTCAATAATTTATAAACTAGCAAGAGTATTTAGAAGTCTATTTTTTGAGCTACAGGAAGGCAGTGGAAGGACTTAAAAACAGGGGTGATGTGCTCTACTTTTCTGGTTCTGGTGAGAACACGAGCAACAGCGTTCTGGATCAGATGCAGCTGTCTGATTGACTTTCTAGGCAGACCTGTGAGGACACTGTTGCAGTAATCAATCATCTTTCAGTTATAAAACTCTTTCGACACAGAAATGGAAAATCAAAGTGCTTTACGTAATTAAAATGAAAGTTAAAGAAAAATTTTTTTTTTTTTTTTTTTTACCTGGACCTTATTTTTTGCTAATATTACATCCAGTTACTCACCCAGACAAGTTTGGAGCCACTTGGAGTCCTCTGGGAGGAGTTTATTTCCAGTCGTGATCAACGTATATCCATATAATGGGAGTTAATCAGAGCAGGACATTTGCCGCCTGTAATAAGGCATTATCTGCCCCAAAACTCCTTCATTTACCCATGTTGTGTTATTAATAGTTAGCGATATTCCCCAGTGAGTTCAGAACATCTCAGAGGTGATAAGGTATTAGCTTCTGGGTGTTTTACAGGCTTTCAATCCAACTGATTCCAGTTTACTCTAACCTGGGATTTTAATGATGTTGCAGTCAATTCAATTCAAATTCAAAAATACTTTATTGATCCCAGAGGGAAATTAAGTGTTGTTGTAGCTCATTACTAATTCTTTTTCAAGGAGTTGTTGTAGACCATGATGGCTGTGGGGAGAAAGGATTTTCTATAGCGGTTTTCTGCCGTCCACCATTACAGCTGTAGTCTGCGTAGGTTGCAGAAAGGGAGTCCGTAGAAGCTTTACTTCGGTCATTCAGTTAGTGCAATTTGGAAACAAGCAAAGGTGAACCATGTTGATGTCTGCAGTAGCAAGTTTTTATCACATGATAGTGTTGCCTAGATGTATCATAGCCTCTAAATCCCCCTAGAACAGAACTAATATCCACTTCCGAGACGTTCTGCACTCCGAGGGGAGCCCTACTAATGTTTAATAACAAAAACATGGCTAAATGAAGGAGTTTTGGGGCAGTTAAAGCTTTATTAGAGGCGGCAAATCTCCTGCCCTGATTGATTCCCATTATATGGATATAAACTGATCAGAATGGATATAAACTTCTCCTGAAGGACTTCTAGAGGCTCCAAAGTTGTCTAGGTGAGTAAATGAATGTAATATTTGCTGAAAATAAGGATGAAAATAAATGTAACTATTCCTTTAACCACAGCTCCTGCCCATCGACACTTCTGGGTCATTTGGGAATACAGAACTCCAAACTGATACCATGAAATGACCCCAAAAACAGCCTGGTGAGGTTGAGACCTTTGCATACTGTGGAAATGTCCCTAGTGATAACAAACAAACATTCTTTGACAGAAAGAAAGAAACCAAACGTATGCTGTGTCACGTGACACTTCAACACGTACTACCCCCCTCTATCTCTGCGACCAGCTTCAGTGAAGGACTCCTCATCGAATGAAGGGTGGGTGAACATCAGCCTCCCTGCTTCAACCTACTCCTTTTGAGCTCTGTTGTTGTATTGTGTTGAATACTGTAAGAATATAATAACTGCTTCATTGGGATTGTAGAAGCCCATAGAAAAGGACATTGATCGCATAGCTATTGACAGAGATTGGAATGCTTATTTCTGGGTCCTGATGCCCGTTTATAACATTTGTAAGTCATGACAAACACGAAACATTGTTGTTCACCATAAATTTTTTTTTACCGTGGGATACAACAAACGTAAGACAAAATTTACAGCTTTCGTTTGTCAAAGCGACCATTATACATTGGTGCAGAGCGTTGGGACGCATTAGCGGAGTCTTAACCTTCATCTGTCGTATACTTCATCCCTTCAGCATTTTGTTTCATAGTGTAAAAGCCAAAAATGGAGAAAGTAGGTTTGTTTATGAAGTTGATGTGTAATCGTTCATTTAGTTGTTATGTGAGTTGTGTTTGGGACATGTAGAGATGTTGAATTTAATGTGCAAAATCACTACATTGTTCAGTGTTCAGTGATTCACAATGCACAATGCAAAGGGTTCAGAAACTTCTACTCGTTACCTATTACTGCAAAATCATGGATGTTAGTTCTCTTTCTCCTGTTACAAGGCTGGAATTGTGTGCAGCTTTTTACAAAATAATCCTGATGCTTTAAACTGGGATTTTGAATTATTTAATGTGAGATAAAGCAGACTACTTCTGCTACGTTGATGGTTTCCTCAGTAGGAAGGGACTTTTTTGTAAAGTAAAAGGCTTTATGGCTGTGTGTTACCACAGATCTGCTCCTTTGGAGTTGTTGTGAAGAAGACAGAACTCAGTTAAAACTGGTCCATGCAGATGGCCAAAGAGGGGACTCGACACATGACGGTGCAAACATTAGCCCATCAGAGCTGTCCGGGAGCCCTCTAATGGAAAACAAAGCTCCAAGAAGGCGAAAAAAGATCCAAAGTGGTTGATTAATCTTAAACGAGACTTTGCCCCCATTTGGGCAATAAGATTTTACCAGATTACCCAAGTACTTTCATTTCTTCAGTGGTTACCTTGTCTGGTTCTAGCAGACTTTAAGGTCCCGTTTCTCACCTACAAGGCTTTAAATCTTCTGGTCCCTTTATACCTTTCTGACCTTCTTCACCTGTACGTTCCTCCCACGTTTTCTGAGCTCTCAGGGCACCGTCTTCTCAAAAGTTCCCAAAGACAGACACTAGACTGCTGGGGAGTGTCCCCTTTTCCTTTTGTGCCTTAAGAAATTAGGCAGGCATCCTCTGGGGAGGTTTTTAAAGCTAAACTAGAGACTTACTTGTTCACCCTATCTTATCCTTATCTTACCCTGACAGCGTATTAGGGCCACTGTAGACAAAATAATATACTTTGGAGTAAACTTCCACCCAAAAAGTCATTTTGAGACAAGTGTCACATATTCTCTAGAAGAAAACTTGGACATTTTCTTATTTAAAAAAAGTTGAAAAGTTTGTGAGAGAAAACTCAGAAATTTTGAAATTACTTTCAAATATTTTCCACAAATAAAACTCTGAAATGTTCTCTTTTAGAAAAGTTGAAAATTTGCAACAGAAAGACGAGCAAAGACAAGCATAGACATTGTAGAGTCAGAAATCTTGAAGAAAAAAACTTATTTACGAGAAGAAACTCTGAAGATTTAGTTATTCCTGAAAGAAAATGCCATTCTTGTAAGATGTAGGTATTACATTTCCAAGATAGGCATCTGGAAATGTTCAAAATGACGGACATCTTGTACATTTAATACGTAGATATTATTAGAAAGGTGTTTTCTGTCGGAAATGCAGGATTCTAAAAAAAACGTGAGTGTTTTTTTTTTCCAGAAAAAGTTATGATTTTTTTTCTTGAAAATGTCTGACTTTCCCATGTCAGAAAACATCTTAGTTTATTATTAAAAATGTGTGCCTTAAATAATGGACATTTCTGAGTTTTCTCTTGCAACTTTTTCAACTTTTCTAAATAAGAAAATGTCTGAATTGTTTTCTAGAAAATATGTTTTTTGGTCGGAAACTTACTCCACAACATCTTTCTTTTGTCTGCAGTAGCCCTAATACTCTATCCCATTTATGTGTCCTAATCCATGGTTACTTTTATTTGTTTTTATTGTTGTTCGTTTTTGTTTTATCAGTTTTTAAAAAAATGTATTCGGTAGTGTTTTGATTTTTGTCTCTAACAGCTGTTTGGCACTTTGTTTGAAAGCCATTATTATTATTATTATTTTCTTGTTTAATATTGTATACTGCTAAGACAAAGATCTTATTGGTGATGACTGCTACAATATGAGTCTGAACAGAATGATCCATGCATGAAAACATTTGGAGATTTTCAGCTTTTAATAAATATATTTTTTTACTTCATTACTTTCCTCCAGTGAAAGAAGCTCGCTCTATCAATCTCAAACCTGAATGTTTTCATTACAGCTTTAATAAGTTGTTCAGAGATTAGTTCTGTACTCGTCAGTATCAGCTCATCCTTTATTGTAACACTGAATTCAAAGATGCCGCAACACTTAAAAATGTAAAAAGGTTCCCCAAATATGATTTCACTGATAAATAATGGTGAAAGTGACACATGTTGGATCGATCCAGACCGAGTTCAGCTGCTGCTTCGCCTTAAACGCACCGACAGTCTCCACTTTTTCTAATTCTCAAAGACATTCATCTGCTTAACATTTAACACAAACGACTCAATTTCTGATTAAACATCTACTATTCACGTCTAAGTTTAGAAATCATGAAGATTAAACACATTGATATAGCCTAAAAATCTACACAAAAGCATTGCAGTAGCAAAAGATGCTTGCTCTGCAGGTTGGTCTAGCCACGATCAATTGTAGCCTCAGCAGGTCAACCATTGACTAAGCGCTCCATGTTTGTAGCAGGCTTAGAATCATTACAGAAGAGTTTTATGACAGAACTGCGACGGAGCAAAAGAACAAAGATGGTGCCGTCTCAGGAACACCAGAAATTCTCATGTTTTTCTGAAAACAAATGGCAGACGTCGTCGATTAACACCACGACGGCCCGTTATTCTTCTTCTTTGATGACTGATTTCTGTCACGTTATTCCTTGCTATTATTCAACACTCCTTAGACAACCATAGATTCCGTCCCTATAGGACAGAGTTTGTCTATGGGTCGTGTCCAGACTATATATTTCTGGATGAAGGATGGCTTACCAGGCTATCACTAATATGTCTCTTTACAGAAATGCAGTTAGGTGCCACAGACAACAGAGAGGAACGTGATCTACGGATGAAGTTACAACTAGGAGAAGAAAATACACGTTATCATAAACACAGAAACTGATTCAAACACTAAGAACCTGATTTATCGAAGGTTTACGCTTGAAAAAACAAGCGCAAACTGCACAGCGTCGCAAAAACAAGCAGCAGGTGATTTACTAACCAAGCGCAGGTAAGACTGCGCCTTTTTAAAAACCCAAGATGAGTGGAATCGCTTTCGTTCTTGATGAATATGCAATGTGTGCCAGAAGACGCAAAATATTTGACCTGATAGTCATGTTGATTTTCCTTCTTTTTCTTTCCAAAGATGCATCGTAATCCACTGCGCACTCAATTCACCTGCTGTTATTTATTTGGATCTCCACTAGTTTCCGCCTTAGTGGTTATTAATCTTCCTGGGGTACAGCTGATAAAATATAATCATCATCTGCAGTGCCACAATGACAATTACATATATGACATTTTAAAAGCAAAAGCCAGATTTAATGAACTTGTATTGTACATTTCAATCCTTCAACAAAACTTCAAGTAGGTCCAAATCTAAAATTAGACTTCAATGCTTTTTTTTAAAGAATAAATTCTATTTAGTTCTCTAAAATGTTTTGATTAGTTATTCCATTTCTGGGATGCAAATTTTTGTAGACAGCAGATTTTTTTCGCTGGAAGTGTGTGTTGGCAGGTTTTACCTTTAATTTAATACATTTCATAGAGGCTGTGATAAAGTGCGGTACAACAATATGAGTAGAATACGGAGATCTCAGGAGTACGAGCAGTCTTCTTCTGGACAAGCTTTAAAAAATTTCATTCACAGACATTCTAGACTAATGATAGCCACAGACTTGACATTTGTTGCCAAAGACGCATCGTGTAGGCACGGCGCTCCCTCTTATCCCCTACTGTAGCGTAGTGCATGGGGCAGAGAGGCGGGGACATGAAGTCATTATTTGAATACTGCTCCTGCACCTGTTATAAACTGTACATGCAGTTTTAGTAGATTAGCCGCAAATGAAGGACAACCCACTATCACAAAATGTTTGTGGCGCACAAAATTTTGCGGCATGTTTTTGAAATTTTGATAAATCAGGCCCTGCGTGGTTCAGTGGAATAAATAACATTGAAGGGAAAGTTACTTTTTTTCACCCTGGACCTTATTTTTTTAGCAAATATTACGTTCATTTACTCACTCAGACAATTTTGGATCCACTTGGAGTCCTTCGGTAGAAGTTTTTATCTAGGCGTGATTAACATATATCCATATAATGGGAGTCAATCAGGGCAGGAGATTTGCCGCCTGTAATAAGGCATTATTTACCCCAAAACTCCTTCATTTAGCCATGTTTTGTTATTAAACGTTAGCAGAACTCCCCTTCGAATTCATAAAGTTATTTCTGTTCCAGGTTGATTCAGAGGTAACAACACAATTAGGCTACCGGGTTAATTCAATGACGTCACTGCCGCGCTCCATCCCAGCTGTAGTTTGATCAGGACTATCGCTCTGTGCTCTATGAGGGTCAGTTAGACAGAACTATTGCAGACATCAACATGGTCCACATTTGTTTGCTTCCAAATTGCTCTAACCGAATTACCGATTCGACTAAGTTCGGCTTCTACAGGCTCCCTTTCTGCAACCTACATAGACTACAGCTGTAGTGGCCGATGGCTGCAACGTCATTGAAATCCCAGGTTAGTGTAAACTGGAATAAATTGGATTAAAAGCCTGTAAAAAAACCAGAAGCTAATATCTTAGCACCTCTGAGAAATTCTGAACTCACAGGGGAATATCACTAATTATTCATAACAAAAACATAGCTAAATGAAGGCAGATAATGCCTTATTACAGGCGGCAAATCTCCTCACCTTATTGACTCCCAATATATTGATATACATGGATCAGACTGGATATAACCTTCTCCTGGAGGACTCCAAATGGCTCCAGCCTTGTCTAGGTGAGTAAATGAATGTAATATTTGCTAAAAATTAAAGGTTTGGTATATCTTCAAGCACCTGTTTGTCATCCTTACCAGCCATTTGTGCATTGCTTTGGTGTGGTGTGCTTCAGATACTGTCCGCTCCTTACTTTCCCTCCTGGCATCTAACAAAGCGTTATAAAAACACATCTGTTCTGGGTGTAAGTGGTGATCAGCTGCACCTAGTGCGTTATTTCTTTAAGAAAACGAGGTACGTTTTGAACTGGTGTGGTACCAAAAGAAAACAGGTGTGTTCCCTAAAAGCCCTGACCAGCCCAGAAGTTCAGAGCATTTATTCAAAGCCGGTTTGTTTCTGTGGACTAACACCACTACGCTGATACTGGACTGATATCACCGTGGCTGTTTCTTCTGGTTTGGCACTATTCATCCTGCACGACTTGTCCTGGCATCAGAACTTCATTATCTAGCCCCTCTGCTGAAGTAATAGGTGTGATTGTCTCCAGAGAAATCTCTGCGTTGTCCTCTAGTTGGACCGTGGCAGGAAGCAGCATGAGCCTGTCGTGGCTGGGTGAACCGTTGGAGATGTTGGACTCCTCTTCGAACCGTGCGCTCATGTCCTCCAAGCGGTCGTGCAGATCGACGCTCGGATTACGAGGACGCTGCTGAGGCTGCGCTGGAACCAGCGCCTCCTTGTGGAACGTGGTGTCGTGGTGGTAAGAGACGAGCTCGTTGCTGAAGTTCACGGCCTCCACGGCGTTGCTGGAGCAGATGCGGTTGCAGCCCAGGATGGTGGCGAAGGCGCGGCGGAAGTCCGCGTTGAAGGCGTAGATGACGGGGTTCAGGGAGGAGTTGGCCCAGCCGAACCACACGAAAATGGTGAAGGTGGTGTCGCTGACGCATGGCGGGTCACAGAAGGGGACGGTGCAGTTCAGGACAAAGAACGGCAACCAGCAGAACACAAAGACCCCCATGATGATGGAAAGCGTCTTCAGAACCTTGGTTTCCTTCCTGAAGGACGACTTCAGAGAGGCCTCGTCGTTGGCGCGGTGCTGCTGCTGGTTCCTGCTTACACCGTAACCCTGGTTTTGAGCCTGCTCGGCTGCCCGTTCCAAGGATGCGATTCTGCGAATCTGGGTCTGAGCGATTCGGTAGATCCGGGTGTAAGTGGCGATCATGATCAGGACGGGGATGTAGAAGCTGATGAGGGAGGAGGAGATGGCGTACGTTTTGTTCAGGTTGGCCACACAGCTCATGGACGCCAGGGTGCTCCCGTTTAGGTTGGTGGCGTTTGTGAAGTTCCTGTCCAAAATGGCGCCCACCTCCGCCATAACACCCACCTCCACTTCCTCCTGAGCCCTGTGCCAGTTCATCTGCACCGGAATGAAGGAGATGAGGATGGAGAGCGTCCACGCCACCCCGATCATGACAAACGCCACCCGGTGGGTCATCTTCCGCTCGTATTTGAAGGGGCTGGCGATGGCCCAGTAGCGGTCCACGCTGATGATGCACAGGTTGAGGATGGAGGCCGTGGAGCACATGATGTCGAAGGTGATCCACACGTCGCAGAAGCCCCCGAACAGCCAGGCGTCTGTCACCTCGGTGATGGCCTCCCACGGCATCACTAGCACGGCCACGAACAGGTCCGACACGGCCAGCGAGATCACGAAGAAGTTGGTGACCTTGGATCTCAGGTGGCGGAACTTGATGACGGCGGCGCACACCAGCGTGTTCCCCAGCAGCGTGGACACGATGAGCAGGAAGAGGACGCAGCCAGTGAGGACGCGCAGTCCGCTCCCCCCTCCGTCATCCTCCTCTCCATCCTCCCTCTCCTCCTCACCACCCAGCCCATCCAGATCTGAGAGAACTTGGGTGAAATTACTCCACACCGTGTAGTTTTCCATTTTAATTACAGGCGACATGAGCCCATCAGAAGAGTTCAAACTCCGCTCTGAAACTCGTCTCCCCCAATTCTTGCTGGACCAGAAACAGAAATCATCCTCGGAAGTCTGAGTGAAGAACAAAACACAATGATAATCTGCAGATTTCCTCTGTTTTTCGCCCCAGATTGAAGGAAAAATGAGTCCAGGCTCTCAGAAGACATCCACAGAGAAGAGAAGCCGATCAGCCGCTGAACCGGTGAATCCTGGGGAGTCTCCACCGCGAGGGAAAACCGTTTGTGTCCGTGTTTTATCGCTGAGTGAGTCACTGTGGACTTAGCTGTGCTCTGCGCTCACACTGCCTGCTGCAGCGCTCATTATCTCAGCGCAGGTGATATATTACCGTCACCCAGCCTGTCTCTGCCTGAATTATGAGCCCTTAAATCCCCCCCAAAAAAGCTTTCATTTCACAGCTTTATTATGTTGGAGCAAAAAGGTTATGGTCCACCTTATGGTTCGGGTTCTATAACAGCTGTGTGAATTCATGTTGCAGAAGGAAAGTAGTTTTTCTACAACTTACTCAGAATAATAATATGAAATCAGATGCAAAATACATTAATATTGAAAACAATTCCTCAACAAAAATAATTGTTTGCTAGATTCTTTCTCAGCCTGTTGTTAGACTTAGATTTTTAAATGTTTTTTATGAAAATAATATTTCAATGAACCAAGAAAAAAACAAAAACAAGCTTTAATTTCACTTTCGAATTTTATTTTAAAATATTAAACATGTTGTTATTCTGCTCATTTTACTTTATTTCATGTCAGTTTTTATTAAATGTAATTTATCTGATTTTACTTCATTTTAATCATATTTATGTTGTTGATCCTGACTGTTTTTAAAATCATTTTTTGATAATTTGAATTTTGTTTGTGTTATTTCATTGCTCATTATGCCTCAGATTTTATTTTATTATTTTATTTTTTTGCTGGAAACTGGTTTTAAATTATAAATAAAACTTTGATTTTTCCTCAGTTTATGAAATATATTTTCCTATCTCTGTTTTTTTAACATTATTGTACAGTATAGGGGAAATAACATCCTTGGAGTATTTTTTTTTTAATATTTCATTTCTTTTTCTTTTTTTCTTTTCACTACTGACACTGATCCATCTTTATCCTCCCTTCTTCCCCTGGAGACAGTTTTCTTCTCCGTCATTAAAAATTAAAAAAAAACATTCAAATCACTGCTATTAAATACACTTATTACTGATTTTTATATTTAATAAATTCTTTTCTCAATATACAAAGCAGCTGCTGTGGTTATTTGATTCTACATCGCCCTCTGCTGGCTGAATTAAACTAACTCCAGAACAGTGTAACAAAATGAAGAAAAGAGACGTTTTTCTTTTGTTCATAATAATATAAAAATATTTTCTACATATTTAATACAAGTCTTAAATGGAAAAAAAAAACCTGTATAAGATGACTGATTCCGTTTTTACAAGCCAAATGTAGATTATTTTTTATTTTAACAACGATTTATTGAATTAAAAAAAAATCAAAATCACAAACTCAAGATTTTCACATTTAAAAAAATAAAAAGTTTAATCTGGAGTAAATTTAAATAAAAAAAACATCTCAGCAGCATTTAAGACTCTTGTTTTTCTTCAACTGACAGTTAATGGATTTATTTTAACAACAAATAAATTAGCTCCTGAACTTAAACATTTATAGCGGAAGTATCTATATTATTATGTTTTTCTTAGCATAGCAGATAGTTATTTGTTCTTGTAAACTAGACGGTAAATTTCTCCACAAGATGGCGCCATTTTTCTTCTTGTGTGCCTTTATAATCTATCTACCAGGAAAGTGGCAGGAAATAAAACAATTTAGATTCAGAGGAAGAAAGGTGAAAAACAGAATTGAAGAATCAAAAATAAATATGTGCATTATAGACATTACAAAAAACTAGTGCTGTGCAGTTATTAAAAATAAGAATAAAGATGAAGTGGCATACCTAGACAACACAGCAGGATACTTAAACAATATTTGAGAATGTGCATTGGTTTTTAGTGTATTAAGAAGTAAACGTATTATTTCCAAGAGTTAGCACAATATAAACTGTGAAAAACCAATGAGCAAATTACAGCAGGGATGCAAAGATTATTTGGTTTGTTGGGAGCAGCGATGGCTGTAGCATGAGCACGATAGCGACATCTAGTGTGTTTAGGTTGTAGTTACAATAATAGAAAACATAATTCCAGCGGTTGGGTTGTAAGGTTTTCTGCGGATACATCCAGTGACCAACCTGAACTGTGTCCAGTGGGGAATGTATTTTAGAGGAGTATAACGGAAAGCTAACGTTAGCTAAGTTAGCCAGTGAGTTAGCTTACCGATTCAGGAGGAAAGTCGCAGTTTCCGTGTTTATTTGATGCCGTAGCAATTTTAATATGGGTCCATTTAGTGTAGGCTACACCTAAAGTTACTCTAGTTTCTGTTCTTCTGTGGTCACTCCTCTCCTGAGATGGATAGAAATATCTCCGGGTCTCTGAAGCAGCTGCTGGACTTGCTGACTCCACCATTCCTCCCAGTACCAGCCGAGCTGAGCCGACCATAATGTACATTTTAATATATGTTAATTAAATTATAATTTTTGGGATGAATTGTTTTGTTTCTTCACCCCTCTAAAAGCCCTGTGGAGGTTTTATGTAGCTTTTGTGTGAAAATGTTCCATATTCGACCCTTTAAGAGCTGCAGTGAGGAAGGATCTATGAAAATGTTTCTTCATGCACCTAAGAGGCATCAGTTTTCCACGTTCGTTATGCCCAACCATTGAGATTTGGCTACGACTCAGTATTTGGGTCGCTACTTCGTACTTTGGAGAAACATTTTCATTTTTGGGTAAACAACGGTAATAAAAGCATCAGTTCAGTTTTTTTTTAGAATAAAAATTCAGATCTTAGAGGGAGAGAAAAAAAACATCTCCAGTCAGTCACTGACTTGATGGAATCTGTTGGGTTTCCTTTAGATAGAAACCTAATTGGAACCTATATCTGGTTGAATTAAAAAGACTTTTCTCATAAATGGCCTTGAGATGACATCTGTATTGTGAGCAGCTCTTGATTTTAGTAGGAATATTATAGGCGAGTGATAAAAACCGAGCCGTAGTGAAGAAAAGTAAAATGATAAACAAAGTGCATTCCTGCGCTTCTTCTCATGCTTCTGCTTACAACCTCTAATCTGCAGCGGCTGCTACTCTACGCTGTTCCTACATGCACTTTTTGAACATCGGCGTGTGTCGGAGCACACCTTGCTTGGAGGTTAAGGCAGAGTCATCTTTGACGCAAGCAGGCTGATTGAGCTGGACCGCCGCCCGTCTCCTCCTCACCTGTAATTACACCTGGTGGCGGATCTGATCTGCCGGCGGTTTTTAACGTCGAGGTGAAGAGTTGAAACCTTAACCGCTGTTTTGGTCGAAGTGTTTAGGGGTGGAGGGAGCTACCGGTTCTGCTGCAGCTTTTTGTTCGTGCATGCGTTTGGCTCGGTGATATGAAAGGAATCAGGGCTGCAAAGTGACAGAGCAGCTTGACTGTCATTGTGCTGCTTTCTGCAGAAGAGCCTGCTTTAACTCCTTCTCTCTACATCAACACAAAGCTCTGCGGTTCAGAGGGAGTGGCAGAGGCAGCTGTAAACCCGGATTCCCTCTCTGTAAACTCCACGGTATCGATTCATTCGGATTAAAGGTGACACCATCTGTCAAACTGGTTCTGATGGTTGTGCCACTGCTGCACCAGTGCTCAGACCAGATCCGGCCCAAGGCAGAAGCGGAATAAGCGGTTCGCTTAGAACAGGGGTCACCAACCTTTTGGATACTGAGAGCACAAAGGGTGCTTAGTGATACAAAGGGCTACCTGTACATAACGCAGTTGCATGGTTTATCTAATGCTAAGTCTGATCACATGTTAATTGCTCACAAATAATACAAATAATGCATGATCATAATTGATTTAAGACAGGAAACAGATGCATTTAAACATGCAACATCTCATTTTAATTATTATCTCAGCGCATTTGAAATATTTGCTATTTGGAAAACATGTCAAGGGAGCACCTTATGCTGTCCCTGAGAGCACCTTGGTGCCCGTTGGCACCATGTTGGTGATCTATGGCTTAGAACCTCCATAAATGCTGGAATTGAGACTATAGATGTTAACATTTATGAAAATGTGAATATTATTCTGTTTGATCTAGTTTTGTTTCGGTGAAGATTATTTAAAAATTTTAAATTGTAAAAAAAAAATGACTGCAGTAACCAGGCAAGTTTCTTTTTGACCATTTTGAAAACAATTTATACAATTAAAAATTCAATTTTTATTTTTAAAGATTTAAGAAATTACATTTAAAGAAATAGAAATGTATTTACTGTAGGGGGGACCGGGGACAGTTATGCCATTTTTCTCCAATCAGAAGCGAGCTAGACTGATGACACTGATGACACATCTTCAGTGTGATTCCCCTCAATGCAGAGAAAAGGCGGGAAAATTCAAGATTTATTGGGAAATAACTGTTTTTGAGGTATGAAAATGTTTTTTTTTTTTCTTGAGATTTGTTTTTGTGATACTGTTATCACTGTGTTTGTGATTCAGCTCAAACATATATGGTTTAAATAAGTGAAATATGAACTGTTAGCTTTATTGGTTAGCATCAATCAAGGTTTCCTAGTTTAGCTAGCGAATGAGGTTTTATCATAGATGACAGTCTGTTGCAAATGTCCCTGTATTATTAAATAATTGTCGTATACTGCATTAACATAAAAAAGAGCATAACATAACATGTAAAAAACACAATTGAAAAAATTTTTTAACAGTTTCCTGCTTAATTATAGCACAGTTTTTGTTTGAAGTAACTTCTTTTTTATTGAATTATAAAGACACAAATTTCCTACCCATTATATGGCCCAAGCACAATATGGTTAGATCACAAGTGTAGCTAGGTGCACAACGAGGGCCCGGGCAGGAATTGACCCCAAAATCAGAAATTCTCTGTCACAAAAGTCGTAAAATTACAAGTTAAAAGACAGAAAAATTGAGAATAATTTTAGATATTTTCTAGAAAAAGACACGTAACTCTTTGATGTAGAGAAGTAGAACATTTGCAAGAAAAAAACTATGAAATTTCTTGATTAAAGGCATATTTTTTATTTTAAAAGTTTCTAAATTTACAATGTCAGAAATATCTCAGTGTAGATATCGAAAATGTTTGCCTTTAATCATAGAAATTTCTTAGTTTTCTACTTTTTCTAATTTTCTACTTTTCTACATCATAAAATTATTTGTTTTTCCTAGAAAATATCTGAAACAGATCTCAAAATTTCTGTCTTTTAAAGGCACAGTGTGTAATTTTCGGCCAGTGGGGGGCAGTGCATACCTAAATTATCATAAGCATGCGGTATCTGTGTCTTAGAGTAAGAAAGTCAACAACGGAGATCCAACTAGTGCTGTTTTCAAACGCTCCATCCCCTGAGAATGATCTATTTGCAGCAACATGACGAGCACATCCGTCTCTCTTTCATCGCTTGGAACTAGCGAAGAGGTAAAAATTTATTTATGGCGAAACTTTTTAGCATTTTGAGGGGAAATCAATGTTTTAATAGCGGGCGTGTTCCGTGCGCTTTGTCTGTCCAGGTTCTTGTAGAAGTAAAGACGTCATCTAATATGGCTTTCCCCTGAAAAGAGGACCCGCGCCAATGTATTTTAAAACTGATTTTTAAAGTCATATTTTACAATATCGCCAATATTTTGCAATTAATGTTCTTTACTTAATTATTATTACATATTTAAATGGCTATTTTCAAAGATGTATTGCAAAAACTACACACTGTCACTTTAACTTGTAATTTTACGATTTTTGTGACAGAGAATTTCTGAGTTTTTTTCTGGAAAATATGTGCAATTAATCTCAGAAATTCAGAGTTTTACTCGTAATTCTGATACTTTTTCACGTCAAAGAAATTTCAGATTTTTTTTTCTGGAAAAAGTGTGACTTTAATCTGAGAAGTTCTGAGTTTTTCGGGTGGAAATTTATTCCAAAATAATTTTTATTTTATTTACAGTGGCCCTAATACTTAGGGTTAGGGTAATACAGATTTACCGTTATTGTTGATTGATTTCCTACTACTTTTGCCGCCGTTTAAAGAGGAGATCGTGGTCCACACAATGGCTCTGGTGTATTAGTGGCTGAGGCTGAAAGACAAGCCCAGATCATCATGCTAACTGAGGCCTTTTTAAATGCAGCTCTTTGGTTTTTGATCATTTCCCTAAGCTTCATGCTCTGATCTGCTCTCCTAGATGTTTTCCACTGATAAATAATGGATCTCTCTCTAGAAGGATGACTGATTGATGGGCAGCAACAGTTGCTTCCTTCGAGAATAAAGATGGATGAATTTATCGCCACTGAACTGGATGCAGCTTCGCGGCTCCATGTAACGAGGAGCCACACCTGTAAATGCAAACATGGCCTTTCCAGCCACTCCGTTCTAAACAAGGTGGTCCTTTCTTCATGGATGGATTTAAAGAAAACAACTTTGGGATTTCAACTTCCAACCCTGTTCAAGCGGTCCTGTGTCACCCTGTGAGAAAAGCAAACCTCTGACGGTGAGAATGGGATGGTTTTGTTGTGGATCTTAGAGGAATCACCCTTCAAATCCTTTGTTTTGTAAATCTAAGAGTGAAGGTAGAGTTAATCACAGGGTTTTATTTTAAAGGATTTTCTGGAATAAAAGACAAAAATGAGGCAGGACGGTATTTAAACTGCTGAGCCCTGCAGGAGTAATGACCCTGAGAGCGTTTATGCTTACTTTAGATCTTATCCTGGTCTTCAGGGTTCACGTGTTTTACAGTTAATAGTTCTTTATCAGCCGCAGAGCATCTGGGCTGTGCAATCACTCAAGAACTGGGGAGATATTTTTAGCAGAATGGGACGACTTCAGGGTGTTCCTTCTGATGTTTGGATGAAGAATGAAAGTTTTCCCTCGGTGAGTTGATCCTCTTGATTCCTGGTGATGCTCATCAGTAAATTCACTGTCTTCCATGGAAAACCCTCAGTTTTCCTCCCATCATTCCCTGAAATGTCAGTCGGTGAGGAACCAGCAACCCGAGCTGAATTTGAGGGCGACCTAGTTTAGTTTTCACAGCTCATAGAAGAATGGTTCCGTTCGGAAATATTTAAATGCTCGGAAATTACATATCTCAAGATTAATACCTGACTTAAGATGCTTAAACGTGTTCGGACCTGACATGTATTTATTGTTTTTCGTCCAGAGAACCTCTTTGGGTTTTTCTCTGTTTTTGCGGAGACGTTTAATTTCATTGTTGTTCTGCTAAACGCCATGTTGTGGTTAGCCTAGCATAGCTTAGCCTAGCGTGTAGAGTCTTAGGTGGAGCCCCAAATGTCAGCGCCAATTGCGTCAAGATTACAAGTAAGGTCAAAGGTTGAGTCCGTCAGAGTCTCTGTGGTGCGTTGGCTCCGTCAACTTTTCAAGCGTTACTTGTGTTTCAAGCACCAACGTAGCGAACGCAAGCAACACAGAAGTTCAGCTAGCTGAACTTTTGATGGACTTGACGCAGTGCGGCAACCAATCAGATTGTTTCACTGTAGTGACATTGTCTAGCCAATCACAATCCGGCAGAGAAAGGCCCCACCCACGTGCTTTGCAAGCTTCAGCTTAAAAATGTACATACGTCAAACTAGATTCGTTCCGAGCGTTGAACATGCACATATATCTTCATATAAATTATTTCCTTGTGGGAGTTACTGACGTCAATTTTTACAATCTCACGTTGTGTATCATTTGCATTCACTGCTAATTTTCTCCCTCTCCTCATACTGCCTGCCGACCACCGTAGCATTAGAGCTAGGAACCACATACATAGGTATGTCTGCCTACGTAGCTGGTAGCCAGGGGAAACGCTAGCAGAGTTAGCATTAGCATGTCGGCACGGTAGCGCTTTCCTCTCTGAACTATACCATGAAATGTTAAAGGTGTGCTGTTATTGCTCTCCTACCCTAATGTGATGCTTGAGTGACTTATTTTAGCGCTGAGCATCTGCAGGTTTTGTTGTATCGATCTTGAGTGCTGTTGTAAGGATTTCGGAAAACAGAGGAAGTCTGTTCCTGCCACTTCCGGTGTGCGACACCGTAGCTGTATTATTATTACTATTAATTATTATTTCTGGTCTTGTTATTGTGTAGAGTGTGTAACCTCTACACAAATTGTAAAATGAAAATCATTTTAACTGAAAAAAAATAATCCACCAAAAATTTATAGGGGGTTTAGGAATATTTTAGGGGGCTGAAGCTGAGTGGACCTAACGACGTCAGCAGTAGTCAATGACCTCATTTGGACTAGAATTAGCCCACATCCACAGGTCCTGAGAATTTACATATTGAACATCCGAAAGACATTGGAAAAAAGACGTCATCCGGCGTCACAATCCACACTTCATTCTCTCCTGGGAGGATTAGCAGTTGAGCTGTTTTCCTCCTGGAAATTAACCTTATGGCTAGGGGTGGGTACCGATGTCGATGGCAACGGTTCTGACATAAACGGTAGTAACCAGACCGAACAGCAGCGCACATTTCGGAGCCTTATTTTGGTTCTTATCTTCTCCGGAGATGTAAAACACTTGGGATTTTTGGCGCGCCATCAGCCAATAGCGATTCCCTATATCATCAAAAAAGGTAAACAAGGCTATCTTTGTGCAAAAAACTGCTAAAAGTAAGTAGAAATTAACGCACCAACGCGAATCGATTCATTCCTAGAATTAACTCTTCCTCCCCTTTTTTGCACAATAAAAAAATGCATTCCCAGAACAGCGCCCTGTTTGTAATTCAGCCCGCAACACATCAGCTCTCCTTCCTAACCAGCCAAACCGCGCATTGTTGTGCAGCAGCATCTGTTTGTGATCCTAAATGACATGTGAGTATATTATTATTGGCATAATGGCTTTGTGGTGATATGATAAGTTCATAAGTCGTCTGTGAGAATTATCCGTCCGCTTCGGATATCATCTCCGGTGTGTGCTGCAGAGTTTAAATGCGCTGTATTTAAGTTGATTTATGCATGTTGGTTCACCGTATAGCTTCAGTACATTTCATAGTGAGATATTGCTGCGTTAAAAATATGAAATTATTCAGTTAAAGTGATGTTTTCTGACTTATATTAATGCTAACTATTAGCGGAAGTAGGTGTGTACATCTTCACAATAAGAGCGTTTATTTCCTGTTGTGATGAACTGGAGAATCTGCTGAGTTTACTTTTGGAAAATGGTAAATTGTGACATTAGATTAGTCTATATTACATTTGATTTGTCTGATATTTAATACAGTCGGCTGACTTTAAGTTTATTCATATATTTTGGTTAGTTCTACCTCAATTTGCTATTATTTTTACACACAGACATTGTGAATGTGATTATGGAGTTCAAAACAAAAACTTAATTGATTTTTCTTATATTTAATTCTTTCTAAAGAGCAACTGCATCTAGATTTGTCCTTCTATTTACAATGAAAACTGTAGTTTTTTTGGGTCGTATTAAGGAATGCTGATTAATTTACTGCTACCCTGTGATTAATTAGATAACAAAATTTTATTGTTTGACAGCTCTACTTAAAATAACTAAATAAGAGGGTTTTTGGACGAATGTGTTTTTCATTCTTGACGCACCGGCACCATTTCAAAAGTACCGGCTTGGCACCGTTGCCCTGGTGCCATCCTAACACACAAGCATGTAAGTTATTCACCTTATGCAAAGACAGTTTTGAGGTTGGATTCAAATTATTGTCAAAGAAAATCTGTTTTAAAGGTAAATAGAGACATTTAAACTGGTTTTCAGAGTTAAAGAGACGTCTGCTCTGCTTTTGAAGACAGAGATCACAAAGCAGGACCGACACCTGAACCCGTGACACGAACATGGTGATCTGACTGATTACAGTGTACGGGCAGAAAGCCTTTTAGATGTGACCGTGAACCTCCATGCACCTCGCACATTCATAAATATTTACAGTCGGTGCAGACAGAAGCCATCTTGGGTCTGATGCAGCGTGCAGAGGGTCAGAGAAGGAGCAGCCGTGTCAGGCGGCGAGCGGCAGAGATAAGCTCTGTTTAAATTAGCAGGACCAGAGCGCGAGAGACGACCCTAAAGTGAAAAAAAAATCATCTGCTGAGGCCCAGGAGGGTCTCCTAATCCTGGAAACTACAGAGCTGTGAATACATTACTGCATAAATATGTGACAGTAAATCACCTGTAAACGTGTTGTATCCAGATTTTAGGATTAGGAAGAAAAACTTTGAAAATCATGTATTTATATTCAGTTAGTTTAGTCTGGTATCCCTAAAAACAACCTAAGTATGTTCAGAAATCGCCTTAATAATGTCATTTTTTCAGAGTTTAACTGTACATCTTCTGCTTCTGAGAACATCAGCAGAACCGAGCAGATGAGTTTTGCAGCTCAGATGCGCTTTTTTCATCCAATCCAACTGTAGTCGAACTATAAGTTGAAAAGACAATCGAACCAAATTGTCAGTCTGTAGATTTTCAAAGCTGGTAGAGAGGAGGTTCTAATGGAGTGGAGTCAAAGGCCAGAACAAAACCCAGCTGAGAATCTGTGGGAAGACCTACAAACTAATGTTCTCTGATGTTCTCCTGGCGTCTGAGGGTCAAATCTATGGAGAGAAAATAGACTCGCAACATCTGTATGTGCAAAATACCTTATTTGTAACTTGCGCCAGCCTGTTTGTGCGTAACTTTGGGTACTTGTGTGCGTAAAACCTGATTTGAAAACCATAAAATGCGCTTTGTGCGTAACTTCGTGTACTTGCAACTATGTGTTCAAATGTAAGCACAAATATCAAGAAATTACGAGTGCAAAATCCATTTACAAACGCACAATTTCAAATCACACTAACTTAAGAGTAACTACGAATTCAAAACGGCTCCAAGGGACACAAATCATTAAATACACACAGACAAAACCACATTTACAGAGTTATAACTGCACGAAGGGTTTTGAGACTCATTTCACGTCTCAAAATTTCGGCGTACATGATGTGTTTAAATGCTGATCGAATGCTGAGCTTTCTTATTGCTTTCCCTCTAAACGATATGCCGCTGTGCATTACTGGGTTTAAACAGAAGCAGGAAAAAAACTGCTGAGTCATCCAGACACGCTCCAGACTAAACACAAACATAACTGAGTGCATGAAAACATCAAATTTACCTGCTGTCTCTGAGCCGAGGCTGCAGACATCCACACCTGTGGTGAATTCATGGCTGCATGGGAAATCCTATATACAACCCGTTTGTACACAGTTTAAAAACCAATTATTTCATATTCAAGAAAAATTAGTTTCAATTCTGTAAAAATAATTTCAATACTAATACATGTAGGGATGGAATGATACCACTTTTTTCAAACCGATACGATACCAGTACTTGGATTTGAGTACTCGGCAATGCCGCGTACCAATATGATACTTCTACGACTCACAAAACAATGCAATAAATTGGAAGACAGGTTTTATTTCTTTCCCTAATAGTTAAAACTAAAATATTAATGAAAAAAAGAAATAATAATCTGTGAATTTATTGCAGTTTACACATTTTAAATATCAGTTCATGATGTTGGTTGACTTTAACCAATACTAATACGATACATAAGAACGTTATCGGCCCCGATATCAGTATCTGTATTGGTGCATCCCGAAATACATTGTATTTTTAAATTAAGTAAATTTAGCTTCAATAAAAAATATATATATATTCAAATTGAGCATTTCTGATTACATCTCAATAATGTAAATCAAACTTCTTGAAATGTATTTTAGGATGGCTCAAATTGATTAATAAACAGATAAATGTATAAAAATATCTAAAACAATTTTCTAATTTTGAAAAGTGTCAGCCTATGTTTTACAAATAAAAAGTCCTGAGACGAGACAAACGCCTTTGGCAATTCGGCAATAGGTTTAGAGAGTAAATGATAAGAAAACTGAGATGACACAGCATTCTACCAGCATTTAAACGCATCAGGTACCCACAAATCTTGAGACGTGAAATGAGTCTCAAAACCCTTTGAGGAGTTGTAACTCTGATTGGTGCGTAAATTTGGTTTTGTCTGTGTGTATCGATTGGTGCAGTCGTTTTTAACGATTTGTATGCATGAATTCACAATTAGTTTTAAGTTAGTGTAATTTGAAATTGTTTGTGTGTACATTGATTTTGCATTCATAATTTCTTGATGTGTGTGCGTGCATTTGAACTCATATTTGCAAGTAACTGAAGTTAAGCACAAAATTTATTTTACGGTTCACAAATAGAGATTGGGTACCGATATGGTTCTGACATTTCAGTTCTTTTTTTTTCTGGAGATGTCAAAGAGTATGGATTCTGGGCGTGCCATCAGCCGAGCGATTCCCTATATCACTAGAAAAAGTAAGCATGGCTATATTTTGGCAAAAAAAACAACAAAACTGCTAAAAGTTAGGGCTGTCAAAATTAACACACCAATGCAGGTCGATTAATTCCTAGAATTAACTCTTTTTTTTTTATGCCACTAACACAGGCACAGAATACCGACCTGTTTATAATTCAGCCAACAACACGTTAGCTCTCCTTTCTAACTATCCGAACTGCAGAGTGTTGTGCAGCAGCATGTGTTTGTGATCCTAAATGGCTTGTGAGTATATAATTATTGGCGTATAAGCTCTGTGTTGATATGATAATAAGTTGTCTGTGGGAATTTCCCTTACCGTCCGCCTCGGAGATCAGCTCGCTGTGTGCGGTGCAGAGTTTAAATTATCCGTATTTATGTTGATTTATGCATGTTGATTCACTGTATAGCTTCAGTACATTTTACAGTGAGTTACCGCTACATTAAGAATACGAAATGATTAAGTTAGAGGGATTTTTTTTCTGACTTAAATCAGTGCTAACTATTAGCGGAAGTAGCTGTGTACAACTTCAAAATAAAACCGTTGATTTCCTGTTGGGATGAACTGAGGTGTTTACTGTTGGAAAATGGTAAATTGTGACATTAAATTAGTCTATATTACATTTGATTTATGTGATGTTTAATACAAACTGCTGATATCCAAATGTTAAGTTTATTCATATATTTTGGTTAGTTCTAGCCTTATTTGTTATCATTTTTCATATGAGACCACCCATACATTGTGAATGTGATTATAGAGTTCAACACAAAAATTCAGTTGATTTCTCCTAAATTTTTTTTTTAAAGCAACTATATTTAGATTTGTACTTTATTTACACGGAAAATTGTAGTTTTTTTTGTCGTATTTAGGAATGGTGATTAATTTACAGCTACCATGTGATTAATAGCATCAACATTTTTAATCGTTTGACAGCCCTACTAAAAATAAAAAATAAGAGGGTTTTTGGATGAAGTTTGTGTGTTTTCCATTCTTAAAGCAACGTTTTGAGAACCGTTTAAGCACCAGCACCGTTTCAAAAGTACTGGTTTGGCACCAGTATTGGATAAAACCTAAACGATACCCATCCCTATTCAAGAATCAGGTTTTACACATACACATTCCTGAAGTTACACACAAGCAAACTCAGGTTACAAATCAAATGTTACACACACACAGATGATGTGAGTCTATTTTCTCTCCATAAAAATCTGCCAGAAACAAGCTCCAAAGACCTGCAGGTAGAAGAGCTTCTGATTCAGGAGGATGTACATAGATGCTTTTTGTTAGCTAAAATGTGTAAATCATACACCCTTTCATTTCTCCATTTTGCACTAATATGTGTCGGCCTCATCAAATTAAAGATGTGGGTTAGTGTAAGTCTGATTTAGAACTTGCTGTCTCTTCGTCGTAGAGCCTGCAGGTAGCAAACTGCTCCCTTCATTCACCAAACGTTCTCCTCTGTTTTGACCGAAGCTTTGTGTCTCTGATGACCTCAAACCTCGCAAACATCCTCCACGTTCAGTCTGACTGCTCCCGCTGCAGCGGCCGGTGTAAGGGTTAAAGGCACGGAGCTGTTTTTCCTCTGTTGTCTCCCTGAAAGCTTCCAGCAGCTCTGACAGATCGGAGCTTTCAGATCACTTGCTGCTAATAGAGGGATATTTACCCTAACGTGAGCAGGGAGAGTGTAACCTCAGGTCACTGCACTCAGCAACAACACTCACACAGAGACACACAGAGGGCCTCGCTCTGCTTTTACAGCGGGGACAGGCGGATACACTGTAAAAAATGGCCGTCTGAACCAGTCATGCAAGCCCTGCTCGCATAAAGCAGCAGGTCAAAAGCAGGTCAGACGTGTTTTCAGAGACTTTCTATATCGAGGGGCTTTAACTGAACGCCTGCTGAGCCGATCGTTCTGGTTTAACCCATCAACACCTTTACAGGTGTAAATACTGCAGATCTGGAATCAAAGTTACATTTCTAAGCAGAGAGAAGAGGCTTCCCAGCAACTCAACACTACAGCAGGGTACTGGGTACTCCAGGGGGTCCACAGCATCATTATTTTTCTTTAGAAATAAGGATTAAAGCCTCAAACTAACAGTAACTGGAAGTTTTTTTGGGAAAAAGAAGCTCACGAACCATCTGGGGGTCACGAATCTAAACTTTTAGATGTTTTTCTGTAGGAGGTACGACTAATTAAGACTTTACGTCCACTTTTATCAGCACATTGCAGAGCTAAAAGAGTGTGGGTGTGTCTCTGTGAACCCGAGCTGATTGGACAGAAACCTCTACCTCCTGCAGCAAAATGAAACTCCCTGGGTGTCAGGAAACAGAAATATCTACGCTTAGATGTATAAAATGCTCATGCGTAGATGAAATGGTATTCATAAAAATCTATAAAGATTTGTTGTATTTCATAGGCTCAGATGCTGAGATGAATGTTTAGTGTGGGGGGGAAAAAACAAATCTCAAAAACCAAAAAGTTTACGACAAAGATTGAACCCAAAATGCATATTCAGTCAGATAAAGTCCAACCTTCTACTAGCTGTAAAGTTCAAGCTGAGCTGTGGAATTATAATGATGAAATGATGCTTTCAGTTTTTTCAAGCAACAGATAATTTTTAGATAATTTTACTAAAATATTTCTAAAGAAGACAGAATAAAACTTAATACATTGTAAAATGCATGAAGTTTTCTGTACATTTTCTGAATTTATCAGATCACATTTATAAAGAATAAAGAAAAAAAATTAAGTTAACTTTTACGTTTTTGTAAATTTTTTAGTTTTTCTCTATTTTTTTTAATATACAGAAAATATTTCTAAAGAAGACAGAATAAAACTTAACTGGAAAATGTATGGAGGTTTCTGTAAATTTTCTGAATTCACAGAAATTATTTCTAAAGATTAAAGAAAAAAATAAAATAAAATGGAAAACCTGGGAAGTTTCTGTAATGTTTTTTAATTTACAGAAAATATTTATAAAGAAGACAGAATAAAACCTCAAAAATTGGTGAAAAAAATCAGATAAATTAACTGAGAGCTGTGCGAAAAGCCTCAAATTCTCACATTTTTGAGAAATATCAACAGTTTTCTAAGTGCTATTATATTTGTACTCTTCTACATTAACAGGAGAACCCACATGTTCACTGAGAGAACATACAAACTGCAAGCAGCGAGATTTTAGGCTGTAACAAATGCACCACCATGCAGCTGTAGAGGCAAAAACGTGGGGGTCCACGAACGGACATTGAATACAGAAAAGGATAGGGAAGGTCATCGTTATCGTCCACTTATCGTTGTTGAGGTGAAATGCTCGATATTTCATGATATTCATTTTAGCTCATATCGGCCAGCCCTAGTCCAACGTAAGTCGAACCAAACTGGAGTTTGAGAAATCGTTAAAAGGGTCCCAGCTAATACAATCGGAAATCGCATTTCTCCCGCCCGTACTCCCGCACCCCCTTGGGAAGTGACGAGACTCTGAGGCACGAATCAACAACACAGTAGCGGTATAAGAAGAATATGGAAGACAAACGCACACGGCCGATCAGTGCATTTTTGGATCAACGAAGAGGCGGTGCATTGTGTGCCGCTCAACGCTAACTGGTATAAGGCTAGCATGAAAGGTTGCATGTCGTCTAGCATCTCGGAGTCTAATGTACTTCATTCAATAATTAGCTTTTCTCAAGAATCTCGATTTAGATGTACATCTACATTCAATTCAATTCACTTTTATTTATATAGCGCCAATTCACACCAAATGTCATCTCAAAGCACTTTACAACAAAAGTCGTTTTAATACAATTATACAAACATTCCAATCAGTTAAACATTTCCTATGTAAGGAATCCCAGCAGAATACGCCGAGTCATCCACGTGAGGTTGTGCCATGATCATGCAGACTCCAACCACAGCAATTCCTCAGCAATCCCACATACTGAGCAAACACGTAGCGACAGTGGAGAGGAAAAACTCCCCTTTAACAGGAAGAAACCTCCAGCGGGACCTGGCTCAGTACCAGCGGTTATCTGCCACGACCGTTTGGGGTTCTGAGAAGACAGAGAAGAGACAGCTTGGAGGATGCTCGGTGACTTTGAGCATCATCTGGACCGACGCTCCCCATCCAGCAGGGGGCGTTGTAGTTGAGCAGGGTACCAGACCATAAACGTACTGACAGAGAAGCTCTGCTGCAGCCAACACAACTATGAAACAATTAGTTTCAGCCTCTGCTTCTGCAAGATTACATAAGTTAGTACCTGCTTTCTTTGTTCACACTTAGACAGATTCTAGTTCTTTGAAAAATCTGTCTCCTGCATCGTAGAATATATTAGGTGAACCTAAGTGGGTAGAAATATCCAATAAGTGAGTCCGATGAAGTTTTTCTGCCCTTCTCTTGTGAGTCTGCAGCCCTTAGATCAACATCACAAAACATGAAAGGTGTCGCTGAATGACTCCCCCATAACCTGTGAACTTCCTTGTTTGGCTAGCTCTTACTTTGGTCCCTTCTCTGTTCTCATGTCGGCTCTTTGTTTCAGGGATTAGGTGCCGAGTTATAGAGCGCGGCCATGAAAGTTTAAAGCGGGACAGAGGAGCAACAACAGCTCGTGGTGTGAAAAACAAACCCGGATAATAAAACAGGACACTGATGGAGTTAAACGGCTTGTGTTGTCAGCTAAGCTCCGGTTTTTGTGGGGAAAAAACACCAACAAATTAGGCGGAAAAACTCTCCGGCTGAACTTTTTGTCATTCCGGAGCCGGTTATGCCGGGACACTTTGAACAAATACGCCGAGGTCCAGACCCTGCCATGTTTAGATTCACAGGCCTGGTGTCCAGACTGCAGCAAACGCATCGAGTCAAAGCTCCGAACAGGAATGCTGCCACAACCATTTGACATGGACCTCAATATGAACCTCATCTCACCCAGAACAATACCCAACCTGAAGCTTTACTCTGGAAAAAACCTCTGTTATACTGTGCCAAAAATGTGGATAAAGCAGTATTAATCCGCAGCCTGATGAATGAGAACAATGGTTCAAAATGGGAACAGATTTCAAATACACATAAAACCATCATCAGGATCAGGTGGAATCGAATAGTGAGAAAGACGTTTAAAACATGATAAAATCTGTTAAACATATTATAATTATACACGCAACCATCCTGAATTGGATGGATTCTGGCTTTTTAGGCTTGTTAATCATTGTTGGCAGTGTGGTTGGGATGGCATTCCTATAAGGTGTTTGCCTTTTGAGAATGTTTTTGAGTTGTCTTTTTATATCACTAATTTTGGCATTAAAAACCAGCCTTATGATACAGGCAGTATGGCATCTAACACCTCCGATAAACTGCTTTAAACAGCCTTGTAATTCAGGGTTAGATACCTACTTCTTTCTGTATATCTTAGTATCCTGTTTAGACTTAAACACAAGGACTGTTTAATGTCTGTCATTGTGAGGCGACCACACAGTGGACGAGGTGAATAGCTGAGGTTATGATTTTGGAGAGGTTCAATTTAGACAAATGTTTGTATTTACATGCTGCTCTGTGTAGAAGGGTAAGATCAGTCGGCAACTTCAAGCATCCGCGATTTGCAGAGGGGTAAACATCTGCTCTGACGGCAGCTGGACTGGCTGCCTACTGTTAGTGCTCTGAGATGGCTGAGGAGCCCACAGGAGCACCGCTGCTCGATGAGAAGATTAAGGACGCTTGCTTCAGGTCAGAGTCTCCAAAAGTCTCCAATAATACCAAAAACAAGTTTCTATATTAGTCACTAGTTGCTTCTTTAAATAAGTTGCGAAGTTGACAACACTTTTCCCTTCTTGTTATAGAACCGGATGGGGTGGAGTCGCACGATTCTACCCAATCCGGTCTGTAATGTAGTACAGCATCTTAAAGGGACACGAGCGTCACCAAACCACACACATCTGTAAATTTTTCAGAAACACATAATTTACCGACACAGGCAAAAAGTGGTCCATTATAGTAGTACATTTCAGTATCCGTAAATTTCTGGTTTATCACCAAGAGTTCAGACCCAGTAGAAATCTACTGGTTGCTCTGAGGCAAGTTTAACTTTCTGTGTTACAAAGTAAGTCAAACAGTTTCTCCATTCCTGCTAAGTAAATCTAACTTATGGCTCTGATTACTTAAATATATGATAGAATGTTTACACTTACTAGTTTTTACTTACTAACTCTTTAATCACAGTACAAGAACCTAATGGTTAATAAAGCAAAGACTTGATGACTGACTGTGGACACTGTGGCTAATGCTACAGGTGCAAACCAGTTAGCACTATTTTAAGCATGCTAATTGTTTTTCAGTTACGTACTGTGAGAATGTGTCTATATACAGCATAAATAATACAGACAGTTTTACCAAAGGCATTTCGTTAGAAAGAGAGCAAAGTAAATCCACACACAAAGTAGTATTTCCAAAATCAAATGTAATTAATAATTTACAGGAATATTTGAGAGCTGTAAAAGAAAAGTGCATGCAAAAATACCCTTCTAACTTGCTGTAGTAAAAATTGAAAAGTTTAGTCAGACATTTGGAAGTAAAAAGCTGTTTGAATAAAGCGAAAGTATTAACTGGTACAACTTGCCGTTAACGTTATCAGGAAAATTGATTGTATGCCATCAGGAAACAGTCTTGTTCTGAACTTCTACTGAAAATAAGATAATTGAAAACAATAAATAATTGCTACTTTCTATTAAATTAAGAGATAAATAGAGTCTGAGTGTTTCTTAATTTCCCTCTGCAGCCAGTGAGGATATATTTTTCAGTTGTTCAGATTAGATTTTTTTTTGTAGCTATAGTTTTTGGGCTCTCTGAGCAGAAACTTTGAGGTTAGACAGACCAAATTTCAGCCAGAGAAGATCAAATGGGAACCTTTGCTACCTTCAGATTACTCATTTAATTAATCTGTTATTTTTTTCTCTTTTTCTTATTAGTGTGTAACTTGAAAGAGGCAGAAGTGGGACCAGAAAAGGAACAACTCATTATTAGTAGTTTAAAGAAAGCCAAACCTAAAGAGTTGAGGTCGATGAGGTAAAAAGTAAAGGTTTTCACAAGTACACCACCTTGATTGATCAGCAATAACATCATGACCACCTTTCAAATTGCAGTGTGCCTCCAATACAACCCTGAATAAATCCTAAACAGTAAAAGTTACAACTATGAGGAGATCACCATCATTATTGGATGGAATGTAAGGGGTGACCACTTTACCGTACTACCTTGAAAGGTAAGAGAAATTTCCACACCAAAATGTTTCCGTCTGAATTAGTGGGGTGAACCAGAACATGGAAAACAGGGAATCAAAGGCAAATGATTGGCAAAACAGGTGGTAAAATTAAACAATTTTTAAATTTGATATTCCAAACTGGCCCCTGAACTGGTTCAGTTTCTGTCTTCCTGATGATTCCAAATGTAGGCGATTTTTGGTGCAACTAACCAGGAGGGCTGGATATGCTAGCTGTCAGAAGTGGAGCAAATAAACAGGGTAAAGCAATGAATTTGGAATAGGTAGGACTTGACCTGGTCTCTCTTGGTTGGAGATCGGACGAATATACGTTGTTTTCAGACATAAATTATCAGGATTTTTTTACTAAATGGAAAGAATTTATCCAGTCTGAGCCTCTTGTTGACAGATCCAATGATTTTTGTGTTCACAGCTCGCTGATTTCCATCCGCTGGCCTCCTTATCAGAAGTCGCACAGTTAAGCTCCTCAGCAGGCGGTTCCAATCAGTGACTAAAAGTAGAACAGATCTGTTAGCTTATGGTTTGAGTTTGTTATTTCTGACATTTAGGTTCATTTCTTACCTGTGTGTTAGATCACTATTATTGACCCACTTCCAGACACCACCTTCAACCCTGAGGCCAATCCAGTAGCAGCTGGTTCCTGCACCAGCTAAGCTGCTTTTATAGATGAAGTCCTGATGTAAAATAGACATAATTAAACAATGGGTCGTTTGTTAACTGAGGCTAACCTAACCACAAAAGTCGACAATGTTTCCAACCTAACCTGCTGCTCAGGACTCCCAATAATGACCAAATCTGCCTCCCTTAATCTACAGTCTTCTCGGGCTTTGTCCCAGGTCTTCTGATCAGAATAGTTCTGGCTGCTGATCATATAGCAGTTTGACTAGAAATGGAGCCAACCTTGCTGGCAAGGTTCAGTTTGCCTTTCTGAGAGTAACAACAGCAACAATTTTAATAAAAAATACAATTTTAGATTAGAACAAACTATAAGCAAGGCATTTAAATGAACGCTTTCACTATACTTTTTCTGGCGTAGAAGTAACTTGTTGACATCTGGAAATAATGTAATAATTTATAGGAAGGGTGAGGTGTGGTGTAGTAAGGAGATGGTCTATAGTAGTAAGGACCTGTTCTGGTGTTGAAGTAACTTGGACTGTAGTAGTAAGGACGTGGTGTGGTGTAGTAGGGTCGTGTTCTGGGGTAGAATCTACGGAGTCCGCTTTGGTAAGGGCGTGGTGTGGTATGATAAGGTCGTATTCTGGGGTAGAAGTTACGGAGTCCACTTTGGTAAGGGCGTGGTGTGGTGTAGTAAGGACGCTTTCTGGGGTAGAAGTTACGGAGTCCGTTGTGGTAAGGACGTGGTGTGGTATGGTAAGGTCGTATTCTGGGGTAGAAGTTACGGAGTCCGCTGTGGTAAGGACGTGGTGTGGTGTAGTAAAGACGCTTTCTGGCGTCGAAGTTACGGAGTCCGTTGTGGTAAGGACGTGGTGTGGTATGGTAAGGTCGTATTCTGGGGTAGAAGTTACGGAGTCCGCTGTGGTAAGGGCGTGGTGTGGTATGGTAAGGTCGTATTCTTGGGTAGAAGTTACGGAGTCCACTTTGGTAAGGGCGTGGTGTGGTGTAGTAAGGACGCTTTCTGGGGTAGAAGTTACGGAGTCCGTTGTGGTAAGGACGTGGTGTGGTGTAGTAAAGACGCTTCTGGGTAAAGTTCGAGTCCTGAAACGTGGGTGTTAAAGACGCTTTCTGGGGTAGAAGTTACGGAGTCCGTTGTGGTAAGGACGTGGTGTGGTGTAGTAAAGACGCTTTCTGGGGTAGAAGTTACGGAGTCCGTTGTGGTAAGGACGTGGTGTGGTATGGTAAGGTCGTATTCTGGGGTAGAAGTTACGGAGTCCGCTGTGGTAAGGGCGTGGTGTTGAAGTAATGTGGTCCGTCGTAGTAAGGACGTGGTGATCTAGTAAGGACGCTTTCTGGGGTAGAATCTACGGAGTCCGCTTTGGTAAGGACGTGGTGTGGTATGGTAAAGTCGTATTCTAGGGTAGAAGTTACGGAGTCCGCTGTGGTAAGGGCGTGGTGTGGTGTGGTAAGGTCGTATTCTGGGGTAGAAGTTACGGAGTCCGCTGTGGTAAGGATGTGGTGTGGTGTGGTGGGGTCGTGTTCTTGCGTAGTAAGGATGTTGTCCTCCATAGTAAGGCTGTGATGTGGTTCGGTAACGTCGTGCATCAGGAGTTCGGAAATCAAATCGGGGTTCCCTCTGGTCTTTTGTAGAAGTTTGTTGTGGTATCTGGACTTCAGCTATCAGCTTTTCTTTCTCTTCACTAAGATACTGATTAGCTTCCTGAAAGCCCTTCAACTTAGCTGAAACAACAGAGGTATCTAGGATTTAAAAAAAACAATCAGGTAAATGTAGGTTATCATTGACAGATGTAAAATAGACTCCAATATTATTACTGTCTCAGATGAATTATGAACTAAATTAGGCCTAAACTCTGAGTTGTTTTTGCATTACGATAAACTAATCATCGTGACTTAAGTGGTTATTAGATGGTGTTCATGATGGCGGCAGCAAGAGGAGATGCAGAGGCCAGGTCAAGGAGCAACCGTGTTTTGTTTTCTTTAGATAGTCAGAGAACTAAACACATCACTGAAGTTGAGTTATCATGGAACTCTTAACCCCTCAAATAGTGAGGGCCTGTGCAGGGCCAGAGTGGGAGTTTCCTGCCTCAAACCGGCCCACTTTATAGCACAAACTATTTTTATTAAGTTGATGTAATTATAACCTCTCATGTTAAAGCACACTGTTCTGTAAAGCCTTCTACGTTAGAGTATTTTTTTTTTAGAAAATGTCCAATTCAGTACAAATAAGGGTTTATTTCAGCATGTGCTGCATTATTCTTTACAACATATCCATTAAAGGTCTCCTTCACTGAATATTATGAAAAACTTTTTCATTTGGTTTTTATTTTGTTTTTTTTTCAATATAATCAGTCATTCCGAGTTGGATAAGCATGCTGAATGTGAACATTTTCTCCAAAACATAACAGCAGGATGTAAGATGCTGGCAGGGAAAGCATACATGAAAAGTCATAACCAAGCTCCTTCATTTATTATTATTTTAATACCTCAGCCTTATCAGACAGGTATTTATAAATAATAACTGAAACTGAACTGTTTCCAATATGGTATCATATTATTTTTATTTCCTAATAAATCAGAATGGTTTGTCGACATTGTAATTCTGACGTAAATTACAGATTTGATTTGTAATTGCGCTAAGCAAATATTCATAGCAAAAACACAGCTTTTGTTGCACAACAGTCATGTTCCAATGTTTTATGCATTCAGTTCAGGTCTGTCGACTCTCACATTGATCCTAATACAATAGCCAATGAAATGCCCACTATCAAACTGTGCATCAGGTTGAGCTGAAGCTGAAAAGACTTCAAAAACTACGAGGGCCAACAGTGTTTATTTTCTGTATGTGCTCAAAAGGACTGAAGAACTGCATCTAAATTAATCTAATCTTGAAGATATTTTAATGTCTTGTTACCGTCACCATGTCAGATTCCTAAAACATCCCAGAGGATGCCCACTCTCATTGTTCAGTGTTATGTGCATAAGGATTCCATCATTTATACTCACAATAGATGCGCAGACCAGTGATTATTACCAATATAACCCAACAGATCACTACTGGTGACAGAGACCATTTGATGTATGGAGTCCAGTAATCTAATAGGAAAATAATATCAGAAAAAACAAAGAGATTTATCTACTGAATGAAAAGAACTATTAACTCATCTACCTATTTTCTGTGGTCCAGGTGAAGTTTTAGGCTGGTTGAGAACAGGTAGAACAGCTGCATTTATGTATTCCTCCTCCTCCTCCTGAAGATCACCTGAAACAGTAATCTACTTTTATCATATAAAAAAACCCCATATAGTTCACGTTGAGGAATTGTAAAATACGGAAGCTCTGAAAGGCAAAGGGGAACTTCTTGAAGAGCCATTTTCTAATGTGCAAGTAGAAAAATGGATTAAAATATTCAAAAGTCTAGTTAAGTTCAAGATGAAAAAAATGATCTGTTGTCAAGGCAGGACTGCAGGAGGCTTGAGCCCTAAAAGGCAGATATGGGTGGGGAAAAACACGGTTGTCTCATTTTTCTGGGTATTTTTTTCTATCTCATACCTTAAGCCATGAAGTAAATGTTTTTGCTTTAAAAAGGATTCAGTTATAAGAAAAGAAAATTGAAATTGAAAAGCACATTTGTTACTGTACTACACCAACTGAAGCGGGGTTTAACTTTGAGCTTTCTTCATTGGGACTTTGTCATATATATATATATATACATCCTAATGACTTCGTCATAAACATACAGTATACCTTTCATCGAAGAAAATATCGAACCAAAATCTTAGCTGCAGACACATGAACATTGGGATTTCGAGTCCCAGTCAACTCCATGGACTGTCCTCATTTTGTACAAAGATCTCAGTAAGCCTGCAGACTGAAGTGATGGTGAAACTAAAGAGAGAAGTTCTCAAAAGAACCTTCTGCAGTGTGGTTTTTTCAAATCGCTCTGTTGTAAATGGCTGTAGTCTGTTTTAAACCACATTCTGTTGGTCAGAATCTTTCTGCAGCTGTGAACATTTGTTCCTTTTTTTTTAATGTGTCCTTTTTAGTTTAAAGTCAGCTACCTGCTGCAGAACAAACAAAGCAGTGAAACCTGCGGTTGTGAAGAAGTTATGGATTCAACAAAACAGCACATGACACAATAATATAATGCCTGATAAATCAAAACAAGTGGGAAAATGACACAAATGTCCAAGCATACAGCTCTCTGTGGGAGTTGTTAGTCGAGGTAAAGACATTTTGTGTCAAATAGGACTGAAACAGAGATGTACTGGACCAACAAGTTGATCAATTACTCATAATTACTTGTTTGAGATATTTGCAGTTGTTTTTCACAGTAGTTAAAATGTGATTCCGTTTTCCTCAGTGGCTTGCCCAACCTGAGTTTTCAGCTTCCAGATTATTGTGGTTTTAACAGTTTCCTTTCTGTTTCTGGTTGTTCCGCTTTGTTGGCTCCTGATCATCATGCTTATTATGCATCTTCTGGTTATGATTTTCGAGAAATAAAAATCCAGTCCTCTTTCTCCCTGTGAGTTACGACTAAATCCGGTTCAAACTTATGAGTTCAATGACAACTTAGAAACGTCACAAATAAATGATGAGCTACTATCAAGTTGATCATTTTATTGTCATGTGATTGTAGGCTAAATAACGTAACGCAAGATTTTCTCTGGGAACTTCAGCAGAAAAAAAGAACAAACAGAAACAGCATGCGTTATCATTTGAAATGTATTACTAAATTACTATTTCGTTAGAAACGGAACAAAGTAAATGCACACTCAAAGTAGTATTTCCAAAATCTAATTTTATTAATTTACAGTAATATTTAAGAGAAAGAAAAATCAAAGAGCAAACACAAATATCCTTCAAACTTCATCTGGTGACAAACAGAACCAGCTGATTGGTTTAAGCAAAAATATTAACTGGTTATAGAATGTGTCATCAACTTTAACATGAAAATGGATTTTATACGATCACGAATTAGTCTTTTTCTTAACTTTTACTGAAAATAAGATTATTGAAAAAAAATTTTAAACAAAATTTATTTTTATTAATAGATTAATTGAATCTGAGGGTTTCTAAATTTCCTTGCACAGCTACTGAACATTGCTTTTTCAGTTCATCTTAGATTTGAAGTTTTTTGTAGATGAGGAGAGCCTTTTGGTCTCTGAGCAGAAACTTCGAGGCAGGACACTTAAATTTTTCAGTCAGAGAAGTTCAGACCATTTTTTTTTTGCTTATCAGTCATCTGGGCTAAGCACCCATCTTTAGTCATAAATCCACCCCTGATGTGGTGTATAAGTAATGTGGTCTGTCATGGTAAGGACGTGGTGTCTTTTAGTAAGGACGTGGTGTGGTGTAGTAAGGACGTTGGCTGTTATAGTAAGGATGTGGTGTGGTGGTGTAAGGATTTTGTCTACCATAGTAAGGATTTTGTCTGCCATAGTAAGGACTTGGGGTGGTGTAGAAGTAACGTGGTCTGTTGTAGTAAGGACGTTGTCTGCCATAGTAAGGACGTTGTGTGCCGTAGTAAGGACGTGCTGTGGTGTAGTAAGGACGTTTTCTGCCATAGTAAGGACGTGCTTTGCTGTAGTTTGATGTAGACAGCTAAAATGGTTGCACAGAACAGGTCAAGGAGCAACTTCTTTTTTATCAGGGTCCTAAAGTAGCAATGAGGGTTGATTCAACATGTAATGCATTTAGACAGCAATGGTAAAGCACTAAACACAGAATTGCAGTGGAGTTATCATGAAACTTTTAACTCCTTAAATAGTTGGGGCCTGTATATTCATTGAACATGTGAGTTTCAGAATGTCACCATTTCCAAACAAATGTCACACCCTTGAGCAAAAACCGCTGCAAACTTCTCTCTCGGTGAATGGAAACTATTTTTATTAATTGTGTAAAATAATCCCTCTCTAAATCCAATCATATCCACCATATGTCAGATGAGCCACTAGCGGTGGCTGAAATAGACTACTGAGAAACAGCCTTTTGTAAGAATAAATAATCCCACCATCCACTTCGTTAAACCCACCTTAAGTTTCATTAGGAAGAGGAGGGGTTGTGTAAATCCTTCACCTAAAGACAACTAAGAGCTTCCCTGAACTCTTTGTTTTTCAAAACCCATAGTCAGTCTGACTATGCTGGTGTCTTTTAGTAAGGACGTGGTGTGGTGTAGTAAGGACGTTGGCTGTTATAGTAAGGATGTGGTGTGGTGGTGTAAGGATTTTGTCTACCATAGTAAGGATTTTGTCTGCCATAGTAAGGACTTGGGGTGGTGTAGAAGTAACGTGGTCTGTTGTAGTAAGGACGTTGTCTGCCATAGTAAGGACGTTGTGTGCCGTAGTAAGGACGTGCTGTGGTGTAGTAAGGACGTTTTCTGCCATAGTAAGGACGTGCTTTGGTGTAGTAAGGACGTTGTCTGCTGTAGTAAGGACGTGCTGTGGTGTAGTAAGGACGTTGTCTGCTATAGTAAGGACGTGCTGTGGTGTAGTAAGGATTTTGTCTGCCATAGTAAGGATTTTGTCTGCCATATTAAGGACCCACTGCCATAGTAAGGACGTTGTCTGCCATAGTAAGGACGTGCTGTGGTGTAGTAAGGATTTTGTCTGCCATAGTAAGGACGTGCTGTGGTGTAGTAAGGACGTTGTCTGCCATAGTAAGGACGTTGTCTGCCGTAGTAAGGACGTGCTGTGGTGTAGTAAGGATTTTGTCTGCCATAGTAAGGACGTGCTGTGGTGTAGTAAGGACGTTGTCTGCCAAAGTAAGGACGTTGTCTGCCGTAGTAAGGACGTGCTGTGGTGTAGTAAGGACGTTGTCTGCCAAAATAAGGATGTTGTCTGCCGTAGTAAGGACGTGCTGTGGTGTAGTAAGGATTTTGTCTGCCATAGTAAGGATTTTGTCTCCCATATTGAGGACGTGCTGTGGTGTAGTAAGGATTTTGTCTGTCATAGTAAGGACGTTGTCTCCCATAGTAAGGATGTGCTGTGGTGTAGTAAGGACGTTGTCTGCCAAAGTAAAGATGTTGTCTGCCATAGTAAGGACCCACTGCGGTGTAGTAAGGATTTTGTCTCCCATATTGAGGACGTGCTGTGGTGTAGTAAGGATTTTGTCTGCCATAGTAAGGACGTGCTGTGGTATAGTAAGGATTTTGTCTGTCATAGTAAGGACGTTGTCTCCCATAGTAAGGACGTGCTGTGGTGTAGTAAGGACGTTGTCTGCCAAAGTAAGGATGTTGTCTGCCATAGTAAGGACTTGCTGTGGTGTAGTAAGGACGTTGTCTGCCAAAGTAAGGACGTTGTCTCCCATAGTAAGGACGTGCTGTGGTGTAGTAAGGACGTTGTCTGCCAAAGTAAGGATGTTGTCTGCTATAGTAAGGACTTGCTGTGGTGTAGTAAGGACGTTGTCTGCCAAAGTAAGGACGTTGTCTCCCATAGTAAGGACGGGGGGTGGTGTAGTAAGGACGTTGTCTGCCAAAGTAAGGACGTTGTCTCCCATAGTAAGGACGGGGGGTGGTGTAGTAGGGACGTTGTCTGCCAAAGTAAGGATGTGGGGTGGTGTAGAAGTAACGTGGTCTGTAGTAGTAAGGACGTGCTGTGGTGTAGTAAGGATTTTGTCTGCCATAGTAAGGACGTGCTGTGGTATAGTAAGGATTTTGTCTGTCATAGTAAGGACGTTGTCTCCCATAGTAAGGACGTGCTGTGGTGTAGTAAGGACGTTGTCTGCCAAAGTAAGGATGTTGTCTGCCATAGTAAGGACGTGTTGTGGTGTAGTAAGGACGTTGTCTGCCAAAGAAAACCCCCAAAAGGACGGGGGGTGGTGTAGTAGGGACGTTGTCTGCCAAAGTAAGGATGAAAAATCTGTATAGTAAGGACGGCTTTGAGAGGATTTTGTCTGTCATAGTAAGGACGTCCTGTAGTGTAGTAAGGACGTTGTCTGCCAAAATAAGGATGTTGTCTGCCATAGTAAGGACGGGGGGTGGTGTAGTAAGGACGTTGTCTGCCAAAGTAAGGATGTGGGGTGGTGTAGAAGTAACGTGGTCTGTAGTAGTAAGGACGTGCTGTTCCATAGTAAGAATGTTGTCTTCCATAGTAAGGATGTGGCCCGGTTTGGTACCGTTGTGCATCAGGAGTTGCTGTTGTTGCCCTTTCAAAGTGGGGTTCCCTTAGGTCTTTTGTAGAAGTTTCTTTCTTTAGCTGGTTAACCTCTTGAAAGTCCTTCAACTTAGCAGAGAGAACAGAAGTATCTAGGATTTCAAAAGAAAAAAATTAGGTTAATTTAGTGGATAATAAATATTTTTAAAGTAGACTTCAATATTATTAATGTTTCAAGTGAGTGTAGAAATAATCAGGGATGAACTCTGAGTTGTCTTTGCAATACAATAAACGTATCATCATGATTAAACTGGATATTAGCATGTGTTCATGTTGGTGACAGCTAAAATGGTTGCACAGAACAGGTCAAGGAGCAACTTCTTTTTTATCAGGGTCCTAAAGTAGCAATGAGGGTTGATTCAACATGTAATGCATTTAGACAGCAATGGTAAAGCACTAAACACAGAATTGCAGTGGAGTTATCATGAAACTTTTAACTCCTTAAATAGTTGGGGCCTGTATATTCATTGAACATGTGAGTTTCAGAATGTCACCATTTCCAAACAAATGTCACACCCTTGAGCAAAAACCGCTGCAAACTTCTCTCTCGGTGAATGGAAACTATTTTTATTAATTGTGTAAAATAATCCCTCTCTAAATCCAATCATATCCACCATATGTCAGATGAGCCACTAGCGGTGGCTGAAATAGACTACTGAGAAACAGCCTTTTGTAAGAATAAATAATCCCACCATCCACTTCGTTAAACCCACCTTAAGTTTCATTAGGAAGAGGAGGGGTTGTGTAAATCCTTCACCTAAAGACAACTAAGAGCTTCCCTGAACTCTTTGTTTTTCAAAACCCATAGTCAGTCTGACTATGCTGAGAAGAAATAGGCCCGCAATCTCCATCCTTCGCAGGCAAAGGGCAAAGTTAGGAGCAAGCTTTTGCCGGAAGCGTTTTGGATCCAGTATCCAAATATACAATATATATGTTGATGGAAGAAGCCTTGAATTTGACTTATCAAAACTCTGCAGAAGGAAACTTTGAATTACAGATTCAACCAAAGAGAAATCTCCCTTGCATTTGCAGACGGTCCATCCTGCCGTGGAAGAAGATCCGAAGATGCACCCAAGTTGAAAGCTGCCTCTTTGCTCCAGGACCAGAGCCCCGAGCCCAACTTCACATTCCGAGCTAATGTGTATTAACCACACATACAGGTGGCGTACTGCTAACCAATCAACTACAGCTGGTTTCTCCAACAGTTATGGCTGAGAACCCATACCAGAGAACATATTCCTATTTCACAGGAGATTCATAAGAATTGTTCAAGTAAGATTGTGTCTGGGCAGATATAAATTATTAGGATAAACAATTTGAAGAGTGTTTGATTGTCTAGTTCACTGTGTTTTTGCTGCATTTATAAGATTTCATTTCTTTAACTGCTTGGGTAAAAACAGGCCGTACGGCCTGTGGTATGAAGTGTTTTATAAGGTAATTAACTGATAGAATCATCTTAACTATTCACCATGCTGTTGTCCTTTGTTCTCAGGTTAGCTACGCTGCAATAGGTGATCCGCTAGCTTTTGCTTGATGCTTAAAAAAAAAGCTCTGTGCGTCAATACTGTGAACATAGTTTATTTGTGCAGTCCGTTGTAGCAGACCACTGGTGCTTTTTAACAATTAAAAATGTTATTAATGTGGTTCAGAGTAGTCTTATATTGTCTATTTAATCTATTATCTTGCAAGTAGCTGCCATCTTACTATGCCAAAATTCAAAATTTGTTTATCTTTGTGTTGACTATTCCATAAATGAAATTCATAAAAGGTTATTGATTTCTTTTTCTTTTTTTAATCATGTCCTGTCTGTCAGTGTGGTACTCAGAATTGGTATCAGTACAAACCCAACAGATTTACTTTCTCAAGGGGAGCATTACATCTTTGCTATAGTACTCCTCCTGATATATGTGTGAACAATCTTTATTAATGATAGTTGTGGGTTTAATTTCTTGAAGTTATTGACACGAAAACGAGAAAACAAAAGAGAATAAAGAACGAAGAGGAAGAAGAGAACCAGGAGCGATAGGAGTGTGAATTGACAATACAAGATAGGAAGGGAAACAAAGGACACAAGAAAATATCCCAGTCCTCCACCTCTGTTGGATGGAAGAGTAGTGGGAAAACCAAAAAAAAACAACCAATGCAATGGAATAACATTAACAAATCAGAATATGTAATATGAACTGAGAACTACACATTCACAACACAAAAATTGATTAATAAATACAACACCACTGTCGTTGGAAAGCTCCTGGCACGTTGACGATAACTGCAGACTAAGAATATGTCCATACACACCAATGTCCCCACACCTATGTGTGTGTGTGACCATGCAAATAAGGTTTCCCCATGCAAGTGTTCGATAGCTGGTGTAAGGAACTGTCAATCCGTTATCGTAATCGATGCACACATGAAGGAGGTCGAGAATACAGGGGTTGGGATCCGGGAGGTAGATCAGGCCATCTGGACCCCAGCCCAGCCCAGAACCCGGAGACTCTGGGAATCATTGGTGCCCGGTCACCCAGGAGGGCTCCGACCAGGGATTGGCCGACAAGGGCCCCCCGCCACTGCAGCAAGGCAGGAGGGACCTGCAGCTGGCCGACGGATGACACATACCAACGCCACCTTGGGCCAATCCACACCGCCAACAGCCTAGTCTCCCCCCACGCCAGGGAGCCACTGTAACAGCTACAGCGGATGTATGCCCTCCCCAGCCCACACCCAGCCAGCACCTGGACACCCAGATCCACCAGCTCCTGGGTCCAGATCCCGCCCCACGTGAACCAGTCAGGCAGCGAAACCCACAGAACAGGCAGCAAGCCCGGGCGCCAGATCCGACCCCCACCGATCCACTGAACGGCACCAACCTACTATTCAAAACTCGCACCCCCATTAGAGGTGCCCAAACCAACCCAAAGAGGACATCGGCCTGAAAAATCAGCTGCCCGACACACTGCCCCACCCAGGAACAGCCAGGCATGGACCAGAACCGAGCCAGACCGCATCTGGGCCCCCAGCCCCAGACATCGAGATCCACCAATGCACCAGCGGGCAGGTGATAAGGAGGAAATGACTGGGGTGACAGAGTGCCATTCCCAAGGAGCCTTGGTTTTAAAGCATTTATATTTGTACTGGACTGTGACATCACTTTCAATTTACTTGTTGTTTCTACTTGTTTACATATTATTAGAATTTTTATTTTTACCTTTGGTAGATTTTTTTCATTATTACTTTAGTGAGTTTGTAGATTAACGTAATTTGACTACAAAGTTGAATTATTTTTGTTAATAAATTTGAAGTTTGGAAAGTCGATATTTTTTGCTATTCCATTTACATGTGTAGCAAATTATGGTTCGAAAAATTACTCAATCTATTATTATTTTAATACCTCACCCCTATCAGCCAGGTATTCATAAACAATAACTGAGAACTATTATTATTTGCTGGTAAATCAGGAAATAAAAGATACATTTTGGCGTATCTTAAGGTTGCCATTATTTATACTCACAATAGATGTGCAGACCATTGATTATTACCAATATGAGCCAGCTGATCGCTACTACTGACAGAAACCATTTGATGGATGAAGTCCTGTAATCTAATAGGAAAATAATATCAGAAACACCAACATGAATTATTTACTGAATGAACAGAAATATTAATTTATCTACTTTTTTTCTTTGGTCCAGGTAGAGTTGTAGCTGCCAACATGCATCGCTCTTCCTCCTTCTGAAGATCACCTGAAACAACAATCTACATTTAACCTACATTTTATACAAGTCGTGTCATATATAAAAAAAACATACATTTTACATTGAGGAAGTGTAATATATGGAAGCCCTGAAAGACAAAGGGGAACTTTTGTTTTTTTCTTTTTGAAAACCCATTTTCTAACTCAGACCACTAGCTTGTCTCAGAAAGTTTTTCTCTTAAAATGAAAAGTCTTGTGAAAGTAGAAAAAATAATAATTTTAAGTTATAGTTTTTAAAAGTGTATTTTCTTCTGCTAATACCTGAATGTTAGGTGGGATACAAAACAATTTGTTTTCTCATTTTTCAAAGAAAGCGTTTTTTTTGGTGCATTCGATTAAAGTCCTGAAGTAAAATATTTTTTCTTTAAAAAAATGGAAATTGTAACTAAACAAAGTACGCTATTGTGCGAAGTGAAATGGCAAAACACATTCATCATTGTATACCAACTAAATAATGATAAATCTGATGGTTTTTTTCTGTTGAATGACAACCGATGGAAAACTATTACAAAAAACTCTCTCATACTGGACTTCTTAAACGGTTGACTTTTTATTAAAAATGTCAACAATCTGCAATCATCATCTTATTTTAAAGCAACTAAAAAGTAAAACTCTCCATAACTTTTTGCATAGTATAAAGTCAATTTAGACCAGAAAATGCTGTGCTGTTGTATTGTTTGTCGTGCAGTTTATTTATGACACATGACTTAGAAAATGAAACACATCTTGGGCCATAGTCGGGTTATAGGTACTTATGGTGGAACGTCAAATATTTTTTACTGATTGTACTCCTAATATATGTTTGAGCTACCATTCACATTAGATTGGTACTATATTGTATTAATGTGCATCAGTGCCAGAGTGAGTTTTGAATTAGTTTTTTATTTTACATTTTACTAAGGTTTGATTTTATTCACATAGATGTATGAGGAAAGGCAAAAGTCAGACATAAACCAGAATTTTTTTTGTGTGTGTTAGAGTTGACCAAAAGAAATCTCTTATGCGAGATATTCTGTACTGATGATCATGTTGTCGTATGGTTTGACTTTGAATGTGAAATTGTTTTTCATTATACATTTTTTTTGTTGGCTTTTTATTCCCTTTTAGTTTTTGGCTCAAAACGCATCTGACAACTTAAGATTTTCTTGTTATCCAACTGGTAATGGCTCCTTTCAAGGAGTCACCTAATGCTGACTACTGACATAAATGTAAGGAAATATAACAAGCTTTGTTCCTTTTTGGATTTTAACACATTTCTCTAATAAACACTTGTCCTAGATCTGACACTAGTAGCTACAGACACCTGTATTTAACTGTAAATTTACTGTATTTGCTTTAACAGTAAACTACTTTGAAGACTAAATAGAGTGTTGAAAATGTAAATTAACAGTAAAATACTGACAGCTACATTCTCCATTATTTTATATTTTGTTTAACAGTATCTGGACTGTATTTACTTTAACAGTAAACTAAGTAGTTTACAGTATAGATACAGTCAAATTACAGTAAAATCTTGGTATCTGTAGGTGCCAGTACTTTACTGTAATTTTACAGATTATTTTCTAGTGTTGGTCATATATCCTTATTATGCTGACATTAAGATATGGATTTTATAGACAGTATAGAACAAAATCTTACCTTTAGACGTGTAAACATTGATATTACTAGTTCCAGTCTGCTCCATGGACCCAGTCGTCATGTTGTCCAAAGATCTCAGTCAGCCTTCACACAGAAGTGATGCTGAAACTAAATAGATAAGTTCTCATAAGAACCTTCTGTATTGTGGTTTTTAAAATTCCCTTTTCTGTTGTAAAAGCCTGTAGTCTGTTTTAAACCACTCCCTGTTTGTCAGAATCTTACTGCTGCTGTGAAATTTGTTCTTTATTAAAAAAATAAAAGTGAACTCAAAATGTAAACTCAGCTACCTGCTGCAGACCAAATAAAGCAGTGGAATCTATGTTTGTGAAGAAGTTATGGTTTAACAATAAGTATAGGAACGCTTTCATTTCTTCATTTCCCATGCGATCCATGACCAATTTTCTTCCTGAAACGTGTTAAAAATCAACCAAGTTCACCAAAGCAGCACATGACACGACATTAAATGTCAAAAGTAAATCAAAATATGTGCACATTAGTGGTCAACGTAAATGCATTTGGTTTTTAGCCAGGTCTGAAACAAAGAAGTACTGCTGCTGGAAGTTCCTGTGGTAGCAGATGGTCCATCCGTACTTCAGTCATAACATCAAAATAAAAAAATTAGAGAGAACAGATCAAGTCAAGAGGTGAGTAGATGTAAAAAAAAAAACTGTCTTCATGCAGGAGCGATGACATTCAGAAGATGCTGATGGCAACGACATGAAATAGATCTTATTTTCACAGCATTTTCAGAACTTCTTTGACATATTCTGGAATTCGTTTTCTTCTAACTTACCCATTAGTTTAATTTAATTTACTTGAAGTTTTCCAAGAAGTAACCAGTAAATTCTGGGAAAGTTCTGGACTATAGCCAGTGTGTGTTCTTTTTACTATCAATTTCTAGAAATATCCATTGAAATGCTGTTGAAAATGAATAAAATGATGCCCATCCATTGAAAAGTATTGCCAGCTTCGCGACATACTGTATAATGGTAAAAAGCTTAAAAGTTTCTGAGTGCTGACATATTGGACGACATGTTTCCTTGTATATGTGGACAAAACGCATTTACTGATATTTGAATACACGGTTACGTCACGATCCCTTCGCCCTCTACAGGAAGTTCAAATGAAGAGCTCTATGTACACACTGAATGAATACCTTTCTCCAACCTTGTCTGATAAACCCTCCTGATGCGAGACCCATGCAACCTGGGTACCCAGGGGGGCCTCGGAGACGCGGTTCCCTACGAGGCTTACGTGCGACATGGACGCAGCCCCTTGGCTCCGCGTCAGAGGCGGAGTCAATCAACGGCGCCAGAAAGCTAGAGTAAACAACGGTAAAGCATTCTCTCGATGGAATCCACTGAAGGACCAACAAAGTCTAAGGGTGCATTGCACACTAGCCCTGTTTAGTCTGCTTGAAACAAACTCTGGTTCGTTTGCCCAGAAAGTTGGGTTCGTTTGGGCAGGTGTGAATGGGAAGTCTGATTCAGACCAAACAAACAAATTCTAGTCCGCCTAAAAACGGTGGCCTCGGTTTGATTGAAACGAATCCTGCTTCGGTTCGGTTGCATGTGTGAACTGTAAATGGACCGGGGCCGCATCAAAAGCACGAAGTGGATTATTGTACAGGGCATCCTGAGTAAATAAAATCTAACAACCACTAATGCTGAAGAGATAAATGCTGGATCTTATATGTACCTTGCTCAACGTCTGTATAAGGAGACCATCTGTGCTGGAAGTTGTATTCCCACGGTGCTAAATATTTAGCCGTCTCATCCTTCTTGTATCAAAAACATTATTCTCCACAGTCCTCCTTCTCATTCTATGTTCATCCTGAGTTACTGCGGCAGTATTTATCTGGTACATTTGCCAAACACAACAGATCAATCCTAAAACCGCTGGAATCTGCTCCTCTTCTGGGTTTGTTCACATTCAGTTGTACTGGAAGTTCCCCCGCGGCAGGAGGAAGCATAGCTCTACAACAGCGCCCCCACAGGCGGAGAGGTGAACTTGTTGCTCAAAGCTCTGGACTTTCTGATAATAAAAAGCCAGTGTGAATGCCAACCGCACTAGCTAAAAAACAGCAACAATGTTGCAATTTTGGCCCCCAGTCGAACCGAATCTACCGGACTATCAGGTGTGAAAACAGTCCAAGATAAGGTCTGGGAGATGGGGTCTAAAATTGTGCAGCGATTTTTTTTGGCCTTTATGGCCATCCGTTTGTAAGTTCGCCACTCGAACACAAAAATACCACTTGCTTGCAATGATTTAGGCATGTACTGCCCCCTATTACCAGGGAATCTACATCACTTCAGAACTAGAGATCCATCATAAGTTCCAGAAAAGTATCCAGTCGGTTTAGGGAAAGTATTTTTGGAAGTATAATAGAAATATTTCAAGGATTGGCTGTTTTTCCCTGTTTTAATCAGTGTCAGATAGACAATCTGGAAAATTCGTGGGTAATTCCATCTGGTCTTTGACCAGAGTTTTCCTTTCAAATACACCACTTTTTTACCAGAACATTGCCTTTCGGCTGCTTTCACATGGCAAGAAATGTACCGATGGATCCTGATGAATGTCTGGGGGTGAGGGGGGTGTGGGGGTGGGGGTGTTGTATCTGGATACAATGTAAACAGTGCATTGGGCATACATATGTCATTTCCCCAAACAAAGTAATTCTTGCAAAGAGGGCCAACTCCTCGCAGTGCTCGTCTTTTGGGTGCAGTTCTGCGCACATAAGCTTAAAATACGAAATTGAACTGAAAGAGAAGCAAAACAAAAGGAGTGTGAAGCAGCCTTTGATTTATACGATATATATGTCATCAATGTGGGCACCCACAGCTGTCCCTGTCCCCCTCACCCCTTTTCCAGAACTTTACTGAATATTGCAAATGCAAACATCCTACTGTGACAAGTCTGCTCTGGTTACTAGGGCTTCAGACGTACATCTACCGGTAAAAGTTATGCACACAGCGTCCAGATTTTTGCTTTCAGACTCAAAAGTAAAACAGATGAAGTCGTTTCTCATTGCCCTATTGAAAGGCGCTGTAGTGAAACTGGTTTCTATCTGGCCAGTTTGAACCAGTCCTTTGACAGAGAGGGAGCCGAGCTGCAGTCTGATATGGTAATCTCAGAATATAAAAGGTTTGTTTTCTTCAAGGGATTAAGACGGTTCATGCACAGGTTCTGTGTTCGCTGTTCCTCCTTGTTGATCAGAAAGCTGCATTAAATTATCAAAAGACTGAGGGAATCTCCTCTCATCCCTTTATTGTGTGTTGGCAACAAGGTTCTTTAGTGGTGCTTACATCTGTAGGAAACAGATCTTTTCCATCTGTTTGTCACATAAGTTTAAATGTGATTCTGCTTTGAGACTTTGAACATTTTCTCTGACATTTTAACCTTTTTTTTGTAACGTTTTCGGTTCCTGTTCTCCTATGAGTAATTTCTGTTTTTCAAGATCAGCTGTTCCTCATTAGCTAGACCGAGTCTTTAGCAACCATATTATTGTGGTTTTACCAGTTTCCTTCCTGTTTTCTACTCATTCCAATTCATTGGCTCTAGATCATCATGCTTATTCAGCATCTTCTGATTGTGTTTTTGTAGAAATAAAAATTCAGTCCTCATTCTCCCTCTCTTTCCATACTAAATTCAAGATACAGGGAAAGGTACCAACCAATAATAAAGCTGTACCTATGAAATATGATTAAAGAAATAAGTCTTAAAAACATCAACTAAACATGCAAACTGGGTTGGTAAAAGGAATAAGCCTGGGAATATACTTGCTTTTTAACCTCGCGTTACTTTGCATTGACACAAGCAACAGGATACTTCTTGGGCACGTACTACTGGAGAGTTCCACTAGGGGGCAGAGTACAGAACTCAGACCGGATAGAACGGAGCTTTTTCCTTGGTGTTGTTCACGCTCTTTAATTCGCAATTTTCAATCTTTGTCTTTATGTCCGTCAAACATTGACTCCAAGCCAGATGCTGAAGCGCTGCGCCCACTGCGTTTGTAAATTAGAGACTGATACCACCTAGAAATTGTCTGGAGGAGTTGTGTTTTTTTCAATGTGTCTTTCCATTCCCAAAGCCAGAAAAAAACAACGTGAGCGATGCCTACTATCAATAAAAAAAAGTGTGGACAGTGAGTTCCCTGTACTCAGATGGCCTCCACGGCACACTTTGGGCCCCTTAGTACCAACTGATCATCGTTGCAATGCCAAAGCCTACCTGAGTATTGTTGCTGACCATGTCCATCCCTTTATGATAATGTACCTATCATCTGGTGCCTCCTTCCTGCATGATAATGCGCCATAAAGTGCCCAGTGAATGTACATTCTCACTTTTAAATTTATTTAAGTTGAGGGGCCATATGGTTTAATATTTAGCCTTTTTTATATTTACTGTTGAACTAAACTCCAAATGTGAAAAATGTATTTATTAGTTGATTGTTCAAGCTACCTCACAGAAGTGATCTGTTTGCCCACATAATTGTTAAATGTTAAAATAAGGTGAATATGAAACAGGGAAATCCTGATTAGGGAATTGTCAGAAAATCAAATGTGTGATTGGGACATGGATACTCAGCTACCATCAAGTGGTGCAGCAGCTTGTTAACCGCCCAGTTATTCAGGGCGGGTGTGTGAAAACACCTGAAACATTCGGGATCTCTGAAACGAAGCAAATGACTCTGAAAGACCTCAAATGAACCCTAGATGTTATCAGTATTTAGATTCAGTACTGCAGTTCTGATTTTGGGGAAGTTCGTCGCGTGACACGGCCGGTTTTCTTCGTTACACTTCAGGAGTGCTTCATGACGAACCGAAGGTGCCTGAGTCCCACCACGCCCAAACCGAGGTCAAATAAGCATCAACACCTGTGTGCACGGACCATGCCAGCGCTCTGCCCCAGATTCATGTAGAGACAACTTAATACCTCCCCACATACTGTAAAACAACCAATGCATGAGGAAGGAGCAGCGAAGCAGCATCGGCTTGTTTGGGGCGGGGTCATAACGTGCAGCCAGCTGGGTGTGGTGCCTCAACAGAGTTCATGAATTAACTGAACTCTTGAACTGTACTCTGGAATGTGGCAGGCAGAAAGTCAGCCAGACAAACGAAACAGGAACATTCACGCACACCTCGCTGTCTGAGCTCTCCACTCACAAACATCTGCTTCAGGGTCGTGCAAAGGTCTTTAAAGGGGAGGGGGAGGGGTGTGTGGGTGCTAAAAGTTAAAATGGAGCATTCTAAAACTCCTTACAAATACATAACTTAGAGTATGCTTACAGTATAACGTGCCAAATAACAACAAACCATCAAGAATAAACAGGAATCTAACAGGGAATCACAACCTGCTACATCATTGTTACCAGATAGGGACCATGCAAAGCAAGTTGTCTATTTTCTATCTGATGATGAACAATGCTGCTGTTGAAACATCTTATGGAAACCCATATCTTTCTTCTACAAGCAAGGATGAGGCTGGAGTCTTGATCGGCATTTTTAAAATATTTTTATTTAAGGAAACGTTTGTTTTTTGTTCAACCTGGACCTTTTTTTAAGCAAATATTACGTTTACTCACTCAGACAAGTTTGGAGCCACTTCGAGTCCTTCACGAGAAGTTTATATCCAGTCACGATCAGCGTATATCCTCATAAATAGAGTCAATCAGGGCAGGAGATTTGCTGTTTGTAAAAAGACATTAGGTGTCCCAAATGCCTTCATTATTTAACCATGTTTTGTTTTTAAACGTTAGCATGACTCCCCTCCGAGTTCAGAACATCTCGGAAATGCGTATTTGTTCTGTTTCAGGGTGATCATAGCTTGGTTTATGCTTGACGCATCCGCGAGGTCCGCACGGCTTCACGCGGCCAAATTACGTAATTTCAGCAACCACGCCCCTCCGCGTGGCATCTGAGAAGCCCAAATTTTCCGCACTGTGCACCTAGGAAATTTTCTAACCACACGGATGGTTCCGCACGGAAAAACATGGCGGACTGGCAAGAGCTCCTACTGGCGGAAGTTCGTAAATAAAGACATCTTTATTATTCGCCCTGTGATCAAAATATGGTTGACGAGTGGGCCGTCTCCTTTTTCGTCTTTTTTCCTAACAGTAGTAAAGTTCTCCCGCTTTGTTTAAGCTCTAGTGTCGCCATGTTGTAAACAACAGTGATTTCTTCAACGTGATTTCTTCAAACGTGATTTCTTCAAACGTGAATTCAACATGATTCACGTTTGTGTGTTTCCAAATTGCTCTAACCAAATGACCAACTGGATAAAGTTCAGCTACCACAGGCTCCCTTTCTGCAACCTACGCAGACTGCAGCTGTAATGGTGGCAGGTGCAACGTCATTGAAATCCGAGGTTAAAGTTGAATCAGTTGGATTAAAAGCCTGTTACAACCAGATAGCTAATAGTTTAGCACCTCTGAGACGTTACGGATAATGACAGATAATGCCTTATTACAGGCGCCAAATCTCCTGCCCTGATTGACTCTTAAAGATAATATGTCATTAATGGGTTCATTCAGATTACCTTGAAATATTCCTGTGACATTTGCCTATTTTCTTTCTCTACAGTAAGGCCCAAAACATAAAGGGCATATTTTAAGATGTTCGTACAATTTTCTAATGGGTGTGAAGAGAGCCATAAAAAAAGACAATGTTCATTTAATAATTTAATAATCAGACATTAATCATCATGGGCATTGAATTTGCTCAAAGTAACCAGGGAATGTCGATCCAGACGACTTTGTTGAGACGTCACCTGTCAGAAACCAAGAGTTTTCTTCACCACTTTATTCATTTTGGTGGGAAAATATGTTCTAATGACCTCCCTGCCCCTCTGGGATGACCACGTTTCGTCTGGTCATCAGTCAGGATTTCTAGAAAAGAAAACACAACAGAGAGAGAGAGATGTTATGCAGCCTCCTTAAATCATCTTAGAAGGATGCTACATCTGGACTTAAAGCTGTACGCTCCTTCTCAGCGTCTGCGCCCAGTGGGCCCCGCCACCAATGAATTCCCCCAGAAAGAGGAAGATCATCAATCAAGACACCTCCGTGTATGGAGGCACCTGATGTTTTCCTGAAGCTGAGTGTTAGAGCTTGCTATGTTAGTTAAATTAAAGGTTTAGTTAGTTGATTATACATAAGTGATTAGGTTAGAGATTAGGTTAGGGTTAGTAGTCAGTAGACGTAGAAGTTTGGTACAGATAACCCTAATGCAGCTGCTGCATCGAAGTCATCCACAAACTCAGTTAATGTGCTACACTTCATTACTTCTTCATGCGAGAGGAAATCAATCAAGATGATAGATAGTCTCTTTAAGTTTCATGCCAAAAACCAAAAGATCCTCCTATCTGTAGAACCCTTTAATCATGCTGATGGTATGTTTAATTGAATTTTAACTTATTTGAATTGAAATGAAACCGGTATTCTCCTCCCCTTCTAGTATAAAGCCATTTTACAATAAACTGTTGACAGGAACTGTGATTATATTGGAATTTGACCCAAAAAACCAAATTGACCCAAAAATTCAATCATCCAATTATCTCCCAGTTGGTTCTTAGCGATCCAATCCCCGTTTTTCTTGAGAATATTGATCCCCTGTCTCAGGATTGCTATGACACCATTTGATAGCATTCCCAAAAAAATGCTGTCTAAGGCAACCTGTGGAAATAAAAAGGTCAACACTATTAGTTTGTCTGCTTCTTCTGTACCTGGTGGGGAAAAAAAACAATGACTTACAGTCAAAGTTTATGAACACACCTAGAAATGTTCACATTAATCATTGTGGGGTCCCATTTCTGCTGCTAAAAACCCTGCAAGGTAATTCTTCAAATAATATAATTCTTCTAGAACCTCTTTTTGAACCTACCAGTTAGATAATGATGATTTAATAATGCTCATATGCCCAAACACATTTTTTTTATTTCTTTCCAGAACAAAATTTATATTTCTGTTTTAGTTCGTCAACATTTACACTGGTAAATGAAGAGCCATCACATATAACAAACTGATTGACATTTATCTTGGGTTACCTGTTAAAATACAGCCAAAAGGTATTTTCTGAGTGGGAAAGAGTTATGGTGCTTTCAGACCGCAGGCTTTTTCAGAATCAACAACGTAAAGATTACATGTTAAGTCTACGGTTCAGGCATTTCAAGCTTCAAAACGTTTAACTGCAGCAATGCAGAAGTTCAGCTAGTTGAACTTTTGATGGTTCTAACGCTCACTGTAGAGTCGTTGCCCGACGTCGAAGCTGCCTAGCCAACCACGATCTGCTAGTGTTTAAAACATCCAGCAGAGAAAGACTCGCCTACGAGCTTAAAAACGTATCTTCTGTGTACATGCGTCGAACTAGTTGCTTTATGAGCGTTGTTTGACGCTGACAAAGCTTACGGTCTGAAGGCAGCATAATTCAGTTAAAAACATGTCCGGATTCCTGCCTGGTTTCTCCCACCGATGAAGCTTTTTCTGTTACCAAGTTCTAATCTCTCCTTACCTGTGTCAGCTTCCCTGCTGCTGGCCTCTAGTCCCCAAGTCTCCTCCTTGGCTCTGATTTTTCTTTCTCTTTTTTTAGTGTGACAGTAAAATTTGAAAATGTGGAAAGCTCAATTTTAAAATAGAATTAGGATGAGTAGCAGTGAAAATACTGTGATAATCATCCTCAAAGTCCCTTTTGTGCGAAATATGTTTTTCAACCACTTATATTCTCTTTTCACCTGTGCAGAACCTCTCTGATCTCTGACCCTATCAAACGCTCTGTCTTTTTTAATTATTATAAATATTTCTAGCTAATATGTGGAAAGCAATAGTGAGCGCAAGAGGATCGGGATGTAAAACAGGCAACATTTGTATTGTTAACTAGCTTAACATGATATATTGACATGTATTAACTAGTCATATTTTAGCTTCATTATCTGCATGCAACAACATAACTCAACTTACAGCTTGTTCAGAAAAAAAATTGTATGCAGCACCATTGTGTTATTAACTGCTGCCCACTAGCTTGTGTATACTTGAAGGGCGTTTAAAAACGGGTCGGAAAAAGAAGTTACAGCATATTAACAGAGTAAACAGCTGAAAAAAGGTGCAGGGGACAGAGGACACAGAAAGTGCGGGAGAAATGTCCCATAAGTACCGTGCGTCTGTTACGTAAATATCCAGTATAGCCGATGCCCTAAAGAACCACAATATGGATTGCTTATTTGAAAATAAAGCACAAAGAAGGCCAGTTCAGCAACCAGGCCACCAGGAAAAGTTCTGGTTCCTCCAACCCCCAATCCTCGTCTGACGGTGGCACTGATCATGTGTTAACAAGCAAAGACTCTTTTCTGTGTGTGCGACAAAAGCAGAACAGCCAATCAGATTGTTAGATTAAAAAAATTAAGCCAACCCTTTAGAGCAAAGTAGCCAATGATAGTTCTGCGCTGAAGAGTGAATTCTTTCGACAACATAAACTACAGAGTAGATGACAAAAATGCAGTGCAGCATGTAAAAACATGCAAGAAGATAATCACAGGCAGAGATGGCTCAACATCCAACTTTTTTCAACGTGTGAAGCTCTAAAATAAACAGTAGGTTGCGGCTTCTTCCTCAGAGCTCTCCCGTTCGAGACGTTCATTCTACAGTTTTTAAAATATCCACTAGCACATCTTTAAATTCAACATAAATCTAATTAGACAAGCATTTTCTGTTGGAAGTATCAGACTCTGAACCAAATTCAGGAATGTTTTTCTTACAAATGTTTTATTTTTTCTTGCAAATTCATGACTTCAAGTAAATACTGTGGCTCTTACAAATATAAATATCTTCTTGATAACATCACCACTCGTACCCTTTAGTAAATCTGTGGAATTACAGTATAGTTAAAAGGAAGACTATTCTTGTTTGCTAAATTAGATTAAATTACATTTATTCGATTAACAAAATTTCAATGGTACTTTAAAGTACAAAATAGGAGATTTGAGTTCATAACAACTTTTTCTAAATTCTCTAACTTCATTTGTACTTATTTCATCAGGTTTTCAAATAAATAAAGATTCTAAAAAGGACAAATGGTTTATGATTTACTTTGAACATCAAATTCCAACATAGTTTTAAAAAAATGCCTCAAAATGACTTGAAATTTACTTTCCCCACATCTTGTATGAGATGTAGCAGCAATTAATCTCTATGTGGGATCAATTAAGTAGTTCTTAAGTCAAATCCTCTTAGCATTAGAGGGATTATTTGCTTATCAGCAACACAACGGCTGCACAAATGTTGCAGCACTGAACGAACTGCAACATCTGGTTCTCATTATTATTAGTAGCGGTTGTTTTGCAGCTGCAGTGTTGGTTAGCTGTGTTTGCTAACTTGTCATTAGCCAAGGCTTACCTGGTGTGAAGTGATCACTGCAGAATGTTGGTTTTCTAATCATCGACTTATAGTCAAGTTTTTGGGTATTTTTTTCAGATTACTCACAACCCAAAATATGTATTTTGTTTGCTTTGAAAAAAATCAGTGAACTAGAACTTGCACGTTTTGTCGTTTTTATCATAGCGATTTGTGCAACCAACGGCACAAGACATATAGAATGACACATGGAATTATGGGATAGACGGGGGGGTCACTCTGTGCATGCATTAAAAAAATAATTTATTACGTTAATTCCACAAATTAACTGACCTGCATTAAAGGCCCTGTGTTAAATTAACTTGTTAGTTTTAACAAACCTAGTTTTCAGACAGGCTTTCATCCTACTGTGGTTTTATAGTTTATTTTATTCTGAATACCATATTCTGATTTTATCGTGCGATGCTCTGATGGTGTTATGTGTTGTTATTATGGCAAATTTAAATGAAAACTTTTGTTGTTGTTTTAGTTTTCATGTGTTTTGGCGTTTCCTTCTGTAAAACACTTTGGTCACCTACCAGGTTTGCAAAAAGTTCTCTGTAAATAAACTTAAGTTAATTGATGAATTAATGTTTATATAAACCTATGAATATTAGATATTTCAGATTTCATATGTTACTGTAAGATATGTGATTTTTCTTCAATGGCGTCCAGTGGATGTGACCAGGTGATACCAATTCACTCTTGAAATGTTTTTCTACATCTAAAGAACTAAACAAAACAAACTATTTCATATTTTAATGCATACAATATTTTATATTAATATTTTACTTTACTATTTTAATAGCTTCCAGGTCATGTGACCAGGTGACACCAAATTTATTTTAACATGTCAAATAATTGGATAGTGCTCGGTTTACTGTACAATATTACAGATACAGACCTTTGCACAATTTAATCGAGAGGTTTTCTTTTGTTTCGTTTTACGCACATTTGTCACCAATAAAAAGTGTGCTATTATGTAATTCTATTTACTTTTTGTTTATTTTTATGTTTCTGCATAAATCTTATTGGGTCATGTACCAAATGTGTTAAAATAGCTTACCGTATAATGTGTTTTTTTTTAATTCTCATTCAGTTACAAAAATATTTGACGTTATAGATATAGAACGTAACTGCGTTATAGAACATAGAAATTACGTCATTGTTACTTTGCTTTTACAGTGTTGTAACTGAGCTACTAACTCAATTACTTTTTGTAAAAATTAATTTGTAACTATAACTAATACTTTTTAATGTTAGATAGATGCCCAACACTGATCATGTCTTCTGCCCCGTTAACCAATGACATGATCCATGACATTTAACAAATTGGTTTCTAGTCCCATTCTGAATAATAATGTGGTAATTTCTCATGACCCAAAACCTGGCACTGAAAAAAAAACATGATTATTTCATAATCATTTAATTTATTCACAATGTTTCCTTTTATTCAAACCATCTTCACCAAAATTCCTTCTTTTTCGGTTGTTGGATTTTCTCCTGATATAATTTATTTTATTCCTTTATTTTATCCCTGCATTTTTCTTGGATAGATGGATAGATAATGGATGGCTGGAAGGATGGATAATGGGTGGATGGAATGCTAACTGCACAGATAGAGACTATAGAAGATTCCGGAGAGCCATAAAAACATTCCAGGAAGAGTTTGGACCAACCTTTCCTTCGTCACTCCGTCTGACATCTTTCTGTCATCGCCTCCTCTCCTCGTTCCCACCTGGAAGCTTCTAAAGAACCATCCTGTAGGTTAAAACAACTTCTACTCGTGAAATATCCCTCCACTTGACTCTCGTGACTGACATGAAGCCATTTCTAATCCTTTTGCTGTAGATTAACTCCAGTTTTTGTTCGGATTTCGGGGCATTCACATGAGTTTTTGTCTCATATTTTTCTACATTTCACTGTAAATATATGCATTAATACCAGAGGGCATTTGCATCCTTCGTGTTCAGGAGGAAGCATTGCCGTTTAGCCCAGAGCGGCAGAGTTTCCCCATTCCTCGGACACCTGCAGGTTGGTGTCAGGGCAAAATTACAAAGCAGATCATAAACGGTTAACGCTCGCTTCAGTTTGTGTGAAGAAACATGTTGGGGCCAGCTGAAAGCAGGAAAACACAAGCTCCATGCATCTCTCCAGGAAGCTCCTGAGGGAGGGAGGGAGGGGTCGAAGGTCACAGTCGGTCCTGGTCAAGGATTTGAACTTGAAGTCTGTCCCCCTGAACTCTAAGCTCTCTGCATCCCTGAATCTGACCCTGTTCCTTCCTGTCGTGAGGAACCCTGAGCTCTGCAGGCGTTCCAGTGTTTTTTCCCCCCGGGGCGGGCGGCTGGAATGTTGACACAACAGATGTTGTCTGACTAAGCCAATAATTATGTGCTGTACGGTTAACAATCTCTGTTTCCTCATCCCTTCTGCGTTTCAAGAACTTTCATCAGAAATCGCAGCTTTTTAGAAGCTGCTTCTCATGAGCAAAGCTTTCAAAAATATGGGATCACAGATATTTCTGACAAGCTGTGTAGAAAATAGAAAACAAATTGTTCAAATAAATGATACACAATCAGAACTTTGAACATCAGTTTTGGGGTACCGCAAGGTTCAATACTTGGGCCAATTTTATTTACATTATATATGAAGGATTTTCCAAGAGCATCAGGGGTATTACAGTGTAGTTTATCTTAGAAAAACGGGCCTTGCCGATATTAAATAACAAAATATATACAGATCCATCAAATCTCACCCAACTCAAATGCAAGGTGTAGAGATTCTATGGCATTGTAGATTAGAATATTCTACAAGTTTTGTATAGGGCTAATAGTAAAATATATGGAAGCCCATCGCAGCCACTTGAAAGTAAAAAAATTACACTTGCTATAAATAAACTCAATTATGAGAAACAAAGTCATAATATCGATTTTCAAATCATAATTATGACTTTGTATTTCAGAATTATGAACTTTTATCTCATAATTATTTGTATTTTGACTTTATCTAATAATTATTACTTTTTTTCATAATTAGGACTTTGTATCATAATTATGACTGTAATTATAGTTTTGACTTTGAAAGTCGATATTATGACTTTGTATCCCAAAATTCGGACTTTGCCTCTCAAAATTATGAAATGCCAACTGTCTTATTTTTTACAGGCTTCCATAAAAATATTACCAGAAAAGATTTAAAAAGAGAGAAAGTAAGTACAGTCTTAAAGTAACAGATGTCTTCACTAAACCCAGATTTAGAACCAAAGTTACGTAATGGACCGTCTTTGCAAAAGCACCTAATTTGTGGAAAAACACACAAAAAGAATTGAAAACGAATTAAAAAGTATAGTGGCATTTAAGAAAAAAAATCAAAACTACAATATTAAATGCATAAAAAAATACTTATAATTAAAAATGAATCTTTATAACTGATTTGATGTTTTTTGTATTTTGAAAATGTGAGGAATTTTTATTTTTTGTTGTACCTATGTCAAGCAATACAAAGATTTGTAACATGATATTGTAAAAATACTTGGGTACAACTGTAGTGCATATGGAAAAATTGTATAAAAAGGGACATGGAGTGTAAGTGTGTGCATATAAGTAATACGGGGCAGATGTAAGATTATAATAATACACATTATATATAAACACACACATTTGTATTGAGTTGTATTTTATTTTCTGGTGTTTTTTTAGCCTTTAAACTGCATTGAATGCTGCATCGTGTAACGTTCAGATTCATTTTAGCTTCAGCTGCATTTTCTGTGTATTTAGCTAAACTTTTCTTCTCTTCTCTGTCATGAGGACTACCTGCTGGACGAAGGTTTAATTTACGCTGGAGAATAAAAATATGCCTTGTTTCTCCAGGATGGGTGATCTTTATTTGACGGTAAACTGGGGGCAAAGGACGTTTATAGGCGGACGAGGCTGGACGGACTCCTGGTGGCCCTCCACAGCTGCCAGAGTTTATTTCAGTCCCCTTAAAGTCGCACAATAGCAGCTGGAAAGTTCCTGAAAGTGACTGAACACATAAATGTCAGTGTGAACTTCCAAAGAACCACCAAGATTGCACCGCTGTGGTTTCTCCTGGGGAGGCAGCGGCAATTAAAATAAACTGAAGGAAAAACACACGATGGAGGTAAAAGATCTGCACTGGCCCCGAAGAGCTGATGTTGGCCCCCGGATCGCTCTATTCCATCTGACCCCACTTTACTCCCTCATTTGGAAAATGGATATCGCTTATCATCACCCGCCTTTGAACCGGAACACACACAAATAGGAGGAGCACATGGGCGAGAAGGCAGACGGGGAATACAGCGACACCTGGGAGGAGTTTTATATCTCAGAGAAGGAGGAACACATCGATCCCATCGGACGGATAAATCCAGCTGGTGTCACCAGGTTTGATCCGAAGTCATCAGGGAATATTCAGACAATAAACCCAGTTTGATCCCTACAATCCCGTCATCATCGTCATCATTCCATCACAATTTACAGCCGGCGTCAGAGCGATAAAGATTATTACATTTAGGCTTGTGCATGTAGGGTGACGCCTCAGTGATTTAGGATTATAGAGAGAAACTGGCCAGAAGTACGATACCTCCAGATATTAAACATTTCACAATGAAATATGCATCCTTAGGCTTTCGATTACTTCTCTGCTTAATTTTCTTCTGTATATCCATGTAATGGGAGTCATGAGGGCAGGTGAAGTGCTGCCTCTAAATAAGACATTATCTCAATATCTGCCACAAAGCTCCTGCAGTTAACCAAAGTTTTGTGATCAATCACTAGCACTATTCCCCTCGGTTTCGGGGGCGTCTTGGAATTGCTTCTTTGTTGACTACAGGGGTGTATTTTGCAGGCGTTGATTCCAACTTAACAAGCTGCCAATTAGTCATCAAAGAAGCGCTTCCAAGACGCCCGAGGGGAATAGTGCTACCGACTGATAACAAAACATTGGTTAAATGAAGGAGTTTTGTGGTAGATGATGCTTAATTTATAGCTGGCAATAAACCTACCTATTACATGGACATATGCTGATCGTACCGGATATAAACTTCTCTGAAGGACTCCAAGTGGCTATAGACTTGTCTGGGTGAGTAAATGAAGGTAATAAATACTAAAAATAAGGTCCAGGTTGAAAAAAACCAACAAAAACTTTTGCATAAAGAGTCTTTCCCTGTTTGTAAAACACTTTGACTCGTTTTGTGTCTTGCATTATTTTGTATCATATATTTTATGTTAAATTGCTGATTTTCTCTAATATTGTATTTCATGCTTAAAGGTTGAATATGGAACATGGGCACCAAAGCGACATCTACTGTGTTGAGGTTGTAGTTGCAAAAACAAAACTTAATTTTAAGCCGTCTGGATGCCGGTTTTATTGCCGTAACCCGCCAGCATCATGTCCAGTGACGAATCTTATAGGGTTAGGACTTTTTTGTACTAATAAGATTAAAATACTAAACGAAAAATAATTGAAACAAAATATGGGTCAAAGGCAACAGTAACCTTTTGTATCTCTCCTTTCTGCATCTTATTTCGGTAGCTGAGTGGTTTCCTCCACTCCTCTTGGTGATGTTCTCTGTAAAAGTCATCAATTATACTTTAGAATTTACATAAATATCTGACAGATTTCACAGCGTGTGTATTTGATTGAGGTGTATGGTTGGAGACCAATGTCAATACAGAAAGCTAGCTAGAAAAGTATTTATAATAGGCACTCACCGCAGCGGTGAAAGTGAGCCTACTTTACTGGGGAGTGCAGGAGGAAACCACTTCCTTTTCTTCCGTTTACTCTGTGTGGAGGTTGATGCTCTCATATGAGCCGAAAGATGGAGCTCTCGATTTCCCAGTTTGTCTACTTTCCTACCCTCATCTATGGTCACGAACTCTGGATGGCGAATGAAAGAATGAGATCACAGATACAAGCAGCTGAAATGAGTTTCCTCTGCAGGATGGATGGACAGATGGAAGGATGGATGGATAATTGGCTTCAATTGGAGAAATATTCTCTGCTTTCAAAACTTTGGCCGGTGTGGAGCTTAATCCCAGTTTCCAGTGTGGCAGCGGATTGCAGATTCAGCCTCCAGAACATCTAAACCCCCATGAGAAGTCACCTGTCTGAGGCAAAAATCCTAAACCTCACGAGTAAAAAAAATCTGTAGCAATCCCACTCAAGAAGCTGTTCATTTCAGTTCCCTGCTGAGCAGGAGGAAGTTGTGAGACCATGCGTACAGGCCTCAGCAGGTGAAATATTTGGAATATTCGGAAGTGGGAAGCTCTAAATTCCATATTGGAAAAAATAGTCTAAAGGCTCACTACTCCTAACAAATTAAAAACAGCAACACACAGAATATTCCCTCATCAATTTAACGTAAAGGGGAAGTTCGTTTGTTTGTTTTTTTAAACTTGGACCTTATTTTTTAGCAAATGGTACGTTCATTTACTCACCCAGAAAAGTTTGGAGCCACTTGGAGTCCTTCAGGAGAAGTTTATATCCAGTTTCGATCAGCGTATATCCACATAATGGGAGTCAATCAGGGAAGGAGATTTGCCACCTGTAATAAGGAATTATCTGCCTTCATTTAGCCATGTTTTTGTTATGAATAGTTTGTGATATTTCTGCACGAGTTCAGAACGTCTCCGAGGTGCTAAGCTATTAGCTTCTGGGTGTTTTTACTTTGAATGCATCTGATTTCAATGTACACTAATTTCAATGTTGCAGCCGTCCGCCATTACAGCTGTAGTCGGCGTAGCTTGCAGAAACGGAGCCTGTAAAAGCTGAACTAAGTCCAATTGGTCATTCGGTTAGTAAAATTTGGAAACAAATAAACGCGAACCATGTCAATGTCTGCAGTAGCAAGTTCTATCTAACCAACCGCCGTAGAGCACAGCGTGAAAGTCCTGCTCAGACTACAGCTGGGATGGTGCACAGCAGTGACGTCATTGGAATCGTGTGATAGTGTAGTTGGATTACAGCCTCTAAATCCCCCCCAGAATAGAACCATAAAACACTTCTGGGACGTTCTGAACTTGCAGGGGAGTCCTGGTAATTTTTTTATAACAAAACATGGTTAAATGAAGGAGTTTTGGGGCAGATAATGTGTTATTACACGCGGAAAACTCCTGTACAAATTGACTCCCATTATATGTATATATGCTGATCACGACTGGATATAAACATCTCCTGAAGGACTCCAAACGGCTTTGAACTTGTCTGGGTGAGTAAATGAACGTAATATTTGCTTTAAAAAACAAAAAGGTCCAGGTTGAAAAAAAGCTAGCTTTAATTTCTTACCTCATCCAAATCACCAGGGAGTGATTTGGGGTTTCCTGTTTAGAGACACCGTAACATGTTGAACAGTGAACTGAACCCAGTTTTCCAGATGGTACGCTCCATAATCATCCACCAGAGTCACCTGTAGGGCTGAAACAGACGCAGCTGTGTTTCAGACAGTAAAATAATTAACTAAAAGGCTGATGGCTGAAATAGAAATGTATCTTCTGCAGAAAATTCCTGTGAAGCTCTTATTTTTGGTAAATCCGGATATTTACATAATAAAAAGCTGAGTGACTGCTGATATTTCAGGGCTCCAGTTCGTTTGCTTCCCCTCTCCGGTTCCCGTGCGGCCCACCCTCAGCTGACCAGTCACTGACCTGAGCAGCCAGTGACACTGCGGTGAACTCTTGGTAAAAAACATCGCCAAGTTCACAGCGGCTGAGTGTTCATCAGATAACGACCTTGGCAGAGCTACGGGGCCCCGCAGAGGACATAAATAGGCCAGACTGTGTGTGTCCCATTAATTTTCTGCCACGTAACTTCACCCTATTCTCTGCCGGTCAATTAGGGCAGTCAGGTGGAGGGTGGAAACGCTCCCGTGATCTTAACGAGATGCTCATTCTAGAGACCCCCCACCCACCTGTCCATGGAGACCTTACTGTCAGGTTACTAGAAAAAACATTCAGCAGATTTCGTAAAAAGAGAGAAAAACAAGGAAATAGCAATGTAAAACAAAGAAAACCAGATGACAAACATTGCTGACCAGAAGAAAATTATTATTTATTTTGGAGGTTGTGTGTTAACTACGGAAGCCCTGAAAGGCAAGGAAGAAAATATTTTTTTGAAAAAACCATTTTCTAAGTCTGACCAACTTTTCTTTTTCTCTCAACTATAAATAAATTCTAGGTCAAAATATTAAATTCTCTCAGTCCGCCCTGTAGGGCAACTGAGAGTTTTTTCCCCTCTTCTTCATGATAACCCATTATCTAAGTCTGGACAACTTTTCTTTTCCCTCGACTTCTTGGTGTTCTGGATGTAGCGTCATGATTTTGGCTATACTTTCCTTCCATAAATGCACTTTTAATCTTTAGTTTCATTCTTCTTTCATTGTTACTGTGTTGAATCTTTTGTGTCCTAAATTCCTAAGCTTTTCTTGTACGAAGGTTTTCTTTTGATTTCATTTTGAATTTCTTTTTTTTTATATTCTCTCCCTGTTCAGTAGTGATTTTCTTGAAGAGTGCCTCTAATCTTACATAATTCTTATTCTCTTTGTCATTCTTCTTACTTAGGATTGTTTTCTTTCTTGTTTCCTCTCCTGTTTGTTCCTTTTCGGTGTTCACCCTACTGCTCCCTGGCCCAGCTACAGATTGTTTCCACTTGCTCTCTCCCTCTTACCTCCAGCTGCTTTTTCTAAATCATCCTCAGGTTTCTCTGTCATTTCCTCAGTGAACTTAAGCTCCCTGGTTCTATTAAGCTCTTTGCTGCAGTTTTGTCTATTTTTGATGCTCTCCTGTTAACCATTGTAAGACATCCTTTTTCCTTTCATCAAACCTTTTGCTGCATTTGGGTCCACTGTCTACAAAAACATGGTTGTTAATATAGAAGAGATTTTTATTAATTTTATTTTACAAGCCATAAACTAATCTGTTTGCACAAAGCCTTTATTCAGGCTTTATTTTTAATAAACTGAGATATAGTTCTTTGTTTGAAAAATATAAATTACAATTTTGAAGCTTTAACCAATAATTCTGAATAATGGAACAAAACTCTGTCAGTGTGGCATGTTTTAGGCACATTCTGAGATTCTGAGATTTCGATCACTTTTGGGTGTTTTTTGGCCCAATGAAGATGAGTCAAGATAAACTTTTACTGATGTTAGAGCCCAGCGTTGCTTCTAATGACCATACCAGGTAAAAAAATAGATTGTCAGTAACAATGTTTCGATCCCAGTGGGCTGTTTTGAATTGTGTGTCTCTCCCCAATCAAGCATCCTGAATATGCAATTTAAAATCATTCTAAAGAATATAGAGGAAATATAAGTGGAATATCTTGATTTCATTTTTAAGAGGGAATCCAAGCTTTCTGAGACCTTTTCGACTCCATAGCCATGCCAGCCACTGCATCGTTTCTTCTTCACGAAGAGTCCCAAGATCCTGATTCTGCTTTATTTTCTTCCATTTTCCATATTTAGTACCTTTTGCTTTTGTTGGATGATATGTTTCCCATGACCTGAGCTCATATTGTGGATTTATATAACAGTTTAAGGCAGTAAGAAAACGGGTTTCTAATCAGCAAGAGTTTACAGTAACTTCTCACCTTAAGACAATAATTAGTGTGTAATTGCAACTTAATTAGTTTTGGGGAACAGCAAACATCCAACAGATCCGGCAATTGTCTCCCGTCGGAAGAAAGTAGAGCACCGCCTGGGTGTGAATAAAATCAGCGCCTGAGGTGACGGGGTAAGGGAGTTTCCGGAAGTTTTCAACTATCTGACTGGTACTTCCGAGGTGGCAACAGTCAGTGTCATGAAACCGGTTTAACTCCATCAAATTACGACAAATGGCTGTTGGGAACTTCTTGTTCCAGGGTGAATATTTAGAAAAACCTGCACAGGAGAAAGGCTTAGGAGTTCAGCAAGTTTGTGTGCTTCCAGTAATGAGTTTTAGATAAGGAAGTGAATGTTGTTTTAGTAGATGAGGTGTTGAATATGATGTGTTTCGTATGGGTGAGCATTAAAAAAAAGAGTATTAAGAGACATTGCCAGGTTATATGAAATGTTTCAGTCCTAAAACAGAAGTCTTATAAATTATTTGTTCAGAAATACTAAAGGTTTAACTCCTGCTCTGAAAAAAATACCTGGTTTCTAAATATCCTTCTCCACTGTCAAAGATTTATTTGGATAAAAAAATCCTCTTAAATATCCTATATCATTCTATTTTACACCTCTCAATGTCTGGGATAGGTACATATATGATAAAATGTTACATTTGGTATTATGTGGTACTACTTGGTCCAGAAATATAACATATAACTGGCGTTATTCTTTGACCCCCAAGGAAGACGCTCGGTTTCACTGAAATCCCCCCCTCCAAACGCTCCACCCACTTCACGACGTAGCCTGGCTGCGGCGGACAGTCTAACAGCAGTGAAGGAACATTTACAGTATTAGTAAAGAAGCACGGTAAAGAACCGCTGTATAACACAGACACAACGTTTGTGTGTCACAGTGACTACCCACTTGCACACAGTTAGCATAACAAAAATCGGGCAGGAAATTAGTTAGCCAGTATGGAGGAGACGAATAGCACTTCTGTGATAATTTAATCATACAGCCTAAGTCCTTTTTTCTTCGAACTGAAGAATAATTTGGAGATGCAACATTAGCAGTAGTAGTAGAAATATAAATAAGTCAATGAAGTTACTTTACAATGCAGTTATAAGTTAGCTTAAGCGAGACAGCTTCATAAATGGCTACACATTATCATTAGCATGCAGCTAGCATTTCAATATACTTACTTCTCCGACCACTCCATCAGCCGTTTCTAATTGTTGAATTGTGCCGATTACAAGTGCTAATCTCTCAAACAGTCCACTTCGTTACTGGCCAACGTTCATGAAGCAGCCATCGGTGAAGTGATCACAGACATACATCTTATAGCTGGTTTGTCGCCGGATCCAGGAAAGAAATTTCAGCCTTTTCAGGGCGATTTAGTTCTTCTTTTGAAAGGTTGAATAAAGTCCTGTGCCTCTCGCAGCCAAAGGCGCATTTTAATGCCAACATAAAATACAAAAATGTGGTGCTTAGGGTGCTGCTTCTTTGGCTGCTTGCACCTCTGAAAGGTGGGGGGTGTTTACTCTACACACACGTTGGGCACTTACCGGTTTGATGCTCTGACGGAAAAACAAAACAAAACATCACTATGTTTGAGTCATTAGTTCACCAGGAGAGGGTGGAGCAGCTGCTTTGTGAGCAGGATTCAGGAGGATTACTGAGGAAAACGTGATTTAAGTCAAAAACCCCTCTGGGTTTTTTTTTTATAAAGAAATTCCCTAACAGCACGGTTAAAAGCTCCAAAAAGTTTATTTTGCATGATATAGGACCTTTAAAGAAATGTTGAGTGAAGTGTGTGTAGTGACGTATTAACTTTTGTTTATTAACAAAGTTAACAGAGAAAAATATCCTCAGGAAACCAGAAAGGAAGTTCAGATGCTTCATATCCATAAACTTAGGCTCACCATCTGTTGGATAACACTGTAAGCTCCACATTTGTTTTATTTCTCCGTATTCTATATGTGTTTTTCTATCCTCAGTGGCTGAGGATAATGATTAGAAAGGGCAGCGATTAGACTGTTGCAACACAGAGGGCGCTTTGTAGGGATATGTCAAGAGAACCCAGAACTGAAAAACATTTTAAGGTGGGTCTGAACATGATGATTTTGAACAACATTAAGTGATGTTACAGTTTTTGTTTCCTGGATGTTCTCTTCTGAATAGAGCACATTTACTGGGATGAAGACAGTGGAATTCACAGCTGCTTCAGGATGAGGTATGGTTCTTTTGCTGTGTCGTTGCCTTGTCCACATTTGTTTTGTTTTTTTTCATACAAAAGGATGATCAACTGGCAATAACGTTTCAGTGCCCCCAAGTGGTCAGATAATTATGGGCTCATTAATTATGCTAAGGTGAAGGAAGCATCTACATAGTAGTATGGAGACTAAGGAATATTTTCTTTAGGTGTTTGCAGGGATGTTTCAGTCCCAGCTGTGTCCTTTCTGCTGCAGTAAAGGACATTTTCAGTGTACATGGTGCTCACATTTGCAAAGCCACATGCTTGATGTGAAGTAAGGTGATGGAAATCTTGTGGACCTCTACTATTGAAGGAACATTACCAGACAGGATCAGGAGGAAGTGTTGTGGTTCTGATGAGGACACTTTTAAGCTCTTTGTCCCCAGCTTCACCCACTGTGTCTGGAGTTAAACACCATCCTCACAGCCAAGCAGAGGAGAAAATATTATCCTTTTTGGTAGTTTTGTCTGTTGACCGGACAGGATAACTTCCAAGCACTGTTGGGTCAATGGACCAGAACCTCTTTCCAGAATACTGAATATGGTTCATGGATGGTTTTCATAATGAGACAGTCCCCCAAAACATACCACCAATGTAACAAATTACTCACATTAAAGGATGGATGTGAAACATGAGCATGATAGCGACATCTAGTTTATCTACGTTGTAGGTACAACAATAAAAAGGTAATTCCCGCTGTTGGGTTGCCTGGTTCTCTGCTGATACGCCCAGTGACCAATCTGAACTGTGTCCAGCGAGGAATGTTTTTTAGAGGAGTTTAACTGACAGCTAACATTAGCTAAATTAGCTAGTGAGTTAGCGTTCCAATCCAGGAGGAAAGTCGCAGTTTCCGTGTTAGTTTTATGCCATAGAAATGTTTTATGTGAGTCCATCTAGTGCAGCCTTCACCTAAAACTGCTCTAGTTTCTGTTCTTCTGTAGTCACTGCTCTCCTAAGACGGATAACGATATCTATAGCTCTGACGCAGCTGCTGGACTTGCTGACTCCACCATTCTTCCCAGTACCAGCCAAGCTGTGTCGACTATATAGTTGGAACATAGAGACCGTGTCTGTCAACCCGCGGCTGCGACTGGCTGGTAGATGTAAACATAACGTATCCGATTTGAATGTTCATTTTATTATATTTTAATTCAAATATATTTGATTCTGCACCCCACTGTGGATGTATTATTTTTTATGTAGCTTTTTATGAAAATGCAACCTTTAAGGGAAAGTTTGGGGGGGGTTCAACATGGGTCTTATTTTTAGAAACTAGGCTGTTCATTCACTCACCCAGACAAGTTTAAAGCCACTTGGAGTCCTTTTTGAGAAATGTATATCAAGTATATCCATGACCAATTGGACTAAGTTCATCTTCCACAGGCTGCCTTTCTGCAACCCACTGGGAAATTACAGCTGTAATGGTGGACAGCTGTGATGTGATTGAGATCCCAGGTTAGTTTAAGTTGGAATCGGTGACATTAAAAGCCTGTAAAACCCACAGAAGCGTTCACCGCTAACTATTAATAACAAAAGATAGTTAGTTAATAAAGTTTATAGTTTTGGGGCAGATAATGTCTTATTAGAGGCAACGAATCTCCTAGCCCCATTGACCCCCATTATATGTATACACTGATAGTGATTGAATATAAACGTCTCCCAAACGACTCCAAGTGGCTCCAAACTTGTCTTGGTGGAAAATGAATGTAATAAATGCTAAAAAAAATAAGGTTCAGGTTGAAAAAAACCCCAAAACTATCCCATTAATGGGATTCATTATTACATTGGCGGTATGTTGCAGGGTAGGAAAAAAACTGAACTTTCCATTAAGGCAAAGACCCCTTCAATCCAACAGAACCTCTGTGAAGAAGTGACACTTTGAGTTTTCAAACAGCGATCAGGAAAAGCCATCTCCTCTGTCAGTCAGGTAACTCACTAGCTAACTATGCTAATGTTAGCTGTTAGTTAAACTCATCTAACTTACTTCCCTACAGAAAATACATTCGTAGACAGGAAATTATGCTTTTTTTATATATATACAAAAATGTAGCATTTTATGAAAATGCTCCATATACAACCTTTAATTTAACTGTTTGAAACTATATTCCATTACATTCAAATACATGTTTTATGCTGTATGTGATGTCAAGTTCAAGAGTGTCACATCAATTAAGAGGTTTAATTCCCTCATCATTTGCTTGTTTTTTTTTTACCTGCTGCTTTAAGTGCATGCATGGGTTCTGTGTTGGAGGGAAGGAGTATAATTTGAGATCATGCTTTTGATTCTGTGGAGGAGGGTTGGGAATGTGGTTTAAGTGGGTTAATTTTAATCTGTAAAGCACTTTGAGATGCAACTTCTTATGCAAAGTGCTTTCTAAATAAATTTCGATTAGCATTATTCAGCTCTGCAGAGGTCTGACAGCAGGAGAAGGGATGCATCTAGGAGTAACATGATAGCAGAGGAGATAGCCTGGGTCTAGATCTAACTGGTGTACAAAGGCACCTCTAGACTATTTTAGCATGAATAAAAACCCGACAGCGAACTTTGTTTGGCATATTCTCATTTAAGTCGACTCTAAAGCCGACACTCTCAGTGGAAAACCAGGACAACATAGTATATACAGACTCCTTAAATTGGAGAAAGTGCTATCTCCTTCCATATATCCATCCGTACCAAACATTTTCACAGAGCTGCTACCTCAAGTAATAACATCAGTAATAAGAACTCATCCGACTCTAAATACAAGGTTCGTAAAGGAGAAAATGGGTTTACATTAGAGGTTAGTATCTCTACAGCAGACAGACGGCCATCCACGGTTTAAATACAGCTTATTCAAAACACTACTTCATTTAATGCACTCACAGAAACAGATCTACGAAACAGTCATATATAAAAAAAGAACGGCAGGGCGTTTTGAATTTACATGCTTTATGAAGGTGAGTTTAGTTCCCGACTCCAGCAGCAGCTTCCAGAGCTGAAATCAAGCATCTCCCGAATACTGGAAAATGTCTTTTTTCTGAACCTTTCAGGCTCAAAGAAGCTTTGATGAGAACTGACTCCTGTCCAGATCCTGCACCTTGCTCAAAGGCACGTTGAACCACAGAGTTGCACACCCGAAAACAGAACTGACCTAATATATGTCAGGTTGAATATTTAGATGAGTTTGTTCACAGTGAAGCAGGAAGTGTAAAAGCGGCAGAACTGATGGCTTATTCTGATATAAACAATAATTTAAATCTCATTTACAGACAGTAGAGCGGGAACAAGTGGTGGGGATCTGTAAAGCTCTGAACACATACCTTAGCTTATGCGGTTTCAGTCCAACAAAAGGGGGAAACCAACATCTTCTGCAGGATACAGGCGACATACATAAATAACTTAAGATGTGTTTAAAAGATGAAGCTGATGAAGTGCTGCAGGATGGCAGTGGAGGCCTGGCTGCTGAGCTTCTGGTTCTTACCATCCGACATAGTCTCACAGTCCGTTGTTTCATGTGTCTAAAGCGGGTTGCTGTAGGAGAAACGTACGTGCAGTCCGTTAACCGGGTGCACGATGGGGACCGTTTGCATTTTGGGGAACTTCTCTGAAGCCAGGGTCCATTCGCACGTCCCGATCAGCTCAACAGCCAGAGTTTTGAGGATGATCTGCGCCAGCTCCTTCCCCACGCAGCTGCGCACGCCGCCGCCGAAAGGGACGTAGCTGAAGCGAGAAGAGCGGCACTCGTCCCGGTCCGGGGCGAACCGCTCGGGGTCGAACTGCTCCGGGCTCTGAAACACCGGGGCGGTCTCGTGGGTGTCCCGGATGCTGTACATCACGCTCCAGCCTTTAGGGATCTGGTAGCCCTGTGTTAGAAAACAGAACCAACGGTTACAACCGAGGATTAAAAAAACAAGTGCCTACCAGGAGTTTTGGACCAACTTCTTGACACCCTAATGGTGCGTTCATAACGCTTTGTCTGTGTCAACCAACGCATGTACTTTTTCACTTCTGAGCAACAAAGAGTGCGTAGGCGGGGCTTCCTCTATTACCGTACGTTCTGAACTATGGCGGATCGTAACTAGAGAGTGGCTTGGCTTTATTTTCTAAATAAAGCTAGACAACGTCGACATCGGGTGCATCAGCGCTCATTCGTCAGATGCGTTCTGAGTTTGAGGATTTTTACCATTTGCTCCAGGAGCTACTTTATGGATGAGGTTCGCTTTCAGCGCTACTTCCGTCTGTCCCGCGGCAAATTTTACGACCTCCTGGGCGGCATTGGAGCTCCAATCTCCAACAAGACACCAACTACAGGTTCTCTGTTCCTCTTTAGGAGCGCCTGTCCATCTGTCTTCGGTAAGTATTATTTCAGATTTTTGAAATCTGAGTTTGTTGAAAATATTTTCAATGGTCCCGCGCTTCATTCAAGATACGTTTAGTGACATCACTACAGTGAGATGCTCTGATTGACTGACACACTACATCAAGCGCGTCAAAAGTCCAGGTAGCTGAACTTCTGCGTTAATTGCGTTTACTACGTAACCGCTTGCAACACAACTAACGCTTGAAAAGTTGACAGTTTACATGTAATCTTGCCGCAGCTGACGCTGGCGTTTTGGGCGGTGTGAATGCAGCATTGGCCCTCTGTCTTTGCCCATATCTCTTAGTTTGCACGCGCACAACACATGAGGGGTGTCTCAATACGATGTTTAGGCAATGGAGAGGGGTCAGGTTGAGGGCTGCACACCCCTTCGAAACGAAGGGGTATGAGGAGCTTCGTGAGTTTCTGACAAAAGTCCACCAACTTTCCTGTTCTGATGTTTTTATCAAAGCGATTTTTGCAACCGAAACGACACAACACATAATCACATTTGTTTCTAGTGACAGCGTGCAGTAGAAATAATTCTTCCAAGACACTTTATGAAACGAAAACAAGCACATTTTTATCAATAAATTTAGTTCATTTGTCAGTTTTGTGAACACTCATTAAAGTTTCAGTTTGTTATGTTGCAAATTCCAATTTTAATTTTTATTTCAGCTAACGAAGATGGTTTTTACGTCTAGTTTTTGTTATTTTGCTCTTTTTCGTTAACAGTAATAACCTTGATTTTTGGTCACTAATAGCTAATTTACCTATAACTTTGTTGTTTCAAATGGTACGCAAACATGTCAACCTAGGTTAATTTTTCAACAGATAAACTTGCGATACAGTGCTACTTTAGAATTGTAGCGCTGGATTCAAGAACAAAAGCGCCATGAAGAGAGTGGGGAGCAAACAGAGCACTTTTTGGGGCTGTTTGAAAAATGTTGGACAAAGTACTGGCAATATGTTTGCAGTTCCAAAGCAAAGTATTGCAATATTTTTCATGTATACTTGCGAAATCATTTCGTGTTATGAGTAAGGTTAAAATATTTATGTAATTCTTTTTATTAGTAATGGTAGTTCCATAAATATAAAGCAAAGAAAAAGAAAACTTTGTTCATTTCTTTGGACACAAAGCACCTCAAACCTTATTCTAACAATTTTGTAATAATTTTGATGCCTTTTTGTTTGTCTACAAATAGTTCAATAACTTTAAATAAACATTTAAAATTTTTCAAACAGGTGTTCTGTTAATAAGAAGCAAACACTTATGTTTGTAAACAGGCTCCAGGGACGGAGCGATATGATGACTTTAAAGAAATGGGACGGATCGAGGGCCGTCCCAAATGATTGCTGGTTTCTGCTTACACCTTACAGCTCTGTTTTAAACCATGAGGGGAAGGGCTAAGAGTGAGAGTTAAGGGGGAGGGCTAGGCCTAAAATCCGCTTCGGATTCCGTTTAAATCATGATGGCTCAAATCCTTCTTCATTTCATACTTCTAGCCTTAGTCCGTGAATAAATTTATTTTTAACCTCTGGTCATGCGCGTTGATACAAGCAGCAGGCTGCGTCTTGGGCACGTACCAGCTTGCGCTCTGCACATAACGCTAGAGAGTTCCACTAGGGGGCAGAGTACAGAACTCAGACTGGATAGAGTGTCAGATTTGTAGAAGGTAGATTTAGAACCCAAATTTAGGGATTCAGTGATACCACTTTTTTCAAATTCTTACAGATACTTCTGAGTATTAGTCGATACCAAGTACCAATGCAGATACTTCTACTACACAAAACATACAAGGATTTGGAAGACGGGTTTTATTTTCTTCTCTGCTCCTTACGAAAAACGATAGTGAGTTAAAAAACTAAAATTTCAAGTGAAAAATAAACATTTTATATGAAATTATTGCAGTTTCCACGTTTTAAGAATCGGAAACTAAACAAATCAAGGTCTTCTGACAAAAAAGTATTGTGTCCAAAATAATCCATCACTAAAGAAATCAAGGTTGAAAAATTAATATTTACGAGTAATCGCCTTACTCATGTTTATCAAAATGTATTTCTGATGTTTAATTAATTTTTTATACATACATTTTAATCATAATCGTCTCTTCAAAAATAACAATAATTGACAATAAAATTCTTGTTTTTTCTAGAAATGTGTTATAAAAATAGTGCAATGGTAAACATTTTAAATATTTAAATCTACTAATAAGCAGTCTTCTGCTTCAATCAACAGTATTTTTTGTTGTGTTTTACGTCTCACCACATTAAACACTTCCAGTAATACAAAGCCAGATATGTGATTCGTTTGTGATGTGCTCCTTTGTCATGATGTTGGGTTGGTTGTGTTGCTGGGATGCTTAAATTTGAATGGAGGGTGTGGTCACTGATTGGTGAGTCGTTTTCTCTGCCCTGATAGGTGGATTGCGATGTGACCAGGGACGTTTTTAATTGGGCCCCGCCCCTATTGTTAACTAAAGTTGTTTAGTAGGGTGTCACGATCTCGATTTTGTATCGAAATCAATAGAAATTACGTTACTACCTTGCACATCGAAATCCAAAAGAGGATCAAAATCACCTCCTGCCATGTTTACATACGGTGCGTTCCACTTGGCACTCCGTAGCAACAGTTAGCAGACAACTGTCTCATCAAAAAGAACCAGACGTTGCATTTTCCCTAATAAGTAACTCTCATTAGTTCTCATACAACTCAGAACAACACCTGGTAACATTTTAAATACCTGTATCACATCCCCCGGGATCAGAGCACACGTCTACAGAACACAATAGCTGATGCTAGCAAGTAGCTATTACCTAAGCTACAGCTCGACCACAGCTAGGACAGATGAGGCAGCCGAACCGGAGCTAAAACCGCTCATTTACTCTCAAATCACGGGTGAAGAAATTTTGAGTTCCCGGCGAGTTAAGTCCACATTCGACATTCGAATTGTAAACCACCACTGTTAGCTGCATTTTGCTCGGTGCTATAAGCTATCTGAAGCATTTTGTCTCCAGTGGTTGTTCTTCCAGTAACTTTAAAGTCACTAGATGGCAGCCAGTTTCTGTTATTTATCATTTCTGTTATTTAAACTTACACTTTTATTGTAAATAAATTATTTCAATTTGACCATTATTGCCTAATGTTACACATTACACAAGAATGATAAAAATTACATCAATTTTGTCTTTTAAAATAAGATTTAAAGTACAAATTTTATGAATAAAAACAATGATCGTAGACTAGTCTAAAAATGACATAGGGCTCTATAATGTTTTAGAAAAAAAATGACAAAAAGTCGGGAATCGGATCGTGATCCTAAAATCGAAAATCAAATTGAATCGAGGATTTGAGAATCGTGGCACCCCTTTCGTTTAGTAATGATGTTTAGTAATGGTTTTTATAGTCAGTCACAAGTTTAACTAGAAACAAAATCTGAGTTTATAGTGTATGGAAGACCATATTTACTGCTGTTCTTGTTTTCCTTTTTTTTTCATTTGCTGCAGTGACTACAACTGGTCAAGTAGCGCTCTATACTCCCCCTAGTGGTTACTAGCATATCACAACGTTAATTTCAGAGGATGCGCACAAATGACACTTAAAAAAAGCAGACACGATAAACTTTCAGGTATATTCGAGACCATAAAAGGTTTCTGTTGGCAGCTTTTAAATCCATGATATTCTGATTTATAATTTCCATGAATTTATATGTTTTATATCATTGGAAAGCTAATTGTATTGTCTTTTTAACCATATATGCCAATAAAGGACACAATCATAATCAGCATTTGTCTTTGACTCATAACTTACTTGATCCAATAGCTGACAGGTTACCCTGATATTCTGTGGCAAAATCGTCAGCAATTGTCTAATAGCTGAAAAGTACCATCCCTATTCTCTCGTACGTGCTTTAACCTGGTCTTGGCTGAGAACAATGGTGATTGAAGCATCAAATACCCAATGTAATGCAGAAAACGGCAATAGGTCAGTTGAGGGGTTGGGCTTTGTCTTTGCATGTAGGAAATAGTCCACTTAAAGAAGCTTATCGAAACAAAGAAAGGAAAGGATTACGCAGCGTTACGCACGGTAAGTAACCCTTTGAGTGCTGGTTCAAAACACACTTTATTGTTATTATACAACATGGTGGAAGCCGTGAAGCTTTGTTTGAGACAAGACAGTGGTGATATTGGGAGTTTTTTTTAATTAGAAGGGAATAATAGATTTAGCATAAATTTAAGCTTTTTTGGGAACATTTTACCTTTAGTTTATGGTATTTATTTATATATTATGTAAAACGCTCCTTTTTTGTGAATTTGTTTGTAGATAAAGGTAGTAAATCAGACTTTAGACCCACAATGTTTTTAGGGTCACCACACAATTCTGAAACAATTTTTTAAGCTATATTTTATAAAATTTAACAAGCGAACACAATTTTTTATCTTTACGTCTGTATTAAAAATTATATAAGTGGGCAACAATTTCACTTAGACAAATTTTCACTTTTCTGTGAAATATTTCAGAGTGTTTTCGTTCCGACGAGACCCCAGCCATGTCTCTACTCCAAATGGTTCAAGAACAGCTTTAGTTTAAATTTCGGTATGCGTTTTTAAAATATTTTGGGCCCTCCATACAGGATTTGCAACATCGCTGCACACCCCACACAACCTGGTCGGTGCCACTGAGACAGTGTTGAGTAACTGGTTACTATGGGATTTCCTCTTCTCCTCAGTCGGTCAGTCATATTCTTTCGTTCAACGTTCAGTTTAATTTGGTTTCCACTCACTCTGTCATTCAGTTTAACTATATCTCATCCTTGAACAATAGAAGGAGTCTTTCTCATCCTCTCTAAGTAGAGTAGTCCTGCAGATTTGAGATCTCTTTGTGAAGTCGTAGGGGAGGCCGACATGTTCAACAGCCGCGGGGCTTTATATTGCTAGAAAAAACTGCATACAGAACAATTATCCTGGTGGCAATGGGAGCCAAAAAAAAAAGGTTGAGGTCAAGGAGAAAGTCTATAAGGACTCAGGAGGACTCTGTTAATCCTGCGTGAAAAACTCTGAGCACGAGGAGCAACAAAAGGCAAGATTCAATCTAGATTAAGGATTTCTATGAAGGCTCGTTTTAACAGGATAAAAGGAACGTTGATCAGTCGACTGGAAAATGAGGCTAAAACAGATTTATTCTTCACAACGGTCATACTATGCAACAAAGCTAACGTAGAAGAATTATAAATGAGGACTACCTAATCGGACGATTACGTTCTAGCCGGGCCCAAAATGTTTGCATTGGTTCTGCTTTTAGTTCTGCTTCAAGCAGGGAGGTCAACGATTTCTGGTTTGCTTTGTGAAAAAAAAGAGTCAAAATAAAAACTCTAAATGTAAACTATGCAGATGATTTGCTAGGGTGTAAATGAGAACATCTGTGGAGTTTTTTTTGTCTCTTTAACTAGAAATGAATTCAGATGAGGGCGAGGCCCCTTTTTTCATGGATCTGGATGAAATAATGGCGTTACATTGGAGGAAAAGCTCTGGTTTTATATAAGGATGTAAAGAAATCAGATGTTTTCTCCAACTTTAGTTCTAGAGTAACTTGTTATCATGTTAGTTTAGATGTTTTATTTCCTTATATAGTTTATCTTATCATTTTAGTTTATTTCTTGGTGTTTACTTCTGTTATTTTAGGATTTTACTGTTATGTTTTTTGGCCCTTCCTATTATCTATATTTTTCAGGTCTTGTCTTAATATATTTTCATTCTTGTTTTTTGGCATCGTATTTAATCTTTATTAATGATTCCTCCTTTCTTTAGTTTTCCTTGTTAGTTCTGTTTTACGTCATTTCTCTTATTAGAAGGTTGTTTTATTTAGAATTTATTTTCTTTTTTCTCCCCTGTGTTCTCAAGTGCTTTTATTTTGAGTTCTTTTTAGGCTTCTTAATTCTTATTTTCGTATCTTTTTTCGTAAGTGAATTTCTAGTTCGATTGGTCTAGCTGCTAATCATCTCCATGTGTTCTCTCCCTCTAACCTGCATCTGTTTGTCACAAATTGCTTCCCAGGTTTTCATTGTCACTCCTCATTCCTCCTCTGTGTATTTAAGCTCCCTGTTTCATTTAGTTCTTTGCCAGTTCGTCGTTGTTACTACCGGTTCACCAGCTCCTGTATTTTGATTCCCTCCTGTTTCCACTGTGATTCTTGTCATCATTTTCCTTCGTTAAATTCTCACAAATGATCCTGCTGCATCTGGATCCTCTCTCTACACCAAACATGATATAATCGGATTCACTCCCGAGTGGTTCTCAAAGAAAGATGTAAAGGTTCCTTCTTGATCCAAGCGTTGAGTCAGACAGAGATGGAAAGCGAGTGATGGGATTAGTTCTGCAAGTAAGGCGACATTTCTCATCTTTTCCTCCCACACAGCCAGACTCTTCTGACGTCTTTAAGTTGTCTTAGTACTTCAACCTTTCTTTAGACTTTGGCTGCTTAGAAACCTAAATGAGCCGTGCTTTATTCTTGGTATGGTTCCCGACTAAGGACTCTGGAAAAAGTCTTTCCTACGATCTGGGATTCGTTTTGGCAAACTGAGGACACAAGGAGTGGTTTTAACTTGACTTACATCTAGTTCGAAGGTCTTCAGTGCCGTCCGGTATCCCCCAGACACTGGCGGCAGGTAGCGGAGCACCTCCTTCACCACGCAGTCGAGGTAGCGCAGCTGGTTCAGCTTTTCCAGGCTCAGGCACGGCACACGAGGACATCCGGCGGCCCCGTTCAGCAAGCAAGTCGTCTCCGTCTCTGCAGCCGCGGCCAGCGGGTCGCTGCTCCGCTCGCGCCCAAGACCCTCGGCCTCCAGCTCGGCTCTGGCCTTCTCCACCACCGCGGGGTGGCGGAGGAGCTGCAGCACCAGAGATGTGGAGGCGCTGGCTGTGGTGGAGTGGGCGGCAAAGATCAACTCCACTGCTGTTTCCTGGAAGACAAAGGGTTCAACATGGGAATCATTTTACTGAGGAGTCTCAGTGGTTCTGCTCTGCTAACTTTCGACAGTTGTGAATCAGAGGTGGTTAACGTCAGTATACCCCTAGAACCGGACCTGGGAACCACTGATGTAGCTGTAGTACAATCTAGTCTACTAAACATCTAGGAGGTTGTTCTGTCACCAAACCAGTCTCCTTATCTGAATCCCATGTCTTCCTTTCCCACTCATAACCCCAAACTATCTGTACACAAATACACCGTAATATGCATTAATCCGATCAGTGGAAACCATCTTAAAACCATCTTAAACCATCTTGGCTTGCAAACGCCAGCCAATCACGTGCCAGGTACTATTTCTCCTACGTTTTTCCCACTTCCGAAGCTGAATTTTATTTGGAATATTTCAGAAAAAGATCTGCAAGATCAGCATAAAGGTGACAATTCAAAAATAATCAGGAGTTAACTATTCTTGTGAGATTTGGAGTTTTCCAAACCAACAAGGATCCTTCTTGTACTGCTCCAACAAAACCGTCCGACTTGACTCCACTGGTTGTGTGGAACAATCGTTTATTAGCGTTGTGCTTTATGGGCGGCAATCCAAAACAAACATGGCCGAGCCGGTGGACGTAAAATTAGCTAAAGATGATTTCTTTGTTGTAGAAATAAGCAAAGGGAAGCACTTTGTGCATTTCCCGATGGTAAAGATGCGTTTGCTTTTTCTCCCGACTGGATTTGACAAAGGCTTGATTTACCATTTAACAGTCGTTACTAGAGACAAATCATGGTAGCCGGACATTTGCTGGCGCGTCCTCCAGTCAAAAACCAGATGGCCCTCCCTTTTTCAGACGCTTTCTGTGGGAGCAGTTCCAGATCGATGTGTGGACTCGACACAGAGTGGTGCTACGCATAGATCTGGCTTTTGCCCGGTGAATCCAGAGTTACGTTCCATCGGAAAACCCTGAATACTGAACGGAGAAAAGGCCGAAGTCCGCTGGAACCTCACTTGTCTTATCCTCTCCCCCCCCCCCCCCCCCCCTTTGAAATCAAACGAAATAATCTCTTTGCATTAAGGATGCTTCCAATACCGATCTGATCTTTTAGCCTCAAATCCGATTTCAAGTTCCGATCCGATATTTTGCCTTTAGTATTAAAATTTATAAAACTGAAATATATTTTTAGCAAGTAACTCAACTTAATTTTTTATAAGATAAGGCTTACCATTATTGTTGTAAATACCATGAAATCTAAATCTTACAGAAAATTAAAGGTCAGTTTGATATTTCAGACAGAAGTAAAAAGTAAAACACTTATACTTGGTACAGTATTATAAAGAAAACGATAAATGCTGGCGTGTGCAATGCGGCCCTCTACTGAATTGGATCACATTAATACATATTTTTCAGTAAATACCCACTTTATTAGAAAGCCCACTTTATTATGTGTAAGTTACATTGTTATTATTGGTGTCTTCACTATGAGATGAAATGTCCTACACTCCTGAACTCAGCATAAATGTTCAATCCTATGTGAATGCACCAAAGGTGCAGCTGAGCGTCTGCCTTTTTTCCCCTTCCTCGCGGAAGTTTTTCTATGTTTATTTCGGTTTTTTGTTGCGTGTAAATGCTAGAAGATGAGTTTCTTTCCCTTTAATTATATAGTTTTAAAGTACGGTTAAGCATATTTGTTGAAATTTACACATATTAGAACTTTGTTCAATCTGCAATGATGATTTGTTGTAATTAAGAGTCCTTGTTTGCACCGCTGCAGAGGTTTGAATTAATGTGCAATCATGCTAAACGTGACTAGGAGGTAATTTCGTAAAAATCTGCGCAACTTGTCAGCTAATACTCCCGATTTCCAATCACTGATAAATGTGAAAATATCAGCCCAAACCTACATAGAGGAAGTTTTGGGGGGGTTTTCCATCTGGACCGTATTTATAGCATGCATTACACTTGCTTTATTACCCAGACAAGTTTGGAGCCACTTGGAGTCCGTCGGTGGAAGATTACATCCAGTCACGATCAGCGTATATCCATACAATGGGGATTAATCAGGGCAGGAGTTTTGCCGCCTGTAATAAGGCATTATCTGCCCCAAAACTCCTTAATTTAACCATGTTTTGTCCGTCATAGCTACTACGATTCCCCCTGAGCATCTCAGAGGTGCTTCTTTGTTGTGCCCTGGGTTGTTTTTGAAGGCTTTGAATCCAACGTTTCACACGTAGTTACTAACTGGACTGTTGCTCTTTTATGTTACAGTTATGTTTTGATTATGTTTTAGTAGTACTACTTTTATGGACTCGCGACCTGTCCAGGGTGTACCCCGCCTTTCGCCCGTTGACAGCTGGAGATAGCTACCAGCGCCCCCCGTGACCCCTTGAGGACTAAGCGGTTCAGAAAATGGATGGATGGATAGTACTGCTTTTATTGCTGTTTTTATACCTTAATGCACTTCGTGCACTTTTTGCGCTGCAGCTCTGTCTTAATTTTGTTTTAATAGTATTCTTGTTGTTACTTTGGAAAGCACCTTGTGCACCATTGGGTGCTGGAAGGTGCTATACAGATAAATATTGATTGATCGATTGAACTACACTGACATCTCGTGCCGTCGACCATAACAGTTGTAGTCTGCGCAGGACTTTCACTCTGCTTTCAAAACTTGCAACTGCTGACATCAACATGGTTCGTGCTTGCGTGTTTCCAAATTGCACTAACCCAATGATCAACTCGACTGAGACCGTCGTATCACGCAGAGTAAAAGTCCTACTCAGACTACAACCGCCACGGGGCACTGCACTAACGGCACCGAAATCACGCCGGACGAACTCAACGAAGCGCTTCCTAGATGCGCTGAACTCTGAGGGGAATTGTGCCAGTGATTCATAACAAAACATTGGTGAAATTAAGGAGTTTTATGGCAGATAATGTCTTATTTAGGGGTGGCACTTCACCTGCCCTAACGACTCCTATTATATGGATATACGCTGATCACGACTGGATACAAACTTCTCCAACAGGACTCCAAGTGGCTCCAAATTTGTGTGGGTGAGTAAATGAACGTAATGCATGCTATAAATAAGGTCCAGGTTGAAAAACAAATCCCCCTTGAAACCTGTTTATTCCAGTTCATGCTCCTTTTTGAATAAAAGATGGAATGCATCTCTGTTAATTCTAAATACAGATAAAGCCGTCCCTACTGCCTGGTTTCTGAACCTCAGAGGGCATTCTGCTGGTACCTTGAGCTCCTGGATGGTGAGCTCCTGACCTTGCTCCTTGGCACCAGACAGCATGAGGTCAAAGGCGTCCTGATAGTCTTCCTCCGTCTGCTGCCGCTCCATCTTCTCCTCGATTATCTTCTCCATGTTGGCGTGGAGGATTTCTCTGGCCTTGATGCCCTGCAAAGAGAACTCAGTTAGGAACCATCAAGAACGAGCTACCGGCGAGCCTGAACTCTGCGGACGAGGCCGCCGCGTGCCACCTGGTACCTTGCGCAGGCCGCTGAAGGGCGCGTCGACGGGGAGCGAGAACAGGTTGTTCATGAGCTGCTCGAAGATCTTGGCCAGGTAGACGATCCGCTCCTCCTCCATCCGCAGGCCCAGCAGGACCCGGACCGCAATGCGGAACGTCAGCGACTTGGCCGCGGCGTAAACGTCAATGGGACCCGGCTCGGAGCACCACTTGGCGATTTCCGTCTCGATGACGTCCTGCACCCGAGGCAGGTAGGACTCCAGCGCAGCGCGGCTGAACACCTTCGCCAGGATCTAAAACCAGACAGAGGTTAGGGATGAGGAGGGATGAACGGGGAAGCAGCGGCGTCCCGACTAGGCTCCTCATCTCACCTTCCTCTTCCTCCGGTGTAAGTCTCCCACGGAGTTGACGAGGGTGTTGGGCCCCAGGATGATGCGGGTGCTCTGGGGCCACTGGGTGCACACCAGGTTGTGCTCCCCCAGCAGGATCTTGCGGATGTTTTCCGCGCCCGTCACCCGGACGAGGGGCTTCCCCAGGAGGTGGGTCTTGAACACGTTTCCGTGGCGTTGCCGCCGCGAGATGTGGAAGTTGGAGCCCTGCAGGCGGGGGAAAAAGACAGATGTAGTAAAAACGCTTCCCTGGTGGCACGGTGGTTGGTAGCCCTTGCTTTTAATCAGTAGGCACAACATTCTGGCAGGTTGGAGCGAAATGGAGAAGGAGCGACCTTTGACCTTCCACCTCATGGTCCAGAATCCTGGATCCACTTTGAAGGCCGGCCTGAAAGCAGTTCTGCTGTCTCAGAGTTCGAAAAGGGGATTCTTCAGCCTTCAGAGGGGAAACAGTCCCACAGCATCACAGATCCTCCACCATGCTTAACAGCAGACACCAGGGCTCAAGCTTAACGTGTTTGCATCGGTAACGGGGTTTTTTTCCTCCTACATATCATCCACCCATTTGGTTGGCATCTAGCTAGGGTTTAATTGTTGCTATTAGGGATGTAAGAAAACACTGACACACCAATGTATTGCGATATTTTTGTCACAATATTGTTTTGATAATCGAAAGCAATGTATCGATATTTATCTTATTTTTTTATTTGAATGGAACCATTGATGATGACAGTGAATCTTGTTGTAAAATTAAAAGTATGACTGCTAGTTTTCACCTAATGAAGCTGGATTTGTGTATGAAACAGGTTGAAGTTATTAGAATGGTCTGAATTTTTCTTTTTTAAATAACAAAATATATATTCTTACGTATACATCGCCATATATCGGAATATATTGCATTGCACCCCCTGTATTGTGATGCATATCGTACCGCCAGATTTTTGCCATTACACGTCCCTAGTTGCTATGGAAAGGTGGTGACCCCAAGACACTACTAATTGGTTAATTGGTTGCTCCTCATCATCATCTCCATCCAAGCCTCGCTGGTCTCCGCTCCGGTTCTCTCATTATTTCTCCCATCTGGGGTTTTTGAAAGTTTCTGATTGTAATTTTTCTGACTTTTGGAGACCAGCAGAGCGAGCGGGGTTGGGACCGGATGTGGGGGCGTTTCGAATGGGCTACAAACACGCCTTAGTGGGGCTTACAGCAGCATTTAACCATCATCAATCACACTGGGCATCAAAATACGTAATCTGTCTAAATCATAACTTTTTCCCTCAAAGGGCCAAAATGAAAGGCTGTAAAACAGCGGTGTCAAACTAATTTCACTTTTGGGGCCACATTAAGGCGATTAATATCCTTAAAGGGCCGGCTGTGGCAGAAGGTATTGATAAAACTATTACAAACTGTTAATATCACCCTCCACATTCCAAAAGTACGTCTTAAAATTAAATAGTCCTGAAAAACTTTACATAAAAATGTGATTAAAGCCTGTTTAGATAAATATTGATTTTATTTGACTAATAAAACTGCATTGGGCTGCACAAAAATGGAACTTTAAATGGCCTTGAGTTTGACACGTGTGCCGTAAGAGCTGTGGGCCAAGTGTAACAATATTTTACTCAAAAAACAAATACTAGTAGTAAAGTTTTTGTTTTATTAATATACGTATCCAGCCCTCCTTTCTGTTTAAATAACTTTTAATGAATGGCGAGTCATTTATTGCCGTTTAGAACACATATCTAAACTTCAGTATTTGATTAATTTTAGTACTGATGTGGGTAAAAAATATTCGTCCTCCTAGCATTTTTTAAAACATTTCTTTTTGCAAACCTACTCTGCATTTCAGTTCTTTGTATTACATTTTAAAATAAGCACCATGTGAAAGGACTTTATGCACCCCAGTACACCCATATACACGTTACTCATCGGGCACTATTCACCTCAAACGGTATCAGAGGTGGAAGAATATTCAAGATACAGATTTATCTGACAGCCTGAACAATGTGGATTTTATACTGAAGCCCCAGGGGATCCACTGGGGGGCCAACTTTGGCCCACATACCTAACTTTGTCTAAATAAACCCATGTCAAAGCTTTATTTTATAATCCTAAAGGTCACAGGAGGACATACAATATTCATTTTAATGCCTAAACCTAAAATTACATAATTGACTACAGTTGGGATTTTTGAATGTTGCCCACATTTTTAAATAATGATAATCTATTAAAAAATATAACAATATTTTATTTTGAAACATTGATTGAGAGTGGATGTGAATTTACAAATCAGGAGCATGAGAAGAATCTGTTTCTGCTTTAGATGGGCGGTAGATATCGGACCAGCACAGATCCGACCCACTTAGGCAGGATGTTTGTCTATCTTTCCTATTTTGAAGAATGGAAACAGAAGGGCTCTGGCCCAAAATAACTCCACCCACCAGCTGCACGGAGCAGCTACTATAGCGCATCACTGCTCCCAACAAACCCAATCATGATTACATCTCTGCTGTATCTCTCAGTTTAAACAACAGTTTCTGATCTCACTTCTTGACTATCATTTTTTCCGTGTTTTAAGGCACAGTTACACATGCACACTTCCTGTCCATTTTTTAAATCATCCTGCTCAGACTATGCCATTTTTAGTTTGGTGCTTAATCTATCTATCTATCTATCTATCTATCTATCTATATATATATATATATATATATATATATATATATATATATATATAGATATATATTATTTTTACTGATTTTATCTTATTTTACTGATGACTGTACAACAACAAAAAAGGATGATTCTGATCTATTTTAAATGTGGCTCTTTGGACATCATCAACAAAAACAAAAAAAATTCAAGAATTAGCTGCTCACAACCAGAAATTGATGGAAGTATGTTATTAAAAACATTTTTTTGCCACTTGTTTTGCAGTAATTGATTTTTTTTATCAGATTGATGGAAAAAGGCGGCGTGAGTGAGTCCAAAGACAACTCCGGATCAGGTAGTTAATGAGTATTTAATCACCTGTTTGACAAAAACACCGAAACGTGTCGAACGTGTCAGCGCTGGATAACCAGGCGGTTGAGGCTTTATGCGCACAGCGCGGAGCATGGAAATTCTGGAGAAGTTTACTGAAAGAAGAAAAGAAACTGGAAATATGAGAGTGACGCGTAAAATGAGACCGGCCCCGCTTCGTCTGTGCGCGGAACGGATGAGAGGGTGAAGGAAAACACGGAGGGATGGAGAGAACAGGGAGGGAGAACTGGAACTGAACCGAAAACTTCCAGTTTGTTGCTGCCCAGAGAGGTCAAGTCCGCGCATGTCGCATACGCTGCAGGAGCTCCTGGAGGTTTAATAGGAGAGAAAAGTGTTTCCTGACCTGGAAGAGCCAGTGGAAGGTCTCTCCGACCAGCGGCCATCCCATGGAGCCCCTCGGCAGCGGCAGGCTGCTCGCCTTGTCCCGGGTCAGGCTCCAGCGGAGGCTCCACAGCTGCCGGGTCAGAACCAGCAGCAGCAGGGCGGACAGCAGCGAGGTGAGCGCGGTGGCCAGGGCCGAAAGGACCCCGAACTGAGCCAGGGGGAACATCTCCTGCGATGGAGATCCAAGTCCCAGCATCCACCTGCGAGAGCGCACGTAGAGACGGAGTCCGGCGGCGGAGCTTGGAGCGTCTCCCTGCCGGGTGGATTTCCCCCAAAGTGAAATCAAAACTGGAAGAAAGGAGAGTTTGATCAGCTTGGGTGGATTTTATCAAGACAAAATAAAAAGTAAAAGATTTAAACTCTGACTGAACACATTATTCCTAAATGCTTCCTGATTCCCGCTCAAGAAAAGTAGGAGAGGAACTCAACTCTGAATGGATGATTATTATTATTATTATAATGAAAAGCAAAAGGAGAATTAGGAGGAAGATTCCTGCTCCTCAGGATGAGATGAACTGATCCCACCTGCGGGATCTACATCATGAGCTGTCAGCTATTCCAAACAGTTTTACTGGTCTGCCTGCGCTGGCTTGTCCATAATGCTGTGCGCCTTTATAGGTACAGTTTGGGGGCTCAGCCACCCCCACCCCCCGGGCAGAACGGGCTTTATAGAGGAGCGCAAATAAATCTGCCTTAAATCCTCCACCAAAACCTCTCTGACTGCTTGAATCAGATTAGAAAAGTTTCCTAAATTTCCCTCCTCGCGGATAAAAACTAAAGTTTGGACGCTGTCTTCTGGTTCTGATCCAAAGAGTTTACCTCCAAAACGCGTCTCCTCTGCAGACTCACAGATCCTCAGGTTTTTCCTGCTTCCGTTCCAACTTGGGGAGAGTTCGTACAGCAGCAGCGACGGTAGTCTGCAGGCTGCAGCGCGGATTTATAGGAGCAGGCTGCTCGGAGCGGTCCACCTTCAGCTGCTGACGTTGTTAGGAATGTTAAACAGGCTGTTCATTCACAGAGCGGGTAGAGAGGGAGAGAGAGGAGCAAAGATCCGCAGCGCAGAGTGCGTCTGTGTGTGCGTCAGAGCGAGAGAGAGAGGCTGCAGGTAACCAATCAGCGGAGATCCGCTCACACTTTTGCGCAGAGATGGTGTGGCTGCTTCAGTTTGGCGCAGTGCTGCAGACTGCATAATATGTTCAACATTAAAATAATATGTTCTTTTTTAATCTATTTAAAAAAAATTAAACGTGTTAATCCAGTAAAATCCTTCCATCTTTAAACGTTTTAAACAAACTATGCGTAAAAATATCCTTTGATCAATTCCTCCTGTGTAACACACCGTTCTCCTATTATTTATTTATTTATTTATTTATTTATTCTGTCCAGCTCGGCTGCAGACTTAAACTCGGACTGAAACAAACATGTAATAAAAACGAAATTTGTTGATTAAATACTTTTGAAAGCAAATATGATATTTTATACATATTTTCCCCGTTTCCAATTAGGTTTAATTAATAAACTGCGGCATGCAGTGCAGCGACGTTAAAATATAACATTAAAATCATTTAAAAACATTTTCAATTCTATTGAAAAATATTTTTTTCTATTACTATTTTTAGATCAGAAAAAACGGGGATTTTTCGTTCTGCTCGTCCTCCATGAACTCTATAATAATAATAATAATAATGATAATAATAATAATAATAATAATAATAATAATAATAATAATAATAAATATGCTGAAGATTCTTTTCCCCATCTGATCTCTGACAGAGATCAGATGGCTGCGGGGAAATCCCCGCAAACCCAAAACCTCTCAGCTTTCATCCAAATTAAAGTTCAGATCAGCTTTGAAGATGACACTAAATATCTTATGGATGAATGGCTCCATGTTTTCCCCCCGCAGTTATCTTATTATATGTAATTATTTATTTTAATTAGGCATGTTGCATCAAATAAAATATTTGTAAAAAGCTCGTTTTGATGTCCGCATCCACAGACAGGAACGGAGCCGATAAATAAAAAAATAAAAACTCAAATTTGCTGCTGCAAATAAGTGTTTTATTTCGAATTTATTCATATTACCAGAAACCACACAGTCTGTTTCTTTTTAGTTTGGATTAATAAAGTTAAAACGAGTAAAATATTCGTTTAATTTTTATCTTCTGGTAGGTAATCCTCACAATCAGTTTCATGGTTAGTTACTCTTTGTTCTTTTTTACTTTAAAATAGTGAGTTAATGTTTTTGTCGTTTTTATTCATTCACAAATTTTTTTTTATTCATTCAGTTTAACTTTCATATTTTATATTTTTTTCTGTATTTTTAAGTGTTTTATTTCTACTGTCAGATAGAAAACCAACATTTATCTCTACCAAACTCATTAAAATCATAAATATATATATATATATTTGAAAACTTTTGATGCTGCAGGATAATTTTAGTACTACAGGAAGTAATTTAGTCTACATTTTTTGGGGGTAACCTATTATTTTTTGTCTTTTATTTCTGATACTTTTTCAGTTTAAAAAACTTGAATTCAACCCACAGATGCTCGTCTTGGGAATGATTTATGAAGGTGAAATTAATTTAGTCTAATTTGTCCTGCAGCTTAGAATAAAATAAAGTTCTTAACCATCGGGTTGTTTCAAAACAAAAAACAATCCTTCCACTCCTCCTCCTCCTCCTCCTCCTCCTCCTATCATTAGCAGGAGCAGCAGGGAGGTTTACTTTAGGGAATCATCTCAGACTCCATGGAATCAGCTGATCCAGACTCCTGAGCTGCTCACGGATCAGTTGTTCTGCACAAACCAAACATATCAACTCATTTAATCAGGTCAGTGGCAGAGAACCACTGCAGAAATGGAGACGTTGGACTTTTAAAACACATTTGAACCAGAAATCCTTTTTGCCAGTTTTTCCTCTCACACATTCAGGTTTTTCAGGTGAATTTTTTTTTCCCCCTTCAGGCTGCGTTGCGGGGAACCTCATGAACAAAGTAGATGCTGGTTTATATCCAGACCTGAATCTAGACCCACCTGTAGCTCCACTCTTAACTCCTCCTGGATAATGGAGCTCCTCATTTCATTTCTTTGGTTCCGAAGAAGCCCCTTTCTCTCATGATGCAGAGCTTCACCTTCCTGCTTCGCCCACAGCGGACTTCACCTTTTTTAACCCCCAGTAAGGCACCCTGCATTAAAAAGATAAACGACTTAATAATGTTGAGTTTATCAATAACCAAATCGGAGCGAAAGGTTTCTCAACAGTCCGATGGAGATTGAGAAACCAGATGAGTCAATCTGTCCTCCTGAACAAGCACAGGGCGACAGTGGAGAGGAACCACTTCCTTTTGACAAGTAGAAAATCCCAACAGAACCAGAGTTAATGTGAAATTCTGGATCGAAAAGGAAGACAAAGAACTGAAGCTAAAACTGAAATTAATACTTTTGTTACCAAATACGTCACTTTTTTCTCAATAGATTTATAAACCTAACACGATAAAGACCTCTCTCTAAAAACACTTTGGTTAAAAATTAGGGATGCAAGTACTGGTACTGGGGCTGACATCGTTCTAATGTTCTGTATCGGTATGGGTTAGTTAACCAATGCCATGAACCGATACTTAAAATGTGGAAGCTCTGCAATAACTTAACAGAACATTTTTATTATCACTGAAACCCTTTTGTTTTGTGGTCATTTTTATTGATATTTCAATTATTATCTAATTCACCATCATTTTTTTTTAAAAACAAGCAGAGAATAAAATTAAACTTTTCTTCCAATTCGTTGCGTTTTTTTGTGTGGTAGAAGTATCGCATTGGTACTCGATATCTGCAAATACTCAGATCAAAGTATCAGTATGGTGTTGGTTTGAGAAAAGTGCTGTTTTGGGTTATTTTTAACCCAAATTAGGTGTTAAGAAGTTACTGGCTATTTGTTGGGTTATTTTAACCCACAAATTTTGGCTAAAATAAAACAAAATATAACCCAAGAAAATAACCGGAAAATACAACCCAATACGAATGACCCAAGAATTGGATAGAAGAACTAACCCAAGTGTTTTAAGAGACCACCCAGATTTTTGGCCTTCACATCTTTAGATCCAGAATCGACACATTTTCTGACAGCAGAATCACTACAGGAAGCATCCCAGTTTAAGGGATCAACCAGGAGAATAGATGCATTTCCTGACCTTGTTTGTCCCGTCACACCACACCGCTGCTCGGACACTTCAACTAATCCCAGTCCTGAGCTTTTAAAGGCTTATGTAACAGAGACGTCCATCCTGCGGCGCCTCGGGCAGATCAGGGCTCCAGTTTCAGCCTCCGTCACATCAGAGACGAGGATAAAACCCAAATTAACAAATAAAAAGAACGGGAACATGGGTTAAAACAGCTGGAGGAGGCTCTGAATCGTGTTAATATGCGACTCTCTGGTTTGATGAATTAAGGTTGAGTTTAATCCACAGCTTGATGCTCTGATCCACCTAAACTCAGAGGATCAGCTCAGAAAAATGCAAATACTGTCTGCATAGAAGGTCAGTCAGTGGTTGGTGAGGGTACAAAACAAACTCAGGCAAGAAAATTTTATTTACTTTCAACAAAAGGCAATTCAAGGTGCTTTACATGATTAGAAAAATTAGAAAATTAAATCATAAAATCACTAAAATAAATCTTAAACATTTATAAATACAATTTATGTAATTAAAAGAAAACATTTAGTGATTAAACCATAAGAGAACATTTATGTAAAATCATGAAAATGAATACAGAAAAATGTAACAGTAATTAAAAGGAATGAACTCAAAAGTTGTATCAGTTACTCATAAGCAAATCTAAATAGATAAGTTTTATTTTTTTATTTGAAATGACTCAGTGTCTCTGCAGTTTTGCATTCTCCCGTTAGTTTGTTCCAGATATGGGGAGCATAGAAACTGAAAGCTAAACTAGTGAGCATCTCTGCAAACCTTTTCATATTCAAGCTCGTTTTATACTTTGCAGTGATGGAGGGGATTTAAGCGGAGGATCAGATCTACCTGCAGGATGCAGCAACATGAAACAACACCACTGCGACTTTCAGTGTAATTTTGTTGTGGAAATTAAATGCTATTATTTCACAAATAAACTACTAAAGCTGCATTTCTCATATCTACATTTAAATATTTAAAAACATCAGTTGGTTCGTCATCATTTTCAGCTAAAGTTATAAAGAGCAACAGGCTGCAGACCTGAAGGTTGTCATTTGTAGCTCCTAATGTAAAACATGATCACATCAAAGCATAACACACATTAAATATTTATTTATTTTACAATCAAACTACATTCAAATAACAAACACCAACTTTATTACATTTTTAAAAAAAGGTTTTCAACTCACCAGTTTGGGTCAGGTTAAGGTAAAAAGTGCCCGTCTGGGAGTTGAAAGTATTAATCAGGGTTCCTACAAGGTCTTAGAAGACCGGGAAATTATTAGATTCACTTTAAGGATTTTCCAGAGCTGTAAAAGTATGGACAAATCGTTTAATTTCCAGACTTTATTCCTTGTTCTGTTTTTAAAATGTAGAAATCAGTTGTTTTTTGTTCCCTCTCCTTTAATTGGTATATTTTATTTCAATATTTCCACCTTGTTTCATCAAACTTCTTGGATAACAAATCAGTGAAATACCTCATTTTAGACATCCAAACTTTGCACACAATGCTTCAGAGAATCTATATTTACTGTGGAATAATGAAACTTTTCAACCTGTCTCTACCTGTCTGTTTTTTTTAAACCATGACGGAAGGAAATCTGATAGCTTGTGGGTCAGAAAACAGCTCGTTCAAAGAGTCTTTTCAACTTCTGATCACTTCAAAACTTTGGCTGAAGTTGTGCTTGTAATCCCAGTCTCCAGTTCAGCAGCATAGCGCAGAACATCTAAAAACCCCATGAGACGTCATCCGTCTGAGCCTCATGACAAAAACCTCTGCAGCGATCCCCAGTTGAGACGTTTGATGACACACACGAGGGTCGGCATTTGAGTTCAGAGCCGGAGGAAGTATTGAGACGGTGTATTTAAAATCAATTTATTATTTGTTGTTTCTGGAGCCAAAATCAATGGTTTTTGTCACATTGAAGAAGAAAAATTACATGTATTTATATGCTTAGTGAATCAGGAGGATGTGGATTCTCTGTTGAGTTCATTTAGATAGAATAATCCTTAAAGGGTAACTAAACCCCAAAACACCTTTTTTTTGGCTTATAAACTGTGTGGGTCTTTACCAATACAATCTTTCAGTTTCAGGGCATTTTTTGACATTTTCGTGTAAACTTGTTAAATTCCACATTTTTTGGTCTAACAACATCTTAGTGCTGCCATTCATGGTAGTAGTATGGTACTGCATCTTAATTTTGTGATTGGCTGACAGTGGTACATCTTTTCCATTGTCTACATCCAACACATCCTCACTCCCAACTCGTCACATATGGACGTACCCCTTGTGACGCATGTTATACAGATCCCTAGATGTCAGTAATTGACGACACGGGGAGGACAAGGAATCCGTTTACTTGCTTGCTTGTTTAAAATAATGTGTTTTTGTCCTTGTTTGAGCTTAAGGTTAGAACCTAAAACTTGTGGGTTGGCTAAAATTGGTTAAATAACTAAATGTAGGGTAAGTAATTCTGCAAGAACGAACGGCTCTGAAACAAAATAAACTTCAGATGTTAACAAAAAGGACAACCCACCCACAGGGGGGTACCCAACTCGTCACATATGGACGCATGGTCAGGAGTCTGATCTTGCGTCCATGTGTGACAAGTTGGGAATGAGGATGCTTTGCTACGTCACAGTAATAGTCTTATGCTGCGTTCAGACCGCATCCGTTGGATGCATCAAGCAACCCATCCATTGGATGTCCTAAAAAGCATGCAACCCTTGCATCTGAGGAAAAAAGAACGCGTGGGCGGGGCTTCTTTTGTTGCCGTACGTTCTGAACTATGGCGGATTGTAACGAGAGAGTGGCTTTGCTTTATTTGCTATATAAAGCTAGACAATGTCGACTGCGGCTACATCAGCGGGTGGGTTCACCCCACTATTCAGATGCGTTCTGAGTTTGGGGAGTTTAACCATTTGCTCCAGGAGCTAATGACACAGGTGATAACTACGTAGAGAAAAGATTTGATAACTTACCCGACACCCCGATCTCTTCAGCGATCTTCATCCAAGCAAGTTCCTTCACATTCCTGTCTCTATACAAAGACGAGGACGGATCATAAAGTACTCTGCGATTGTAGACGGCCACGATCAGCTTGTCTTCCATTGTTGAAAATGTTTTTTCTTATCCCGTGAGACGCTCTGATTGGTTGCCGCACTGCGATAACTGCGTTGGGTCCGTCAAAAGTTCTGCTTGTTGAACTTCTGCGTTGCTTGCGTTGCTGTATGAAACGCAAGTGAAGTTGACGGAGCCAACGTACACAAGGCACTGCAGAGCCCCTGATGGACCTCTGATGGACTCGATCATAGACTTCACATGTAATCTTGCTGCAACTGACGCTGATGTTTGGGGTTGGTGTGAACGCAGCATTACAGAGATGCCCTCCCTCTCTCAGACACACTCGCCCCGCTCTGTGAAAAGCTGGAAAGTGTATCTTGTGTACAACGCGCACACAGCTAAGACAAACCGGGAAACTGAAATCCGTATATCGCACTATGGAGGACAACAACGGAGGGGTGGTTTAATCTGAAAATCATGGAAGTAGTTAGAGTGAACAGACTGGATTTACAGCAGAGAGCTATGGGGGGTGTTTTGAACATTAGCCTTTGTTAGCGTAACCACTCAGAGGCTGGACCGATCCTGTCTCCCTCTGCAGCAACTCTGGCTTCAGGCAGCGTGAGCCAACGGCTCGAACTAATACGGCGTTTGGCCACTGAGCTCCAAAAAGCCTTTGTGGTGAAATAAAAATGTGTACCTGAGAGGCCTCAGGTGAGAGAAAAAAGGATCAGCTGTCTTCTTACAAAAGTTTATTTGTCATGTAGCATGGGGAGCTCACTAAGAGCTCTGAGGTTCTTCACAAATTAATAAGTATATATATATATATATATACTGATTTAACCACACCCTATCGGATTTGCTGCTGACCGGGTCATTAATCAGCTCTGAGAGAACAAACAACTTCATATATGGTTGCAGATAAGAAATTGCTGAGAGAAGGGACACTCTGTTTTAGCAGTCAAACAGGATGTGTCACAGAACAGCATAACTAAGCATAACTCAGCAATAACTAATCATGTTTTATCTAGGCACTGTGAGTAATGAAATAAAATCTTATACTGCAATAAAATTTTCTATAACAGCCTCCCTTTACTTCGGTGGAAAGCGCAGAAGAGACATCACGATTTCTCCGGTACAGAGAGGCTTCATGGAGCTCGGGGGCCAATATTGCCGTACCATTTAGTCTTGGTTCAGCCGTAGCTGCGACATCCCCCCTCCGTGCTTCCTGGTCCTGCCCACTTTGGTAGAATTTTTCAAATGTTGCCTGGGGGCGGGATGATGCTTTTTCATGCGGTTCATTTACATATTAAAATAAATGAAAAAAATATATACAATTTAAAAAACTTACAGGTAAAATACATTAAGACTAACTTTTTTTATCAAGTCAGTCAAAAAAAAAATCAGATTTCAATAGAAAATCTATAGAGTTACTGGAAAATCATTACATTTGTAGAAAATGCTGTCATTTAATGATGAGTCGTCCAATGGGAACCTGCTAGAGGTAAGCTGAGTAGACAGGAAGTTTAAGATACCTAGGAGTCTCACCTGGTCTGAACATTAAGAGCGGCTCGTCTTCTCTGTGCCTTCACCAACTGAAGTAGCCCAGAAGATTTAAGCCCATAGGTTCTGGAGACTGGTAGACTTTACTAAAGCTGATCAGAGCGTTCCTCCACTAACTGAGCTAAGGTTCATTTTAAAAGTAACTATGTTAGATCACACGCTTCTTTATTAGTTACTTTTAGGAGCTGCTAAAAAACACTCTCCTCTACTTCAACATTAAAACAATAACCAGTTTTGTCAATACTCATTTTATTGGAAGCGCATAAATTAACAGTAAGGCCGGAAATATAGTTGTGTTTTTTAACCTCACGTTGACACCTGCAAGAGGCTGCGTCTCTGGCACTTATTACTGGAGATTTCCAATAGGGGGCAGAGAACAGAACTCAGAGTCAGGTCAGATTGGTAGAGTAGAAACAAAACCAACATGGCGACCATTGGGAGCCTTAGGGTGCCTTGGTACCGCCCCGGGTTGCCTAGGAAATACGCCATCAGGGACCGCCAAGGCTGGTTCCAATGTTCATGTGCAACCGAGGCATCTGTCCTCCGTTTGTTAGCCATTTAGCTAACTGGCAAAGTATCCATGGGAGGTGCCTTGATGCCTTCCCCCGGTCAAACCGGCAGCAGCTACTTCCTGGGCAAATTTCCACTTTAAATGTAAGTCAACTAACTGTAGCCATTAGGCTTATATCCTAAGCAGTTATCTATGGTTGGTTAGTTGCTTAGTAGTTGCAGCTTCGGCAGCTAGCAGGTACTAGCTCCCTTACATTTAATTTAACTAACATATACGCAGTTAAAACAAGTAAACGCTTGTTATACATGTCCAGTTCCATAGCTGAAGGAATGCTACTACGCTACGTCACATACTATGCTAGTACAACGGGGCGGGGGGGGCGTAAACAGAGCACATAACCAGGCAGCCGCGTTCACGTGTGGTAAATCTGTTCCATTTAACCATTTACTTTGACCAAGGAAGGACAGTTTCCTTGTAAGCAAGGTGCTTTGACATTGAGGAACACCCTAAGTTCTGGCCTTCTACTTCTGAAGGAAGAAGAAAACTAACGGCGGTAATCCGCCTTCTTCCTCCTGGTTGAAAGAATGAGAATTAAACGAAGAGAAAACTTCTGTAAATCTGACCATGTGGTAAATAGCAGCTATGCTGGGGGACAAACACTCAGTTAAATGTGAGCCAGCATGGAGAAGAAGCTCTACAAGATCTCTGTGAGTGTTGCAAGTGCTAGCTAGCGCTAGCTAGCGCTAGCTAGCACTAGCTAGCGTTAGTGCCGTGACTTCGCGACTTCTGATTTGTAGGCATTTTATCTGTGAATTTTTAAAATCCAATAAATCCCAAATACGTTGACAAACAGTTGAAACGCACAACATTAGTTATCATTTAAACTGAGGTACATAATGTAGGTGATTTGGGACGTATTGCATCTATCGCTTGATTGATTTTGTTAAATTATTTTCGGCCAGGGGACACATGGGCCGATGGGGAGGAGACTTATGCTCCCCATGGGGGGTTTAACTTTCAGATTAGAACGGGAAAAAACGGCTTCAGTGTCATAAAAGGTATGTAATTGAATTTAATTGAATTGAAATCTTTATTACGGTCTCAGGGTCCAGGGCAAGTACACAACAAACAACAACAATATAAACAACATAAACAACAACAATGACAATAAAAAGCTAAGAAGTCACTTAATAATAAGGCAACTATACCAGTGCCTCCATAGACCCGACTGGTAGCAAATAGCACTTTAAGTGATATTAATAAGTGACGCTATCACTCGATTCTCAGACATGTTAATCATTAACATTAAGACCATATTTGCCGCTATTGTTGCTTGTCTGCCTACTTTTGCAGCTGTTAACCCCGTGAACCAAATATATCTTTTTGCTTAAGAAAATGGTCAAAGTAGATTAGTCGTTACTGAAGAAGTGGTCATATTCAGAGTAACCTGTTACCGGCATCACTGGTGACGGATATACCTGTCACCTCAACCTCTCCAGGTTCTCCTATAGCAGTTCCATGACAGGAAATGATATCCAACAAGTTTCTGGTCCGTCCTGAAAATGGAAGCATCTTCCTATGTTTGATGAAAACTCACCCAGGATGCCTAGAGAGGAAGCTAATTTCACACAGATGGACCAGCAAATATATACAACTTCTCCTTTGAGCTCAGATCCTTCTTCCTCAGGACAAACTGGATCAACAGGGTTCAAATTTTCATCCACATGCAGGACAGAATTTGCAGCAGAACAAACTGAGTGGATAAAAGTAAAAGTTAAATTCTGCTGGAAGCTCATTCAGATGTCCTCCTGATTGCAAACTGGGTGTGGCCTTATTGCAGAGGGTCCATGTGTAAATGTGTGCGTTCTGGTTGAGGCGTGTTATTAATACGAGGCACGACAAATACCGGGAGAATGCCACAGCGAGGACAGATGGAGGCGTGTAGCAGCACGCAGAACACACTCTGAGGAATCCTCCGACAGGTTTAACACAACGTCGACCTCTGCAACCAGCAGCTGAAGGTGTTTCGTGTCGGTGTTCTCCCTCCCACTGATGGAGTGCGCTCCCAGCTCCCCTCGCACCAGCCTGGGTCAGATGTGCGAAGACGGCAGCCATCTTATCAGGCTGCCGATCAGCTGCTAAAGTGTGTGTTAGTGTTAGTCTGTGTGTGTTTGCAGAGAGTAGAAAGTGCTGTAATGTAAACACTGCATGAGCTGCTGTCAGCCCGAGGCAGCGCTGCTCTGACAGTCTGAAGGCTTCGCTTTGATCTCGGCTCGTCTGTGTGAGGACGTGCAGAAACAAACCAGCGTGTGTGTGTGTGTGTGTGTGTTGAGTTCAGGTGCGATTTACCCTGCAGTACGATGAATTTGTGTAATTAGACAAACTGAATTCCTCTAGGGGTCAAAGCTGTGTCCTCTGGTTTGATCCCAACAGAGCCTGACAGCTTCTACAATGTGCTTCAGCTTCACCTCGTGCTACCTTAGACAAACACACACACGCGTTTCTACAGATGTTCTGCAGATTTTCTTTGGACTTCTTTAAAATTCTTACCTCTGAACTGAATCCCTCCGGCATCAAATGACTCCTTGAACTCCAACCACCGTTTTGGTGACAGATACAGTAACCCTATCCATGTTTTTAATGATAGAAAAGAACCTCTGTGTTTAGCTTCTCTTTTAACGGTACCATACCGAATATGGTATTTGGAAAAGGCACAAATAACATGGCTTTTAACAAACACTTTTTGAACAAATACTTAAAGGGGAATTCCATATTTTTTCAACCTGGACCTTATTTTTTAGCAAATTTTGTTTTCTTACTCACCCTGAGAATTTTGGAGCCAGTCTGACCTGTAAACTCCTCCGCCTGTTGTAGAAAATCTCTCTGACCACAAGGGACCATTTAACGCGGTGATCCGCAAGGAGATGTTAGCTGAAATCTTGACGCAGCTCTTGGGTCCTTGTCATTGCCAAACCCTTCACCAATTCCATATTCACAGTCATGATTCAGCCGTAGAACAAGTCAAAACCCTGAAGGTCGGTTCCTAAGGAGGTTGACTGGATCTACAGAGCCAACTGGTTGGTTTAAGCCGGCCCAAACCTTTACAAAAAGGAAAATCAACGTTTTTGACATCCTTTTCAGGCCCCATCTGTCGGCAGAGCTTTAAAAAAAAAATGGTTTTGTGGATTCGTGACCTGCTCCAGGACTTCCTGTTGCCAGTCAGGAGCACGGCCATCACTTTACAACGGAAGCTCTGGTGGGATATTTCACACCGTTCTTCCTGGAAACCCGAAACGGCAACAAGCAGCCGAGCGGCAGGAGGGAGGAGAGGGAAAGTTTTCACTCGATCCCTGGAGGCGAAGGAAGATGGATGAGGGATGGAGGAGGGGATGGCAGTGAAAGGACTGGAGCATAGATGCAAAACATTTAATTTCACCCAAGGATTCTCACTTTATTGTAGTTGTAGGAACTTTTTCACAGTCAAGCATCACTAATACAGAGAAAGTTGGTTTCCTGATGTTCTCGGGAAGTTCTTCTTGGAGTTTGAAAGGTTACCTGAGAGCTGATGAGGACCTACGTTAATTTCTTTTTTTACATTTTTAATGAAAAACGTACACCCCCCTTGTCTCGGACCTGGTTCGAGCAACCTCTCTTTGATTCTTTCCTCCTTTCTCCTCGTCTGGGTCTCCGCTTGTCATCAGCGGTCTGTCTCTGGGGAGTTTGGTCAGCTCCGTCATGTGATGCTGATGGAACGTTCAGCATCTGACTACTCAGTCTTCTCATGTTATGGAGCGGGGGCCGGGTTGGTTTCCGACAGACAGGCAGGTGAAAACATCAGGATCCAGGAACAGAAGCAAAACTTTGTGTTCACCGTCTGAAGTTGAACTGAAAGCTGAGAAAGGCTTGTTGAGGTTCTGCAGCGGGCAAGTGAAGGTTCAAGGTTCTGGCTGAGACATTTATTGGACTCCCTTACCGCTCTTGTTCATTAGCGCACAAGTTGATGCCAACCAGTTTGAGACTAGTCTCATCTTTGCCACCAACAGGCCTGTTTCCACAGGCAAAAGCAGAGGATAAAGGCACTGCATCAATAAATCACAATGTGGTATTTGTGGTAAAGGATTTTCCGTAGCAGTCTGTGTTGCAGCGAAACTGAAGAAGCCTCCGACTGAAGATACTCTGTTGCTGTAGGATAGTCTCATGAAGAGGATGCTCAGGGTTGTCCATAATCTTTTAAATTTTATGAAGAATCCTTCTGTGCATCATTATCTCCAGTTGTTCCACAGTCGTCCCCAGAACAGAACCAGCCTTCTTTATCAGGTTATTGAGCCATTTTAAGTCCCTGGCTCTGATGCTGCTACCCCTAAAACTATTCACTAAAACTATGTAAATTATTCACTAAAACTATATGAAGTTTTAAAAATCAATATGCAAAGAAGAAAATTGATCAACCAATTTTTGACCAAGAAGCTGTTATTTTAAATGTGCAGGAGAAATATCATTTTACTTACCGAAAAAAGTGGAGCAGAGACTTCTTGGACGGTCTCTTGCAATCAAATCCACAGTAAGCCAACTATGCAATAAGTGGTCGTTTAACATTAAGATTGAAGACGCATCTGATCTCCTTTCTGGAGCCGGCCCCTAGTGGATGAGTGGAGGAAGTGCAATTTGTGTGCGTTTGGCTAGCAGAGTTTGCGCCTTGATCCCTCCCCATCCTAAGTACCCAGCTGCACTTTGGTGTCTCGTTGCTGCCTTGGTTAAACAACCACCTGTTCTCACAAGATCCATTTTTTTTATGGTCTGTCATGCAACCAGATCTATCCCTTTTCCCTCAGCCGTTGTGGATTAAAAAGTACACCGCTAGCTGTCGGTAGCTAGCGGATCTCCGGATTATGGTGAATTTCTAAAAGACCGCGTTCCAACACTCTCAGTGCATATCCAATCACAGGACGCGTACATGTTTACTTCAGCATATAGCTGACGTTAGTGTCGCAGACTCAGGAGCTGATTGGCCATCGGAACTGAAATTCATGCTTTACCAGATGGACTTTTCAATTTATCCCACGTTGGACACCGATACCATGGGTGGAACTCGGAATCGGCGCCTATGCTAGCCACCAACAAACATCCCAATGAACCAGGATGTAATTTTTAGGCCAATTTGAGCATGTAGTAGTTATGATAAAAACTTGGTGAGAATTCACCCAAGGAAGGGAATTATCAAGGATTTCAGAAGCAGATTATGGTGGATTTTGGACGTACAACTTTTTGTAGACTAGCTATTTTACTGGAGGTCATTAATTAGACTCTGGTGGACATACAATAACCATTTTGTTCGAGATAGCTCCATTTTGACATTGATATGAGGGTATCAACGCTGAACTGTATTGTACAGTATTTGATTTGTTTAGGGGTTTGACAAAAGCGTTTCCTGTGTCTACAGTTGTGTCCGTATGATTGATTGGCATATACCATTGGAATCACAAGAATCATAGCTTTTCAATTATGTAGGCCTATAATATGTAAGGTGACATCAGGTAGATTGGGACACTTTTTGGCAAATATAGACCAATCAAATCAATAGATTTCTTTCCAAAAGCACTCATGCCAAAAATTTGAAATCCTCTGCAGCCATTTGTTGTAAAAAACTAAACAATTAAGGGGCTTTGAGGCTTGAACCTTAAGTTAATCGGTTTAGCTGATGGCTCAATTTACCTGATGTTACCCTATATGGGGTGCAAAAATGCTACGGTGCTAAATAAAAAGACTGCATAGCCTACTTGGCCACTGAAAGTAAGTTCCTCTGGCACCAGATAATCAAAATACCCATCTTCTCTGCTCTCTGATATCAAACAGGACTGTTCTCAAACAAAAATACTACAAATTCAAGTCCTACAGTATCATTTGTCAGCTACTTAACCAGCGACACCGCCTCAGAACACCGACTGACTGTTGTGGCAGCAACAACCCAAACACTGGAGAATCCAAGATGATGCATCAAAGAAGACATGATGTTCAACAACATTTAGCTTTCCGTCATTCGTTTGAAGGCTAATGTTATCAAATGCAACAGTTGGAAAAACGTAATCAGAGGCGTTCAACATCTAGAGACAGAAACAGTAAAGTCATTTTTTTTAAGGACAACCTTCTCATACATTTATTAGAAATGGATGAAGGTAGTCGTAAACCATAACTCTGTCATTCCCTGACTTGTATTTTTATTTTTGAATTGTTGAGGTTGTGGGTTCAGTTTTTTCCCTGGTTTTCCTAACATGTTGGCTTCAACACTCATGACCCTTATGGTTCTGACAGCTGCTCTGCAGAAAGGAAAGCCGTGGGTTATTTCTAACACGTCCACAAACGGAAAGGTGGTTATGCTTTGGGATGATGTCTGTTGGATTTCTGTTTGAGAAAGGATGAGTTGGAGTCCAGACAAGTTTCAGGTAAGGTCAGTGTTTCGTAACCAGGAACTAGAAGGAGGCTTCTTCAACATCTGCATGCCTTTTTCTGTCAACTGTTCCAGGGAATGCCCTTTCTGAACAGGGACAAACTCAGGAATCAGACTAGTTTGGTCATTTCTAGAGAACTGCAACACTTATCTTCATGCAACACTTAATCCTGCAGTTTATTTTATCAAGCTATGGGTGGGAGGTGATGTGTGTCTGAGTCACTATCCCTACGCATTATCTGCCGGATAATGTCATAATATCCACCAATCTCAGGTGGAAACAGAAGATAAATGATAAATGAGTGGGAAAAGCTCTCTGTTGCAATTTTAAATCAAGTATGATTTAAAAAGTGCTTTTCATACAAAAATTGCATTACAGATTAAAACACACATAAATTACATAGATTAAAATATAAAAGTAACACATGCAAAGGAATAAAACAGATATTAATAAATAATAATCAGTTAAAAGCTTGGTTAAAAAGTGACTCTTGAACCTGCTGTTAAAAACATGAACGTTCTCTGGGGCCCTGACGTCCTCGGCCTGTTCCAGAGGTGAGGGCCATAAGAATGAAAGGACGCCTCACCATGAGTCCGTCTCCTGACTTTGGGGATTACAAGAAGACGGCTGCCAGAGGAGCGCAGAGACCGCAAGGGTTCATATGACAATTAATTAATAAGACAATTAAGACACTTGAAAACCGGTCGAAAGAACCTTAAAATCGTTTTTAGAACATACGTGGAACCAATGCAATGATTTTAAGGCGGGTTTAATGTGCTCCCGTCTCGTGGTCTTTGTCAGGACACGAGCTGCTGAATTTTACGGAAGCTGTAAACTTTTACTTTCAGTTTAGTGTATTTTTATAGCACCAACTCACAACAAATTTCACAATCATTCCAAACAAATCCGAGTCTTCTTGCATGTTGGCGACAACACCAAGTACTTGTCTTTAAGTGATCGTGCTTTCCCTCCCCTGCAAGGACCACATTTGATTTACATTGATTTTTACTCAAAAGGAGACTTTGCTGCATCCAAAATCTAAACTATAGCTAAACTATATTCTGGATTTAATCAATGGAGAGAAGCCAAAACAGGAGAAATGTGATTTCTCTTTTTATATTCATCAGAGCTCTTGCTGTCTCATTTTTGGATCAACTGAAGGCTTTTAATTGCATTTTGTGGACTTCCTGATAAAAAAGAATTACAGTAATCCGGCCTTTAAGTAACAAATGCATAGACTAGTTTCTCTGCATCACTCCTGGACAGGATGTTTCTAATTTTAGCAATATTCTGGAGGTGAAAGGAAGAAATCTTGTAAACCTGTTCAATATGGGATTTAAATGTCATGTCTTGGTCAAAAATTACACAGAGGTTCTTTACATTATTAAAGATGTACTCTTTTTGGAAAGTCAAGAAAGCAGTACACTACAGTAATCTATTTTTTCGTAATGTTTTTGATGTGAGTCAAAACATGAGGTTCAGGGGAAGCTGGAGAAGTTGAGGTTAGCTAAACATGTCTGCAGATTGGTAGGGGACGCATTCAGAATCTCTGCATCCAGCAGGAAGACTGAACCATAAACAGAAGACTTGAGCAGCGAGCATCAAAGGGAGCAGTGTTGAGGCGTAAAGGCTGAAGGAGGGAAGGTAAGAAAGGTGAGGCGTTCGGAGGTTGACCCCAGGGGGAGGTGAGGGGCAGCACCAAGACTACCGGTGGTCCACTTCCTTATCTTTCAGGCAGTGCGCCCCGCCGAGCCGGCAGGACAGGGTATCGGGTTCGGGCCGAGGCGAGGAGGTCGCGACCTCGGCTGGGAAAAGGGCTACTGTTCTGCTCCTCTCAAACCTTTAAAAGAGAAGCCTGTTCTCAGAGAGGAAGCGGCCGGGCCAACGGTTCATTCACAACAGCCGGGTCAGAAAGGAGAATTCACTTTCAGATGAATTCATGACCGCTTTTTGTTTTTTGTTTTCCTCTAACAGCTTCCAAGTGTTCTGCAGCATTTTTATGAAAACGTCATGGAAATCGATCAGTGTTATGGTTCCAAATATAATCCTGATTGTCCGACAAACATAAACAGAGCAGGACAAAAAGTGTAACGGAGCCGCTTCCTGTGTGCGTTGTCCTCTTTGTCTTCCCTGGAGCTGCTTTGTGACAACATCCAGCAGGAGGAGGGACGCGTCTGCCACCAAACGCTGGCGGTGTCCCCGGAGCTCAGCTGTGGCCTCGGGGCTGACATACCTGGCAGAGGGAAATGACCACTCTATTACCCGAGTGTGTGCGTTTGGAGCCGGCTCTCTTTTGTTTGCTCTGATGAGGGAGTAAACAAAGGAAGGAGGAAGTGTCTTTTATGTGAGGGAAGAGTGTCCGTCCAAGCCCTGCAGTCATACGCGGGGACGCGGCGAGACCACCTGTAACGCAAACACACGCAGAGGATCGTCCTTGGGCTACGGTGGTTCCGACCAGTCCAGCGGAGGCGTGTTACTCAAGTTTACGAGCCGAGGTGGCGTTCAGGTGGAAACACCGCCGCAGTGGGCGTCTGTGTTTGATTTTGTTGCCTCGTTATTGGAAATCTCTGTCTTCAGGGTGAATTAAAGCACCTAGGTACGCGCCTAATGAGGCCAAAACAGTATTTCCAGGTTTATGGGCCAAGAAGAAAGTACACATGGTTCACAGCTGTCTTTATGTGCACTCACTGACAAAACCAGCTGAGGACCAAGTTCAAGACCCAGAAGAAACAGTCCAGTTTGGACCCAACTTGTTTCCTCTAATTTGTCTCATCTATACGCACGTATCTTTGCAGGGTGACGGAGAGAAGTGACGCTCTGGACATGTCACTAGTCACATAACATGCAGGCTGGGACTCAAACCGAGAACCTTCTAGTTGCTAAGGAATATAGCTATCAACTGCACATGGTGCTTTCAGATCCGGTCCCTGAGCTCTGGAAGGCGAAGCTGAGAGCTGTAATTATGTTCTGGCTCAGAGACACCTCTAAGGTGTCTTTGTTGTTTGCCAGCTGCCAATAAACTTCAAAAAGTAGAAGGATGCTGTGTCATTGTTGTGCTAATATGAGCATGCTAACAGTAGATGTGATAAAAAACTGTGAGAATTCACAGGAGGGGGATTCTAAAGGGTTTGAGCAGCAGATGATGGGGGATTGTGGACATAAGACTTCTTGTGGACCAGCTATTTTACTGGAGGATATTAATTGGACCCTTGAGGACATAAAAATTATTTTTTTTTCTTTGAGATGGTTCTGTTCTGACAGTCAGAGTGTGTTAACATGCAGCAAGAAAAATTCGTACAAATGCCTTAGTCTGACTGAAACCAGAATGTTGTTGAAATGCATGAATATCAAATAATAAATAATACAACCATTTTGTAAATTTCTCTGCTTTATCAAAGTTCTTTCAGGGCAAATTTGCCATAAATTAACATAAATACAAGTAGCATATTGGGCCTAAACCCATTCTCCACTGTCATGCAGAACCAAATACCGGACCAAATATGACCAGGCAATCAGGTTAGCTTGCAAGTGCAATAACTAAAATAAACAGAAACATCTGTACTGTCGATCAGTTTTAAGCATAGTTTATGCTTCTCCGACCGTAAATTTGCTTGCAGACGTATTGACGATTTCCGCGTTGCTCGACCAGGACAGCAGGGGGTGCTAACTTTTCATGCCGTTTCAGTTTTTTTCTATGCTTGTGAACGCATGTCTTCCTCAAGGAGTAATGGACGACAGAAAGTAAGTTTTGATTAAGCTGTAAAGATTTTTACTAGAATAGCAGCTCATTGAATCCTCTAAAAACGCATGGAAACAAACACAGCAGCCTTTTTTGTTTTTTCTCTACACCTCCTTGTGTTCAAAATCACCAAAAGAACAGATTAGATAAATTATCCTTTCATTATAAAGCATGTAGTGGCCAAACGCTGCATTAACTACTGATTACAGCGACTATAGAGCCCCGTTCTGGTGAAACGATCTCTGGCTGTTACTGGAACTGACCAATCAGATGCATGTTGACAGGGACAGACACTTAGAAAATGGTCCTGTCCTCCGTGTGTTCTTGCAGGTGACAGAGAGCCTTTGCATCGACAGATAATGGCGTTGCGTCAGTCCGTCTCTGTCAAAACAGAGAAGCATAAACTAGGCTTTATGCTCACCGCTCGTTTGTCTTGCCATGCATGATCAGCTGGATGGAGAGTAGAAACGCACCAAACTCTTACAGACTTCTCTTGCCGAGACGCTACAGTTCCTCACTTAAAAAGTAACACTTTTACCCGGACACTGGGATCTCCCCTTCCTCGTTGATGACTACATCATTGTCGTACCTCGGTGCCAATACAAGGTATGGCATACAAATGTTGCTGCTAACAAACGTCTTTGTGTTGCTTAAGGTAAAGTGCTCCCAAATTTTTGAAGTTTTTATTTTCTGAGGTCTACCAGCTTCGGCCATGCTCTGCTGCAGCCTACTTGACGAGTTGCTCGTATTGACTGTTAAATAAGGTCATAATTATGCTTTATTGACGAATTGACATCGAAATTTGTTGCCAAAGCTTTTTTTTTGTCATCGAATTTAATCGACTTTATCCATTACATTGTTGCAGCCCTACATGTACCCACTTTTGCTCAACTTAACCGAACTGAAGTCGGAGAAATGGGAGTAAGCTACCCAGATAATCCGATTAGAGAATCAAATTTCTCTGCATGTATATACGCTAGTAGCTGAGCTTCGGCTCTCCGACTTCAGGAAGTAATGAGACTGTGAAAGCGGGAACGAGTAGCAATAACGAGTGTAACACAATCAAATAGTGTGGTGCTTACAAAAACGTTGTGTGCTGCAGAGGTGTTATCAGCTATTACTCTGCTTGTGCATTTTCTGCGTTTAGTCCACTTGCTTCACCGACTTTAGCATTTTTGTTCACTCTGTGTGACTGCAGTCCAACGGAAGAATATCAGCGCATGTCGCCATCTAGAGTCGCGTAGTGGGACACACTGCATTTAATTATTCGATTTTCTGAGACATTTCTGAGAGATTTTTTCTTGATTTTAGATGAGCATGTAAACGTACCGAGTGACATGAGGCTTTGAACACTGAGTTGTTTACAGTATTTGCTTCTTTGAGGGGTTTGACAAAAGCATTTAGTGTTTTAATCATGTAAACGATGTATACGTTCAATAAAAAGGGTGTTGGAAAAAAAACTGATTTGACCCAGAGGTAGATAAAGCATGCCATTCATCAAGACACTAAGGGATTAAATAAAAAGACGGTTTAATGGGCCCCGCCCAGCTAAATTCCTCTGGCACCAGGTTTTCAAAGGACTCGCCTTCTTTGCACTCTCTTAACACGATTTTTCTCAAACCACGACACAACAGAAGAATAATTTGGTGAAATATTGACAGTACTGGTGTCAAACTGTTCTCCACCTCCTGGTGCTTTCAGATCCAGTCTCTGAGCTCTGGAAGGGGAAGCTGTAATTATGGTCTGGCTCAGAGACACCTCTAAGCTGTGTTTTGATGCAACAACAGGACACCTCTGCACAGCCGGCTCCACCTTTACCTGCTGCCTCTGACACCTACCTGCCTGCTGGTTCACACACTCTCCTCTAACCGAGACCCTGCAGGCGGTCCAGCACCTCTGTAGCGGTCGGTGCGTCACCCTGCATACCTGCAGCGTGTTTTTGCAGACACGTCATCCTGCGGGCAGGAATCTTCGGTCCATCTGAGCTCCTACGGTTCTGTTGCCTCATATTTTGTTCCCGTTGTTCATTGTGTTTCATTATGGAGTGTGCTGGAGCTCCAGACGAGAGGAGACCTGAAAGCGGTTTTCTGTTTTACAGTGTTTGTTCCTCATGGTGTCAAATTAAAGACTTTTGTATTAAATCCCAGAATCTAGCTGAGCTTTGAGATCCAAAAATAGGAGTTGTCTCATACTCCAGCGTCCTATCTCAGTCCTAATGACTCTTCGGTTACTTCTCCTCTCAACTCCTCTCACCCAATCACCACTTGGTCATTGATAACCACCTTCCAGCTTTCCTGAAAACAATGAAAGTAGCATTTTATATAAAAGAAATATAAGATGAGAATCCGTCATAACACATACAGTTGTGTCTCCAAAGACTGGATTACAGCCTGAGAATTACTTTGCAATGTGAAAAAATTGCTTTAGCTGTATTAGACGGACCAGGAGAAAGCCTCACCGTTCCTCTGCATTACTTCCCACTTCCTTGTCAGACATTCTGCCATGGCGCAGGCCAACCAGAACGTCAGTGTTTTTCTCTCCAGAGAAGCTACACCTGGTCTGGGGTTCTGCTCAGCTGTCGGACCGGGACGATCGACTGGGATGAAGCTCCCAGGAACTGAACCGTCCCGTTAGCAACTGTTTACTTTCCATAGAGCCCCTGGAGATGACGTCACACTGGCAGGAAGCAAAATGTAAACAAGCTACAATAGCTAACCGGCTATTAAACAGTTTTCCAGCTTCGCAAAAATGATTGACTCGTGCTGTGCCCCTGGGTGCACAAACCACCGAGGTCAAGTTAAAGACACAGCCTCTTATCGCATCCCAAAACATGGATTTCTGCTATAAAATGAGGAGTGAGATGATGAAACCCATCATTGGAACCCGTCTCTTAATGGATTTTAGTGAATATTTTGAACACATACTTTAGAGTTAACTTTTACATACGTATTTTGTAATGATTGTAATCAAAATGTGTCCACAGTTTTAATAATAATGGCCTATGAACACCTAACGCTCTGAGAGTCACGTGACGTCCGGAGTTCTGTAATATAGAAATTACTCTTAAAGTTTGGATAAGGAACATTAGCATTATAGCGACATCTAGCTTATGTAAATTATAGTTACAACAACAAAAACATAATTCCAGCCTTTGGGTTGCCAGGTTCTCTGCGGGTACGCCCAGTGACCGACCTGAACTGTGTCCAGTGAGGAATGTGTTTTAGAGGAGTTTAACTGACCGCTAACGTTAGCACGGTTAGCTTAGGAGTTAGCTTACCGATCCGGGAGGAAAGTCACCGTTTCTGCGTGTGTTTGATGCCATACAAATGCTTTCGTGGGTCCATCTAGTGTACACTTCGCCTAATACGACTCTAGTTTCTTTTCTTCTGCGGTCACTCCTTTCTTCAGATAAATAACATTATCTAAGGGGCTCTGAAGCAGCTGCTGGACTTGCTATCTCCACCATTCTTCCCAGTACCAGCCAAGCTGCAGTGACCATATGGTTGTTAGCTGTTAACATTGTTGTGCCAATAAAAAAGTACATTTTATAATATGTATAATATTTTTTATAATTTATATTATTATACTTTCATTCTGCACCTCTGTAAATGCTGTAGTATTTTTTTTAAATGTAGCTTTTTATTAAACTGTTCGATATTAAACCTGAAACTCAGCTATTTTTGTTCTTTCCGTGTCTCTGCTCTTTCTTCTTGAACCCCCCCAGTCAGTCGTACGGAACCAGGTTCTGGTTCTGCCGGAGGTTTCTTCCTATAACGGAATTTTTCCTCTCTATCGTAGCTACATGAGGAATTGCTACATGAAAACCTTTAAACCGAATGCAACGTACATGTGAGTTGAAATGCCATTTCTTTAAAAGTGCCTTGAGAAGACACATTTTAAATGGGAGCTTTATAAATAAAGTGAACTGAATATGCAACTCAGAGGGTCTTGGTGTGTTGCAAAAATTACAAGTATGACACATATCTGCAGCTGGAGGGTCGGATCAACAATAGAAAAGCCATTAAACGCTGGTGAGGACCCCCATTTAGTTTGAATCCTGCTTTATACCAGTAAATCCTCCAGTAGTGGAGATCTAATCCCCAAACAGCCTCGGCGAGGAGCCGCTTGATGAGTTATCAATACATTAACTGGATAGTTGGATTAACCGCGTGAGCCGGTGTCAGCTGGGACGGAGCGCTGGACCGACACAAACTGATGAGACGAGCCGCAGGGAGACGGGTGAGGACAAAGAGGGGGGAAAACTCCCCACCTCACCCCCTCTGAGGAGACCATGTTGGAGAGGAGCTGGAGGTCTGTGTGTGTGCTCACCCCTGCTGGGTGAGGGAGGGCCGGCATCACTATGAAAGCAGAGGAGGGAGGAAGTTTGGCCATCAGAACAAAGCCCATTTAGGAGAAAGGAAGAATCACTAAGACTCCTAATTTACTGGAGAGGCTGAGTAAGTTAAGGGCAGAGCTGGAGATATCTGACAGCTGGAGACTCACATCCATCATCATCTTCACCGGGGCTTTAGTTCTCAGCTTGGTCGGCCGGTTTGCCACCCTGGACCATGCAAGGGTGTGTTAACCTCGATACCAGGGCGGAAAGGCATCAGCAAGCAAATTAGAGCAGGGGAGTCTAACCAACACTCAGTTTATTCACTTCAATTCAGTTATTTATATAGCGGCACTAAAATACAGAGGTCATCTCCAGGCACTTTACAAGAAAAGTCATTTCAGTTGAATTATACAAACATTCCTATAAGTAAAAACTTTATTTAAGCAATCCGACTTGTAGAATTCACTACAACACGTTGCAACAATAGACAGTCATTGACTTCACAGCAATCCCTCATACTGAGCAAGCATGTAGCGAAAGTGGAGAGGAAAAACTCCCCTTTTACAGGAAGAAACATCCCCCAGAACTAGAACCTGGCTCAGTACAAGCGGTCATCTGCCAGGACCGACTGGGGGTTTGAGAAGACAGAGAAGAGACACAAAAATAAAAACAGGAACTGATGTAAGAGTACTTTCTATATTCCAAAAAAGTAAATAGTTGATAAGAGGATGTGGAGTAGTTTGGAAGCTTCATCCTTGTCGATGCCCCCAGTTTAGCCGGATACCAGATCAGCTGAGGCGTCTATGGAGAGAATAACACTGAGAAAAAACTAAGTTAACAGCCGAAATAAAAGGGGAAAAAAACATGCAACTGGGGAGTAGTAGGAGAGAAAAGTAGCAGAGAAAAGATAAGTGGTCAGTCTGTCCTCCAACAGTCTAAAGCTGCTCTAAATCACACTGTGCGTTTCTCAAAAGTCTCCTTCATGCCAGAGCCAGCTTGAAGAAAATAAGCAAACTAAGCCACTCCTTAGGGCACCCAAACCAACAGGGGGCTCCAAAACGTTGAATTGAAACATAGACTACAGGTCTAAAACTTTATCGAAAATGTGAACACTATCATATTTGGTTTAATTTTGGTTTCAGTGTAGATTAATCAAAAATAATTTCAATTGTATACATTTTCAATTTAAGATTTAAAGGCCACGTAGAGTTTCTTTATAACTTATTTTATAAAAATAAATTATTTTAATTAAAATTTTGATTGTAATAATTTTTTTAATGTAAAGAAATATATTTTAAATAATTGAAAATGTGTATTTTTTATATAGATATCGTTTTTATTTAGATTATTTATTACATTAAATTTTTTAAATACTTTTTTTTATTTCTAGTTTAACCTTTTCTTTGTGTTTGAGCTTCTGATGGTCTAAAAAAATATTAAGTAATTATCCCTGGTGAACTTTTAGGTTTAGTCAATTAAACTGCGCCTCTTCTCCAAGATTAGACCAAACCTGCATTTAAACATTGTCACCGGGTGGGGGGTTGTATAACTCAAACCGTTATAATCATCTGTAGTTAACACTGGAAATGAAGTCATGTTTTTTATCTAAATTCAGGATTTCTGAGTTGTTGTGTGGCAAAGTGGTTAGTGCGGATGCTCAGAGGCCCATGTCTTGTCCTGAGTTTGAGTCCCATTCCCATAAAGGCTGTTTTGGCTACAAAACCTTTTTAAAAATACAAGATTTTTGAGTTTTGGCTATTTCTTCTTGTCCTAGAGTGAAAATATGATCAAGTATTCCCAATTTAAAAATCGCATTTGCGTAAACTTTTTTTTAGTTTTGATTGGAAAACATTGCTTCTTTGTTTATAGAAAGATTAAACTATGAAGGTTTGCTGTAGCATTAACTAAGTTTTTCCATGTTAAAAAAACAAACATAGTTGACTAAACTTTTATCCAAGAAACATTTATAGTGATAACCTCTGAACCAAATGAGAAGATATATTGAAAAAGTATGCGATTTAAACCATTTTGGGTATTGAAAACATGTGTTCTATACTATAAGAAAGGAGTCATCTTGTCATTATTTAATATGTTATACTCTGTTAAGTTTCATGTGGCTTCAGTGGTGAAGTTCGTAGCACTGGTGCCACTAATCAATCCCAGCCTATATAGTTTTTCTGGTTGTAGTACATTACACAACACTACTGAATAAGAGTGACAATCAAGTAAATTGGTGTTAAAATTGAAAATAATGTTTTAAATTACTTTAAAATAATTTAAATGATTAAATATATATATATATATATATATATAATATAATTAATACAAGTAAATTGCAATGGACAGAGCCAAGATGACAACAAGGGAAAGTGAGCAAGCACCATATGCATTAAAATTGTTCTAATTGTGAATCGAATGGGGAAAAAAGACCAGGAAGATGAGGAACAAAAAGTGTAGGACGGTGTAGGAAGGTCGTAATCGCACAGTGTGATCCCAGACTAAAACTGGTAGCTGGTTCCACAGCAGAGGAGCCTGATAACTAAAAGATCTGCCTCCTATTCTACTTTTAGAAATCCTAGGAACTACCAGTAGACCTGCATTCTGAGAACGAAGTCCTCTGTTAGGAACATAAGGAACAATCAGATCTCTGATGTACGATGGAGCTTGATTAATAAAGATGATGTCGATGGTTAGAAATTTTATAAAAGGTTCAAAAATTACTCTTTGAAATGTTTATTGAGGCTATATTAAATTACACGAAGCATAATCTAAAATTCAAAGTTTAATCATTTTGACCTGTGATGCAGGAGGGAGTCATAATGCCTTGCATTGCCTGTGCTTAGTAATTACACTATAAATTGCTGTATTTTTGACAGTAATATACCACATATCATACAGTACTAAGCTGTAAAACAATTTTTACAGTTAATAAATGTAATTTCCATTGCATCATGGGAGTTTTAAATCAGGTGGCACTTCGTTTACAGTTTGCTACTGTAGTTTTTAAAATTACAGTAAGTCATTTGTGGTGGAAACATTATTGAAATTAATTCAAAATTAATTTGAGAGTTCTGCGAACTTTTAGTTATTTAAATATTTTGTACTGTAATTTATCAGTGCGAAGCTGTAAAAGTATTTTTTACACTAACAAACTGTATTTTTTTATTGCATTAGCATTTTAGGTCAAGTGGTTAAAAATTGACAGTTTATTACTGTTGTTTTTCAAAATTACATTAGGTTACAGCAGTTAACAGCCACTTTGGTAGTTATCTTATTCATTCAAGATGGATAACCACCACTCTTCCAAAATCTCGTACGTTGTATTATTGTATTATTTTGTATTTTAACTGTACAGTAACTGTTTCAACCGTGTAAAACTGAAATACAGTACACTAATGTAACTTGAAATTATAGTAAGTCACTGGCAAAAATATTGCCAGTGAGTTACTGTAAGAACCCCAATGAATTGTCCAACAGTGTAGTTATCAGGTACAGTTGCTGGAGCTGTCGGGTTATTGAGAGTCAGTATGTTGACTAGTTTTGGATTGCGTTCATGTTTTTAAGATGGTAAATTATTCGCATTTTTAGAAGCTGCTTAGCCCTTTCAGGAAATCAAGTCCAGAGGTTTATCAAAAAAAAAATTCTTAAGGCATGATCTTCTTCCTTGCTTGGGTGTGCTTTGTGCAGTTGAACTTAACTTCTGCTTTAGCTACGCAGTCGTTAAGGCTATATATTACATTTCCAAAACAAGCTAGCTCCAAGCATTTGTTCGTCCACCTTAACAACGTTTTAACACAGTATAGCTATAAATATTTTGTGGAGATTAAAAAGAAAAACAAAATAATAATAATAATGTGGTTCTGGTGCTTTTGTCTAAAAACCTCAGCCAATCAAATGGCTCAGTCCGAATCCAACGACTGGACCTTCTACTTGTCTGTCTCACTGGTCAAGCGCACTACCGTATTTGCATGGTTCCTTCACTTACACATTCTTTCACATTTGACAACAGAACACTACTAGCGCAGAGGTTCTCCACTCAGCTCAGCTCTACACAGAAAGGATCTCTGCATTCTAAGTCTTGCTGTCTAACATCTGCTAACTATCAACTTTGTTGAACGAATTATGTCAAAGATTAGAATCAATCTGATACGTGGGCTGTAAAAGAAACATTAAAGCTAAGATAATAACATTAGCTTCACTTAGCAAATTGTTGTTCATTAATTTTCCCCTTTGTCTCTCTCTAATATCTGAAACAGGAGAAATGTGATCTCTCTTTTTAATACTCATCAGAACTCTTGCTGCAGCATTTTGGATCAACTGAAGTCTTGAATGTATTTTTTGGACTTCCCGATAGGAAAGAATTACAGTTGTACAACCTTGAAGTAACAAATGCAGTTTCTCAGCATCACTCTTGGACAGAATGTTTCTAATTTTAGCAATATTCGAGAAGTGAAAGAAGGTAATCTTGGAAACCTGTTTAATATGGGATTCGAATGTCTTGTCTTGGTCAAAAATTATGCTGAGGTTCTTTACTTTATTACCGAAGGCCAAATTAATGCCATCCAGATGAAGTGATTGACTTAGCAGTTTCCTTTTAGGACTACTAGTCCAAAGACGAGAACTTCTCGAAACAGTATCGATCCACGACTAAAACTGAGTCATCAGCAGAGCCGAAAAATAAACAAATGCTACAATGGCCTAGTCAAAGTCCTGACCTCAGCCTGGTAGAACTGTTGTTGTGGGACTACAGAGAGGTGAACAGAGTCTTCAAAGGACTGAAGAAGTGTTGGGGAAAAAGGAGTCCTCTACAGCTACGTGACACTCTGGGATGTACTCACTTGTCGCCGGCCTGAAGTCAGACCTTCGAACCTTTTAATGGAGTTGACCGTTACAGAACAGCAGCCTCATAACTAGGTCCCTCTGGGGCTCCTGTAGTTGGGATGGAGCCACTCCTGGGACCAGAAGGTGTCGGGATAAAAGCCTCCATTAAAGTCGGACGTTCTGGCACGGTGGCGGCTCCGCCTCACCGCGGCCTCGACTCGGCTCTCTAACGCGATTAGGAGCTGGCTTGATGAATCTCCTGTCAGAGGACGTTAAGAGGCGCATTAGATACAGAGCCGGGACTATCGGACACACACTCAACCTGATTAAGTCCAATTGGTCCGTGTGGCAGAAGGTGCCAGGAAACGGTCCAAAGGTGGAAGCTTGGAGCCCAAAGCGACCAGATTCAGCAAAAAAATAAACAAAGCAGACGAACGTCTAAAGGAGGAAGACACAGCAGGTCCAGACAAAGAAAGCACAAGATCATCAGGCCTCCAGACAACAACTTCGCTGATCTGCCGTTTCGGTTTGTTCAAAGCTTCACCAGGGCTGAGGAGGCAAAGGTCAGAGGTCAGACAAAAAAAGAAAACTCCTCCTGACCTCCTGCTCAAAGGGTTCTGCTCCTGTCGGATGAAACTTGTGTCTTACTTCCACACCGATCAGCATCAACATCAGGGGCCCTCCGATAGGGGGAGTCCAGCTCTTTAATCCATCCCTCCCACCAAGATCTAACCTTTTATGCCTTATTTAACCATCTCCCCCAGATTCGCTTTGACTGGTGAGGCCTCCACCAGGTCTTTGAGGGTCGCTGAGGTCCACCCTAAAATCTCGGCTTCGGTTTGAGGATCTTTTAGATCAAGGGTCTGCAACCCACGGCTCCTGAGCCACAAGTTGCTCCCTGGACCTTCTACATTGGCCCTTAACTTTTATTCAGCCACCAATTGTGCCAGTTCTCCCACTTAAAAAGACAACAGAGCCCTGTAATTTTCAGTTTAGGTATACCTCAACTATGAGAGACAACCCTGTGGATGACATCTGTTGTGAAATGGCGCTATATAAATAAACTGAATTGAAATTGAAATTGAAAATGAGAAATCACAAGGTCTGATTTTTAAAGAATTTATTTGCAAATTATGATAGAAAATAAGTAGTGTTTCCCTTACAAACAAGCCAGATTTCTGGCTCTCACAGACCTGTAACTTCTTCTGTATGAGGCTCCTCTGTCCTCCAATCGTTACCTGTATTAATGCCCCCTGTTTGAACTTGTTATCAGTATAACAGACACCTGTCGACAACCTGAAACAGTCACACTCCAAACTCCACTTAGGCCAAGACCAAAGAGCTCTCAAAGGACACCAGAAACAACATTGTAGAGCTGCTGCACCAGGCTGGGAAGACTGAATCTGCAATAGGTAAGCAGCGTGGTAGGAAAAAAACTCAACTTTGGGAGCAATTGTTAGAAAATGCTAAACATACAAACCACTGATAATCTCCGTTCATCTAAGGCTCCATCTCACCCTGTGGGGTCAAAATGATCACAAGGACGGTGAGCAACAATCCCAGAACCACACAGAGGGACCTAGTGAATGACCTGCAGAGAGCTAGGACCAAAGTAACAAAGACTACCATCAGTAACACACTACGCCGCCTGCAGCGCCAGACGTGTCCCCCTGCTTAAGCTAGTACATGTCCAGGCCCCTCTGAAGTTTGCTAGAGAGCATCTGGATGATGAGGAGGAAGATTGGGAGAATGTTTATGCATCTTCTCTCTGGAAATCTTTCCTTTTACACTGAAATCAAAAAACAGAAATATAATGGTGGTCCTTTAAATAGTAGATACTGCTCAGAAATTGTAAGTTGTCGCTTTTCAAAAGGTCACAACATTTGCGGCTCTAAAGTTGGACTGAGGGCAAAAATTGCTCTTGGGATTGTAAAGGTTGCAGACTCCTGTCCTAGATAAAAGTTTCTCTCAGGAGGTTTAGAGGATGTTCTTCTGCTTCCACCTCAGTCCGTCCTCCACCAACCCAGAGGAAGGACCTTGCTAATCCTGACGGAGCCCAGATCCATAACACTTTTCACTTCAGCAGCACCTGTTTCTTGAAGGTCTCTGAGAACATCCAAACAAATCATGAAACTGCTGTGGAACTAAATCCGTCTTCTCACTCTCTGAAGAGTCAGACGGATGAATTATGAAACTTCCTACACGACAGATGTTTCAACTCTGCCGTTGTCAAGCAGGTTAATCTAATTTCTCTGTAAATAACTAAAAACACCAAAGACGAACCGGTTTAACCATCAACTAGCTTGTTTCCGGAGAGCTGAAATACCGCTAACATGCCTTTTTCTTTCTGATATCTTCATGGGGGGCTGAGCAGCTGTGATGGGGTCATGAAGCTCACTCAACAGACAGCAGAGCGGGTCAGCCCTCGGTTTCAGGTGAGAGAAAGAACAACAAGCAGAAATGCAGTTTGTGCAGCGTTCCTCGCAGCGACTCTGCTGACACATGCAGCCTCTGAAAGGCCCCGACGATGCTCCAAAGGGGTCAACCGCGCGCCGCCTCAATGCATTCCTTCCTTCCCCCTGAGCTTCTGTCCTTTCTCTCGTTTCTTTTCTTCTGCGGCGGGGTGAGGAGGCCGCCGCTGGAGCCTGAGAAAATAAAAACTTCTCAAAGGTGGAGAGAGAGAGCGAGAAGGGAGGGCAGAAGGTAAAATGTTTCATGGCGGGCCGGGCCTGTCACTCAGCGTGATTAATGGGCCGCTCGGGGAGAAACCGGCGCGTTCTGAATGAGAAATATGACTTCTGCCCGCTAATTGGTTTAGCATCGAGCCTCTTTGGTGAGCCGCATCCATTCAAATCTGAGAAAGTTGGAGTCAGAAAGAAGCTCCGGTCTGCAGGAGCGGAGTTTTGATTGACGCCCCGTCAGCGCCGAGAGGTCCGGACAAGAATGGAGGGGATCTGGTCCCCCACTGCTGACCCTTCAACAGCAGCTGGGCTCCTCCAGCTGTCAATCACCAGAACAATGCCCACCGGGTGGGTTTGGTCCTCCAAGTCTCGCTCCACAACACCACAGCCTCGACAAAGCATCACTTCCTCAGCCTCCCTGTGAAAGCTACACCGGCCGGGTTAACGAACTCTGCACGGCGGGTCTCAGCGAGGAGCGCTCTAGCTCCAGGAGGGAGAGATTATTAAACAACAGAACCGTCCTGTAGAGCGAAACAGTCCATCAAACTGTAGGAATCCAGCAGAAACATCAGCTTATAACCAGTTTATAAGTGCAGAATCTGGTTGGAAAGAAAAATACGGACTGAGATCTGGACGATCAGTTCTGTTTCAAAACCTGCTCAGTCTTGTTGTCCACCTAATGCTGCAGGTAGAGATCCTTTGGATGAGAGGCCGGCTGTACTCTCCCCTCCTCCACCTGTTGCTGTGCAAGTTTTCCTCCGTTATGAAAGATAAAATTCAGTTGTCAGGAAATATTTCAGATGACACTCCGGCAGTGGCTCATATTAAAGCAGCAGTGCTTTAAAGCTCAGTTAGTGAAGCAGCTGACTGAAGGCTCTGTCGGAGCAGGCGGCTCTACTGATTAACCGTATAATATCAGCAATGTGTATAACAAGCATTTAAAAAAAACTACTTTTACAGTTTTGGAGAGATTTATCAGTATTTTTGCTCGGCTGGATTTAAACAAAAACAAATAAATTCTGTATGCTGGTGCTGTTAATAACTAGTTCACATCCTACCTCACAGAAAGGACTTTTATGGTAAGTCTGGATACCTGTTCCTCTAAGGTCCACATGTGGTGTGCCCCAGGGTTCAGTTTTAGGCCCAGTGCTTTTTAACCTGTACATGCTCCCTCTTGGCAGTGACATCAGAAGACATGGAGTTAAATTTCACAGTTATGCTGATGATACACAGTTATACGTCTCCATGTCTCCTGATGACATACGGCCAATGGATGCACTTTTTAAATACCTCCATCCACACGTAACCGGATAAATATGTTTTTCAGCACGTTCATAAACGTGGCAAACCTGTAGGGGGCAGTAGTTCTCCCAAATCCTATCCGCTCAGAGTAACTTTCTATCCTCCATCTTCGGCACGCAGCAGTCATACAACTTGTAAAAGCAAACAAACAAACCTCGCTTTAACGATGGATGATACCAACACAGCTCTGAGAGCATAAATGCTGTTTTTGAGATCAAACACAGGTCGCACAAGTGATGTTTGAAATTTTTTTTGTCACAGATAGTGACGTTACGGCACTTAAAACTCCCCTTTTTCGCCCGTCCACACGCAGATACCGAAAACTGAGAAAACGCAAGTCTCCAGTTTGGCCAGAACTTTTAAAAAAGATTTGTTTTTGGTGCTGAAAATTTCCGGTTACGTGTGGATGATGGGCCAAACCGTAGAGAAATATCTCCGTTTTGTGAGATACCCGGCTACAGTATGTGTGAACAGGGCCTTAGACATCAAATCCTGGATGGCAGAAATTTTTCTCCAGCTTATTATTCCAGGCATTAAAAATATTACTAGAATAGGTTTTTATCACCTAAAGAACATAGCCAGAGTCCGCCCCATTCTCTCTCAGGCCAATATGGAGACGCTAATGCATGCTTTTATCACCAGTAGAATCGATTACTTTAACGCCCGGCTTTCTGGTCTTCCCAAAGAGAGCATATCTAGTTTGCAACTTCTACAAAATTCAGCAGCTTGTGCCCTGACAAAGACTGGAGGTGGGAGCACATTACACGTTTCAGGATAATGTATGTTTCAGGATCGCTTTTAAGGTTCTTTTAATGGTTTTTAAGTGTCTTAATGGTCTTGGGCCTTCTCATCTTTCAGAAATGCTTTTACCATATGCTCCTCTGGCAGCTGTTTCCTTGTCATCCCTAAAGTCAGGACACGGACTCACGGTGAGGCGTCCTTCCAGGATTATGGCCCTCATCTCTGGAACAGGCTGCCAGAGGACCTCAGGGCTGCAGAGAACGTTCATGTTTTTAAAACAAGGCTGAAGACTCACCTTTTTAGCCAAACTTACTACCTATTTATCTGCCCTAAATGTTTTAACTGCTTTTTGGTCTTGTATTTATCTAATTTACTTAATTTTATTTATTTATTTGCTTACACATTTATCTGTCTTTTATTCATTTTATGTACTTACTTATTTAAACATGCTTCCCTGTTATTTTACAAAAATTAATAGTCATATTATTCCAGTATTTCCTCTGTGGCTATCTTGGCATTTTCCAGGTGGTGTTGGGTGGAGGTGGGGTCGCGGCTCTGCCTCCTTTGAGCGCCCTGGGTCGGGGCCTTGGCTGCTGCTGTTGATCTGCTGCTGGTGTCCATTTTACCGTCCATTTTAATGTCACTTTCATGTTGCTCCAGAGCGTACATGGGGATATGATTGGGGGCAGGGGGGTATAAATTATTTAATTTGTCTGCATTTCACTGTATGAACTGTGCTTAAAAAATAAAACTGATAGATTGATTGATAAATAGCATCATTATGTCTCTAATATTCATGACGTTCGTTTATATTCACCTCTGTTAGAATAATTGACCCTATTTCTTTGTAGTTTTTTGGACCTCAAACTTCACGCACAGGACTGTTTGAGCTGTAGAGTCTAGAAAACATGTCATCATATTAAACAGCAGCAGATTTGAACAAGAAAGCAGCAGGTCAGAGACATCAGTACTAGGACCGACCTGGCAGAGACTGGAGCTTCACGTTCGGAATACCATGAAACATACAGCCAGAAATATTATGGGATGGTTTGGATCAGACGTGTCATGTTCCAGTTCTCCAGAGCTGCTAGTCTGCAGCTTTTACATGCATCCCTGCTCCAACATCCTGCAAAAACTGTCCGTCTAACCAAATCTCATTTCCGGCCAAAAAGTATTTTTTATCTTGTTTTTTTTAGACAAATATACTAAACAAGAGCAGAAGGTGTATAGATTATTAATTTTATTTATGTCTAATATTGAGAATTATCACCAAGTGTCTTACTTCACTTGCAGGTTAAAATACATTATAGTCTAAAACTTATAGTCTAAAACTTAATATTCTTTAAATAAGATTAATCTTTGTGAGGAAAATATAGTAATATTTAATCATTTTAGTTATTTTACTTTAAATGATGATTAAATTGAATAAGATGACTGATTTGATTTTGATTTGTCAGCAACGTTTAGACAGTCTTTAGCCCATTGACTTTACTTAGCCATTGATCATGTGAGCTCTGAAGTGAGATGTGTTATTTTTGTTTCCAGAAGGTCTTGTGATATGTCACTAAGAAACAGTAAAAGTCAGTGCTGGTGTCATGGGGCCAAAAGGGATTTCTTCTTTCTAACATGATGTAATGCTTAATACTGATACGTTTGCTGTGAATAAAAGTAGATTTTGAGCCTCAAAGGACAGAGCATTTGTGATGTTCAAAATTTGATATTGTTCACACTTTCCTTGTGCAAGTAACTTTCTTTTGAAGCTTCGTTCTGAATCCTGACTCTTCTGTGTTAAGGGGGTTTAACGAACTAAAACAGAGAAGGCCTTTCATTTCTCTGACAATAATCTACCACCTTCTGCGCTTGCTTAGTATATATATGTCTCAAAATAAGATCGAAATACTTTTTGGCTGGAAACAAGATTGTTCGACTTGGTTAGATGGAGGGTTTTTGCAGTGAATGCGTTGGAATGGCCTAGTCAAAGTCCAGGTGTAAATTCCACTGAGAACCTGAAGTAAAACCTGAAACGTCAGCCAATCTGACTGGACTGCAGCTGTTTAGCAGGGAAGGATGAGCGGACATGTCAGTCTGTGGATGTTCAAAGCCGACAGAGACATTGCAGCAGAACTGCAGCTGGAACCGCAATTGGACCTGCATCTATATTTGCTGGTGGACCTAAAGGTAGATCGAAGCTAGATCTACAACTGAAGATTCAGCTGGAACTGCACCTAGATCTGCAGCTGGAACTTCAGCTGGAACTGCAACTGCAGCTAGATCTACAGCTGGAACTGTAGGTAGACCTAAAGCTGGAACTGTAGGTAGACCTACAGCAGGACCTGCTGGTTGATCTGCAGCTTAATCTGCAGCTGGAACTGCACCTAGATCTGCAGCTGGAACCTCCACTCGAACTGTAACTAGCAATGCAGCTAGATCTGCAGCTGGAACTGCAGCTGGAACTGCAATTTGACCTGCATCTATATTTGCTGGTGGACCTACAGGTAGATTGAAGCTAGATCTACAACTGAAGATTCAGCTGCAACTGCAGCTAGATCTGCAGCTGGCACTGCAGCTGGAACCCCTCGCTGGGAACTTCGGCAGGAACTGCAGTCTAACTGATCAGTAGCTGGGCTGAAGGTGTTCCAAATTTGTATTTGTGCCATCCAGCCATCATAGGTAAAGGTTCTATTTTGGTTTGCTATTTTTACTGAAGGTTCCTGTTTCTAACAAAGGACCATGAAGGTAACTGCATCCAGAGTTGGTGAAACAGCCATAAACATGTTTTTTTGTTGTTGTTTTTTTTAAGGAAGCTCATCTTTAGAAACATCATCAGGCTGATCTCAGCAGACCAAAGGTGAAAACTTCCCATCTTTCTTTACTGTCTGCAGCATTTTAACCCGACTGCTCCCTGCAAACAATAACAGAAAAGTGATTAAAGCCTGAATGTAACTGATCAAAGCTTCCCTGAAATAACAAGAAAACGAGCCTGGCAGCAGAATCCTGAAGGAGGAGAAACATCAGCCAAGCTAACCTGCAGACATGCTGGAGAAAAGAGCCAAACCCACGCCTGACTACGCTCCACTGCTGCTGAACACAAACAGACTCTCAGCCTATTTTCTTAAGGACGTGAAGAAGTGGGGAGGCGACGCCCTGCACGCCTGGCTCACAACGCCCACAGACAGACAGAGAGGAGAGCGAAGCTTTGAAGCTCCGAGACGAGGTGAGGCAGGGATCACGGAGAATCATGCAGCTTATGAAACCAAGCTCAGACTCTGGACAAGTGGTGATTAGCAGCGATTGTGTCTGTAAGCTCCACCCTCGCTGTCTCCAGACAAATATGCATCCACAAGCCGTGGTCTGCGTGACTTTTTTAGATGTTTGCAGAGACTAAAAGGTTTGAGGTGATGTTTGGCCGCTTCCTGGTGGAGGTGAAGGTTTTTTTTTTTCTCTCTCTGCTGGAAACGGATCTGAGCGCTGAACCGTGGAGCAGCAGAGTAATTGTCTCTTTCCTCCATAACAGGATTAAGAGCCCAGCGGTGTGGCGGGTTCAGCCCTACAGTCAACCGTCCTCCTGGAAGCCACAGGCGGCCGGTTAACCGCCAGCGCCGGCCGGGGTCGGCAGCTCCTCCTGCACGGCTCCAAAGCTCCGCGAAGGGGAGAACCTAAAAGTGTAAACTACATTTACAGAAACAAATCTAGGAAATGCTGCACAATCTATACATGTTTCTCTTATTTGCACTGCAAAACCCCCGCATCCTTAATACTAGATAAAAACACTTGTTTTTAGTGAAAATTACTAGAAAGAAGTGAAATTATCTGCGAATTGTTCTTACTAAGAATAATTTCTAGCTCTAAATAAAGCTGAAAGTGTTTTACACTGATTCTGAGCAACAAATAAAGACAATTAAATCTTAAAATAAGCCTTAAACCACTTATTCTAAACAACAAATTGAGGAAATTAAATCTGAAAATAAGCATAAAACACTTATTTTAAAGGACACGTCAAGACAAACCTAAAATATAGCCCAAAAAATAATTTTAAAGATATTTTTCCTCTTAAATGAAGCTAATAAACTAGACAATCTACTTGATTATACTACATTACCCAGTCAATTTCAGAAAGTGTCGATCTTATGACAAAATATAACCCTGAAGATGTCATTGCTTTAGAAACTCAAAATAAATACACTGATATGGGATTGAATTTATTATTTCAAGAAAAAACCCCGGAATCTCTTATTTTGAAAAGATTTTTGCTTTTAATACCATATGAAAACTATTGTTTGAAATTAATGTAAAATAGATATACAGAAGAAGAAAAAAAGTGATATTTACTTGAAACAAGTCTGATCATCTAAAATATGTAACTAGAAACTGTGAATATGCACAATTTAAGTCATTATCAACAACACAGAATTTATTTAAAAATATTTTTTTTGCCTTGGTGGAAAGTGAAGGAATCATGCTACTGAAACCATTATAATCTGGAAATGATGTCATATTTCTCATTTAAATACAATTGAGGTTTCACTTTTCTCATTTTGGCTTTTTCTTCTTGCCCCACAGTGAAAATATTATGAGGTATTTCCAATTTAACAATCCAATTTCTGTAAACTTAAAAAAAAATAGATTGGAAAACATTGCCTCTTTTTTATTTAGAAAGATTAATTTAAACATTTTTGCGGTAGCATTAACTTAAAGTTATAACGTTTTTCCGTATTAAAAATATCTTTTAGTTGACTAAACATAATTTTTTTTAGTAATATAAAAGAAACAAAGAAACTTGTAGGGATCAAGGGAACATCACTAAATCTGTCTAACAGATTCCAGTTTGTTCATGTCAATGCTAAATCTTCTTCATACTCAACCTGTGGAGTACCACAGGGTTCTGTGCTTGGACCGATTCCCTTTATTATACATTTGCTTCCAATTGGTAAAATAATTAGACAACATGGAATGAATCTCCACAGTTATACTGATGATACACAATTATATTTATCCATAAAACCTGATGAAACCAATCAGTAGATTACAGGTTTTTATGTCTGGAAGACATAAAAACCTGGATGACTCAGAATTTTCTACTTTTAGATTCAGACAAGACAGAAGTTGTTGTCTTTGGACAACAGCTAAATCATTAATTTCATCTAATTTGGCCTCTCGTAAAAATGTAAAGAACCTCGGTGTAATTTTTGACCAAGACATGACATTTAAATCTCATATTAAACAGGTTTCTAAGATTTCTTTCTTTCACCTCCGGAATATTGCTAAAATTAGAAACATCCTGTCCAGGAGTGATGCAGAGAAACTAGTCCGTTCATTTGTTACTTCAAGGCTGGACTACTGTAATTCCTTTTTATCAGGAAGTCCACAAAATGCAATTAAAAGCCTTCAGTTGATCCAAAATGCTGCAGCAAGAGTCCTGATGAATATTAAAAAGAGAGATCACATTTCTCCTGTTTTGGCTTCTCTCCATTGGCTCCCTGTTAAACCCAGAATAGAGTTTATGATCCTCCTCCTTACTTATAAAGCCCTTAATAATCAGCTCCATCGTACATCAGATCTGATTGTTCCATATGTTCCTAACAGAGCACTTTGTTCTCAGAATGCAGGTCTACTGGAAGTTCCTAGGATTTCTAAAAGTAGAATAGGAGGCAGATCTTTTAGTTATCAGGCTCCTCTCCTGTGGAACCAGCTCCCAGTTTTAGTCCGTGAGGCAGATACTCTGTTTTTAAGACTAGGCTTAAAACCTTCCTTTTTGATAAAGCTTATAGTTAGAGTAGGTAAGGTTATCCTGAGCTGTTTTTGTAGTTACACTGCTAAAGGCTTAGGCTGTTGGACAGACTAAGCAATTTTCTTTTCTCTTCTACTACTCTCCCGATATATTTTTTCTGCTGTTATTGCGATTGTTAACCCAGTTTTCTTTCAGTATTTTTCTCCCCTTAGAATCTCCACCTGGTCTGGTGTCCTGCTCAGCTACAGTACAACGCCCCCTGCTGGATGGGGAACGGCTGCCGGAGGTTTCTTCCTGTTAAAGTGGAGTTTTTCCTCTCCACTGTCGCTACATGCTTGCTCAGTATTAAGGATTGCTGAGAAATTGCTGTGTTTGGAGTCTGCATGATCCAGGCACAACCTCACGTCGATGACTCATCACAATCTGCTGGGATTCCTTACATAGAAAACTTTTAACTGGATTGTTTGTATAATTGTATTGAATGACTTTTGTTGTAAAGTGCCTTGAGATTACATTTGTTGTGAATTTGTGCTGTATAAATAAAAGTGAATTGAATTGAACATTTATTAGTGGTAACCTCTGAACCACACGAGGAGAAATATTGTAAAGTTATGTGATTTAAACCATTTTGGGTGTTTAAAAAATGTGTTCTATACTATAACAAAAGAGCCAACTTGTCATTATTTAATATGTGTTGAGCTCTAATGGGTTATATGTTGCCGCAGTGGTGTAGTGAGCACTGCCTTCCAACTAGACACGTTTTAATAACTTAAAAATAATATAAGAACATCATGCAATAAATTCATGTTATGGAAACTAATTGTTAATTCAATATGATATTTTTAAATTATGTCATGTAAATAAAATACTTTTCATTAACATTTTGTTTTTAGGAGAGAGAGGGTAAATTATATCAGGTTTATTTCATCTGTACACAATGAAATCAAATAAATTGAAAGAAGTTGGGTTGGGTTCGGACAGATTAGTAGTAGGGACCACCGCCCTGAGTTCCAATAACCATTTTAGCCCCTAATAGCCACTTTCAGGCAGAACATGTCAGAGAACTGAGTTTTTAGAACCATCCTCTTAGAATCTAGTTCTTATAATTATCCTTCCCTGCGGGAACTTTTCAGATACCAGTCATACAGGAGTCAGGGACCTTGAAGTTTTTTTTTGTTTTTTTTTATGGTCTAGCCTTAAAGGGGAATTCTGATTTATTTTTTCTAACTGGACCTAATTATTGCATATTTTAAGAATGCTTGAATTTTAGAGTATGTATTTATTTGACAAAATAACAGTCCGCAGCAATAATGTAAGTTAAGAAATTAAACGGTCGTTCCACTTTTTGGTGAAAAACCTTTTGTGAACAAAAGGTTGCAATGTTTTTATTTGCTTTCATATTACATTATCACATCAACCTTAGCAAAAATAAAATTACTTTAAATGTAATTTTAACAGATGAAAACTCTAAAATGTGACCAACTCAGACTGGGTCCCCACAAAAACATTTCTGCTTTTATTTTGGTGCTGCAGTCCCACCCTGGGCCCCTTGTAGCCCCTCTTTATTAGCCTCCTGCTCAGCACTAGGAATAGTTACTATTAATCAGTCCAAAAACTCTCTGTGTCAGGAGCAGCATTCAGTCTGTTGATTTTGACAATGTAACGTTTTCAATCAGTATGCAAAGACTTCTGAAAACTTGCGGCTCGCTGCTGCGTCGTGCGTCACTGAGGCTACAGCTGATTGTTTTTCTCATAGACATAAGAATTACGTAGGTAACCTATTTTTGATTCAAAACGGCGAATTTCGCCAAACTTGGGATGGATTTTCACGGAGTGTACATGATATGCGACACCGTCAAATATCGGGAGAAATTCGGGAGAATGGTGGCCCTGGGAGATTTTTGGGAGGGGCTCTGAAATTCGGGAGTCTCCTGGGAAAATCGGGAGGGTTGACTAGTATGATGGACAGCCGTACAACGTTAGTGCTCGTGTCAGTCCACACTCTGCTTGTAATAAGGTTAAATCTGCTCCAAATGCCTTAATTTTCAGAATCAGAATCAGAATCATAATTTTGCCATGTTTGTATTCTGCTTGGACTTACGAACGCCCCAAAAATGCTTCTGTATTGTCTTCCCGGCCATTTTGGATGTAATGCATAATTACGCCGCTGCAGGACTGCCAGTCTGTGTTTTACCGCGGCAGATTCGTCAGGCTTTTTATTATTGTTTTATTGTTAAGCACCCAAATCGGCCCGGAAGAAAAATCAAGAAGCACTTCTGAGGCGTCCGTAAATCCAAGGAGACTAATAAACCTGGTAAAATTAAGGCGTTTGGGGCAGATTAAACCTTATTTCTGCAGCATTTGTACCGCCCCGAGCACTGCCGTTCTACGGATGTACGCTGATCAAGACTGGATGAATAAATACTGCCGAGCGGCTCAAACTGGCTCCAAACTTCTCAGGGTGAGATAAAAATAAAAAAACGGAATTCCCCTTAATGAAGCGGAAATCTAGCAAGGGGCGAAGGTCATGGGTTCACCAAAGATCACATGAGTTCCAATGGAACCACAAAAAGATCATGCCTCACAGCAGGAGCTAAAATGGTTCTAGGAACTCAGGCCGTGTTCCCTAGTTCTTATCTGTCCGAATGTGTGACAAAAACAGCCTGGTTCCTGAAAAGGTTACAGGCACTACACTGAAAATAATGACTTCGTGGTATATTAAAATCTATTACATTAATTCATGTCATTTATACATCAAGTTTAAATTGGAACTACAATACCAAAAGTAACATTTACACAATGTATTCATGTAATCACTTAAGAAGAAAGAGTACATTTTATCAGCTATTTACAAATACTATTTAATGTTTTATAGTAACAGCAAAGTTACCTAAAAATACTAAATCTGGAAAGCAAAGTGCATTTTAATCCGTGCACCTTTTTTTTTATTTTCACAAGAGCTTGTTCATTGGTCTGGAAAGTATTTTGCTGGTAAAATATATAAAACCGACCGCTGTGGAATACAAAAATGTGTCCTTGTGAATATAGATATATATAAAACACCTAGTCAGATTAAAATGGAAGTCAGTAGATTAAAAAAATTAAAAGGAGTTGACTATAGTGATGTTGTCTTGCTCGCACTCCTGTCGATAAACGCGGAGAATTAGAACCTGTTTTTTTCTGCTAACGTTTATGAGAGGAAAAGACCAAAGGAAGAACTATCTAGAACTGTTGCCTACTTTTAACTTTTGAAATTTGTCAGTGTTTTTATGTGTTATGGTTTAAAGACCATTTAGTGTCATTTTAAATTATGTCAATTTAATGTTTCAGCGACTTGTAAAGTTCTAATTGGGTATATGTGAACAAATATTCCAGATCTGGGCTTGTTGGTTCAACTCCAACCTTTTATTATTGTAATTTCAGAATTTAAATTTACCTAATTACTTTCGATAAATAAGCAACCTGTTAAATTAAATACAATTAAGCAACATTTACTTAATTTTTTCACAAATTTCACATTAAAAGTTAAGCAGATTTTACTTGATACTGGCAACTAAGTTGTACTTGATATCACAGCTTTACAATTTACTTTGAAAAATTTAGAGCAAATACTTATAATGATTTTTTAAGTAAATCCTACAAGCTGTTTGCATCAGTGTACAAAAGGTTCCAAGAGTCCAAATTGGACTTATCAGAGGCAGGGTTTTTTCGTGGTTCCGTTGGAACTCGTACGCATTTGGTGAACACATTGCTAGATTTTCCCACTTCTTAAAGACACACCAGTTCTTGGGACTTTTTGGTCCTAAAGTGACTTTAGTTTTTCCAGAGAGGCCAAAGAAGAGGAATAGGGGTACATGGAGCCTGGTTTGGATTTTTTGGCATCACTTAGAAAACACTGAGCAGTTCTGGTTAAAGGTTTTGATATTGAAGGATTTTGTACAACACAAAAATGATCAAATACAAACAGTTGTAGGTTATTTTTTAATTTAACAAGAGATAAGTAAGAGATAATTAATCATTAAACGTTCAAAAGTATTGATAATTAATATGATTCCTTGGTACCTGCATCATGCAGCCATCACCATGCTTAACAGTTGCCAATGTTTTTAGGTTCTGAAACCTTCCTTCGTCTCCTTCCACATTAACTTTTTGTCCTTTACGAGATTCTCCTAAATTACTTTCTCTTTACCATAGAAAGTACTCCTCGTTACGGCTGATTAAAAGGAAAATCTAATTTTTCTTCCATGCCGAATATGATTTTAAGTTTTTTTTTCCTCTCTTTCTATTCTTAAAAAGAAATTACAAATGGCGGAAAGTATATTAAAACTTGCTTTTTATTCCACTAATCCCTTCTTGGCGAGGACCTAAAGTTAAAATCCAGATTAATAAATGCTGTAAAACAAGATGGAAGGCGGACATCACTTTGAACCTAAGAGGCATTTGTGAAAACGATTCTCAGATTTTGTTGCTTTCTCAAACATTTTATATTTATGATCAACATATTACCCAAGCCCACTCCTGAATTATTGCACACGTGTTTATCTGTTCTGTGTTCAAAGTTCCCCAGTCGATCACAACAGAAGGACGTCTGGTTCTGGTTCTGCTGGAGGTTTCTTTATGTTAACTCTCGCTTTGTCCAGCATGGAGGTTTCATGATGCAAAGTAGTCGACTTTGTCGACTTTTAAGCAATTAGTGCAAATATTTCTGCAGAAACGCAGAATGTTGGTGCTTTGGGGAGTTTTTTCTAATCATTAATTCAAGAACATTCACAATTATTATAATGTACAGAGTCTAAATAAACTCCAACATGGATCTTTCCCCTTTCTTTCTTAGATTTAAAACATTTAAACCCTTCTGAACTCATTAAAAACAGCCAAGTAAAGCAAGTAGAGTGGCAGTAGAGTTCCAGCCACAGGTTCCAGTTACACCAAGCTAATTATCATGAATGGGTTTAATCCTGCAGACGTGTAAACACTCTCACTAATCTAATCTGCTCCAGGCAGCTTAATGAGACTTCAGTCCAGAATGTAAATGGGTTCTGAGCTCGCTCTGCTTCTGTAAATGTTTGGCCCGGTCGTTATGCAGCCTGACCCGGAGGGAGGAGCTGAGGCTGAAACCAGAGGGGTCCGGCTGTAATATTTGCAGTTTTCCTTATTTTCCCCATTAGCATCAGAGCTCAAGTCCCTGAAGGTCCTCCGTTATCTGTGTGTGTTTGCTTGTTATCAGTGGGGGAGCCGTTAGCGAGCTGATAGCATTAACGGAGGCCTGCTGTCCGTTCTGAACCACCTGGTTTAGGTGTGAAGCTGAGGTGAAAGAATCTAAAAAGTTCCTCATCAGAAGTTCTTCAGAGAAGCAGGAAGTGAACAGAAGAGCAACGAAATTGCTGTACATAATAGTGAAGGAAAATCAAATACTAGTCTTAATATTTATCTATTTATTAATTAATCTATAAAAAAAACTCTGCTCGCTTTCGTATTCACTGACCTGGGCCTTCCAGGATTTATATCTTCCAGTTTTGGCATTTTTCTTTACCAAGGAGCTAAAATTCAGTAAGAGCAGACATCATTGTTGAAATCTTGATTCACATAAAGAGTGGCCTAGTCAAAGCTCAGAGCCTCCACCCCTATCTCAGGTCGTCTGTAGCCTCTAAACCTCAAGCACAAAGATTCTTATGATCGATTAGTTTGTACGAAGTTTGGAGTTCATGGGGAGCCTAACCATTCCTTTCCACCGGACGCGTAAGCGGCACGTAATGTCGCTGAAGCGTAATATGCAGCTGATAGCCGCCATTAAAGGCTCTCCTAATTTTATGCGACAGTTCTATTTTTTTACACGCTACGCTTCTAAAACACGTCAAGCTCAGCAGTTTAGTTCGGACAGGAATTCAGGCGTTCAGGAGGAGTAAAATACTGATAATATTGATAACCAATGATGTACGTTTCGACTGTGTTTGACAAGTGATTTGGGATTTTTTTGATTGTAAAAATTCGCAGTTAAAAAGCCTACAAATCAGAAGTCGCATATATGACGCCATTTGGCTAACGGGAGCTAGCACTGGCTATAGCACTCACCTAGAGCTTGTAGAGCTTCTCCTCCATGCTGGCTCTCACTCCACCGACTGCTTTACCCCCGACATAGCTGCTACTTTCCACATGGTCAGATTTATAGAGGTTTTCTCCGTGTTTAATGCTCCTTTCTACGACCCTCGCTCTCCTTCTTCTTCTGCAGTTGTAGTCCGCTAAGCGTTTTCACACAAAACCTAAAGTAACTTTAAACGTCGGTCGAAAATCAGCATTTTCTCTGCATCAAAATTTGTTTCTAAAATTCACGGACATCATATGTTTGATCCACGGCGCATTCCAAACTGGATCAGAAAATAACTCTTATCCATTGACTCTCATTCATTTTTTTTGGCATTTGGGGACCCATGGACCGGAAGTAGAAGGGCGTGGCTTAGGCTACCCATATGGGATTCTGGAAGGGTCTTCTGACATTGATTAGTCCAAGGTAACAGATTCGATTGCTCCTTTGTTCGGAGGTCCTATGACATTGGACGATACAAATTTACAAACGGGCTACGAATGCTGGGTTCTTGTAAGGCTGCCCTCAAACAAATGGTGAACAAGTTTTTTGTAGGGTTTTTGGCAGTCAGTCGTACAGTCAGTGTGACTAAGATTCAACAGGTTTTCTTCCAGGATTGTCCAGGATTTAGCTCCATTCATCATGTTTTCTAACCTCATTTTAGCTACAAAAGGACCAGATGTAATCAGTACTTTCAAATGAAAGCAAGAGAGGCTCTGGTGTGTCTGGCATTTACCTGATGAAAGCAGTAAGTGAGGTTTGAAATCTGATCTGTTTTTACTTCTGGCTCAGCTTCCCCTTAATCTGAATAAAACTATTATGTTCTCATTCAAATACCTCCAGGTCTCATGTGGTATTTGTGTCCAAACAAAGGACGGGCTCCATTCCTGCCGCCTGTGGAGAGGGTTGGAGGCTGATTTCAACTATTTCCCCGTCACAGCCGAAGAATGCGAGCGAAACGTCCGCCGCGGTTGGAACACATCTGCTGCAGATCTGTTCCTACCTGTTTGCAGTTGCAGACGTCGCATAGCTTGAGCGTGAGGCCTGTCTTGTAAACAGAAATCGTTGCAGGATGTCAAAGATGAACCACAAACATGAGCTCAGGCAATATTTCAGTTGGCTGAAACTCAAACAAATACACAGAAACACAAGTCTGTGTCACTTTAACCTGCCCTACCAAAAAAGATGATCTTCTTTCCTCGTGTTTTGTGAAGCAAACTTTATAAAACAATCACCTTCCATTGAAGATTGATGGACGAGGTTTTAGACTTTAACCAGCCTGATAAACATCATCGTAGCCGCAGGAATGTTCAACAACTTGAGGTTCATAGGCGTTATTTTAACCAGGGTTGGGGGCATGTCCCCAGCACTATATATGATCAAAGGGTTTGTCCCACCAAACCTGATACGGAAATCCTTTACCAGAACCGATCTAACATCCACTTGTTCCCCCAACACAATATCTGAACGAACTATTACTTAAATCACTCCAATCTACTTCCTTATGCAATAATATATTATTATATTATTATATTGTCTTCCTGTGCAGATGCTGCAGTCAAGATTTTTAAAGACTCCTAGTCCTCTCCAAATCCTTTCAGCACAGAGTTCTGCAATGTCGCAGGTACCGTTTTATATGACAGAGTATTAGGGCCATTGTAAACAAAAAAATATATTTTGGAGTAAAATTCGACCAAAAAAAATCAAGAAATTAACCCAGAGATTAAACTTATGTATTTTTCAGAAAAAAATCAGAAATTCTCTGATGTCGATAAGTAGCAAAATTATGAGTAAAAATTTTAGTATTTCTGAGATTAATTGCACATATTTTCCAGGGGAAAAAAACATATTCTCTGTCACAAAAGTCATAATATTCCAAGTCGAAAGACGGAAATGTTGAGATTAATCTCAGATGTTTTCTTGGAGAAAAAAAAGCGAAATTCTCTGATGTAGAAAACTAGAAATCTTGCAAGAAAAAACTCTAAACTAAGACATTTCTGACATTGTAAAGTCAGAAAATTGTAATGAAAAATATATGCCTTTAATCATAGAAATTCCATCCATCCATCCATCCATCCATCCATCATCTTCCGCTTATCCGGGGTCGGGTCGCGGGGGCAGTAGCCTAAGCAAAGAGGCCCAGACTTCCCTCTCCCCGGCTACTTGGGACAGCTCCTCGGGAGGAATCCCGAGGCGTTCCCAGGCCAGCTGGGAGACATAATCCCTCCAGCGGGTCCTGGGTCTTCCCCTGGGTCTCCTCCCGGTGGGACGTGCCCAGAACACCTCACCAGGGAGGCGTCCAGGAGGCATCCTGACCAGATGCCCGAGCCACCTCAACTGGCTCCTCTCGATGTGGCGGAGCAGCGACTCTACTCTGAGCCCCCTCCGGATGACCGAGCTTCTCACCCTATCTCTAAGGGAGAGCCCAGCCACCCTACGGAGGAAACTCATTTCAGCCGCCTGTATCCGTGATCTCGTTCTTTCGGTCACCACCCAGCGTTCGTGACCATAGATGAGGGTAGGAACGTAGATCGACCGGTAAATTGAGAGCTTTGCCTTTCGGCTCAGCTCTCTCTTCACCACGACAGACCGGTACAGCGCCCGCATAACTGCAGACGCCTTACCAATCCGTCCATCGATCTCCCGCTCCATTTTTCCCTCATTCGTGAACAAGACCCCCAGATACCTAAACTCCCCCACTTGAGGAAGGACCTCATCCCCGACCCGGAGAAGGCACTCTACCCTTTTCCGGCTCAAGACCATGGTCTCGGATTTGGAGGTGCTGATCCTCATCCCAGCCGCTTCACACTCGGCTGCGAACCGCTCCAACGAGAGCTGTAGATCACGTTCAGATGAAGCCAACAAGACCACATCATCTGCGAAAAGCAGAGACCCGATCCTGAGGTCACCAAAACGGATCGCCTCAACACCTTGGCTGCGCCTAGAAATCCTGTCCATAAACATTATGAACAGGACCGGTGACAAAGGGCAACCTTGGCGGAGTCCAGCTCTCACCGGAAATGAGTCCGACTTACTGCCGGCAATGCGAACCAGACTCTGACACCGGTCATATAGGGACCTAACAGCCCGTATCAAAGGGCCTGGTACCCCATACTCCCGGAGTACCCCCCACAGGACACCCCGAGGGACACGGTCGAACGCCTTCTCCAAGTCCACAAAGCACATGTAGACTGGTTGGGCGAACTCCCACGCACCCTCCAGGACCCTGCCGAGGGTGTAGAGCTGGTCCAGTGTTCCACGGCCAGGACGAAAACCGCATTGTTCCTCCTGAATCCGAGGTTCGACTATCCGTCGGACCCTCCTCTCCAGAACCCCCGAATAGACCTTACCAGGGAGGCTCAGAAGTGTGATCCCCCTATAGTTGGAACACACTCTGTGGTCCCCCTTTTTAAAGAGGGGGACCACCACCCCGGTCTGCCAATCCAAGGGAACTGCCCCCGATGTCCACGCAATATTGCAGAGCCGCGTCAACCAACACAGCCCTACAACATCCAGAGCATTGAGGAACTCCGGCCGAATCTCATCCACCCCCGGTGCCTTGCCACCAAGGAGCTTTTTAACAACCTCAGTGACTTCAGCACCAGAGATTGGAGAGCCCGTCCCAGAGTCCTCAGACTCTGCTTCCAAACAGGAAGGCGTGTCGGTGGGATTGAGGAGGTCTTCGAAGTATTCCATCCACCGACCCAAAACGTCCCGCGTTGAGGTCAGCAGCACACCGCCCCCACTGTAAACAGTGTTGGTGGCAGACCGCTTCCCCCCCCTGAGATGCCGGATGGTGGACCAGAATCGCTTCGAAGCCATACGGAAGTCGTTCTCCATGGTCTCTCCAAACTCCTCCCACGCCCGAGTTTTTGCCTCAGCGACCATCCGAGCCGCACTCCGCTTGGCCTGCCGGTACCTATCAGCTGCTTCCGGAGTCCCACAGGCCAAAAAGGCCCGATAGGACTCCTTCTTCAGCTTGACAGCATCCCTCACCGCTGGTGTCCACCATCGGGTTCGAGGGTTGCCGCCGCGACAGGCACCGACTACCTTACGGCCACAACTACGGTCAGCCGCTTCGACAATGGAGGCACGGAACATGGCCCATTCAGACTCAATGTCCCCCGCCTCCCCCGGGACGTGTTTGAAGTTCTGCCGGAGGTGAGAGTTGAAAGAAGGACCACTCTCCAGCACCCCCTCCAAGGACCCCAAGAAGGGTGGGTAATCTGAACTACCGTTTGTTGCATAAGCACAAACAATAGTCAGAACCCGTCCCCCCACCCGCAGGCGGAGGGAGGCTACCCTCTCATTCACCGGGGTGAACCCCAACGTATAGGCGCCGAGATGGGGGGCAACAAGTATGCCCACCCCAGCTCGGCGCCTCTCACCGGGGGCAACGCCAGAGTGGAAGAGAGTCCAACCCCTCTGGAGGAGACGGGTTCCAGAGCCAGAGCCATGCGTCGAGGCAAGGCCAACGATGTCCAGTCGGAACCTTTCAACCTCGCTCATCAGCTCCGGCTCCTTCCCCACCAGAGAGGTGACGTTCCACGTCCCAAGAGCCAGCTTCTGCAGCCGAGGATCGGACCGCCAAAGTCCCCGCCTTCGGCCACCTCCCATCTTGCATTGCACCCGACCCCTATGGCCCCTCCCACAGGTGGTGAGCTCATGGGAAGGGGGGCCCATTTTTCCTCCTCGGGCTAAGCCCGGCCGGGCCCCATAGGTAAAGGCCCGGCCACCAGGCGCTCGCCAACGTGCCCCACCTCCAGGCCTGGCTCCAGAGTGGGGCCCCGGTGACCCGCGTCAGGGCAAGGGAACACTTGGTCCAACGCTGTCATTCATCATAGGGGTTTTTGGGCTGCACTTTGTCTGATCCCTCACCCAGGACCAGTTTTCCATGGGTGACCCTACCAGGGGCATAAAGCCCCAGACAACATAGCTCCTAGGATCATTGGGACACTCAAACCCCTCCACCGCGGTAAGGTGGCAACCCAAGGAGGGGGCTAGAAATTTCTTAGTTTTTTCTTGCAAATTTTCTACTTTTCTACATTAGAAAATTATGCCTTTTTTTCTTTGAAAATATGTGAAATTATTCTCCAAATTTTTGTCTTTTAACTCACAATTTTACAACTTCTGTGATAGAGACTTTTCTGAGGTTTTTTTTCTGTAAAATAAATGCAATTAATCTCAGAAATTCCAATTTTTCCATTTTAATTTAGCTATTTTTTTTTACATCAGAGAATTTCCACAGTTTTTTGATACATATTTCACTTTAATCTCAGAATTTTTTTTGTTTTTTGGGCGGAAGTTTATTCCAAAATATTTTTCTTTTGTTAACAATGGCCCTAATACTCAACTGTAGTTTTAAGATGAAAAAATACAGAATTTAAATGTCATGGGTCTGGCGGAAGCTTTTTACTGCGGGTGTATTTAATATTTTTCATTAATATTTAAAAGTTGAAATTTTTCAGCACAGAAGGGACAACGGCAAAGGTTACAAAGGAAACTCATTTTATGTTGGGCATATTCTTCTAGGGCGAATAGATATTTGCCATCGTGGTCGAAAAACAAAACATTACTTCAATCAAAAAAGTTGATTCCAAAATAATAAAAAAAAATAACTTGACTTCTGTCAAAAAACATTTTTAATCAAAGGAAAAACAGTTCAAATAACATTTTTTGAGTCTCAATTTTATTTTTGCATTCAAGCACTTTTTCTTTGGATTGAAGAAACCTATTTTTTTTATTGAATAATAAAGACACAAATCTACCTTCATATATGTGGATTTTAATGTCTGTCGTTTGAAAAACAAAACATGTTATCCTCTGGCTTTCAACTGTTATTGATTGATTAAAGATGCGATTTTCAACACCTCTTTATACTCTCCAGCGTTTATCGTAATGAAACGTGAAACAGAGTAATAATGGTAATAACGAACAGGTAGCAATAACTGTCCCCAGCTATTTTAAAAACAAACTGATGCTATTGGATGAGGAAGAAGAGTGATTGGAAACACTAGGAAGGAACTTTCCTACTTTTTCTTTGGAGAGACACCATCAGAACTTCAGGGTAATTTTAGAGGAATTTATGGGTCTCCACCGGGCTTTTCTTGGGGTTTGTACTCATAAATGGCCCAGTGGAATCACTGGGCAGGAGCTGTAGCTAACTAATGCTAGTAAGTTAAAATGCAGAGGAATACTTAAGAATTTAATGCACATTTTGAGACTTGTAGAGCAACCAACCACAGTCAGCCCTACCTCCTGTCTCTGAACTGACAATAAAAAAGAGAATCTGAATGAAAAGATGATGAAGAGAAGATTTATTTCACAGTATGTTCATATGTCTTCAGATTATACAGCAATCAGGTGTAGATTCCTTAAAGCTTGCAGCTCTTCTGTTTATTCACGACCCCAAATCAATATATTTGCAAGTATGATTCTATTTATAAGTCAACCTGTAAGCGCACCTTTTCTGTCAGGCTTTAATTAATAATTATCACTTTATAATAATTCTGTTTTAATAAATTCCAGTCAAATTGTTGCTGCAAGAAGTAATCATGTAATTGAAACTTTATTTTTGGTGTTCTTATCCGTTTTATCACTTGTGCTGCTTTAAATTTTTAAACCATTTTACTATTGTCTTGATACACATCGTCCTTTTGCGAATGTGCTTTAACGCAACCTTTTAAGGTGAATCAGTTTGGTCTCCTTTGGCTGAGTAAAACGCTACGGATAAAAACTGACTATCAGATTAAAATGAAACGGTTTTCTGTTCCTCCGGTGGAAACGCTTTCTCCGCCTCTCGGTTGCCAGTAATTATCCGTGAAACACCTCATATTAGCCGTCCTAAAGGGAAATTCCAGTTTTTTTCAACCTGGACCTAACTTTGAGCTAATTTTATGTTTATTTTACCCACCCTGAAAATTTTGGAGCCAGTCTGAGACGTTCAGTAGTATTTATATTCAGTTCCTCCATCAGCGGACATCCGTAGAACGGGAGTGTAATAAGGCTTAATCTGCCAGAAACGCAGTAATTTTACTGTTTATTTTGATGTTTATTATCCACTTGGACTTACAAACGCCCCGAAAGTGCTTCTGTATTTTCTTCCAGGACGATTTGGACATAAAACACATTTATGCCACAGCCGGACTGCCATTCTGTGTTATACCGTCGCAGATTTGTCCGCTTTTTATTACTGTTGTATTGTTAAGCCCCCGAATCGGCCCGGAAGACCATCTAGAAGCACTTCTGAGGCCTTTTGTAAATCCAAGGAGACTATAAACATGGTAAAATTAAGGCGTTTGGGGCTAATTAAACCGTATTACAGGCGGCACTCCCGCTCTACGGATTATCAAGGCTGGATGTATAAATACTGCTGAACGGCTCAGACTGGCTTCAAGCTTCTCAGGGTGTGTGAAAAAATATACGATTTTCTAAAAATAAGGTCCAGGTTGGAAAACAAACAGAATTTCCCTTTAAGTTGACGCAGAATATTCACTAGACACTTTGCATTGACCGTGTATGGCAGAAAGTGGGTGTATAGGAGGCGGGATATGATCCAAAACAGCTGAGCACATTTCTACCAAGAGTCTGATTTATAAAGCGGAAAGTGCGTGCAGCTCTGCGTACTCCAAGTTTGATAGATCAGAAACTTACTATAGGCGTAAGTCAAAAAATGGTCGGTTTAAGCTTTAGTAAAGATTTTACGTAAGGTTTTATAAACTCAGTTGGGTTACCAACAGCAGCTCCACCTGCTGGTGTCCAACGGTGTAGCAACCAGTTATCGGTTGCATGTTGGGATTTCCCTGCAACATCTCAGACTCCTCCTCTTGGTCACCTACCTGCTCGCCTGAACGGGGAAATTAGCTCTGATTTGGAGCGTTACCCGGGTTACTGACATTAGTTTAGAAACGGGGACTGTAAAATCTCTGATCTGGGTCAACCAACATCCGCAGGTCGGATTCTGTGAGGTCGTGACCTTTCTGTCTGGCCGCTCCTGTTTGTACCGAATTGATTCGTCTGTCATCCTGCAGAAATGAGGCACTGGAATTATCGTGTATTTATATCTATGCTCCTCTGTACGCCCTGTGCTAGTTTCCCTTCCTCCTGGCTGTTTGCCGGCTGTCTGTGTTGGTTTTGGCCCTTTCTGTGAGCCAAAGCAATCTAAAACGCTTTTATCACTGTCAAAACAGACACCTACACCTGGGATTGTTTCCTAATGAGCTTTAGTTACAGCTTGTTGCTATGTCACGCCCTGCAGGGCCGAAGGAGCTCCACCGATCTGGAGTTGAACAAGCACCTTACTCGCTGACGTTACTATTCATCCGTGGATTAGAGCCGAACAGACGGGTTAATTCTCCAGGAAACACCTCCACCCCTCCATCCAGGCTTAGAGGTTCAAGGCGACTTTGGCCGCTTCCGTGTCTTTTTTCCAGGCAACCTTTTTTTTTCCTGCTCACGCCGGGGTGCGTTCTAGCCTTCAGCACTCGGGGCGAGATGCAATTAGTGTCGGGGTCAGAGGTGAAGGCAGGATTTAAGCCTCAGACCTGCTGGTCAGTCAACAAACCTGGGATCAAATCCCAGAGGACTCCGGGGACAGAAGTCCGCCGCTGACAGATCAGCGCCGACACAAACATGCATCCGCAGATCCGACGTGGTGACACAAAGCAGCTTTCAGAGCTTGCACTCAGTGAGGAGAGCACAAACACCGACCTGCAGGATTCTGACTGCTTTCTCAGATGAAACTCCACGATGCCTGGCAGGAAAAAAAAACTAAAACCTGCAGGTGCTTCTTCCTCCTGTTTAAGAAGCCAAAGAGTCTTTCAGGGCCAGAGATCCCTTTTGGTCCGGTTCACAGTTCAAACCTGACTTTGCGGAAAAAAACAAAAACTTATTTCTACATGAAAACTCAGGGAAAACATCGGCACAGACTTCTAACTGCTTATTTTAGTAGTTCCAACACCAAATATTCCTAAATATTCCCTAATACACACAGTGGAAACTAGGGATGCGTATCGGCAAGAATCTGGTGATGCGATATATATCAGAATACAGAGGGGACGATACGATATATTGCGATACCATTAGGACGGCAATATATTGTGATTTTTAAAACTCAGTTTAACTTTCTAAACAGTTCAACCTGTTTTATCCAGTTGTATTACTAGATCCGGTTGAACCACTTGAAAGAATACGGTGAAAACAGCCACCAAATAGCGATCATTTACTTTTAATTTTACCGCGAAAATTGCTGTCATCATTGATGGTTCCATTCAAATTCTTAAAAAAAACTATATTTTGCATTTGAATACCGATACAGTTTTGTGACATAAGTTATTGTGATATATTGGCGTATCAGAGGTGAAATAGCTCCAATATTTAGATATTCTCTACAAACAGACTTGGATCAAATGCTTCCATTCATTTACTGTTCTTTTTATGAAATATACACAGAACTTTAGTTGTGGAAATCACAGATCCAGCTCATATTCTGTCCTCCGACTGGTTCACATCGTATATTGGAGTCACTGATCTGTATTTTTTAAAGTTATTTAACATTAAATCTGCAGTTACATCTGAGATTAATTGCCGTTATTACTTTTCATGCGTCCACACTGCCCCCCCCCCCCCCACTTTATCTAATGTTGTTGCTGTTTGTAGGTTATGTGTTTCGTGTTTTTTTCCTAATTGCTGTATTACTTTTTTATGCTTTTTTGATGTGTTTGGTTTTTTTACCCCAAAATCATGTACAGTAAAGCACCTTGAATTACCTTGTTTTGAAAGTGAGCTACAAAAATAAATTTGCCTTGTCTTAATTGAGAGGAAAAACCCTCTTTTGGGGAAAGTTTTGCAGCCTGACACTAACAAAATAAGTTTCTGAACTGTCTTCACCTTGTCTGTCAGGAGCTAAAAGTTCACTTCAGTTTGCCTTCTTTGGGACAGCTTTTATCATTTATTATGACTGGACACTAAGCATCCAATCATTCTCATCTTTCTTAATTTCTCTGCATTGCTTTTTTAATGTTCTGTTGTTTTGAATCTTTCTCGCTACAACTGAAAGTTAGTATTTTTTTGTAAATATGTTTTTCCTTCCAGAAAACTGCAGCGGCTGCTAGAGAAACTTGACATTTATCAACTTCAGCCCATTGGATTCATATCTGAAAGAAGTGGAGAAAAATAAAATGCTGAGTCACTGGTTGCTATGATGATTCACCGTTTTTTTGTTGTTATTTTTTTCAGGTAGAAGATTGCTGGTCACAGACACTTTTGTCATCAGCACAGACGACGATTTAAACCTGACACGGAGAAAACTGAAAGTGGTGATAGTTGGTGATCGGTGAAGCAATAAATCTAGTTTATTTCTTCAGTGCTAATTTTGAAAAAACATTGAGCCGCTTGATTTTGATAAGAGGAGAGATGGAAACAGAAGAAAATAAAAGCAGAATCAATGCTGAAAGCCTTGTTAATGCTAGCTGCTGTGTAGCCGACGCTGCTGAGCTGAAGGTTCCCCGAGAAAAAGGACCGGTCCTTGGGAGAAGCTAGGAGCTGAAAGCTGCTGAGCCGAGTCAAGCTAAGAGTTGATGGTAGCTAGCCATGCATGCTTGTGGACTGACAGCTGGCTGCAGCCCCATGCAGCTGTTGCTAGCCAACTGGCTAACCAGAGCTGGTCCCTCTTTATCGCTGATATTTCCAAACAGAATCGGCCATCAGTGGAGATCTATGGATCGTTCAAGTAAGGTTGCGTCTGGGCTGAGATAAATTAGCTTCGGATGAATAGTTTAAAAGTTCTTTTGATTGTCTATTTCACTGTGTCTTAGCTACATTCGCAATATTTCTTTCTTCAATTGTTTGGGTACAGAAAGGCCGTTCTGCCTGTGGTATAAAGAGTGTTTTATTGACTGACAGAGTCATCTTAATAACGCTAAATGAGCTACTCCATTCCACTGGAGCTTCTTTTGTTCTTTGGTGCTAAGCTACACAGAGTGGCCCTTAGCCTGACTACATGCTAAATCAGCTCAGTGCGCTTCTTCTGGTAAACATCGTTTCTTGGTGGTGTTGCCCGCTTTAGCTGACGTTCATGAACAATCTGTTATGGTACACAAATTACAGATTGGCTTTTAAATGCATCGTTTAAACACCAAAACACCAATCTTAGTATGTCAAAATATTAAATTAGATCATCACTGCGGGGACTTATCCATAAAGCCAAATCAGTTTTGCTAAAAGATTATCCATTTCTAATTCAGCAAATCATTTATGAAACATTACTGCCTCCAAATAATGTTTAGTTTTCACGTATGCTTCGCATTGTGAATTGGTTGTTTGAACACAGAGCAAATTGTGCTAATTAGTATTTAACTAATCATAATTAGTTTAAAACTAACTTAGCTTCAATCCAAAACTCTTCAGTACAAGCTTTGGTCTTTAAGCATAAATATTCCTATTGGACTTTGACATCACCATCAATTTAAAGGTTATTGTTTCTAATGCTTGTATATTGGTAAATATTTACTACTATTAAGTTTTACTACTCCTTCTTTTACTTACTTGTTTAATTGTGTGTGTTACTAGCTTAGTGGTTTTGCTGATTGAAGTATCTTGACTAGAAAGTAGAATTCCTTTTGTTAATAAACGCTTGTATTTTGGAACGTCATTGTTTGTTGATATTCCATATGCACATGTAGTAACTTGCTGTTCAAAGTACGCCTCAAACTTATTCCATTTATTATTTGATTACCTCAGCCTTATCAGACAAGTAATCATAAACAGTAACTGAGACTGAACTATTTTGGGTAATATTTTCCTGGATATCAGGTCTTGGTAATTTGGACCTTAGATATTAATCTTAATTGCTCTGAAAGCTCATAAAAACATCACTTTTCCCCTGATTCTGTAAACTGTTTTTGCAAAAATTGCCTAAAGCTGAAGGGGAATAATAAATGCATTGTTTAATATCTGCAGCCATCATCGGTTATTAAGCAACAAGTGGTTGAAACAGGTTTATTTATTGAATGTGTAGCATTAGCCGCAGACCGATTTCTCTCACCCTGAAGCTCATTCCTTCAACAGCTGGCTGGGATGAAGCATTCCTGTCCTGTCAGGACTTCAGGCATCATAATTTAATCTAATCAGATCAATACATCGAATCTGACTGATTTATAAACTAGAATAATGTGGAAAATTACAGTTTCCCTGTGCAAAAAACCAGGCTGCGTGTGTGTGTGTGTGTGTGCTGGTGTCCATGGCTCTGCAGACTGACAGACTCGGCATGCTGCTAAGTCCTTTTTAATACAAAACATTCATGCTAAACTGACAAAAGCTGTCAACAGGAGACTGAGAGGCTGCTGACCCGGAACCAGAGCGGAATGAGGAAACGCTCCAAACCTGAGCGCCACTTTAAGTGTGACACATCAGCAGCCAGGTGGGGCTCAGACGGAGCGCTCCATCCAGCGCCAGGGTGGTCCATTTGGTTCTCTTCTTGCTCACTTTGTTTTTGTAAAGGAAAGTTAGTGGAGGAAACCTGCAGAACCAAACGGCTTAACTGATGTTTTTATCAACTTTTGATCATGAGAATAATATTAGAACAGATCAAATGTTTATTCATATAGCATGCTTCTTCCAACCAATGTTGCTCAAAGTGCTTTATCTCAGAAAAACAAACTAACATTAATAGATAAACCCATTAAAAATGAATTAAACTCAATTGCATTAATATTGAAATGAAATAAGGATTAAAAAAAGATTAAAAAAAGTAAGTGATAAAAGACTTCATCCAAAACAATTCATCCAAAATTAATTTGTCTTGAGTTTAGCTTTCAACGAAGACAAATTAATGATGGCAGTAGCGAGTTCCATAATTTGGGAATGTTCCCCCATCCTGCTGGTTTGTTAAGGAGTTAACAAATGTTAACTCCTTAACAAACAAATGTTAACTCCAGCCCACAGATGTGCTGGTCTAAAAACACATGTCAAAAGTTTAAAACGAAGCCAGGTGTAAAACGTAGTTTTTATTTCTCTGTCAGCGAGTTTGCTACGAGAAGCAGACGTGTTGACGGGAACGTTTCCTTTTTATAGTTCTCTGTTGGCATATCAGTGTTGCAAAGTTCTGATTAAGCTGTAAAGCTTTTTACTAGAAGTGCAGCTCATAGAATCCTCTAAAAACTCATGGAAACAAACACAGGGGTCTGTTTTATTGTTCTCTACAGCTCCTTGTGTTCAAAATCACCAAAATACCATATTAGGTCAACTTTTCTTTCAGTATAAAGCATTTAGTGGCAAAATGCTGCATTACCCACTGAGTACAGCGACTATAGAGCCCTGTTGTGGTGAAACGATCTCTGGCTGTTACTGTAACTGACCAATCGCAAGCTGTTTTATTCGACTGATAAAAAGGAAATTGGGCTCTACTCTGTGCATTGTTGCGTAGGTCTAGGATAGAGCTGGTGTTGACGGATAAAGTCGTTGCGTCTATCCGTTCCGACGTAGACGGAGAAGTACAAAAAAAACGGAAGTCATAATTTTTAGCTCTAAATCATCTCCGTGCCCAGTGCAAATTCCTCCGTTTGCTCCATCCAGTCTGAAAAACCAAGGTCTCTAACCTTGGCGTCATAACGGACTCCTCCCTAAAGACGGACCTGCACGCTAACCAAACTTTACAATCGTGCTGTTTACGCCGGCTTTCTAAACTTAAACCGATTTTAAACAGCATGCTTTTATTACATCTTGCCTCGACTTTCCTGATTCCATACTTTTTGGATTAAACTTCACCACCCTTGCCCTTCTCCAACTCGTACAGAATGCTGCGGTCAGATTTCTTACCGGTGCTAGACGCTGCGAGCACATTTACCCCCTTCTACAAAAACTACACTGGCCCCTTGTCCGCCTTCAAATTGATTTAAAGATTTTGTTTTTAAATCTCTCAATGGCCTCACACCAGCTTATTTGACAGATTTTCTTTCTTCGTATAATCCCTCACAGTCCCTCAAGTTTGGTGGCTCAGCACCAACTAACCATCAAACACTTTCGGTGCATGTTCCATGGTGGCTGTGCCTTCTCGGTCCGCTCTAGTCTGGAATCAGCTACCATTTCATATTAAAAAACCCTCGCTGGCCACTTTTAATTCAAGTTTGAAACCCCATTTTTACTCCTTGGCTTTTAATTCTTTCTAATATCTTTGTAACCCTTCTCTTCTTTTACCATGTTCTATGCTTTGCCTTGATTCGTTTAACCTTCATACTTCGTTTTTAGATCGTTTTTTGTTTCCTAGTAAAGCAATTTGGGTTGACTCCTCTGCATCCTCCTCATCATCCAACTTCATGTCCTCTTTCACCACATCCATAAATGACCTTTTTGGTCTTCCTCTCTGCCTCCTGCCTGGTGGCTCCATCCTCAGCATCCTCCTACTAATATAATCGTAGTCTCTCCTCTGAACATGTCCAAACCATCTCAGTCTTGCCTCCCTGGTTTCATCCCCAAATCGTCTAACATGAGCTGTTCCTCTGATGTACTCATTCCTGATCCTATCCCTTCTCGTCACTCCCAAATGAAATCTCAACATCTTGAGTTCTGCAACCTCCAGTTCTGCTTCTTTCCTTTCCTCATGGGTACTGTCTCTAGACGGTACATCGCTGGTCTCACTGCTGTCTTGTACACCTTTCCCTTCATTCCTGCTGAAACCTTTTTATCACACCTGAAACTTTTCTCCACCCATTCCAACCAGTTTGAACATGCTTCTTCGCCTCTTTTCCACACTCTCCATTGCTTTGGACTGTTGACCCCAAGTACTTAAAGGAGCAGGGGGCCGGATGGAAGAAATTAAACTCGCGACTGCCGCTGTTGACGCTGCGAGTAACTGCAGCCACCACGGGAGCGTGCACAAAAAGTAAATAAATCAGTGACGTAGTGTACTGTCAGGCGACGGCACATTGTGTACATCGGCAGCTGTTCGAAAACAAGCCACATGTCTAGCAACGAAGTAAGTAATAGTGTTTAATCGACCGCGTCTGAAGGCTGGGTTCTTTCTCTTCCTTTTTCCTGTTCAATCGGGAACGTGCAAGAATTTAGATCGAAGTCAAATCCAAGTGTAAGCGCGGGAAATTCGGCCACCGAATCGCAGCCTATTTTGCAGCACACAGGCTGTTCAAGATAATGGGATTACACATGGGTGGCCTCGTTTTACTTAGTTTAAAACGCTTCATTACCCAATACAATTAGAAAACTGAACATTAATATAATTTATTTTAGAAATCCAGCCCCGTGCTCCTTTAAAGTCCTCTACCTTCTTTACTTCCACTCCCTGTAACTTCACCGTTCCACTTGTGTCTTTCTCATTTACACACCTCTATTCTGTCTTGCTGTGACTTCTCTTTTCTAATGCTTACCTTTATCTCTCTATCTTTTCCTCCACCTCCGTCCTGCTCTCACTGCAGATCACAATGTCATCTGCAAACATCATAGTCCATGGAGACTCCTGTCTAACATCATCCGTCAGCCTGTCCATCACCAAAGCAAACGAGAAGGGACTCAGAGCCGATCCTTGATGTAGTCCCTCCTCCACCTTGAACTCCTCTGTTACTACTACAGCACTCCTCACTGCTGTCTCACTGCTGTCCTCACAGCTCTCATGCATGTCCTACACCAACATACTTCTCTATCACTCCTACAGCAAAGATAAAATGGTATGGTATATAAAATATGAGACGTTGCAAAAAGCAAGACTGTGACTAATAATAAAAGCACAGTTTTTTCCAGATTGCTTCGGCTCAGAAGAGTTTTGACTTTGGACAGAAGTCGCGGCTGACAAAACCTAGTTCCGACAACTGAGGAAACCTGTTAATCGAAATTGAAGTTGACGTCAAACGCAAAACGATCGTTTTGGTCGACCTTTCTTGCACTTTCGCTGAAGTGAAGCAAGTTTTAGAGTATTTTAAACGTAAACAGGATCTTTCTGTTCCGCGTTGTTCTTCATTAACCAGCTCCACAGTGTGACACTACCTTAATCAACCTGACAGTTGGTGCACTAAAAGTCTCACTTTGACCTTCGAACGTTTTCCTCACAATTCAATCAGGTCGGTCTGGATGTCATCGGACCATGAAATTCTTGGTTTGGTCTATGGCTACGTCCACACTAAGCCGATATGGTTATACGGGAAGTTAGACGCCTAATGTTATCCACTCAACACGAGCATTCACGCCCCGTTTAAGGTCCGTTTAAGGTCCCATGATTGCGCAATCCCAAACCGAACTGTGCAAATATTGGGCATTCGCGAAAAGACGCACGAAAAACGCGTATAATCTACGTGACGCCAGCGCCTACATAATATATACAAGAAGCTCTTGAGCACAGTACATATCTGCTTGTCCCGTTAACCGAAGAGAACAATAGCTGCTCAGAAGAAGAAAGAGTTTTTGGTGTGGACAGACGACGAGATCGATTTATTACTCTTCGCTGTAGTCTTTGTCTGTAGTGTCATATTGTTATTGACGCAGCAATCATTGACTCCACTTCCTTTCATTATCCGGGGAAGCTGTCCACACTAGCTCGTTTAGCCGTTGAATTAAGATTTACACGGCTCTCTTACCCGGCTAATAGTTATCTGGCCACAGACCTTAAACGACACCGGGTTAGTGTGGACGATAGGGGGGTGTAGACTAAATAATTATACGTTTCAGGCATTACCCGGCTTAGTGTGGACGTGGCCTATGTCTACAGGCCGCGGTGGTTGCAGACAACATGACGGAATAATGTGAAGCCAACTGCATCGATTCTGTAAACGAGGTGGAGCAACCTGAGATCTGGATGACGGTTCTTTAGAAAGGAATATTTCTGTTGGAACCATGAGCCTGAAAATCAAGCTCCAACACAGCAGACAGGAGTCGGGGAAACACTCTCACCTGGATCAGAGTAAAAGACTGAAACCAGGAGCTTCTCTTAACTCTGCAGCTAAACTCAGGTCAGGCTGAGGCTCCGAGCTTCATTAATGAACTCATGAAGTGTGTGAGAGGTCAGATCCCACGCAGCGCTGCCCGATACACACACACACACACACACACAAACAGATCCCTTCCGTCCTACCAGACTGTCAGTTAGCATGTCAGATCTCATACTGGTCCTCTGTTCCGCACCAGTAAGCTCTGCTGGTAACCTCCAACTGCTGGGTGTGTGTGAGTGTGTGCATGTTCAGTGAATTTTTACCTTTTTTATGGTTTATCTGGCAGCATTTAGAGCTTTACTGAGACAAACACGGAGAGCAGATCCATCGTCCTCCAACCTGTGGTTTGGCTTTTTGAGATAAAAAATGAAGCTAATCTCACTGCTTTGATCTAATTTGTCCTAAATTTTGTTTATTTATTATTAGGGATGCAATGATTCTACTTTTTTCAAACCGATTTTTTGGCGATCCCGAGTACTAATACTGATACATCTACGACGCACACAAAAAATGCATTGCATTGGAGGAAAGGTTTTCTTTTCTTCTCTTTTATTACAACAAATGATGGTGAATTAGATAAAAAAATGAATAAAAATGACCTCAAAACTTACATTTTAGGTGAACAATAAACAATTTATGTGAAATTGTTAGAGAGTTTTCAGATTTTAAGTATCGGTTCATGGTATCACTTAACTATAACAGATACCAAAACAAATTGGTATCTGTGCATCCCTATTTAGTCGGCCCACTGTGTGTTATATGTCAGAAAATGTAAAAATCTGATGAGTAAACGAACATTTCGGTTTTCTGTAGGAGTTTCGAGTGAAATATAGAGCTATAAATTAAATCTAAGTATGAAAGTTGAGTAATCGTGACGAGAAACTTCCATTGAAAGATTCTAAAATTTCACATTCCACATTAAAAAGTGGGATAAACTAGTCAGTTTGTTGTTTTTTTTGTTTACCGGTAGAAAAAAATCCAAGCTGTACACTGCAAAAACCCACCTCTTTAATACTAGATAAATAAACTTGTGTTTAGTGAAAATTTAGTAGAAAGAAGTTAAATTATCTGTCCATGCAGAAAGTACATCTTTCTTACTAAGATCTCTTGAAATAAGAATAATTTGTTTTTCTGCTATACCTAAATAAAGCTAAAAATAAGTAAAAATAAGTGAATATTTCTTATTTTGAGAAAGACGTATGTTTTAAATGCCATGATAACCATTTTTACTAGAAATAAATGTAAAATTGTTACATTTTAGATATACAGACTAAATAAGAAAAAAAAAATTACATTTACTTGAAGCAAGTCTAATCATCTAAAACATGAAACTGGAAGCTAGCTTTTAATGCTCAAAACAAGATGGAGATGATAATTTGGCTAGATTTAAGACAATAAATATTGCCAAACTACAAGGAATTTGCAGTGTAATGAAAATGTTGACGCAGTGATCTGAGTGTTCACTGCAAGAACTGTCCATCTAACAAAGTCCAACAATCTTGTTTCCAACAAAAAAAATGTTATTCTTGTTTTGAGACTTATAGCAAGGAGCAGAAGGTGTTAGATTATTAATCTTATTTTGCAAATTCTTACCAAGCAGTAAAACAATTGCACTGTGTGAGAATTCTCAAAATAAAACATGTATTCTCTAAACGAGTTTAATAATCTAACACATTCTGCTCTTGCTTAGTATATACGTCTCAAAACAAGCTAGTTTTACGGATGCCTGGTGCCTTGTCCAGGGGCGCATCTACATGTGGCAGGAGGCGACTGGTTTACTCTGAAAACAGCAAACCAGAGATCTTCGTCCTTATTCATGTAACAAACGGGAGCATCAACGGCCTCTAAGATTCCTCCAAAACAAAGATGGAGAATTACTTATCGTCTGAAAGACGAACGAGGCTCCGTGAAAGAACATTTAAATGACGTCTAATGTTGCGCTCAGACCACACACTTTGTCTGCGTCAACCAACGCACCCAATGCATGTAGTTTGAGGGTTCCAACGCTTGTTTCTGAGCAACAAACAGCGCGTTGGCAGGGCTTCCACTGTTGCCGTACATTCTGAACTATGGCGGATCGCAACGAGAGAGTGGCTTGTCTTTATTCGCTAGATACAGCTTGACAACGTCGACATCGGGTTCCTTATCGCTCTTTCTTCAGATGCGTTCTGAGTTTGGGGAGTTTAACCATTTGCTCCAGGAGCTGCTTATGGATGACGTTCGCTTTCAGTGCTACTTCTGTCTGTCCTGCTCCTAAATATACGACCTCCTTGTCCGCATCGGAGCTCAAATCTGCTACCAGGACACCAACTACATATAGGGCTGCACAATTATTTTGATCAATATTTTAATCACAATTATTAATCACGATCATTCATCCAGTCCTGAAAAATATCTATTTTTATTGCACCAATTATAAACGTACAATATTGCAACATTTTTTGTCAAAAATAAAACTTACTACTACTACTATATATATATTTAAAGGTACAAGCTAGGTATGTTATTGCAGAGTGTAATATCAAAGTGCAATTTAAAAGAAACAATTACAGCTTATACAGAAAGGGCCTTTGACATTCCCTGCATCCAAATCCTTAGTATTTACTATATGCTACGTAGCAACTATTACTCACCCGTTAATGTAGTAAATACTGCATTGCAAACGATCGCGTAATAGACATGAAATCAGACATACCGCTCCACCATTTTGCATGTCCTTTGACCTGTATTGACTGTTCTGTTGACCCAGATGTTTACATTACGCCTGTGGTCCCGCCTCCTCTAGCCGTTATTTTGTCTGGTATGACTTAACAACTTAAATGTTTAATCAGTCAAAAAACTATTACAGTAATCAGTAACATCGCTTCACGTACATTTATCAGCCAAAACTGCGGCGGTGTCAATGGTTGACAGTTTGTCCGTATCCATTTTTAGCTAGGTCCTTCTTCTTCTATGATTTCGGGGCGTCCGCTGCATTGTGGGATAGCGTAGCTGCTTACTGTGGCGGTAGTACACTTTCAGGAACTTTCTGCTTACTAGTCAGATCCATATTGGAGATTTGGATCCACTGCATTGCGCAAATACTCCTTTTCACCTGCTACGTAGCAAGCGTAGTGCAGCCATTACGAGTGCTGAGTTGCGTAGGTGTGGTTTTTATTTGGGCAGCTTAATGAAGCTTTAGCCATGCGTTTGCCCCCTAGTGGCTGGCAGAGTATTGGTTGAGGCTGTGTATGATACAGAGGCGCGCAGTGAAGCTCGCATTTTGAATGTAAATATCGTTGACGATCAGGTTCATTTAATTTTGGCCAACAAAATCGTGATCACGATCAAAATCAGATTAATTGTGCAGCCCTAACTACATGTGCTCTGTTCCTCCTGAGGAGCACCTGAAAAGTTGACGGAGACCAACGCACACAACGCACCGGAGAGACTCTGAGGGACTCGACCGTAGACTTTACGTGTAATCTTGCAGCATCTGATGCTGCCGTTTGGGGCGGTGTGAACGCAGCATAAGTTCTTTGGCAATTCAGCTGATGTTGACGTCCCTTAATCTGCTTTAAAATGTTCATGTAAAAACAAAATGTTTGTGTTTGAATTTATTCAGATGAAACTAACCTAAAACCCTTTTGAAGAACTTGAGTCTAGTTTAGGACCGAATGATGAAGTGATCATTTTGAATCACAAAAAAATGTATAAAATCCCGAAGGAACAAATGAACATTTTCCTGCTGCTCTGATTGTTTCCCTCAGGAAGCAGTTTTCCAGCGTGTCGCCTCTCCTCTCCGGCTGCAGGATTCCTGTCTGCCCCCCCGTCTCATAGCGATGACAGCGACGAGGAGTTTGCTGCTGCTGCTTCCAGTGAGACGAAGGCTCGGTGATGAGCTACGGCTTGTTTCCACAACAACACGACAGCGATCGTCGTGCAGCGTTTCACTTCCTGCTTTGACATCCGGCAGCTCGACGTCGTTCAAGTGTCCCAGGCTCCAATCGGGGACGTGCTGAGTTAACGAGGATTACAACCACAACAAATATACAACAGCTGCAGGAAGTCTCTGAGTCTGAAGTCGGATTTGAGCCTTCTGGAAGGAGATCTGTCCTTCATAATCTTCCTAAGCTGGAGAAACTAGAACTTTCTCCTGATTTTATTTCTGCAGACTAATTTAACTTATTCCAACATTGATTATCTTTGAATTAATTAAACAAATATTAAGAAACCGGTAGAGAAGATCATTCAGGTCCGTCTCCTTTGCCAGAAACTGTCACTGCTTTTTCATTTACCTTTTTGGTTCTCCTCTTTAGAAAGTACTCCTGGTTGAGGTGCTCTGAGTTTAACGCTGTTTCTTTCCTATATCGATTCTTGTGCCTGTATACTTTCCAATCATTATGTTTACTGTAAATAACCTTATATTAAATATTGAGTTAATAACTTTATGTTTGTGGGACCAGTCTTTATTTAATCACTTCACATTTTTTTACCTTCTGTTGGCAGCGCGCTACATATTTCTGGGTCAAAACTGCCCTTTTTTATCTATGTACATATTCATACTACACACCATTTAAGATATTCTTTCAGAGGCGGCTGGCCGAAGTAGGTTTGTGAGTTTTTCCCAAACGACCGGTCTTTTCTAGATTCACGATCAGAACATTTCTTTTTGTTCCCCAAAACGAACCTCGGTTGAGCCACTCATGAACCTGCTGTGTGTCTGCTTGTGACTGAACCATCTTCCTTAGAAGATAATGGGGGTACGTACTTAGAAATGACCCGATAGAGTTGCTCAACTTGAGCTGTGGTTAGAGAGAGAGTTTGGTTTCAACCTGGATTTTATTTTTTAGCAAATATTACGTTCATTTACTCACCCAGACAAGTTTGGAGCCACTTGGAGTCCTTTAGGAGAAGTTTATATCCAGTCGTGATCAGCATATATCCATGTAATGGGAGTCAATCAGCGCAGGAGATTTGCCACCTGTAATAAGGCGTTATTGGCCCCAAGACACCTTCATTTAAAGGAAATGTATGTAAGAAATGTATTTTAATTACTCATAAAATGGCCCCGATATGTCACTAGACATTAAGCAATCATGTTCTTTTGAAATACTTATATCACTATCAACCGTGGTCCGGCCAGGATATTGTTATGTAAAAGTGAAAGTTGCAGCCCTCAAGTGATGTTATTGTTGTCATGTTCTGTTTTGGTCTGAGGCTCCACCCTAAAGCTAGCTACAAATCACGAAGTCAGTAGAGTTTCCTCATCCGGGTTGCCAGCTTTGCTCTGTTTACCACAGCTGAAGCTCCGAATGTAACGGACAAAACACGTATAACGTTACGAAACCTAAAAGACCTCGTAATCAATCCGAAATACGTCGTGACAAAGTCCGAAATAAAACGAGGATTTGTGTAGGAGATGCCTTTGAAAGATGGAGATGGCTGAAAATGGAGAAGACTTTGAATACAGACGTCAACGTCTCCAATTTTCTCCTGGACAGGTAAGATTCACCTATGTTTGGCTAACTTACTTGTACTTAATGTAAATTGACATTTAAAATATTTACGACAGTCGAACAAAGTTATGCATGTTCGTGGAAAGTAACGTTACGTTAGCGCATATGGAGGAGATCGTCATCAAATTGAAAAGGTAAGGAATTGTTTGGGAGATAAAAACGACGAGTCGTCATTGCTAACGTTTCTTTGTCATTATGCTGAACTGTCGAAAAAACCACAGCAGCACGTCGCTTCTGGCAATGTGAAACGTAATGGAGACGTATTTAGTAGCCTATACCTCGGTACAAATAATTCTTCATTCGTTCTTCGCGTACATTGTGGACTACACATGCTGCAAGCTAACCTGTATGACCATTGCTAATGTTTTTTAGTTAGGGTCAGCCGTTCCTGCTGGATCCCGCAGCAGCTGGCAACCTCGAGTCAGGAAGGGATACACAGTTCTACTGTATTTTGAATGTGATTGCAGAACCGCTTTTGGCCACAATCCTACATACGTTTCCTTTAACCATGTTTTTGTTATGAATTGTTGGCTATATTCCCCTGTGAGTTCGGAATGTCTCGGAGTTGCTAAGTTATTAGCATCTGAGGTTTTTAGCATTCCAGCTTACACTAACCTGGGATTTCAATGACTGTCTAACCGACCACTGTAGAGCACAGAGAGAAAGTCCTGGTCAGAGTCCATTTAAGTTGCTATTACTTCTTTAATTTACTTCCCTTCTACTTACAACAGTCAATGCAAATTATTAACTCAATTTTATTGAGCATTATATTTTACTTAATTCAGAATAAATCAGACATGGCAAGTCTAGTTTTACTGTCAAAATAACAATTTTTCCTAAATGTTGTTAGAGATTTTGCTTTCACCTGGATGTTGCAACCAGTTCTTCAGTTTCTGGGGAAGTAAAACAAGAAGTAGAAAAATACAGTTAAAGAAGAAACGACCGTATGCCAGAAATAAGGTCCAGGTCGTAAAAGAAGAGTCTAAATTTTGCGAAATTCTACCTCCTCCTGAGGGAGCAAACGGCTAGCACCTTTCCACAACATATTATCGGCTGATATGTATCTGCAAAAAAGGATGACTGCAGGTTCATGTTTGCAGTATTTCTACGACTGCAAAGTTAGGCACCTTGTAGCCGGCTCTGACACACTTATAAGTTAGCTAAGTTACTCTGAAGACATTAGCTAGCTAACAGTTAGCTTAAAGCAGAGAACAAAGAAGGCAGCAGAAATGTACATTTTAATTTTGTGCGACTGGATTGAGCGATAATAGATAAAAACATATTGTCTCTCCCTCGCTGCACTGGTGCATAAAATGGCCGCTGGTTTCTTTGTTTTACTGCATGCAAACGATATGGAGGGGGGGCTGCACTAACAAAATTTTATAATACAATATTAAGTTTCGCTAACTTAATACTTTTCCCTGTTGAGTGATGGCAGAAATGCCCATCCAGAATCAATTTATTTCTGAGTCAAGACATCTTTTTCTAGTTTTAGTTTGGATCAACTTCTTAAAATAAATTATCAACTTGAAAAAAAATCAATGGAAATGTATGGAATTGATTTTTTTTTTATGCTGAAAAGGCTCGTTTTCGAGTCATATTAACTAATCTCCTGAATCATTTCTTAAGAGTTGATATTCCCTACTGTTAAAAGTGCTGCTGGTTCACTGCCTCTCTAACTATGCTGTGTCCTGTTGGAGCTCATCCATATAACTATTGGTGCCATTATCTCTGGAATACTCTTTGTTTTTCCTTGCCATAGAAAGTACCCCAGACCTAAACCCTCTGTGTTTAGCTGTGCCTCTTGGAATGTTTGGTGGACTTTAGACTTCCATACAAGGTTCTCCCTCATCCCACGTATTATTTTTGGTTATGGTGCTGACAAGGGAATCTCCTTAAGCGTGGACGACCCAAATTAAAACAGATAAAATTGTCCCACAGCTTGTTTTTGCTTGAGTTTTTTTTTTTTTTTTTTTTTTTTTTTTTAGAAACGTTATGAGTCCCCTCATCAAACCGTAACATGTTCTCATCAGCGGCTCCATCAACAGATCCGTCCATCCCTTCATTACTCAGAGACGCACATCGCGGCCTAATCTGCCACCCAGTGCCACTCGGTTTCCCCCGTTCCCCCTTCCCGTTGGTGCAGAAGAAGAATACACTCCTCCTCACTCTGTTTTTCTTTCCCATTCTGTGTTTTTTTTCTGCTCCGAGGTGAGCGGCGGGTCAACCCTATTAGCCTTTTTCTTTCACTGCCAAACAAGACCGGCTTTTATTTCATCCACAGAGGGAGAACCTCGCAATCCTGGCCATGGGCGATTCTAGTATCGGATATTTAGGGGTGCTGAGCACCCAGAGAGCTGCTCGGCCAGGCGAGACACATTTGACCGTTTTGTACATTTTAACACAACAGGAAATATAATGTCAATGGTCATCCAGTCCGCAGCACCTTGGCTTTGATATCAGCACATGCATCTAACATAGGACTTAAAAAGTCACTGCTTATGAAAATATCACAAACTGCCTGAATCAATCAGAATGATCTTAAAATAACTAGAAAAGCAGAACTTGGAGAGCTTATCCCTCTGCCTAGCAACTCAGTGCAGTTCAGATTTTTCCGTAATACCTGATCTTTCCCAAAATGTAATCACTCGCTCCTTGGTCCATTTATGACATTTCCCGAATTTGGAGTTATTTTGTTAAAAGTGTTATTTTTATTTATTCATTTTATAATATGTTACTCAATAGTTTACTGTCTGTTTTCACTTACCTTTTATTCTTATTTTATTTTATGTGTGTGTTGCCTTAACGTGTACATTTGCACACTGTGGGATCAATAGTCTTTTCATTCATTCATTCAGACACAGAAAGATAAATGTCTGCAAAATAATAACCTCTTTGGCAGATTTATTTCAGTGATAATAAATATCTGAAACACACGAAAATGTCAGAAAACCTTTTGAATCATATCTAAGGACAGTTTCCGTAAAGGTATTATTGCAGAACCGTGTCATTATTCGTTATCAAAATCGGTTGAAAATGCCGATCATAAACGAGAAGCGTGGAAGGACGATCTAGGCACAGATATATCATCAGAGGACTGGTGTTATATATGCACTAAGGGTCACACCCAATCAGTCAACACAAGATTTAGACTACTGCACGATAAATGGCTGATGGGAATCTATATTATGCCAGTCAAATTAAATAAATACAATAGGATCATCCCAGATACGTGTAAAAAATGCACAGAGGCAAAAGTGACATTATTCCATTGTGTATGGCAATGCAGCAGGATAAAATCTTTTTGGGAAGAAGTTAAAAGAGCGATAGGAAAAAATGACTTCAAAAAACATTCTAATGGATCCTGTGTTCTTTGTCTTAGTTCTCTACCCAAAAGGTCAAATATACAACAAAAATTAATGAGTATTAATAGATATATGTTTTTTACATGCCAAAAAATCCATTGCAATGTTTTGGAAGAAGATCAGCAAACCAAGTGTTACGTATTGGTTGAAACAGATGTTGACCTTTCCTTTGGGGATGTGAAAAGGATGGCAACGTACATTCGAAGAGATCTGGAAACCGTTTAATGCTTTTGTTGATTGTATAGATTTAGCAAATGACAATAAAGAGCAATAAGGAGTCATGTTAACCTTGTACCATAACAGATGTCTTCATTATTGGAGCATTTTAAATAACTACATATATGTAAATGCAAGTGTATGTAAGAAAATGTTAATAAATGTATTGTTTAGAAATAAAAAGAAAACCTTTTGAAATATTAAGAAATTCGTTTATCTCATATTCTGCTGCAGTTTGGTGGAATTCAGATGCTTCAACCAAAGACAATGCTTGAAAGAAAGCAAAAAAAACCCTGTTTTTTCCTGAATTAACAAAACAAAAATATGAATATAAAGCCAACCAGAAAATTAATTAAGTGCTCACTTTCTCTGAATTAAAGGGTTTTTTTTTAACCAATACAAGCTATTATTTCTGAAATAACAATTCATGACAAGATGTGTTAGTTTTTTTTATTGGTGATTTACTAATAGAAGTCCAAGGTGACACACATACCTCAACTCAAAGAAGCAGGAACTTAAACATGTCCTGTTTGTTTAGTTAAAGTCACCTTTACTTTGTTTGTAATTTAGATGCTGAGAAATACTCATCTCTAATGTATATAGTTGTTCTCTTACGTAAAAATGTATCTTGCTGATATTGTTGTTAATACAGAAAAACTCATCTCTTCTTTTTTATCATTTTGCAGTACACTTCAGTAGGATGTAACAATAACTAGCTTAATAACACAATATATTGGCATGAATTAACTAACTTTCAGCAAACATTATCTGCATGCAAAAACGCAGCGCAATGTTCAGTTTGTTTAGTAGAAAACAGCAAATCCTCTCATCTTTTACTGGTTTGCTGAACATTCAGCTCTCTGCAACAGACTCCCGCTGGATATTCACCAGACGCACATACGTGTATGATGCGTTTAAAGACGGCTCGAATAAAATATAGTTGCATAAAAACACAATAAAAAAAATGTATACTGTTGTAATTTTTTTAAAATATTACATTTCAAGCAATGATGTAAGTCTTTTGTTGTATTTTATATGTATTTTTAGATACAAATACAAATCTCCAGTTTTAGGGGATGACCTAAAATCGGCCCTGATCCTGGCGCTTGTACACCGACTGGTTTTGCGACTCGCTTTGATTCTCGGTCATTTATTTGATTTTATTTTATTTTTTTCCATGTAGGTTGTCGGTACTGAGGCCACCAGAACTCGTTGGCGTTAATAGCCCCCAGAATCATGAGAACGCCCAAGGAACTTGATGAAGATCTGAGAAGGCTGACTGAACATTTACACTATAGGGAAGTCGTTAAGACCCATTTTTGATTCCAAGCAATCCAAAGTTGTTAAATTGTTTTACCTCTTAGTCTGGAAGAAGAACCAAACTGTTCTCCTCATGATGTTCCCCAGGAGCTCGCTGGGACAGCATCATCAGCATCGACTGAGAAGGCGAGGCAACTTCTTTTGTATGGCAAACTTTCACCAACAAGACAATTCAAGGTGTCTTTGGTGACTGGGGTCATGAAATAAAATCATAAATCACAAATTCACAGACACATAACATTACAGCTTATTACCAAGTTTATCTAGGTTGTAGTTACAACAATAGAAACATCATTCCAGCTGTTGGGTTGCCTTCTACTATGCTACTGCCAATCCATTTTGGTATAAAGGTGTAACATTAAAAAATGTGGAAAAAGTGAAGCGCTGTGAATACTTTCCGGATGCACTGTATGTACTTGCTTGCACACTGTACGTACTACTGGAGAGTTCCCCTAGGGGGCAGAGTACAGAACTCAGACGGGATAGAGTGCTGGATTTTTACGGTGGAAACCAAACAAACATGGCGACCATAGAGATAATCAGCAGTTATATTTTCAGATTGCGACAAAAATAGATGGCAGTAGTGTAGTAGAAGGTATGTAAGACCTGGCAACCCAACAGCTGGAATGATGTTTCTATTGTTGTAACTACAACCTAGATAAACTGGATGTCGCTATCATGCTCATGTTCCATATCCAACCTTTAAACCCCTTTTCTTCTCATTAAAGTGACATTATTTCATATTTATCTAAATTAAAATAAAGAACATTTTCATAAAAATCATAAACCCACCTTTATTTGCCACTTGGTGACGAATCTGTGCACTTAGAGCTGATCCTGAAGGCTTACATAGCGCTGAGGCTCTGAGATCAGGACAGATTGAGGTGCATTATGGGATGCTTCAGCTGAACGAGGACAGAGGGAGGTCAACTGGACGGGAATGTTATCAGAGTGTTCCTGTGGCTGGCCGGCGGACCGGGGTCCTGAGGTCACATTCTGACTGAAAGGCTTCCAGCGCCACAAAAATTAAACATTCATCCATCATCATCCATGGTTTGTTGGGTAAACAAACCATTATTTTTTTACTGAAAACCGACCAGTTAAACAAAATCTCAGTTTAGAAGGAAAATACAGCCGTGTTTAATCTGCCTGTGTTCATTATAAAGAAACATGATTCACATTGTGTACCGACCTAAATATCTGATTTATAAATAGATCTCATGCGATTAGTTCTACTGAAATATATTTTATCTTGATACTTAGGCTGAAAGTTGAAGCTCATACATTAGCTATAATTAATTAAGTGTGACCAGAGTAAACGATGGGAATATTTTAATATTGATTAATTGTTCTGCTTTCAGATTCCTTCATATTTATTGTTCCAGTCAGTAAATGTGTGTATAGGGCTTTTTATGCCATCTTACACCACCCACCGATACTTCTATGTTTGCATACCGTAACGTTAACAACGTTATCCGCACGCATGGAGTAAAGCAAGATAATTTAACGATCGGTCGAGCGGACGCCTGTGATTGGTCAGGAAAATACCAGCCCCATTCCCTTTCTTCAGAACGGCGCTCTATAATCTACGTCATTTTGATACTTGATGCTTTATATTGCAAGACCAGTTTATCTAATCTGGTCTTTTGGTGATTTTGAACACAAGGAGGTAAAAAGAAACAACAAAACAGGCCGCTGTTTGTTTTAAAGTACTCTATGATCTGCACTTCTAGTAGAAAACTTCCCAGCTCAGTCAAAACGTATTTTCTGTCGTCCTTTGCTCATCGAACTGAAATGCACTAGCAGCTACAGCTAGTTAATGCTAACAATTACAGCTAGTTAGCGCTAGCAGCTACAGCTAGATATCGCTAGCAGCTACAGCTAGTTAATACTAACAATTACAGCTAGTTAGCAGTAGCACCTACAGCTAGTTAGCGCTAGGAGCTACAGCTAGTTAGCGCTAGCAGCTACAGCTAATTAACATTAACAGCTACAGACAGTGCTAGCAGCTACAGCTAGTTAGCACAAGAAGCTACAGCGAGTTGACCCTAACAGCTACAGCTAGTTAGCACTAGCAGCTACAGCTAGTTAGCACTAGCAGCTACAACAAGTTAGCACCAGGAGCTACAGCTAGTTAGCGCTAGTAGCTACAGCTAATTAATGCTAACAGCTACAGTTAGCGGTAGCAGCTACAGCTAGTTAGCCCCAGGTGCCACAGTTAGTTAGCGCTTGCAGTTACAGCTAGTTTGCACTGGCAGCGACAGCTAGTTAGCGCTTGCAGCTACAGCTAGTTAGCACTGGCAGCAACAGCTAGTTAGGGATAGCAGCTAAAGCTAGTTAGCTGACACCTTGGTAGCGCGTCAGACCTACCCCTTGCTGATACGACACAAAGGAGGCCGTGCCTCACAAATGCAACGCACAGCGAATAATTAGGCTGTAAATGTTTAGAAACATTTTTTTTAAGAATCGAAACTGTAACATTTTGGAATCTTAACAGAATCTTGTTAAATAGGAATTGAGATTCGAATGTGAATCGATTTTTTTCTGCCACCCCTACTAATACACCAATTAATTTGCTTTTTTTAACAATTATTTTCTCATTTCCAGATTTTCCTTATGAGAGCAGATTCCTCCGGTAGCATGTTTGGAAGCTGCTGTATGTTTAAGTCTACAATCCCATCGAAATCCCCAAGGAAAATTCTGCCAGCGCCCCCTGCTGCATGCAGTCGACTCTGCTGGTGGATTCCTGCTGATGAGGGAGATTCCAGCTTTGTTTACAGCATGTTTTCTCCTCATCTGAACCTCTGCTGCTTTCCTGAACAATCCCCCTGCCTGGGACCGGTTTTTTTGGTTGCAGAGTCACCTCAGAGTGGGGCTGCGGCGGCCGGGAGGTGGATGTGGACTCTGATTAGACCATGTCCCGCTGCTGTCATTAGGACGCGGTGAGGAGAACCCGGCCTAATGGGGGAGACACATCGCCTCTAATTGCCTCAATTTGGATGAAGCCCTGTGACAGCTTGCTGGTGAGGAAGGGCACAAACAAGGTCAATTGTCCTGCGCCTGAATGCTAAACTCATTTCTGATGTGTTTCTGATTGACCGAGTAGACACTAACGAACAAGGAAGGGTCATTATTCCGGGGTTCAGGGAGTACGGAAGCACACGGAGCCCGTTTTTCCGCTTCAGTTGGCCGACCTCGGCAGACGAAATCATATCATTTCATGTAACGTCATTCCAACGTCAGCCTGTGTCACTTGGTAAATGACAACTGATTCCCAGGACGTTGTGTCCCCTCTTTAGTCCTCAGGCAGAAACCAAACAGCGTAATGGAAAACTTAGAGGATGGACCTCCTGACATCTTCGGTTAAACCAGCTCTGAAACCTCATGGAAACACTTTAGCTTTCCACAGCAGCAAAGATATCACAAACTTTCCCACAGGTCTGAAGCGGCAACTGGTTGGATTGTTAAATTGCTGCTTTTCTAACTGCCAGCAGCAACAAGCTGCGCCGCAGTTCTAGCTGTAGTTTGCTTGTAAACAGGAAGTAGAGAAGAGATTTGCCTCCTGCACCAATATATGAACCAAGAATGAGATGTTCAACTTATCTAACCGAACTCCAGTGTCCAATTTAACTGTATCAACATGTTTTTGATCATTGTGTTCTTTTCTTTAAGCTTTATACAAAATAAACATTTATTTTATCGACAACAACTAAATATTGTTTACAGAAATGCAAAGAAAATTTCCAGAATAAAATTTTCTATGAGACAATGTTCAATCTAGGGATGCAACGATACCACTTTTTTCAAAACGATACGATACCGATAATTAGATCTGAGTACCTGTTGATACAGAGTACCAATACTGATACTTCTACCAAACAAAAACATTTAGTAAATTGGAAAACAGGTTTTATTTTCTTCTCTGCTTGTTACAAAAAATGATGGTAAATCAGATAAAAATATATTGTTTTTTTAAATGACCACAAAACTAAAATTTCAAATGAAAAATAAACATTTTCTGTGAAATGACTGCAGAGTTTCCACATTTTAAGTATCAGTTCAATATGAGTATAGTAGAATAGCATCGGTGTAGTTTTATCCCAACCTTTTTCACATCAATCTTGTATTAAAAAAAGCTAAATGAAGAAAGGAGGAGAAGAAAAAATGAGAAAAGAGATGAAGTAATTGAGTGGTATTATTGATTTTGGGGGGGAATGAACCTACGGCGACCTGGTATTAGGGTCAAAGAAGATCAAAGAAACTAAATGGCCACGGGGGAGAAAGCTTCAGGCAAAAACACCCAGAAAACCTAAGAGATTCCCGGATTAATTCCACATATTCACAAAAAAAAAAAACGTGGAAATTCTCTGATGTCAAAACTTAATAAAAACAACTGCTTTTATTATACTAACCATATTAAGCATATTTTTGTTTGACAATTTTTTTTTCACAATCTTCTGAGTTTCATGAAATGTCAGAGAATCGTTTAGTTTTAATTGTGTCACTTTGTGCTTTCTCTCATGGAAAATAAATGTTTTCCAATGCATATTTGTGATATTTTTCTATATATTTTAATAAAATGTATTTTTAGTACATTTTTTAAAATTATTGTTAAGAGTGATCATTAGAAAATGCCCTTCAATAATAAATAACAATACTAATAATAATGTAGAAGTTACTCATTACTCTTCTATTATTAACTGTTTTCTCCCATTTTGAATTCCTGATTGTTTAGTTATCAAAATTACTGTTTTATCTGTTTTGTTTGCTTCCTTTGGTTTTTTTTTTTTTCTCTGTATCTAGAAGTTAAATTTCTGGTTGTGACGTCTGTGAGGCCCTTTGTGTGTGGAATGCATGAAAAGTTTAAAGATTATATTTTTTATATCGTTTTAAAATCACTTTTACATAGCTTTTTATATATATATATAATATATATATTATATATGTACAAATGCCTTGTATTTTTAATATTTTGATGTTTGATATTGTTTTGTATTGTAAAGAACTTTGCGATTATTTCTTGAAAGGTGCTAAATAAATAAAATTTAACTTAGTTACTTTACTATATTATATTAAATTATTGTGTTGTGGGGTTATTCTTTCTTTATTCCTCATCAAAAACATATCTTTATTACTTTTTACTGAGGATACTGAATCGAACATACATATTTTGAAAAGTTTTTCATGTTAAACTTTCTTTTATCAATTAAAAATCTTTAAAAAAACATTGAATACATCTAATTACGAAACATAAAACTTCTCAAACAAATGATGCTAACATCTTTAATAAACCATAATTCCCTTTTAATCATTTATCTTTAAAAATCCACAAAACAGAGGCTCTGAAAAGCCTGAATCTGTGAATTTTACAGCGTTAGCGGCGCTTTGGTCCTCGCTGCCCTTTTCCACCCTGGAACACCACCGGTGGCACATTCAATCGCCTCTTCTCGTCTGCCCTGTCACCCTGCATCATAGGGGTCAAAGGGCGCCGTGCCTCCCAGTTAATGAACCAGTCGGCTCCCTAAACTCCCAGAATGCAGCGGAGGGGGGGGTTAACTTAGGTGAAGCAGAAGAAGGTCAAAGCTCCGCCACGACCCCTGAAAACTGGAGGTCTACCTTCCAACAGGCAGGAGTTTCGTAAGGGAAATATGCGCGGCTGCCGCTAAATGCGACTTTCCCTCGGTGCTAACTGCTCACCCTTGTAATCAGATCATGCTTGCTGAAGGCTCAGGGACAAAGACATGCAAATTGTAATTAAATGCGCAGTGCTGGGGCCGAGCCCGTTTGATCGCCGAGCCCTTTCATGCCCTCTAATCACTGCTGACAGCCCCTTCCAACAGATTCTGCGACAAACTTCTCGATTCAACTGAGGGGGATTTTTGAACTTTGCTTGTTACTGCGGCCTTGGCTCCAGGTCTGTCAAACAATCCAAATCAATGACCCAATTGACCAGTGGGCCCCTTGTTGATAACCTCAATGAGCTCTATGTTGTCATTCATTGTTTCGTAGGGCTACATGCCCGCAGCATTTTATGGTAATTAAACACTCGTTTGGTTCTGAGCCTGAACACAAACACTGGAGGTCCAGAAATCACGGGTCGGCTCCGGGGTGACGCAGGTGCAGGGAGAGGACAGAGAGATGGACTTTCCCACCAACCTGGCCCGGCGTGACACTCATTAGGTCATTACAACAACGAACGGGCCATTTTTTTGCTTCGGGTTTTATTAAAAAAACTCATTATTCCCACAACAAAAGACACGTACTGACCTCATTGGTGCCCCTGTTATCTGAATATGCCTTTATATAATGAAGCGTCTAATTGCAAATCGGCGCCTCGCGGCTTTCCCTCCGTCCGACTCTCCGGTTTCCGATCCGGAGGAGTGAAAGGAGAGCTAAAGAGTGTTGCAAAGCAATTCCCCACCAGGGCAGCAGGGGGTGCTAACTTTTCATGACGGGTCTGCCTACCATTGCAGCATAGTTTCTGGTTAACTAGAGTTTATTTTCTTCATCTTGTGAACGCATTTACCCCCTCGAGGAGCAATGGACGAGAGAAAGAACGTTTTGATTGAGCTGTAAAGCTTTTAACTAGAAGAACAGCTCATAGAATACACATTCAAGCAGACACAGCAGCCTGTTTCGTTGTTTCTCTACACCTCCCTGTGTAGCCACCAAAATACCAGATTTGATAAATTATCTCTTTAGAATAGAATAGAATAGAATAGAATATGTACATCAGGTGAAAATAATGTGCAAATTATATCGGTGTGGTTGTTTAGTGCAAATGTAAGATACAGTGCAGGTGTTAAATATTTATATTTGTTGGGAGCAGTTTTGGTTGTACAGTCTGACAGCTGCAGGGAGGAAGGACCTGCGGAAACGCTCCTTTGTGCATCTAGGATGCAGCAGTCTGTCACTGAAGGAGCTCTGCAGTTCAGCAACATTTCCATGCATGGGGTGGGAGACTCTGTCCATCAGAGATGTTATTTTAGCCAGAGTCCTTCTGTCTCCCACCACCTGCACTGGATCCAGGCTGCATCCTAGAACAGAGCTGGCCTTCCTGATGAGTTTATCCAACCTCTTCCTCTCAGCTGTCGATAAACTGCTGCTCCAACATACAGTACTGTAAAAAATGACGGAAGCCACCACAGAGTCATAGAAGGTCCTTAACAGCGCTCCCTGGACTCCAAATGACCTCAGCCTCCTCAGCAGGTAGAGTCTGCTCTGACCCTTCCTGTAAAGAGCATCAGTGTTGTGGCTCCAGTCCAGTTTATTGTTTAGGTGAACACCCAGGTACCTATAAGAGTCCACTATCTCAATGTCCACTCCCTGGATGTTCACCGGTGTCAGTGTGGTGGGTCTGTGTCTCCGGAAGTCCACCACCAACTCCTTGGTTTTTCCAGCGTTGATCAGCAGGTGGTTCTGCTGGCACCAGTCCACAAAGTCCAGAGTCCTCTGTCTGTACTCTGAGTCGTCATCACCTGTAATGAGTCCAACTATGGCAGAGTCATCAGAGAACTTCTGTAGGTGGCAGCGTGGGGAGTTGATGGAGAAGTCAGCAGTGTAGAGGGTGAAGAGGACCAGTGCCAACACGGTTCCCTGTGGGACCCCCGTACTGCAGACCAGCGTGTCAGAGACACGGCCCTGTGTCCTCACATACTGTGGGCGTCCTGTGAGGTAGTCCAGTATCCACTGGGACATGTGGTGGTCCACTCCTGACAGCTCCAGCTTGTCCCTCAGGAGTCGTGGCTGGATGGTGTTGAAAGCACTGGAGAAATCAAAGAACATGATCCTCACAGAGCTTCCAGGTTTCTCCAGGTGAGTCAGAGCTCGGTGCAGCAGGTAGATGATGGCGTCCTCCACCCCGATGCCGGGTTGGTAAGCAAACTGCAGTGGATCCAATGAAGACCCTACCAGGGGGCGCAGATGGTGTAAGACCAACCTCTCCAGGGTCTTCATCAGATGCGATGTCAAGGCTACCGGCCTGTAGCTCCTAAGGTCCCCTTTAACAAAGCTTGTAGTGCCCAAACGCTGCATTAACCACGGATAACATTGACTACAGAGCACCATTATGGTGAAACGATCTCTGGTTGTTGTTGAGCTGACCAATCACAGGCATACGCTCTACGTTGACGGATAGTTAGAAAATTGGTGCATAATGGTGCTCCGTCAATCCGTTTCGACATAGATTAAAAAGCATGAACTAGTCTTCGCTCCTAATCATTTTCTTTAAGATTTGACTTTGAGAACCTACAGAGGAAACTGGAAATTTTGTTGAAGACATCAAAGCTGGATCCAAACCAGATCCAATGGCAGATTATGAACAGTTTTATCTAATATCTAGATTAATCATGTAGAGATTCCTGATCTGGACCAGTGGACTGGATCGGTGTCTTTTCTACAACTGTTGCTCTTCTGGTATTCATGCAGACATAAAACAAAGTGAGAATCTGTGGCAGGACTTGTAAACTAAGGGGCAGTTTATATGACCATATTGCAGTTTTTGTTTGAATTCGCAGGTGAAAACGACTGAATTTACACCACAGGGCACGCGATCTTATCTTGCCGAATACGATGTAGTACATATGCACAGCCTATAGATGGCAGTATGCCTCATGTATGCAGTGTTATATAGTTTCCCTCTCCAGGATAATCGGGCCTATTTTCGTCCCGATCTCCACCTTCCGATCAAAGCCAGCGAAAGACCGATCTCTGCCGTACGCAAATAATGTGTTATTTTCCTGCAGTTTGTGGTGTGTTGAGAGTGATTTTGTCCAGTAGGATCCATCCGGAAAGAAAGATCGTACATAATAACGAACACGTTCAATATTTACGACTAAAAATCCTGAAGTGCGTTGACTGCTCCGAGATTAGCCGAGCACGCGCAGAACGCAGCGCCATGTGAACCCGGAACCACAACCAATCAAGATGCGAGCTGACACAAAAAAACATGTTGCTGGTAAAAACCAAAAATCTCCTTCCGAAATGAGAAACCAGCTGGTGCTAGCATCTAGCGCACAGCTCTGCTCTCCAAGCTAGCTGTGATAGACAATTAGGCCTTAAGCCTACTCTATGCTTCTGAGTTTTGACAGAGACTGATTGACGCAACACCATTATCCGTCGACGCAAGGGCTCTCTGTTACCTAAGCAAGAATGCACGGAGTAGAGGCCCAAATTTTAACTATCCGTCTCCGTCAACAGAGAGCGTCTGATTGGTCAGTTTCAGTTACAACCAGAGATCGCTTCACCAGAACGGGGCTCTATAGTCGCTGTAATCACTAGTTAATGCAGCGTTTGGCCACTATATGCTTTATATTGAAAGGATAACTTATCTAATCTGTTATTTTGCTGATTTTGAACACAAGGAGGTGTAGGAAAACAACAAAAAAGGCTGCTGTGTTTTGTTCCCATGTGTTTCAAGAGGATTCTATAATCCGCCCTTCTAGTAAAAAGCTTTACAGCTTTAATCAAATCGTACTTTCTGTCGTTCATTGCTCCTTGAGGAAGAAATGCATTCACAAGCCTAGAAAAAAAAAAGAAACGGCGCTGTGTGCTAGTAGGAAGAGACGGCATGAAAACATGGCGCCCCCTGCTGTTCTGGTCGAGCAAAACAATAGAGAATGGCGTGGTAGAGCGGAGTACTATTAACAGAAAACGTCTCCGTCAATATTTCTGCATCTGAGGGCAAATTTGCGGTCGGAGAAGCATGAACTAGGCAGAATGGCGGAGTGCGCAGGTCCAATATGCCTTGGGCGGCCGGCAGTGACGTCATCGTTGTTGAAAGTCCCAGTTCTTGCGTTTACATGACAAAGAATCACCCAGTTGTCAGAATTCTCCAGTGTGGAACCGGTTTTCAGAAGGTTGCGTTCTCGTCCCCTCGACACAAGATTCAAGTGGAAACGAGACGCCGAATCGCTGAGAAAACTGCCCCTGATGCTCTTGGAGGTTCTCCATCCAGTCTAACAGAGATTGAGCTAATCTAGAAAGGCTGGAGCAGCTGGCAGAGGTGGAAAGAGTACCGAAATATTCACCTCAGGTAAAAGTACTACTACTGTGATGAAATTTTACTCAAGTACAAGTAAAATTTAATGTCTACAAATTTACTCAAGTAAAAGTAAGAAGTTGCTTACTTATAATGTACTCATTTAGTTACTTTTTTTTCTTTTTAACAGCACTCCTGAGTAGTGCAAAAGAGACAGTGGGACATAAATCTCAAAGTTACTTTTTCATAAAATTCCTTTTTTTTGTGCAAGTGTTAGTTAAATACAAATTAATGAATCAAAATGGGTAACACAAACATTCACAAGTTCTGTGGTTTACCCAAATGACCCAGAGAAGAAAAACAGTTGGGTACCATCAATATTAAAGACATTAAAGACAAAACTATTTCATTTTTTGATGTGACTGGGTTAAAGCTGGCAGATATTAGAACATAAATTGAATAAACATAAAAAAATGTAATTTTCTCAAACTTGCTCTGCCCTAATGTATGTCTAGATCAGGTTCTTTATGCGTGTATATCCATAGAGCGTCGCTATCTGAACCTCTTGTTAATTTGGAGCAACAGTCAATTTTTAAAGTTAGTAGAATTCATACTCGCTCCATTGCAGTAAAGTAGTTTTGTATTGAAAACTTAACTTCTACCATCCTAACAGGTCTATAAGGATGTTTTATTTCTACTCCTACATATTGTAAATCGCCCAGCATCAGCGGCCTACATACAAGCTTGACGGGAAAAAAAAAAAGACAGACAATTTAATTTATTTGCGAATCGCCACCCCAAATCCTTAAGTAAAAGTAAAATAAACTTTAAATAAGACTTGAAAAAGTACAATTAGAGAAAAAAAAGATAATTACAGTAACACAAGTACATGTAATTGGTTACTTGGTGGAGACAAACCCCAGAAGAGCTACAGCCAGAGTGGTTTTTACAAAGACTCAGATCTTTCTCTAAAACATTTAAAAAACTACACGTCTTCTTCCTTTCCACTTTGTATTCATTCATCACCTCATCTTCTGATGTTACTAAATCTGAACAATTGTATCAAACTAAAGTTGTTGTTTTTTTAAGTTGGAGTCTGAAATGGAGGAAAATATGTGACAATAAGTAATAAAACGAATAAGATTAGAGAAAACTGACTAAAATGATCTCAGATTGATGAGGAATTTATTTTACGTCATCTTATGACAAACAGAAATCCTCCGCTGGAGAGTCAGTTTTATCTTAGCGGACGGCTGTCTGCAGAGATTGTCTAAAACTAACCAGTCTGTGAGGATCAAGTGATGAGTGGAGGAGGAGGAGGAGGAGGACAGCTTGACCTGAGAAGAAAGAGTGTGCCAGTTAGAGATGAGTGATCCAGTCATCCAGAGGGGTACCAGACATCCCACAGGACAGGAAACGCTGCGTTGTCCAACAGTCTACACCTCCTCCTCTGCTGTGTTTAATCCACATGGAGAAAAAATAAAGCTTTCTCTGTCCATAATGTAGTCCAGCAGTAGATGAGGTGATGCTTTTCTTTCAGCTGATGCAAAAAAGCCTTGAATCACATTTTTTCTATCTTTTTCACATCCCTTCCTTATGAGAACTGATCTATGTGAGAACTCCACAGTTAAAGGAGGAATTTAGAGCAAATGGGGAAAAATAAAAAAAAATCAGCATTTGAAGATAGAATCCTTTGTTTCTGCAGATCTTGGGTCCAAAATCACTTGAGGCTTGACTTTAGATTTAAGATTTTACTTGCGTTTGCCTCACTTTCTCACTTGATTAGGGTTTACACTTGTTTTGGACTAGTGGCAAGAAACCTAGGACTCTACTTGGAAAAGGATTAAAGGTCACCCGGATTTGCCTCGAAGCCGGATTTAAAACCAGGATGGTACCAAAAGATAGAACACCAACTCCCAAGTGAAAACTAAATAGTTCATCCAGTGGCTACGTTTACATGGACACAAGTAGTCGGTTTAAAAGCCTGATCGGAATAAGAATGCTTCATGTAAACATGCCATTCAGATTATTCTGACCGGATCAAACTCATTCCGATCAAAATTTCATTCCGATTGAGAGTTTTTTTTTTTATTCCGATAGTTAATCCAGTCGTGGTGCATGTAAACTCCTATTCCCAATGTAGGTCAGTCCTGCACATGTCAGCTAAAGTCGTGCATAGACGTCTAATACGTCGTCTTAATTACATAAAAGGATTCGGTTTGTCATTCGATTGTGTACATACGAATGAAGGCTTGAGGATGTAAAACCGTGACCACAAAAAAGAAATAAAGGCACGCTGTGAAGAGCATCATAGTCCCCCATTTCAAATGGGTGCAGCCATGTGTCTTTACAACGGAAGTCCAATTCTTCTTCTACGGTCGTTTCCCATGTTTTAGCTAGTTTTGCGCATGTCAAAATGATTTGTGTTGTTCAGACATGTAGCGCATGTAAACGCCTTTCTTAATCAGATAGATGTGAAATTCTAATACGATCTATGTTCGGATTAAAGATAGTTTGCACATGTAAACGTAGCTACTGTTTCACTTTTGAAGTATTGAGTTACCACACGCCATGGCAATGAAAATAAAATTACCTTGCCGTGACTTAACAAGATGCAGGGTGATCTAACACAATAACGATGCTGAGAAAAACAGGTCTGGTTGTTTCCAACAATGTGTTTTCAATATTTTCTTTCTAAAGTGACTGTATGGGGATATTGCCGATTAACCCTAAACACCTTTACACGACTACCTGCTCACTAAAATACAAATTTAGGAGTGGGTTGACAAATAGTTAATTGAATTGGCTTGCATGGCTTGCCTGAACAACAATCAAACCACACTAAGAGATTTAATGCAACGTTCACTTGCAATTTATTGGCTATTTCTCTAAAATATACAATTTCAACAGCCAGAAACATATCCAAACATGTTTCATTTTAATCTATTTATTAGCATAACAATGAATCAGTTACCATAACTTGTTCTTAAAGTTGTAATTTATATTGATTGTACAACAAAATCCTCTACAATTAATCCAACAAAAATAAAATTGCACATGGACGAGACATCTTTGAAAAAGCACAATACATGTAATGTATTCTGAATATTTTAGCCTAAATGTCGCATACGCCTCACAGATGTGTGTTTTCTGCGTTCTTGTGTGCCCGGTGTGCTGTACAGCCAGTGTTCTCAGTGGCTGCATTGTTTACAGTTTGCCTTGTGTTCATCTCTACTGATCTTTTCCAGCCAAGGATGGGCTTCTTCCCACTCACCTATATCTCTGTAAGTGTTTTTGGGACATTTTTAAAGGTGTTGCATGGAAGCGCCAGTGTGTGTAGACACACCTGATCATTCCTGAGTGCGCATCACTCGCGAGCCGCAAACAAACAATTTGCGGTCCCGTTAGATCCCGCCGTTAGAACAGTTTTGCTGAATTTAGGGTGATTTTTATGTTTATATAGGCTACATAGTAAGAATAAAGCACTATGAAGCCTATGACGGACACACATGATAGACATTTATGAAAATACGAAACAAATAGCGTCCCTTATTAGTTCAAAACGGGACGGCACATTTAATAGTCAAATACGGGATGATTCCATATTTTAAGGGACGATTGGCAACCCTAACCTCGCCTAACACGCTAATATCTATGACCACATCCACCCAGTGATGTAGCTTGTTTAACTATCTCCAAACTTAACCTGAGCTTCAAACCACACAGCAAAATGTCCTGGTTGCAAAATCTCCTGGTAGCTAAATCTGTTGTTAGCTAAATCTGTTGTTAGCCAAATCTCCCGGTAGCTAAATCTGTTGTTAACTAAAGCTCCTGGTAGCTAAATTCCCTGATGGCCAAATCTGCCAGTAGCTAAATCTCCCGGTAGCTAAATCTCCCGGTAGCTAAATTTCGCGGTAGCTAAATCTCCCGGTAGCTAACCCTCCCCATAGATAAAGCTCCTGGTAGCTAAATCTCCCAGTAGCTAAACCTCTGCATAGCTAAGTCTCCCGGTTGCTAAATCTCCTGGTAGCTAAAGCTGTCGGTCACTAAATCTCCTGGTAGCAATATCTTCTGGTAGCTTAATCTCCCTGTAGCTAAGTCCCCCGGTAGCTAAGTCTCCCGGTAGCTAAATCTCCCGTTAGCTATATGTCCCAGTAGTTAAATCTGTTGTTAGCTAAGAGTCCCGGTAGCTAAATCTCGCGGTAGCTAAATCTCGAGATAGCTAAATCTCCCGGTAGCTAACGCCCCCAATAGGTAAGTCTCCTGGTAGCTAAATCTCCCAGTAGCTAAACCTCTGCATAGCTAAGTCTCCCGGTTGCTAAATCTCCTGGTAGCTAAATATCCAGGTAGCTTAATCTCCCGGTTGCTAAGTCCACCGGTAGCTAAATGTCCTGGTAGCTAAATCCTCTAAAATGGCCTCAAACTACTTGTGATTGAAAGGGACATATGGTTAAGATATAAGATTTGAGCCTTGAATCAGAAATGTCCTTAAAAGACTAAAGAGCTGATTTTATGCAGAAATAATTTAAAATAATTTACTTGGACGGGGAAGAGTTGGCACTTGATAAGGACTTGCTTCTCAAATCCTTGACACTTGACTTGGATTCCTGGCAAAACACTTGTTTTGATTTGAGATGTGACTAAGTACAGATTGGATTTGTAAGATCATGAAAACAACATTTTTAGTTCTGTGGTTCCATTAAATCTATCAACTAGAACAGGGATTGTTTCAGATTCAGGCCAGAAAACCCAAGGTGCCCACAAAGAGATTAATCACAAAACTCCGCCTGTGATGAAGTCATTAAATATTGTAAATAAAAACACCCGTCAAGTTTCCCCTCTGCTGGCTTTCTCTGCCTTTATACCTTCATCCGCTCCATGCCAGGCAGGACTCCTTTGCTCTGACCTCCCTGCCTTCTGTTAAGGCTTCTCAGAGGCCCCGCTGGGCTCCTTCTTCCCCTCCAGTCCCTCCTCTTTAGGAAAGCCGTCAGACGTCTGGCAAATCCCTTCCCCTCTCTGAGATGCAGTCACCGCAGGCCTCGGAAATACCTGAGGCCCCTGGGCAAGGGGTCTTCACACCCTGTTTCAATCGGCGTAGATAGAAATCTTCAGCTGACCTGTGGAAGGTGGCACAAGTCAGCTAAGGTCAGAGGTTCAACTCTCCGGTGACGGGTTTGTCTTAATCAGATCTGAAGAGCTCAAACTGAGATGAGAATTTTTCTGCATTTTCCTCACAGAAATGACAAACCGCTGCAGAGAGGCAGAAACTTTTATTATCCCACTAATGTGATCATGGCAGAACCAAGTTTTTTTTTTCCCAACAAGCACTGTGAAAAATACATTAAAAGTCAAGTAAACATCTTCCTCAATACCTGATCTGATCTAATTTATTAATTTAGTTACTAGATAAACGTTAGGGAAGCAGCATAGCAGTAAGGAAGAGGAGGACCAAATCTGGTCCTCTGGTTCCATCTTGTGGTTGCAACGACGTACAGCACCCTGCAGGTGTTCTGTTGTTTCTTACCAAAGCATACAAACTTCCCATCATTTTTTGAACCTGATTCAAAGTTCTCACCATGTCCAGATCTAACTTTGGACATAGAAAAACAAAGAAAGAACTTTTTTGTTTTGTATTTAGTCCAGAATAACACAAAAAAGGTGATCATGAATGGATCAGATTATCCCCAATATGGAATCCTAAATAACTCCAGATGGACCTAACAGGTGTGGCCAGCATGGGCATCCCCAATAGGCTCAACTAATGCCTCAGGTCCGGCCGATTGCAGTTTGATACTAATTCTTCTGTTTCCTTCATAACAGCAGGCCACACAACCAACCCGTACCGCACCATTCCTGGGCCTCCTTTTGTTGTAGCTCCAAAGTAAACGGTACGATAAAATTAGAGCTACTGCCTTCAAAACGCAGTCCACTGATTGGAAGACAGAAAATCATCACATCTTGAGACAAGAACAAGATGTACTACCCACCTGTCCACTGAGAGTCCAAAAGGCAGTGAAATACTCTCTTGAATACACCAGATCATAAAATAATCTAGCATTGGTTGAGTTCAGTGTTCGGTTGCTGGTTGGGCTTGGTTTGGGGATGTTCTCTGTCCGCTGTGGTTATTGCTGTGTCTCCTTGGTGTGGCCCGCGGGTTTTCAGCTGCCCGTGGCAGGTTGTTTTCTTGAATCTTCTTAATTACATTTCCTCTCTTCTATCTTCAATTCAGTCTTTCCCTTTCAGCTTTTCCAACCCCTTTTCCATGGTATATGAAATACGGTGTTCAGCATAAATTAGTACACCCCACTCGATTTGTCAGAAAACCTTTTGTTTCCTTTCAGATCCAACATTTTCTATGAGGCACTATACTACAAAATACTCCCACAAATGTGGGCCACTGATTGTAAAACATATTTGTTAATTTGCGCACACAAATTCATTCAAGCCCATGATGCAAAAATGAGTACACCCCAATTAGTCTTGGGAGAAAAACCACACTTAAGACTTCCCATTTCCTGTGCAGCAATGGCTCCCCATAGAAGAGAAATCTCACAAAATCTGAGAAAGGAAATAACTTCTTTACACAAAAAAGGTGAGGGCTACAAGAAGATCAGCAACGCTTTACATATCAGTCAAAATACTGTAGCAAAAGTAATCAAAACATTTGAGAAAGATGGAAGTGCAACCATCTTACGTAGACGTCCACTGAAGTTAAAGGTTGAATATGGAAGATTTTTCTTAAAGGCTATCTCTTTAAAAAAGTAATACTTCAACGGTGAGTTTAGAGGTGTGCAGAATGAAAGTACCACGTTACATTTAACCTAAAATGATTAAAAAAGATAACTTTTAACCACCGCACTGTGTTTATATTTACGTGTTCCAGCCAACAGCGGCGCACCATTGCCGGTTGCCAATTACTTTTGTAAACAACTGCCTGGAGCAACAAGGTATACTGTAGAAAATATAGCACTCTGTTGGTTCAGCTGCTGTGTCTGAGCCCCAGAGATTTCATTATCTATCTCGGAAGAGGAGCGACCTTATAATATCTAAAACCAGAGTTAGTTTAGGTGAAGCCTACAGCAGATGGACACAAATGAAAAACTTTCACAGCATCAAAACGTACACGGAAATGGCTTAGTTTCTCATTGAGAAAAGTAAGAAAGCTTGCTAACGGCTAAAGTTAGCTGTCGGTAAAACAGCTTTGCAATACTCGTGTATATGACATTGGTCCTGTATATGAGAGCATCAACCGTGGTATGTGCTAGCTAGCTTTATATATTGACATAGGTCTCCAACCATACACTTCAGTCAAATACACATACTGTGAAATCTATCGGATGTTTATGTAAATTATAAATTAGGAGTTTTATGGAGAAAATCACCAAGAGGAGTGGAGGATACCACTCAGCTACCGAAATAAGATGCAATAAGATGTTATAATTATTTTTCGTTTAGTATTTTAAACTTAGAACAAAATACTCCTTACTTTGTAAGATTCATCGCTGGACATGATGCTGGCTGGTTACGGTGTTAACACTGGCGACAGAACTGGCATCCAGGCGGCTTTCCGTTATTGCAACCACAACCTCAACAAACTACATGTCGCTTTGGTGCCCATGTTCCATATTCAACCTTTAACATCTCGACAGGAGCGTTGAAGAAAATCGCCATGCAAGTTCACCGCAGTTAGCTAAAGCAGTAGAAAGCCGAAGAGGAATGGCATGCATGGGTATCGTCCACGAAGGAAGCCTCTCCTAAAGCCCATGCACACAAAAAAAGCATGGCAAGAATCTGCTAGGGCCCATGCTGAAAAAGACGAACACTACTGGGACTCTGGAGTGATGAGACAAAGATCAATGTTTTTGGAACTAATGGTTTAAAGGTGAGGATTTCAAAATGAAATGCAGTGTCTACAGTGAAACATGGCGGTGGCAGTGTCATCATGTGGGGCTGCATGAGTGCTGCATTTCATTGATGCAATCATGAACTCAACAATGCACTGCCCTATACTGTAGGATAAGATGCTGCCATCACTTTTCCAACACGACAATGATCAAAAACACATCTAAAGCTACCGTTGCATTTCTGACGCAGAACATGGTGAAGCTGATAGAATGGCCAAGTTTGTCTCCTGATCTGAACCTGATCGAACACCTGTGGGGAATTCTGAAGCGACAAGTTGAGAATCCATCTCCATCCAGCATCCAGGCTCTAAAATAGGTTATTGTTGAAGAATGGAAAAGATAGATGTTGCCTAGAAGACTTGGTGATGTCCTTAAATATAATGGTGCTAACATGAAATACTAGATGTAGTAGTTTTTGTTGTGGGGTTTTTTCATTTTTGCTTAGACTAATTTGGGTAAAAATGAAGATTTTGTGATAACTTACGAGTTCAATAAAACTTAGCCTTGTAAAAAGTTTGGAAATTGTTCTTTTGTTCATCGAGCTACTGATTAAATTCGTACTTTTTAAAACTTTAATGCTCCACTTGTGATAGTAAAACTGCTGTGCTTCTACCTGGCACTTAGATATGAACTCTGAGTACCATACCGTCAGACAGTACACGATGTAAAAATACCTACCAACCCTTGCTGTATCGCTCAGTGGAGAGAAGACATTAGACCCCATCCACTCTGAGTAAAAGATAGGTACTAATATGAGGCCCTGACTTAGCTGTTTGCTTCAGGTCTAAAAGTTATATTTCACAAAGGTGAATTAGAATAAACTTTTGGTTGATTGAGGTTTCTGGTGATCACGGTCCTACATGTGAAGAGCTGCTGGGAATGTTTAACATTTGGCAAGGCAAGGCAATTTTATTTGAATAGCACATAACACAGGTCAATTCAAGGAGCTTTTTTTGGGCCACCATTTGGAAACAAAGGAGCTAAACACTGCCCCAGATCAGAGTCTATGGGTCACATTACGGCCCCAATAAGGTACAAGTGTGATGCTGAACGACTCCGGGGGAAAAAAATGTCATGGTCGCCCTGGTTCCCAATTAAGCGCCAGTTTAAACCTAAGTAGAAGGCAAAACTGGTTTGTCAGGTGTGGTAACATTAATAGTGCTAGAATAGGGAAATTCTGACTTTCTAGTTGGGGTAAGAAGAAACAATTTAAATGGTGAAATCTCCGAAATCGTTCTACTGAATTGGAAAAGTTGGAGAATTTCGATTTCCAACATGGCCGCTTCTCGCATCAACAATAGTAGCTGTGGTGGAAACGTTTATTCTGTTAGTAAGAGTGCATCTAGGGTCAGTGTTACATATAGAGCCTGCAACTCAAACCATAAAAGGTGCTTTTATATGGAAAGTACAGCCTATAACAATGTTTATAGGAGGTAAAACCAGCAGAGGCCACCGAGGCGTCGCCCATATTAGAATCCCGACTTCGGGAGATCACGTGGGCTCTCGACGGAGATGGCGGCATAGAGAGTGTCTCTGTGAAACCCGACACAAAAATCGATACCATCTATAATTACTCCCATTATTCTGCACGAAATATAGTGCCTCAGTAACACGGATAGATTTTCTCTCTTTTGAGTGCAAAATACAGATGTCTAACCGAGAACTCCGGAAGCTTCAGCGCCACAAAGAGTCACAACGGGCAAGGTCGTCGAAAGCTAGCAAGAAAATGGATGACTTTATTAGCAAGCCTTCAGACGACGCACCAGCTGCATCAGGTGAAGCCGCAATGTCAAGTACAGCTGACGAGCCCTCAATGAGCTTTCTCGCTACAGAGATAAGAGCAATCCGTATGTCCACACAAAGCATCGAGAAAGATACAAAGGAAATCAAGGCTACTGTGGAGGACATTGAAGGGAAGATTAGCACGTTAAGCTCCCGCATAGACGAGGCGGAAGAACGGGTCGCCACACTGGAAAGCGCCGCTGATGCATCCGAGCAGCACACCAAAACTCTTCAGGAGAAAATGCAACAACTTCAGGAGCGCGTTGAAGATTTGGATAATCGAGGACGACGCTGCAATATCAAGATCCTAGGGATACCGGAGTTAAAAGAAGGGAATGACATGATTCAGTTCCTTCAACAGGAAATCCCAGTCATGCTGGAGCATCAGTTCCCGACACTGGAGATACAGCGCGCACATCGAGTTCCCACCGGTCCGCCGAGACGCGAGCACAGAGAAGGGGACAGACCGCGGCCCGTGATGGTCAACATGCTCCGCTACCAGGTGAAAGAGGAGATACTAAGAGCAGCCAGGGAAAAAGGTCAGATCATGTGGCAAGGAGCCAGGATTATGTTTTTTCCAGACTACTCTAAACAGACCATGGTGCGGAGAGCGTCCTTCAACCAAGTTAAAACTGATTTGAAGAATAGAGGAATCGAATACATGCTCCGCTTCCCCGCCACCCTGGAGATTAAACACAACGGGGCGCGTCACCGCTTCGCCTCAGCCGAAGAAGCATCGCAGTTTGTGAAGAGAAAGATTATAAAAGAAAGCTGAACTAAACAAATTTGGGGTAAATATAAAATGCTGATAGGCTCCTGATTATTATGTAATGATTATTCTGACACTATTAGGCCTACATTAATGGATCCGGTCAGTTTTCTTTGACTTTTTCTTTTTTCTTCTGATAGTGCTTTTCTTTTTTTTTTTTTTTCTCTTTCTCTGCTGCTTTATTACTTTGTTTATTTTTGGGTGACTCAGGCAGCAGTAACTCAAATTGTATCGGTTTAACTTTAGCTCCCACCCTGTATGATAAGGATTTAAGGCCACATTTGAGGCTCTCTCTTTGTTTTTGGGTTCCTTTTTCCTTTTAAATCCCCTACTCTATGCAATTAACGAGGAACTTTGTTTAAACTTTGCTACTCCCCATACAGATTATATGGGATTTGAACATAAACGAGTGTTGGGTTTTACGGAAAGTCGAGTTCGGGTGACATTTCCAGGTTTCCTAACTTTTCAGGCTTCTCTATTCTGCCCACATTGGCTTCCTTCCAGGTTTCCTAGTTTTATTGTGTTCACCTGGTTTTGCCCCAGTCCTTTTAACCTGACTGGGCTTGTAGGTAATTTGTTTTGTTATGTCTGTAACATTTGTTTACCACCACCACACTGTATTATAGTAATGCACGCAGTATTTATATGCGCTTTACGACTTAATGGCTAACACAACGAATTTGAAATTTGCCAGTTGGAATTTAAAGGGCCTTAACAATGTGATTAAGAAAAAGAAAATCCTGACATATTTGAAATCATCAAAGGTTGATATAGCCTTTGTCCAGGAAACGCATCTAAACATGAAAGAATCCTTGAAATTGAGGTCTTCGTGGGTGGGGAAAGTTTTCTCAAGTCCAGGAACTGGCAAAAGTAGAGGGGTTTCCATTTTGATTAATAAAGCCATTAATTTTACTGAAACAAATATATTATCAGACCCGGATGGTCGTTATGTGATAGTGTATGGTCAGCTCCTGGATACACCAATTGCTCTCTGTAATATTTACGCGCCCAATTCGGATAGGCCAGAGTTTTTTTATAACCTATCACAGCTTCTCTTGGACCTTGGGGATGTTCAGATAATACTTGGTGGAGATTTTAACCAAATATTAGATCAAGATCTTGATAGATCATCACCCAGACGTAATACAGAAAACAGATCAGCTGCTGCCATTAGACAGCTTGCCACTGACCTGGGTCTAAAAGACATTTGGAGGCTAATGCACCCAGATGGAAGAGATTATTCGTTTTTTTCCTCCCCCCACAACGTCTATACAAGGATTGATTATTTTTTAATTTCTCAAACATTAGTTGATTTTTCCCTCAGTTCAGATATAGGAAATATAATAATTTCAGATCATGCCCCAGTTTTCCTCTGCCTAACAAAATTTTCACAGACACCTAAAAGTCGGAGATGGCGCCTAAATGTATCTTTACTGAAGGATAACTCATTCCTCGAGATGATTCGCAATGAAACTTCACTCTTTAAGGACACAAATAGTAAGCAAGACAGCACCATTTCAATATGGTGGGACACTTTAAAAGCTTTTTGGAGGGGGAGAATTATTTCTTATGCCTCTTACAGGAAAAGATTAGCTAATGAGAAATCCAACAAATTAGAAAGTGAACTTAAAACCCTTGAAGCCTCATACTCTCAGACTAAAGATAGATCCACACTAAACAAAATTATTACTACTAAATTTCAATTAAATAAACTGTACCATAAAAAAACTGAATATGCTTTGTTTCGGACCAAACAGACATACTGGGAAATGGGTGAAAAACCTGGTCGCCTACTGGCCTACCGTCTTAAACAACAGGAAAGTATGAACCATATAGCCGGCACACGACAACCAGATGGCCATATCGCTACTGCCTCTAAGCAAATAAACAAAAGTTTTAGATCCTTTTATGAAACTCTTTACTCATCACAAGGTGATTTAGATAAGCAGAAGTTCGATAGTTTTTTTTGCTGATCTTAACCTCCCACAATTAACTGAGAGCGACAGAGATTTTTTGGAGGCGCCAATAAAACTAGAGGAGATCTCTTTAGCAATTAGAAACATGCCATCAAATAAATCTCCTGGGCTAGATGGACTGCCTGCTGATTTTTATAAAACATTTGTAGATATTATTAGCCCTATTTTGCTCGAGGTCTACTCTGACGCATTTACAGCTGGCACCTTACCACAGTCTATGCACACTGCAGTTATATCTTTCATTCACAAAAAGGGGAAAGATGATTTGGATCCTAGTGGCTACCGACCTATTTCCTTACTCAACTGTGATCAAAAGATTTTAGCAAAGATATTAGCAAACCGCTTATCAAAAGTCATTGGAAACATTATTCACATGGACCAATCAGGCTTCATCCCAAAGCGCTACAGCTCCGATAATATCCGACGGCTTGTCAATCTCCAGTGCTCAGTATATGACTCTACCCATCCAACTATTGCTTTGTCACTAGATGCCGCTAAAGCTTTTGATTGCGTCGAATGGGCTTATCTTTTTGAAACACTGGAACAATTCGGCTTTGGGAAAAATTTTATTACTTGGATCAAAACTTTATATAATACCCCCTATGCTTGCGTGTTGACAAATGGTCTTATATCTAATCCATTCCAACTGCATAGGTCCACAAGACAAGGCTGCCCCTTAAGCCCAGGCTTGTTTGTGCTTGCCTTGGAGCCTTTGGCACAGAAACTAAGGAATAATTCTGATATACATGGGATCACAGTGGGCAACATACATCACAAACTTCTAGTGTACGCAGATGATATGTTATTAATGATAACGCAACCAGAAAAATCCATACCCAATTTACTAAATTGTATTGAAGAGTTCACATTGCTATCTGGATATCGCATTAATTGGGACAAATCTGAGGCCATGCCCATGTCAGGCCATTGCCCATCTACCCTCTTACATCGATGGAAATTTCGTTGGGCTTCGAAAGGCATCAATTATCTGGGCATTCGAATAACTCCTGATTATAAAGATATGGTTCGAGAGAACATCAACCCATTGCTTCAGAAGATGAAATCAGATTTTGGAAGATGGACTAAACTCCACCTTTCAATCTGGGGGAAAATACACTCTGTTAAAATGATGACTGCGCCTGTGATCTATTATATGCTTTCCCACCTTCCTCTGAACATTCCTGAGTCCTATTTTAGAGATTTTGACACCCTTACTCTAGATTTTCTCTGGGACAATTCACATCATCGTTTGGGAATAAAGAAACTGCAGGCCCACATAAAAAGAGGGGGCTTTTCCCTTCCTAACTTCAGATGGTACTGTTGGGCCTTCAATTTGAAACACATAAGAACGTGGCTACCTAATGATGAGACAGGAGATAGACCAAGTTGGTTCCAAATAGAAGCTGAAGTGAATGGAGGGTTATCTCCTTGGTCTGAGTTATTTAGTACAACACGTTCATCAAATAATGGTAACCCTATTATCGCTAACACCAAACTGATGTGGCATAAAATACATAGAGCGGGCCGCTGGGACTTTTCCAAATCCCCCCATGCACCTCTATGGAATAATAAGCGAATTCTAATCGGGAAAAAAACAGTTAACTGGACTATTTGGCAAAAAGCAGGGTTAAACTACGTTTCACAGTTATTCGATAGCAATACTAAGTTATTTTTAAACTTTAACCAATTAGTGGATAGACACAAATTACCACGTAATCAATACTGGAGATTTGTCCAAATGCAAAGCACCCTGTCTAAATGGTTAGGAGGCCCGCTTGCCTGCCCTACAGGCAGCCCAATTGAGGAACTGCTATGTAAATCATGCTCTGATAGAGGTATTACTCTTAAGATTGTTAATTTATTACAGGAAAGGTTATGTGACCCTTTGCTCAAAGCTAAGAAACACTGGGCAAGGGACTTGGCTATAGACATATCCCCTGAAGATTGGAAGTCATGTTTAAATAACATCAATACAATGTATAAAGAAATGGGTAATAGATTTATTCAACTGAAAATAATACATAGATGGCATCGGACGCCGCAACAACTTTATAAATGGAACTTAATACCTGTTGATTCTTGTTGGAGGTGTGACGGGGGTGGTGCTTCTATACTCCATATACTTTGGACTTGTCCAGCACTTAAGGACTGGTGGAACAACATCCATCAGGTTATATTTGAAGTCCTGTGCAAAAGGTTCCAAATCTCTGCAAAACTGTGTGTTTTGGGATCGACCACTGAGCTTAAAGACAAGGACTTCACATGTTTTGAAAAAAGATGGATTATTTTAGCTCACACTACAGCAAAACGGATTCTATTAAGACACTGGAGGAAAAAACTGCCGCCTCCTTTTGAGGAATGGACTACAACAATGGCGCAGTTAGCTGCCTACGAGAGAGTGACATACTCCCTACTGGATAAACTGGATCAATATATGCCCACTTGGAGTCCCTTTACTGACTGGTTGTCTTTGGGTTGATGGTTACTGTGGCAATGCAGTGTTGTCGTTTATTTGGCGTGCTTAGCTTTTGAGAGATGTCAGTGTGGTGGTTTTTTATTTATTTTTTTTTTTTGCTGTTTGTGCTTGTCTCTTTTTTTGTCTGGGAAAAAACAAAAAACAAAACAACAACTTAGGGAGTGAATCTTTTGGCCTTGGTGGCCCCCTAGATAAATGAATAGATATCTCCCTGTCTGTATTATTTGTTTGTCAAACTTCAATAAAAAGTTCAATATAAAAAAAAAAAAAAAAAGAATCCCGACTTCAACTATTTTGACTGGAATGCTGTTTACTTGAAATGTTCCTAAATGGTGACTCCCTCTGCTGTTTTGGCTGTTGGTGTGTGTGTGTGTGTGTGTGTATATATATGTACAGAGCAGTCCGGAGTCCGATCACTCAGATATTTATTTACACATTTAGACTAGTGGCTGTCGTATGAAAAAGAACATTTTTTACAGTCTATTTACATCAACTGTAAGGCATTATGGGAAAAAGAAAAATACACAGAAGCTAAATAAATGAACCATAAGATATAAAACAGCTGAAACATTTAAATAATAAAACACGTTCATGGAATAATCGTAGTTTGAAGCCGACGTAGGAAAATATGTGGATTCTGTTAGCGAAACACAACCGAGAGACCGGAACCGAGACCAGAACCGGACTGAAACTAGCCCGGGTTTCAGTTTGACGTGAATAATTTAACAATCATCATCAGGAGGATCGGCGACAGGAAGCGGCTTAAACGCTTTAAAGCATTAAAACCACCCTGGTGGTGTCGAAGCGCCTTCCGTTTGGATTAGTGTCTTCTTTAAAGAGCAACCACCGGGTCGGGGACCCGAAGCTTCGTCCAGAACCAGCAGGAACCGGGTCAAACCAGATTCCTGTCAGGGAACACTCCACGGTGAAGCAGCTCGTTCGCACTTTGGTCACACTTTTATTTTTCAAAGATTAGTTCTGGGCGTTTACTTTCAAAGCAGAACCAGAACCACCTCTTATTGACACGCCGAAAGCTCTACGAAGCATCGACTCAGGGTCAAAGGTCAACACATGATGATGACTTTTATCTGATTCAGAAAATCAAAAGTAGTTCAGATGTTCCTCTCCTGCTCTCTGCTGAAATGTCGGCTCTAGATGTTCCGATCCGTTCTTCTGCTGGTCGAGATTCTCCGACCCAGCGGGATTCTTCGGCGCCGATAATAAAGCTGGGACCAATGTTGGAGGGTAAAAAAAAAATAAACAGAGGATTCGGGGCAGTAGAGGAGTAAGTATTCATTTTACGTCCTTTCAAGAAAAAAAAACTCAAATGTACATGATTTTAAGACATAAAGTAAGTTACTTTCTGACATTGTAAAGATAGAAATTTGCCAGTAAAATAAAACTTAAATTCATTAGAAATACAATTTGTAATTCTGCTGACATTTTAAACGAGATATTTTCCTAAAGAAAACGGCGGGAGGCGTTTAAGTGTCAAATTTACGAGTTACGCATCTGGATATTTTTCCCCTAGTGTGTGAGACTCTGAAGCTCCAACCTGTAGGTGTTTTTACATCGCAGTAACTGTAGTTACACGTTTACCACCGCATGGACCACTCACACTTTGGGAACCATCTGGATGCACATCCTGTACATTTACCACTTAAAAATCCACTTCAGAGGTCTTTTTTTCCCTGCCATTTTTCTGACTTTACAATGACAGAAAACATCTTTACTTGTTCTAAGCTTAACAGTCTACGATTTATGCCTTTAATCGTGGAGGGGTTTTTTTCCCCTAGAAAATTTACCACTTTCTGACAGAGAATTTCCTAAAAACATGAAATTCAACCTAAAACTTCAAAAATGTTTTGTGGAAGTGTAGTCTGTAATCTATAAAGGGTTGTGTAAGAAATTCTGTAGAACCAGAACCAATGAAAGCAGCAGCGAAGGAATGTCGAGCGGCGGGCGGCGAGGTCGCGTTGGTCCGTCGCCGTGGCAGGAGAGGAGCTACGCCTGCAAACGTTGCGGGAATTATCATGTCCAGAACCGACCTCTGGTCCACTGATGGGTTTGGCTTCTTAAACATGATTCAGATCATTTTCATCATCAAATCCTGAACGTTAGGTATTCTGCTTCAGCCTCCTCCTGTTAGACTTTAACACGGAATCTGGACCGACAGGCTCGCTCGATTCAAACAGAACCGGAGGGACCAATCAGTTCGGTTCCTCTGGGTTCTGCAAGGATAAAGTGCTCTGAGAGGAAATCTGGACCCGGCTGAGGCCATTCGTAGCTCTGAGTCCTTCATCTTGTGACTATAAATGCTTTCTGGACACCTTTAGAGCGTGGAGTGCACAGCAGCAGATTCTCCATCTCTAGATGCGGGAATCTGTTGCAGGAAATAAAGCAGCAAATGCAGAGGAATTCAAGCGCAGAGTGTTTCCTAATGAGTTAGTGGAGTACAGAGCAGCGTTAAGCCGGGTTTAATCGTCTCTGTGGTATAATACTGAAGGAGACGAGGAGGAACCAACCACCTCGCTGTCCGGCTGGAGTCAAGCTGGTCTGAGCCGGAGGTGGAAGTAGCGTTAGCTCCTCAGAGCCGGGCTGCCGGACTTCTCCGCCTCTTTAACGTTTCCGTCCTTCATCACGGCAGAAAACACCTGCAAACAGAAAGCGTTAGTAGCTAGGAGGTTACTTCACGGGAGCCGCGCGAGAAGCGACGGAGGGTGGCGGACCTGAGCCCAGCGGCGGTTCCGGCTGATCATGTGCGTGTTGGCCATGGCCGCGAAGAGCGTCTGCGGCTGCAGGTCGTCCGGCAGGCGCGTCAGGAACTGAGCGATGTGGATGAAGTCCATCTGGACCAGGACGTCCTCGTAAAGCCGCAGGATGCCCAGCCCGGTCCGGAACAGACTCTCCTCCCCGTCTCTGCAGAACACGTCCCAGACGCGGCAAGCCACGTCCAGAGGGAGGGACTTACTGTACAGAGTGAAGATCCTGGAGGGCAGGAGGGAGGTTAGACAGCATAAAGCAACATTATTCTATTAGCCTCTATCTACATCCTGCTAGCCTGTAGCCACATCCTGCTAGCCTGTAGCCAAATCATTCTATTGGCCTACAGATACATCATTCTTTTACCATCTAACTGCATCCTCTTAGCATATAGCAACATTATTATATTAGCATGTAGCTACATCCCATTAGTTAGTAGTTTAGTCCTATTAGCCTTCAGTAACATGCTTTTAGGCTGTAGCCAAATGAAGTTAGCCTGTACCCAAATCATTCTTTTAGCCTATAGATACATCATTATAATAGTCGGTAACTACATAATTATTTTAGCATGTAGCTACATCATTCTATTATTATGTAGCCATATCCCGTTAACCTGTAGCTACATGATTCTATTAGCATGTAGCTAAATTCTACTAGCATGTAGCTACATCATTATATCAGCCTCTATCTACATCCTGTTAGCCTGTAGCCACATCGTGCTAGCCTGTAGCCAAATCATTCTATTGGCCTATAGATACATCATTCTTTTAGCGTCTAGCTGAATCCTGTTAGTATATAGCAACATCATTCTATTAGCATGAAGCCTCATCCTGTTAGCCTATAGCTACATCATTCTATTGGACTACAGCTACATCTTCTTAGCCTGTAGCCATATCCCGTTAACCTGTAGCTACATGATTCTATTAGCATATAGCTACATTAGGGGATAGAATCCAAACCCATTAAAGGTGAATTTCATATATTTATTTTAAGATGTTCCATCAGAACCACTTAGAAACATGAGACATATGTTTAAGAAGAGGGGTCGCCTGGTCGGTGACTCACCAATCGATTAGGTAGAGGTCAGGGGTCAGGCTGTTGGTTTGGAAGTGGCTAAATAGGCGAGGCAGGTTCTCTTCAAAGAAGATCTCAAAGGCTGTGAAATACTTCAACATCTGCGCCACAGAGAACAAGAGACAGAACCGGATCAGAGAGGTCCTTAAGGTTCCTGGTGACCATCAGGAGGAGGAAGACTGTGGTGCTCACCAGCTCGTGGTCCACCCTGAAAAAGGCCATCTGACAGGGCTTGTTGAGGAGGTTGGCGAAGGTGATGAAAGCTTCAGCCTCCTCCAGGTTCAGGATCAGCACGGCGGCGATGAAGGACATCCCCTGGACCTGAAACACATGAACCAGCAGGTCGGACGGACCGAGCGAGACAAGTTCTACGGGTCGGCGATAAAACCACGGACTCACGTAGCCAATGTCGGGTCTATAGCAGGTGTACGCTCCCAGAACGCTGTGCAGCAGGTCATGGTACGGGCCGCCCTAGAGACAGAAAACACAGCTGTCAGACCGTCCTCCACGGGAGCTGTCGCTACCGCTGCCCGTCCGTTACCTTCTGGAAGATGAACAGAGACGGGAAGGTTCTGGAAATGTCCAGCTTGATGAGATCCAGACTGGACTCCCTATCGGCCAGAGAGGCTCCGCCATCTGCCAGAGAAACCCACACAAGAAACGTTTTTATTTCCGGGCCGGGTTGCACGGGAGAAGGGTCAGGTGCGGGTCCGGTACCGCTCTCGTTGTCGTTGACCGAGCTGGTCTCGCTGTAGCTCCTCCACTTCTCCTTGGCTCTGGACAGGAAGATCTCATAAAGTTCTGCAGGGAGACACAAAAGGAGGCGGACGTTAGAGACGCGAGGCGGCGTGGGCGGCGACTAGGTGTCTCCATCCACCTGAACCCGGGTCCAGTAGGTACCTGGAGTGATGTTCAGCTCGTTCCCGATGGCCAGGCTCCACACTCTTCCTCTGACTCCAGGAGGAAGACCCTGCCACCAGAGCTCCCGGACCCGCCTCGTCCCCTTCCTGAACACACACACACACACAGTTAGCAGCACCAACACCCAACCCAGGACCTGCCGTCAGTGGTACGTTGGTGAGGACCTACATGGTGTCCCAGTGAGGCAGGATCTCGTTGTTCCAGATCACCATGGCGTTGGAGATACTGTCCTCCTGCCGGTGTCTCTCCTTCATCTGTCTCTTCTTCCTCTGGGCATCCTTCATCTCTGACGGAGACAGACAGTTTCAGCCGGAGCTAAACATCCTCACCTTCAACGGGTCTGAAGCTTCACCTCGCCTCTTGGCCCCCGCCACCATCTCCTCGTACTCCAGTTTGTGCCTCTGGGTTTCCTCCACGGATTTAGCCGGCAGGTTCCTGAAGAGGAAGGGGGGGACGGAGGACAATCAGCCGGTCAGACAGGTTTACTAGTGTCAAAACATGTTAATGCTATCTGAAAAAATGACAGTACACAGCAATAATATAAGTTAACAAATTAAACATTCCCTCCAGGTTTTTACGGCACTTTATCTAGATTGTTGCGACTTAAATTCCTAATGTCGCAAATTTGCATCATACCTAAAATTATATCTCTTTAATGTGCTATAGTCAAATTAAGTTTCTCAACTTAATTTAGCATCTACTTGAAAGTAAAAACAAGCTTTTTTTTCATAATCGGAAATAAATTCAGGCATCAAGGTGATATATAAGAAAATATCGATATTCCCATATATAAATTAGCAATTATTTTATGAAAAAATATTGTTTCGATACTCATGAGTATCATTTAATGACAGTAAGTATGACTGGTGAAGAAAAAAAAAAATTCTGATGAAAAGAAGAACATTTGCGAGAAGTTTCTTTGATTAAAAGGCAAATATTTATTTATATATCTAAACTATGATATTTCTGACATTGTAAAGTCAGAAAATTGTAAAATAAAAAATATGCCTTTAATCATAGAAATTTCTTCGTATTTTCTCACAAATGTTCTAGTTTCTACAGAAAATTATGTTTTTTTCTTAGAAAATATCTGAAATTCATCTAAAAATGTCTGTCTTTTAACTTGTAATCTTACGACTTTTGCGACAGATAATTTCTGAGTTTTTTCTCTGGAAAATATGTGACTTTAATCTCAGAATTTCTGAGTTTTTGAGGGTGGAAATTTACTCCAAAATAAAATGTTTTTTTTACAATGGCCCTAACACTCCGTCGTAAATCTCCGTGTCAGGACAGAATGAGAAAATATTTTTTCTAAGCATGGAGAATGATTTTGACCCTGGAAAAAGATCCTTCATCTGCTGCTGAGGTTCCAATCGCACGGCCAAAATAAAAGCAAACTAGACTTGAGGTCGTTTGAAACGGTTTTTAATCCTGAATAATTCTGTGGATTTAACAATTGAAGCTACAGCTCCTGTCAGTCACATAAACACTGTTCTCCTGATAACTTGCCGCTCACTGCTGCTGGTTAAAGTGGATTATTTTCCTCATCGGACATAAACTAATCAAGTAGGTAACCCATTTTGGGTTCAAAACGGCGACTTTTGCCAAAATGTGACGGATTTTTTCATGACTGGAATTAGGAAATAGTTCCCCATAGCACATTTTTTGGTAAAATGCAAATGTTGTATTCTACATCCCTCTGGCATTAGAAACGGGGAGTGTACATGTGAATAAGCGACGCTGTCAGATATCGGGAGAAATTCACGAGGAAAGTGGCTTCAGGAGATTTTTGGGAGGGGGAAAAAAATAAATGAAAAAACATCGGGAGGGTTGGCAAGAATGAGAGGAACTCACGACGGTCGGTCCTCCAGGATCAGAGCTGTGGTGGACAGAGGCTCAAACTCCAGGTTCTTCCTCCTTCCTGCCGCCGGGGGGCGCTCCTGCTCCTCTTCGTCCTGCTGCGGAGAACAAAACAGGAGCTGAAACCCAAACAACGTACCTCGGTGTCACTTCAGGGTTCGAACACACGGCCTGTTCCCTTCCACGCACGAATCCGAGTGATCCTGCATGTTAACGAGGAGTGCAGGCCTCCTGAAGAAAGCAGATGATTGTAGTTCTGCACAAAGAACGGCTCATTCAGGGAACCGCAGCTGCAGCTCGCCACAACACTGACACCTTTTATTACCACACTTCTAAACGGGGCAACCAGCAGGGGGAGACAGAGCCTCCCGATCCAGATTCACTCATGTGAAGAGAACCGGGACCTGATTGTGCAGCTTTCCTGATGAGGAAGGTTTTATCAGGAAAAAGGAGACGTCTGCTTCTATGTGACAGACCACATGCTTTTGTGTACTTTTACTTTCTCTCTTTTCTAGGGACGCAACGATACCACTTTGTTCAAACCGATACGACACCGATATTTGGACTTGATACCGGTACTTCTACCACACAAAAAAAATGCTATGAATTGGACGACAGGTTTTATTTGTCTTCTCTGCTTGTTACAACAAATTATGTTGAATTAGATAAATATATATATATATTGAAAAAAATTTAAATTTCAAGTGAAAAATAAAAATTTTCTGTGAAATTATTGCAGGTTTTTAAAGTTTACAGCCTCTTGACGTTTTCCTTTAGAGATGAGCTCCAACCATGCAGGGGGGAAAAAACAGGAAATAAAACAAGTAATAAAAAGTGAAAAAGAGGGAAAAAGTAGGGGTTAGAACAGGAGAAATAAGAATAAAGTAAAAAATGAAACCAGGATAAGGAAAGAAATGAACAGGGAAAAGTAGAAAAGGGGGTAAATGGGGAAAAAAACATAAGGAAACAGAGAAAAGCAAAGGAGAAAAATGATTTTTTTTTTAAATATAAGAAAGAAGAAGAAAGAAATTTCTTTGGAAATTGTAAAAAAGGGAAACGATAAAAACAGAATAAAATTAAAATGATGGGAAGGAAATGGAGAAGTAGAATTAAGGTAATAAATAAGAAAAAGGAGAAAAGATAAAAGTAAGAAAATAAAGAAAAAGGGAAAATTTTGAAAAGTCGTGAAAGAGATAAAGGACAACAAGAAAAAAAAAAGTAGGGATGCACCGATATGTATACTGGTATCAGGGCCGATACTTCTCTTTTGTACTGTATCAGTTACATTTAACTGTTACATTAAACTAGGGTTGTGTTGAAAAAAAAAATATTACTCTGAATTGATTCTTATAACAATTTTAAGAATCGAATCTATTCACATATTCAAAAACCGGCTTAATTATTTATTTTCCCCCTTTTTTTACAGCTAAAAATAGGAATTAAAAATCCAGATAGCCGCTTTAAGGCTTAACCCTATAAAGCCAAATGTATCATATTTGATAAATACGGTTTCTGAAACCTTTTGCATCTACAACCTTTAAAACCTGGTTGTACACAATCTGATATGCTTGATCCCCGGAGGCAGAGGCCTACAAATCAATACATTTGACATTATTTCACACTAATAAATGGTGAATATTCAATAATTATTTTAGCTATTTTTGTCCAAATTTTGTTAAAGTACCAAATGATGACTTTAGGATAAAAAAAAATAAATAAAAAAAAATCAGAATTTTCTCCCCATTGTTTCTTGGGTTGGGCTTTAAAGGGTTGAGCACTGGTTCTTGGTAGGGCTAGGTATCAAATCAAATCTCAAGAATCGATTCGATTCCGATTCTCAAGAGTTAGAATCTGATCCAGCTCGATACAAATATGGATCGGTGATATTAAAAACGTATTTGGGTTGTTTTTTTATGTCGTTATCTTAATTGTATTCCTGTGATTTAATGAATTAACAATTCGTGTGAAACAGTTTACATGGAAAAAACTGTAAGAACACTTTTAAATAAAGCTACCCGTGGCTGAAATCCAGTAATCGGTTCAGTCTCTGCAAAATGCAACAAATTCCCATCAAAGCTGCCAATCCGTCCCATAACAGAACCACTCCTTGAGATCCTGTCAAACCGGATCAAAAGGTTTACTGTGAGGACGGCAAGAAGCATTTTCTAGCTAAACCAGAGCAAAAGAGACTCAAATGTTTCTGATCATCCTTCCTCTACGTCTCTATAGAAGAATGTCTCCATCCTGAATGTGTAATGGCTCGTAAATCAGCGACAGGATGTTTATTAGATCAACTGAAAACGAGGACGAGAAGGTCCTGGATGGGACTGAGGTCTGAAAAAAAAAAAATTAGTTTTTTTGTTTGTTTTTACAGCCGACCAAAACCCAAACTCTCAGGAAAAATAAAAGTGGAAGTTCCCTGCATCTGGGAACGTCGTGGTGGCAGGGATCGCCTCTGCACCATTTTACCTTCTCCTCCACAGCTCCTGACGTGTCAGCCCCGCTTGGAGCCAAACCACATGTGGCGGGCTGCTTTCCCGTTGGACCATGTGAACCCAGACTGAACACAAACAGCAGCAACCGTCAGCAGCCTCGGCTGCCAGACCGTCTGAGCAGCAGGAAGCGTCACGGCGGGGCTGCAGAGCTCAGGCTAAGCTAACAAACAGCATGCTGCGTCTCTGATCAGCTCTACAAACTAGAAACGCTCCTGCTCAGCTACACTCACTGAGTGGGTCGGGGAGTTATTATCGTCTGACTCATCGGCAGTCGCTAAGCAACCACCCACACCCCCACTAAAACCATTTCACAGTCCCAATCCAGCCGTGACATCCCATGAAAACAGATGAAAGATAACATTAACGTCAGGAGGACCCGGGCAGAGCACTCGCACGTTAGCGAGATGAAGAACCAGAAGCAGACTGGTTTCTATCAGACTGGTTTGGATTGTTAATTAAATCCAGCTCTGGATCTACACCACGTTTCAACCTTCTGCTCTGATCAGGAGACATCCAGCCATGTCCTACTTTGGATCCTTGTATCATTTTGTGTTCTGTGACGGTCCAAAAAACATCTGAACACATGTTTTCACCAAGACAATGAAAAAAAAAAAAAAACACATTTGCCTGATCTTTCCCTACTAGAGAAGCCAGAACCCAAAATGGGCCGATGACCCTGCCCTGTGGGACGCCTCAGGATGGATGAACAGGAATAAAAACAGACCAAATTGCAGGACGCTTGCTTTAAAAGCTGGGAGAGGTTATGGAAACACAAGAGGAGCCTCGTGTTTCCAGAAGCAGACTGGTTTCTATCAGACTGGTTTCGGTTGTTAATTAAATCCAGGTCTGGTTCTACTCCCGCGTTCGCGTTTGAAACTTCAACTCTGGTCAGGAGACGTCCAGGCATGTCCTACTTGGCACTAAGGGACGGAGGGAGGGAGAAAAAAAAAAGATCCACATAAAAATCTAAATTCTTTGCTTAACGAGTTTGAATTGATTTTTTTAAATGAATAACATAAAAATAATGTTATTTTTAAAAAAACACATTTGCCTCATCTTTTCCTACGAGAGAAGCCGGAACCCAAAATGGGCCGATGACCCTGCCCTGTGGGACGCCTCAGGATGGACTAACAGAAATAAAAACAGACCAAATCGCAGGACGCTTGCTTTAAAAGCTGGGAGAGGTTATGGAAACACAAGAGGAGCCTCCTGTTTCCAGAAGCAGACTGGGATACGGCTACTAGGCCTGGATCTGGTAGTCCAGAACAAACCTGCTGAGGAGTCTCGGTGGAGGCCAACTCTCTGTTCTGGTCATCCCCTCTGCTTTCTGGTTTGCTGAACAGTCGCCATCCCGTTGCATTGTGAGACGCTGCCTTGGACTCTTTGGGTTTTCTAGAAAACAGGCTCCTGAAGTAAAAGACAGGAAAAACAAACTCTTGTTAAAGTTGATCGAATTCAAGGGAATAAAAAGCAGAAAACCAGACGTTAGATGTAGTAGAAATCTGTCTACAAACATCCATAATTAACGTTACAGCTCGGTTAATTATCTTTTCAGTGATATTATCTCTGAGGCAAATCATCCCCACAGGAAACATCAAACCATTACAGTAATGATTTGAGTGAATAAATGATTTTTATCTGGTACTAGACTTGTTTTTTTTTCTTGGCCTATATCTATTCTTTAAATATTGCTATAACAAGTCTCCAATAAAAACAACATTCAGTATATTTTAAATATAACTCAATGTGAGGTACAAAGTACCTCAATTATCTGTTGACGTAGCAACTAGCAGCCATCATTAGCTTGATAACTATAACACCGGGGATTATGTTAACATTTTAGCTAACCCGTTTCAATGATGATATTGAATTAGTTATAAACTAAAATTGCAAGTTAAATATGCATTTTAGAATCTGTATTTTAGCATTTTTGTTCTTGTTAACTTTTTAGAGTCTTTCCTTTGGTGAAGCTTTTTATATTGGGTACAAATTGTGCTAAATAAATGACGCTACCATTCACAACAAGCTAACAATAACGTTAGCGGTTTCAGGAAAAAAAATTCTGAAGTCACCTCAAACAAGCAGCCAACAATATTAGTAATCTTGAGTGTTAGCATGATAGCTCAAGCATTACGACGCTAACAGAGTTAAAACTTTTGACTTGTCCAAGAAATGATTAGCAGTTAGCATTGGCATGATCGAGCTAATTTTCATGAGCATTTCAAGAGCATTTTCATAAAAATTAGCACATAGCATGCTAGTGTTAGCACTTAGCAAACTTTGCTAACTGTCAGGATAATATAATAGCATGTTAGCATGGTCTCACAAAGCTAACCGCTACAAGGTATTTTTACCAGCAGAATTTTAGCTTAAAAAAATGCAACTCCGAAGTGGTGGTTCAAGATGACTCATCTCTTACGTTTTATATCATTTTTTGTTCAATGTTTTCCATACATTTTTAAACACTTTAATTTTGAAAAGTAAAATTCTGCACTGTTTAAATGTGGCAGCAGCGTTTAACTGATCAGATAGAGAACAAAGATGACATTTGCGCCATTTTGTCTCAATTTACAAACTAAACAAGAGCTTTTAAACTAAACTCTGTTCTGAATTATAGTAAAACATTTAATATCACTTAAAAGTATTAAACTTTATAATTACATAACCCAAAGCAAGAATAAGTAATGAGCAAGAAAATATTTTTGGAAAACATTTCAGCGACTTTTCCTGTTTTAGACCATATTTATTCAATTAATCTCCCAAAATCAACAGTTATAAGACTTTAATCCAGGAAAAACAAGAATCCTTGTAGATGTCAAACGAAACAAAACTACAGAAAATTCTCTTTCAGTTCCTTAAAGAAACGTTAAGCAAGAATTGTGGTTACAAACATGGGGCTGTATTTGTGCAGAGCCAGCAGTTTCTGGGGTGATGTTAACAACGTTAGTGGAAAAATGTGTGAAAAAAAATAAAAAACTGTGGGATCCACACTTTCACGTTTGCTTGAGTGGAAACGTCCAGGTCAGCTGATGGGAGGCAGAAGAAGAAAGACTAGGGGATTTAGAGGAGGATTTATGAAGAACATCAGCTGGAAAACATGACTCATTAACGTCCAAAACCGGTTTCTCTTTACCGAATTCAACATTCGGGTGTTTCTGTCCCCTCAGGCACCACCAAACATTCATTTAAATGACTACACAGATGAGGTGCATTCATGTTTCATCTTTGTGCAAATGTTTGGATCGATGAGGGACCCTGACGCAAACACTGAGCTGAATGTAGGGTAGAACCAGCAACCCTTGACCTTAACAGCCCCATTAGTAGGGCTGGACGATATAGAAAAAAAGCACATCGATTAAATAGTCATTGATCGATATCGATAATTATCGATAAAAATCATATAATGTAAAAAATATATTTTAAGTGCCTCCCCAGTCATTTTGTTATTCTTCAACGAACTCATCTTAACTAAGAATTAAATTAATTTTTCAGATAACTTCTTTTTATCATAAGTAAATTTGTAAGACACAGAAACAAACCAAGTGACCTGAATAACATCAGTAAATACAAAGAAAAACTAATATGTTTAACTAGGGATGCAACGAAAATTCGGTCAAAATGTTTCGGCCGAAAGACCTAAATCACCAAAACAGCACAGCCGAAACTTTATTAATTTAATTTATATTGTGCATTGTTGTTATGCCAGTGCTAAATAAATATCTTCATAGTTTTGTAACTGATTTATTGCAATGCCTTGATTTTAGTGAGGTTAGTACACATAATAGCCATAAATTCTATGCTTCTAATAATTGACAATCATTTCTTTTTGTGTGTTTCGTTTTCGGCCGAGAGTTTTCATTTCGGTGCATCCCTATTATTAACCATTATATTATACATATATTTTTTAATCATTTTAGTAATTTAAAGGCTTATTTTTATGCTTTTTAATCTTTTAAACATTTTATGACACTTATAATATTAATGACTGAAACCCTTGAATTAGTTTGTCAATAAAGTTTATTTAATTTCACTTCAGCTCTTCAGCTGTAGGCTAAAGCTAAAGCTAACTAGCTACTCACCAGTGTTGATGGAGCTGCAGCAGATCTATCCAACCCCTGTTGTGTTTTTTTAAAGCGTTTAATCGCTTCTGAGGAGCGAGCTGGGAGACGGGAGTCCTGCTTTAAAAAGCTGATCGTAGTTTTACATTTCGTTCATTATCGCTACATTTAGTGTTTTAGTGCGTCGAGGGATCGGTTCAAAACAGGAAGTAACCTTTACCGTAGCCACTGAAATATTTATCCAGAACAACATCCTCCGCTGCTCCGTTGTGGTGACGTCTGAGCGCGGTGAAGGTACGGTGATGGTTCGCTTTGGGACTATTAAAAATTCAGTTTCAGCTGAAATCATTTCATCCTTTTTGTTGTATGAAAGGAGAGATGGTGGCTGACAGAGCTGCGTGGGTCATTGTTAATGATTCGTTTGGAATAAGTTATAATTGTTTATTAAGCTGCCTGATAGGCTATAGTGATAATGGTTACCTTAACAGCCCCATTAGTGACCCCAATGTTCCCATTGGTGGCCTTAACAGTAGGGAGAGACCGATATTTGTGTTTTTATGTGTATCAGCTCGCCAATTGTTCCCAGCATTATTGCACACTGTGCACTTTATTGTTCTTCTTACTTGTTTCTATTGTGTGCAATAGTGTTATTATTTTATTTATTCTTAAATATTTATTTTCAGATTTATTTTGATTTTGCGTTTTTTGAGCACCGAATTCGTTCTTCTTTTTTTTACTTTTTCTACCTCAAACGTTTTTATATTAGATGTAGATTTAATAAAGAGGGGCTAAAAATGGGCCAAATAAAAGCAGAGATGTTCTTCTAGTGGGGACCCAATCTGAAATGGTCGCATTTTACATCGGTTAAAATTACATTAAAAGTCATTTTATTTTGCTAAGTTTTATGTAACAATGTACTGTACAAGTCGGCGCAACTTCAAGCTTTTTAGGCCACAAAAATCACACAAAAAAGTGTTGCAATCCTGCTGTGACCGAATAATAGGGCTGCAAAAACTAATTCGATAGAAAAATACAATAAAAATCGTTAAAATTCGATGATAAAAAGCTTTGGCAACGAATTTTGTCACCAATTCGTTGTGTATGCGCAAATTATGCGATCTTATGTTGTCGCCACTCATGTCAGCTCAGTGTCCGGTTAAGTTGCGTAAAACTGCGTTATAATTTAAGTGAGGAATCGTAGCGTCTTGGCAATTGAAGTCCGTGAGACTTTGGTGCATTTCTACTAGTACAGATGTTTTATTTTAGCAGGTCTACTCGCAAGATAACCTGATTACATGGTCCGGTATTTGGTTCTGCATAACGGAGGAGAACGTGAGTTAGGCACATTGTTGTGCTACTTGTTTTTATGTTGATTTATGGGACGTTTGTCCTCAAAGAACTTTGATAAAAACAAAGCCATTTAAAAAATTTTTTTCAATTCTATATCATTTGATATTTCAACAGCTGTAGGATGTTTGAGATGAGAGCATGGTGTACCGCTTTGGTCGAGATTTTAATGTTAATTTGTTGTGTTTCTAATTGCTCGGGTCACTTTTAAGCAACAAAAATATTTTTTTTTATGTTGTTAATATGGTAGGTTTTGCCTTTACAGCAAAATTATTTCTCATTTATTGTTTATTATTTAATATTTAAACAGCCGATTTATCGATGATCCAAAAAATAGTTTGTTGCAGCCCTCCTGAATAATCCCTTTAACCCTTTAAAGAAATAATTATGGGGGGGGGGATGCAGATTTTTTGGGCCTTTAACAAAATATGAAAAAAAAAATTGCAAAAATAATTGAATATTCGCCATTTCTTAGTGTAATAATGTCAAAATTATTGATTTGTAGGGCTCTGCCCCCTGGTATCAAGTATATCAGATTGTGTGCAACCAGTTTTTACCATTCAAAGATGTAAAAGGTTTCAGAAACTGTATGTATCAAATATGATACGTTTAGCTTCATCATTCAAACTTTTATCGACGTCGGAATTAAAGAAAACGTTGAAGGGAAGTGAAACAGAAGACGTAAAAACCAACGATCACTTTAATGTCTGAATATGAAACCACCCGATCAGAGGCGGTTTAATTTGACTCTTTGTGTCCGTTTAGATAACTAGTAACTCCAGCAAGAGGTCCACTGGGTCAAACCAGGCAGAACCAGACAGAACTACAGAGTTTCTCTCCACTGATCAGCATGTAGCTGTGAAGCAGAACCGGATCAGAAAGAGGGGAAGTTAAACTCTGAGTCAGCCGTTACTGGGTGGATGCAGAGCTCTGACGGGTAGCTGGTTGAACTGGACACAAAACGGAACCAGAACCAAGATGGCTGAAACCCAAAGGGTTGCTGTGTGTCGTTCGGATCAGAACGGGAGCTCCTCTTGACCCACAGCGTTCCTCTCCGCCTGCCTGGATTTCCTGCGGGTGTCCGCGACATTCCTGCCGGCTGCCGTGGCCCGGGTCCAAACCCACAGACGGAGGTTCTGACTCTCCACCCAAACACAAACTTCTCGACCAGAACCTGCCGAAGGAATGCCGTTTCAACTCATCTCGTTGTTTCTGGTCCAGGAAAAACGATAAGGCTCGTTTTCTCGTGTCTGGAAGCAGAACTTAACGTGAATTAATGCTGAAATACCTTCATTAGTTCGGGATTTAAACCCGATCCAGTCGGCGTTAACTCCAGCAAACAGACTCCCGTAATCCTGTGTTTGTCCGAAACTCTGCTATAAATAAAGTTCATTTCAAAGCTGTTTATTTAAAGGCAGAGCCGGGACAAAGAATAAGCAAACTAAGTGGTTCATTAGCCCACCCCAAAAAAACAGGGTCCAAATAAATGCTAAACTTTATGAAAATGTGAATATAACGCAATTTGATTTAGTTTTGTTTCAATGTAGATAATGAAAAAAAATTGATTCTTTACATTTTTTGCGAATTAAGTCTGCAAGTTTCCTTGTAACTAATTATTTTATTCATTAAAAAGTATAAACTAGACCTTTTAATTCAGAAATGTTTTCAAATTATATACAAAATATGGATTAAATTAAAATAAAATCTAAAATTCCTTTTTAATATTCATGGTTTGATTCTTGTGTTATCGTTGTTAAAACTTGCTGCTTTAGTTTTTACGTTTTTTTAGTTTGTCTTAGCTAATATGAATAATTACCTCAGATCTATTTTTAGGATCAGCCAAATAAACTCCGCCTACTTCGCCAGATTAGGACCAATCGCGTGGGTCCTAACAGAAAGGGGGCGCCACTGAGTCAAAACCTGCTTAAGGCCTCAGGAAACTTTGTTCAAAGGGACTAGATCCAGACTACAGCATCGCTGCTGAAACATTCATGTAATACTCACTGACGGTTTCGGTTCTGGTAGTTTACGTGGTTCTGGTTCTGGGTTTATAAAACCCAGATTCACCCAGTCAGAAAGTTTTAGCCACATGGAGCCAACTGGTCCGGGCTCCTTTTGCCTGATTTACTGGGGTTACTGAGGTTCTGGAAGCCCGGGTGGCTTCGATACCGCCATCGATCGTCGCCGATTCTGTTGCCCAGTCGTAGACTTCTCCATGAAAGTTCTGGTCGGACCCATTTGCTGGCGTTACCGTGGTGATCAGAGCAGAATTTGGTCCCCCCGAGTCCTGCTGGAACATGTAATCGGCATCGTCTCTGGACCAGAACCAGACTTCTTCGACACTGATCTATGGGACTTTTTATTTCTGGATGAACTCCGGAACCACTCCCTGGTTCTGGTGGGATGCTCATGGCCTGTGTTTTGTTTCCACTGCATTGTTTCCTTCCACTGAACTTTCTACGAACACCTACAGCGGTTTCGTACTGATGTAATTTTAAACTTTCTTTAGAACCAAATGTTGGGTTTTCATCCGGAACTTTCTACAGAACCTTCTTTAAAAAACACACACACAACCTGAACCTTACCTGGTGAAGAAATCAGCGATGCCGAACCTTTTGGGCAACACTTTGAGCTCCGAGCACTGGGACTCCTGGCTCAGCTTGTCCGGGGCGCTCTGTCTCCGACCCGCCTCCAGAACCAGAACCCCCGCCTCAGGGTCCAAATAAAACCCGCCGTCCTCATCGGGGGACAGCGGGGTGGCGTCGCAGCTGAGGGACACGCTGGCGCCGGGGTTAGTCCTCAGACTCTGCGGCCTGACGGCCACGCAGTGGGACGGGAGGCTCGGTTCTGCGATGGAGGGGTCCGAACCGGTCCGAACCGTGTGCAAGCCTCCGTTGGCGACGTTCCCTTCCTCCCAGTCCGCGTCACACTGACCCAGTCTGTTGCCCAGAAAGCGGGCGGACAGAACCTCTACACCCCGCTGAGGACTGTCGGTAACCCCGTTCGACATGTTTGCCCCCGGGTAGCAGTTCGGACATGAGAGCCGATCGTGGGGGGGAGAAGTCCCGCTGCAGTCCTGGGGGTCTCCATCATCTCCGTCATCCCCAGAAACCACCGGTCCGGAGAGGAACCCGTCCTCCGCGGCCACCAGCATGATCTCCGGGTCTCTGCTAGCATTCCTCACGTTTAGATCCACCCGACCCCCGCCGACACCGGTCAGCAGCGTCAAGCCGCGCTCCTTCAGTGTCCTGGCACCCGGTTTCCCCTCCAAACTAGCCACCGGTCCGTCCTCGTTTTCGTTCAGATCCACAGAAACCGAGCCTCCGTTCTCCCTCGGCGCTTCCATCTCCCTCTTTCAGTCCGCCGCAGACGCCTCGGCCCCGGCCGTTAGAACCTCCGGCTCGGTGGGCCGAACTCCGCAGCAGCTTCTGTTGTTCTCCGATGATCTGGCTACCATTTTATCCGAGAGGGGGACACCGCAGGGTTACCGGTGTCTGAGCGGGTCCGCCGGGCCCATGCTGCGGTTCGGAACCTGAAGGAATCAGACCGTGGAGGGAAGAGGAACTCTGCGCCGGCTAGAAGATTAATTAAATCCCTTCAGCTTGTTGCTGCGGCAACATTCCTCTGGCCGCCCAGCGCCATCTTTAACATTCCCCAAAAATGACGTCATTCTGACCTACATATGCGCACAGCGTCACCCGCTGGTCGCTGTGTGGAAGTGCCTCCATTTGCGCGGACGCTGTGTGGAAATGCCGCCATCTGGTGGTCACTATCTAGAACTACAACACAGCATGGCCCCGTCTATATAATATAACAGCCGCTAGGAGCATTCAGACTCCCTAATCAGTATAAAAGTAGAAAAATAACATGGATTTTAGGGTTTTGTAGCCTTCTTGAGTGGCGAAAACAGCTTACAAAAATCTTCACAGCCCTTAAAACAGTGGTGTCCAAAGTACGGCCCTTGAACACCACATAGATAGATAGATAGATAGATAGATAGATAGATAGATAGATAGATAGATAGATAGATAGATAGATAGATAGATAGATACTTTATTCATCTCCAAGAGAAATTCACAGTTCTAGCAGCTTACGGGAACACAGGGGCATGCAGGGAAAATACAATATAAAAATTTAAAAGAAGAACTAAGGTAAAATATAATGGTATAAAAAAGTATAATGTCTGCCAGTCCAGTTCAAGTGCAGTTGTGCAGATGTCAGTATGCAAAAACTGTTGAGTAATGGTCAGTTTGTACATACTTAGACTCCAACTTGTAGAATTGGTACATTCTGCAATTAGCGCTACAACTCAAATGACTGATGCAGATGGAGACTTTCTTTTATAAGAGCATGTTTTTTGTTGACAAATTAAAAGGATTGTAAAGTGATCCATGGCACAAAAGTAATTATTAAACTTTTAACAATCATTTTTGTGTTATTTCCTCTTAATTTCGTTGTCTAAACAACTAACGCAAAAGCAGTTGTACGTACAACCAAACATAGCTAAAAATAAAAATAAATTTAAAAGAAAGAGCGATCCACTTCTGTCTGCTAAAATAAAAAAAAGATTTTTAGCATTTGAAAACTATTTGAAAAGGATTAATAACCCAGTTTTGAATCTAAAAGACTTTCAAATCCTTTTTCTAGAAGAATTCCTACTTCGTGTGTTTCATTAAAATTTTACCTGTTTAATATATTGTTAAGCAGGTTAAAAAACACAAATTTTTACATAAACAAATCTTATTTTTTGTGACCCGTGGGAACTTTCTACTTGATAATGTTGGCCCCTCTAGCAAAAAGTTTGGACATTTCTGCCTTAAAGGGAAAGTTCTTTTTTATTATACCTATTTTATTATTATTATTATTTATATATTTTATTTATTTATTTTCTTTTATTTTGTAGTTATTCCGTACATTTACTTACCCAGACAAGTTTGGAGCCATTTATTGAAGAGGAGTTTCTATCCACTCGCAATCAGCGTTGTTCCATATCTTTGGTATTAATCAGGGCAGGAGATTTGCAGACTTTAATAAGGCTGGTTGAAGAAAAAAAAACGAACTTTCCCTTTAGTGTTCACTGTATTTATGGGAAATTTATCTGACAAACTAAAAGTGCTGCATAGTTGGGTGTTAGAAGGAAAAAATTATTCATGCGTTAAACTAAACTTCAGAGTGGCAAAATAAACCTTTTCTGTGAAATTACTGCACAGTTTTAATTATCGCTTCACGGTAATGGTTAACTAACTGAAACCAATATTCTATATATTGGCTTTTCTTTTGAAAACCTACTGTAATTGTTGATGCAAACCAGCTGAGATCATACAACTTGGATTAAGTCATCACAAGCAAGTTTGTTGGAAGACTTCTCCAACTGACGTGAAAGGACGGAAGGAGGAAAGCAGATCCCTTTTTTAAACGGAATATAGCCAACAAGGTATTTCTTTGTCTTTATTTGTGTTTTAAATTATTGTATTTGATTGTTCTAACTGTAAAATCCTGTGTATTCAGTATCACAGTTTAGAAGAGGTCTTTGGAAGGTCAGCGAAAAAGATCGAAGACGAAAGAAAAGCAGCTAACCCATAAATCACTTGCGTCTGTTTTGCTTGGAGGAAGTGCAATTTCATGTTATAGAAACGCACTTGAAAAGGTTAACCGAAAAAAGTCCGTCTGTACGGAAACACAACTGCTCTGGTTTGTTAGCCTGGGAACATACTTACTGTTTAACCCTGTGTAATGTCGTGTTGAGACAAGCAGCAGGCTGCGTCATGGGCACGTAATTTCTTGCGTACTGCACGTACTACTGGAGAGTTCCACTAGGAGGCAGAGTACAGCGGTCCGACCAGATAGAACGGCGAATTTGTAATGTAGAGCAAAATCAGACAAGGCGACCACAGTGGAGATGATCAGATGGTTAATTTTTAGATTACGACAGAAAAAGACGGCAGCAATGTCGTATAAGGTGTGTATTAGCGCTCTACTATCCGCCTAGAGGTAACGCTCGTATTGCCGCGTGCGGACGCGTTGCGTTAATTTCAGAGGACCCGCATAAATGACGCTTGAAACCAATACAAGCCATGATAAAAACGCGTACGCGTAATTAAAAGCAAGTATGTTCCCGGCCTTAGAGAACATCCGAGAACAAATAGCACCAAGATGACCAAGGAACACAACAAAACTGTTTGTTTGCAGATGTCCAAAGCCGACCCAGAAGATCTGCAGAACAACACGGTTCCACAAATGCTGATTCAGAGAGGCGGAAACTGAATAATCAAAAGCTAAAGGCTGTGCAAGTCAAAGATGGATAGAAGGTCTGCCTCGATTCCTCAAAGTGGACCCCGGATCTGTCCAGTTCTATTACCGACGGACAAACTGAGTAATGGGTGGTTCCTGATCCGAAGTGGACAGTACTATGGTTGGTGAAAGGAGAAGACCAACAAACATGCTTCACGTTTCGATTATTATGCCGTATGATAATGACAAGAGAAGGATGTTGAGGGGCTGAAATACATACAACAGCTACATGTATTTATTTCTCAATGCTAGGCGTCTTGGAAACAAATCTGCTGGTGCAAAAGCAAATCGAAACGTTCTTGAAGATAAGGTAATATTGGTTTTGTCGTCTCCGTCTCTGCCCCCACTCCTATAGAAGGTCCTCTTCTCCCGCCAACAGAGCCAAACAACAGGGCAGAGCAGAACAAAGAGATCTCATCACAACCCCAAGAACCTGTGTTGTTGATGCGGAGTGACGTTTCTACTTTTCTCCTTGGAAGAAGGGGTTCTGCAGAGGTTCACTGTCCGTCTCGCTGACTGGGTTCCTGGCTTTGCAGGTGAAGCTTTTTATCCGCCTAGCCGCCTCGTTGTTAGAGACATTGATCACCTTTTCCTTCTCCTCCCATCTTCCCGCTTCTCCGATCTTCCAGAAGTACTGGACGGGTCCGGCGTCGGTAAATTCACCACCACAGGTGAGCTCGCAGTTATCAGGGGTGCTTCCGGCGTTCCGGTGGTCAGGTCCAGTTCTGCTCGATCTTTCAAGTCACCCAGATACTCCAGAGGAACAGAATCTTTAATCCACTCAGCCACAATGTTCTAGTTGTACTTCCATGTCACGCTGGTAACAGGTTCTAAAAACGTTGGCCTTAGAACCAGCGACCTGCCGATCTCAAAGTACGTAGGGTTCTCCTGAGCAGCGGTCAAGTTTGAGACTGAAAAAATGATTGCACAACACCGTAATTAAGAGTGTTGTACTTCTGAAGAAGTAAAACTCAAAAACAAAATTATGTTTGCAGAGATTTATTTTTTTACCAGTTTGCAACCCTGCAAACCTCAGTTTTCAGAGTTTCACAACTTTTTTTCACATATTCGCACAACAGTTTTCAGATCACCATATACAAGGTTTCAAACCTGGAAAACAAACTAATATAGTGGGAGAACACTGACAAATTTGAAACTCTGAAAAATTGTTTACACAACATCGTAATCTTTTTTTTTTTGCAGTTCTGAAAAAGGAAATCTCAAAAACAACATAATGTTTGCAGAGATATATATATATATATATATATATATATATATATATATATATATATATATATTTACATTTTCCAAGCTTCCAAATCTTATTTTTTCGATCTTGCAAAACTTTTTTTGTTGTTGTAAGATTTTGAGTTTTTGAACACTTTCAACCTTTCAGAAGTTTATTTTCAGTTTTGAATCATGGCAGGATATTAATCCCATACATCCGGGGCTCAAGCCCAAGTAGCCACCCCCTAACTCTGCCCCTGGTCTACGCCATGCTTTTCATTATATTTGTGTTAATTAATAATATTCACTCAATAAGTAATCCTGTGCCAATTCAATTCAGTTTATTTATATAGCGCCATCTAGTGTTTCTAGGTTGTAGTTGCTCCATATTTAACCTTTAAGAAAGCAACACATCCCTGGAATCCATGTAATTTTATATGGGTTACGTTTTTAAAGTTTTTGCTCTTAGTGGCTGTATTATTAGACGGGGTCATGCTGGTCTCTAATGAGGTTCCACCCAGTGTTCACAAGATAGTGGCAGTTCCACACAGTGACCACCAGATGGAGGCATTTCAACACAGTGACCAGCCCTGCATCCGAATCCTTAGTATTTACTATTTCAATATTTTCAATTCAGTTTATTTATATAGCGCCATTTCACAACCGATGTCATCTCAAGGTACTTTACAAGAAGAGTTATTACAATACAATGTTCAATGTAGAAATTAGAGAACCACAGAAGATTGCGTTGTGACTTCTCAGCAATCCCTCACACTGAGCAAGCATGAAGCGACAGTGGAGAGGAAAAACTCCCTTATAACAGGAAAAAACCTCCATCAGAACCACGCTCAGCATAAGCGGTCATCTCTCGAGACCGTCTGGGGGTTTGGAGAAGGCAGCAGAGACACAGAAAGAGCAACAGAACTGCTGCAGATGTGCCACTCTGGACTTTGCTTCATGCTGGATTTTCTTTCTAACTCTTAGGAGCTACAAGTTTCCCGGTTATGTGGCGTCGCATCATGGTGGTCACTGTGTGGAACTGTCTCCCTCTGGTGGTCATTGAGTGGAACTACAACATAAAGACGACCCTGTCACATAACACAGCCACTAGGATCATTCTTTCTCCTTTTTAAGAAAGTATTCACTTACAAAAACGTAACTGACATAAAATAGGTATGAAATAACATGGATTCCAGGGGTCTATTGCTTTAAGTGGTGAGAATGCTTTGCAAAAATAATCACACACCTTGAAATCAATTCTATTTTATTATTATTATGTTAGGGTAAAAGTATAGGGCATATTTTGGAATTAGAAGGGAAAATTCATCATGCGTTTCATGTTACACAAACGAACCTGAAAAGGTTGGCGTGGATATATGTCTACACACCTTTTCTTTAACAGCCCTAAATAAAATTTGGTGCAACCCATGACCTTCAGAGTTCAGTGTGTACAGAAATACAGCTGGTTTTTTAAAGAACATCAGTGAATAAAAAGCACCATGAAGACAAAGGAAAACCAGGTGGTTCTGACTGCACCGGTTGACCAACCGATCCTCCACGACACATCTTCATTTCGTCATGGACCCACAGCATCAGTACAGTTTCTGCGAGTGTCTGATAGAACTTTAAAGGCAACACTTCAACCACAGACAGGAAAATAAACTCTGAAGATTTCCGTTCAGCTTCAACCCAAACATCTCACCTCTCTCCAACCCGAGTGGATTCTGCATAGCACAGACAAGAACAGGAAGTTCAGATGTCTGCCGGCTTCATTATAAGCTGTTAGGACCATCTATCTATCGTCTATACCTGCGGGGTAACAGGGGCTGGTCTCTACAGCAGGCGCCAGGACATGTCCATTACAGAGGACCAAACGGTCACTATAGTAAAATATAGAAAACACAAATGAGGAAAAAAAACAAAACACCCAAAATTTCATGCTGCATGAGAATAAAAATAAAAAAAAGGGAAGGACATGCAGGAGGTGAAATACATAAACGGCTGCCTTCTTTTTCAGTGCCATGTTTTTATTTTATGAATTATTTAAATGCACCCCCACCTATAACAGAGCTCAAGGAGACATCAACAGATGCATACTTTTTGCCAGCGGTCATATAGCTGCACCTTCTACAGGTGCAGCTGTAGTCTTCTCTGCATAATTGCCCTGGAATATTACCGACTATTCTACAAATGTTCCAGCTGGTTTGAGTTGATCAAGAGAGAAGTTTGTAGGTATGGCCACCCCACATGAAAGTCTCAGACGCACTTCTTCTTCAGGGGGCCTCAGCCAGGCAGTATGTAGGCTACTTTACGCAGCTGCTGTTGCTCCGTTGGACTCCGGAACTGCAACTCATCTCCCAGAGGGGTTTTCCATCTTTCAAACATATTTGGGGCTTTTCAGAAAACATCTGGGGGCAACCCCCCACTCTGCCCCTGCCCCACTATAAGGAGAACATGAGAACTCTACGACCAGTGAACGGCAGAGAATCACCTCATTTGCTCTTGGGAATTAAACTTCAGTCTTACAAACTTCTTGAAATAGCTGCAGGAAGCTCCGCCTTCCAGCAAAAAGACCAGATTTCGAATAAACGGCACGAACATTTGGCACCATAGCTTCAACTACACCCAAAACTGAAGGATCAGAGAGATTCCCACACCATGATACCTGAGCCACCGTGCTTCATTGTACTGTTGCTTAAATTCAGTTCTTTGGGGAAGTTTTCAGTCCCAAAAACATTAACCTTGGTTTCATCGGAAGGTTCTTTGGAACCAAAACAATCCTGTTGGTTTCATCAAAGGGCACAAAAATGGAAAAAATCATAAAATTTCTGCTCATTAAACCACAACGACACAAAAAAAAAAAACATAGAAAGGAGATTTACATGTTCAGTCATGATAAAATGAAACCAGAGATTACTGTAGATACAGTAGCATCTATTTATTTAGTTATTTACAAAACAAATACATTATTACAACCACAAAACTTTGAAATGTAGTCTTTCAGGAATGTTTTAGTGTTTCAACTCAGACGTTTTGATCCCTTCAAGGGATCATAACCTTTAATCAGCATTAAAATAAAACATCAAAATGAATATAACTCAGAGTTAAAGCTGATAACCTACAGGTTTTAGTTCACTTCAACACAGCTAGGACTAATTCAGCCGTTCATCAGTCCATGTTGGGTTGAAACTGGAATATATCAGGAAGAAAAACAGCGGAAATGTCAAAATAAATCAATTTCTTTTGAACAAAACTAACTTTAAACTTTAACTTAAATACAGAGACTTGGTCCCATATTTGTGCAGAGTTTAACTCTCTGAGGGCAGTAAGAGTAACATGTAAACCATGATAGTTTTATCCAGACAATCTGGGTTTGATTCCCTTTTGTGGGATTTCTTTAGGAGGAACCCTAATCCTTACGTTCCACAGGTCCACTAAGAAAAGGTGGAAAAAGTGCTTCTTTATGAAATATTAGAAAGTAAATAGGAAAGATGCTTCTCTGATTGATTGGTACCGATTCTTCTGGTTGCCTTCAGAGAGAAATAGATGTCTGACGATGAAGCTGAAGACATCTGGAGCTCTTCGATGCTCTTCTTAAGGCTGCTGATGTGAAAATCAGTGAGGCACAGTTAGTAATATCCACCGTCTCTTCTTCAGGTTGGCCGTCAGGTTTTAGAAATAAAAACATCTGATCTGGAACATCTATAAGTGGCCTTCAGAAGGTTCTGACCCAGTTCTCCTTAAACCATTTAAGGTTTTCTGACCAGACCAGCTGAAAGTTACTAGAGGCCACAAGGGGGCAGTAGAAGCTGCAAGAGCACCTTTCAATGTTTGGTGTTACTGAGGAAGTTCTGTTCGAACAAAAAATTGGTTCTTGGAGAGCTTTAAGCTTCTGTAGCTGTATCTGATTGGTCCAACCAACAGAGATATCTGCCTCCTTTAACCTGACATCTTCTCTACTGATAAACCATCTTTTGTTGTGTCTCTAACGGATCAGAACCACTGAGGTTCAGGTGGTTTCAATATGACAGCTCTGCTCCCAGCAGATCATGTTTCTCCCGTTCCGGATCATTAGATTCTGGTTTCACTGAAGCCTGATCTGGTTTCTTCTGGTTTTTTTCCAGAGATTCAGAGCGCCTCCCTAGAGGAATGTTTTAAACGTTCGTCCTTCACTTCCTGAAGACCTGAGGAGTGACCGTGGAGGTGCATGGAGCAGGAAACCCGGAGACACTCCGACTGCATTAAAGTTACATTTCGCCGCTCTGAAGCATCTGTTCGCTCGGGAACAAGACGAAGACGAGGCTTGCTTCACTTGTGGCCCAACTTCCATTTTTCTTCTTCATACAACAGAGCCTGCAGACAGAAACAGGGAAGAAATCAGAGAAACGGTAATATTCAGATGAGCTTCTTCAGTGGTTGAAGATAAAATTCAGGATCTAACGACTATTCAAACAGATCCAAGAGGAATCCCTAAAGACGTCCCAGGTTCTCCTGCCGTGTGTGAACGGTTTCTGGATCTCCTGCGTCACCTTGCTCTCCAGGACCCGGCTGCGGCTCGGGCTGGTCAGCTCCTCCAGAGTTTCGGCTACAGGTCTGTTTAGGGTCTCAGGCAGCAGGAGGCCCAGACAGCCTGCAGACAGGCCGCTCAGGCAGAACACAGTGAAGGGCATGGAGGTGTGGAGAGCTCGCTGCAACAGACACACAGAGCCACATTTAAACAACAGCAGCTACACACCTCTACTCTGTTAATCCTGACCAATGCAACAAATATTACATGTTTTTAGTTAAGTATTTAAATGGCGTCTTAAAATCTGCAGCTGAAGCTACAAAGAGAAGCTGCTAATTGAAGCTTGTATATGGGGTCCAAAAAATGTCTGGTCAATATAAGCAACAACTGTAAAAATCCCAATAATTAACTCTGTGTTGGCGTTAACATGCTAGCAGTGTACTGTGCTAATTTTTACATTAAATTATCAAGTATTATCAAGCTAAGCGTTAGCATCAAGCATTTTCTTTTTCTCATAAACTATAAGAAGTTTTGTTATTCTACACAGAACAGAAGTAAAAATCTCAATAATTAACTGCATGTTAGCATTAGCATGTTAACAGTTCACTGTGTCCAATGTTTATATTAAATTGTCTCAAGTGTTTTTCAAGCTAAAAGTTAGCACCAAGAAGATTTTTTTTTCTTACGAACTTTATTAGAAGTTTTGTTATTCTGCACAGAACAGAATAGGTAAAAATCCGAACAATAAACTTTATGTTAGCATTAGCAGGCTAATAGTGCACTGTGCTAATGTTTACAATTAATTACATCAAGTGTAATCAAGCTAACTGTTAGCACAGAGCAGAATTTTTTTCTCATAAGCTTTATTAGAAGTTTTGTTTTTCTACACTGAACAGAAGTAAAAATCTCAATAATTAACTCCATGCTAGCATTAGCATGCTAACATTTCACTGTGCTAATGTTTACATTAAATTGTCTAAAGTGTTTTTCAAGATAAACGTTAGCACCAAGCGGATTTTTTTTCTTACGAACTTTATTAGAAGTTTTGTTTTTCTACACAGAACAGAAGAAAAATTCCCAACAATTAACTCCATGTTAGCATTAGCATGCTAATTGTTACAATAAATTATATCAAGTATTATCAAGCTTAATGTTAGCACCAAGCATTTTCTTTTTCTCAAAAACTTTATTAGAAGTTTTGTTATTCTACACTGAACAGAAGTAAAAATCTCAATAATTAACACCATGCTAGCATTAGCATGCTAACATTTCACTGTGCTAATGTTTACTTTAAATTGTCTCAAGTGTTTTTCAAGATAAACGTTAGCACCAAGCGGATTTTTTTTCTTACGAACTTTATTAGAAGTTTTGTTATTCTACACAAAACAGAATAGGTAAAAATCCAAACAATTAACTTCATGTTAGCAATAGCAGGCTAATAGTGTACTGTGCTAATGTTTAAAATGAATTATATCAAGGGTTATCAAGCTAAACGTTAGCACCAAGTAGATTTTTTCCCCCCTCATAAACTATTAGAAGTTTTTTTTCTACAGGGAAGAGTATAAAAAAAAAATTACTGTCAAAATGATTCATTTACATACACATTTAGTTTTCCAGGTCATATCAAAGCAGACAAGATACTAAAGTTTGAAAATATTTTCAAAGTTTAACCAGCTTTTTTGAAAAGGTTTTTAGGGCCACAGTGGGCTTTATTTGACAGTGGACAGGTTTTTGAAAGGCGAGAGAAGTGGGGTAAGACATGTGGCAAAGGACAGCCACGTCGAGGACTGAGGCTTCCTCACATGGCGCGCCCCGCACAAACTTATATGCCATGTGACACACCAAAAGTTTTACCAGCTTTAAGAACATAAAAGTGTTCAAATAGAAGTTTTTTTAAGAATAGACATTTCTCCGTACTTTGCATTTATGGATATGAAATTTGACTACACACGAATTACAAAAATGTCCTTTCATACTCGGTGCATCCAAACAGTACATTTCTGAAGTTAAGTTAGACGGTTGAGAGAATTTCTGTTTTGTTTTTTTTCTTACAAAAAAAAACATAAATTCAATCTCTGGGTACCATGCAGATATGATAGCTTTGACATGCTAGCATGACATTATAACAAACTATAAACGTCAAATATTAATGCAGAAATGATAACGTCATAATTAGCTTCAACCCCTGGTGTTGGCATGATCACGTTAGAATTGACATGCTAACATGTAAAAACAAAGATTAGCTCCAATCTTAAGGTTTAGCATGTTAAGCTAGGCCAAATTCTGTACCAGAGAATCTGACTAAGAGGGCTGGGTTGGACACTCTGTCCGCTGTTTTGAGTCATACCTAAAGAACTGGAACTTTTTTGAGTCAGTAGACACCTTTTCATCATAACAGACAGAAATCACATGTGGGGTCCCCCAGGGCTCCATCCTAGCCCTCCTCCTATTTAATATTTACATGTTCACACTTATCCAGATTATAACAACCAATAAGATTACATACCATACCTAAGCAGACAGTAGCGTTAATATGCTTACAGCGGAAAAACAAAAACTAGCTTTCTCCTTTAAGGTTAGCATGCTAATAGTAGCATTAATAATATTACAGCGTAAAAACAATAAGCTGTGTCCATTTGGTGTTAGCATGCTAATGTTAGCAGCACAAAGAGCAGAGAGAGTTCAAACCTTCTCCTCCACCAAGGATCGCATCCCCTACTCAAACGTCCCTCTGCCCAGCTTTCTGACCACACCATAAGACAGATATTTAAATGGGGCAGCAAAAGCAAGTGAGGTGGATTAGCAGAGCTTGCCAACAGCTGATGGTGTCACCCAGGACACATTATTGTGGAATAACATCTGTAGTGCCAAGATATCGAGCTGCTAACATGTCAGGATGGTCACACAGCAACAGTTTTCTGTAAGAAGCCTCTTCGGATTTACTGCAAGACTGACTGCTTATGGAGATGCTTCCTGACCACAGCATCACCATTCACAACTACTCTTTGAAGATACTTAAATGACATGAGTTGGGACAACACTTAGTTTACCTTTAGGATAAATACAGTCGTTTTTAAACTTAATTGTTACCCTGACAGTATAAAAGCAATAGTTAGCCATGTCCATTTGGGTTAGCATGCTAACATCAGGCTAAAAATGAGGACCTCCGGTAAAAGTCCATTTATATGAGGCTAGTTTCTTAGTGATTATCAGCCGATTTTGTGGTTCAACTATTTTTGTTACATAAATAAAAATGTTTACCAAATGAAAACGGTAATGAGAATATAAAATAGGTTAAATAAGCTAAAGGTGTGTGAACCTAACATCCTTCCTATCAGCTGACCTCAGCAAAGCAATATGTCTGCAAAAATTGCAGGCGGAGGAGAAAGTTGAGGTCATCAGGGCTGGTAAAAGTGGCATTATTATATATATATATATTTTTTATTTCATATCGTTGTGAAACATTAAGATTCATAAGAGTTTCTCCAGTGCATTCCCTGAGAGGACCACTAGGGGTCCTCACATGTTCATGCCTTAGCACAGTGGTTCCCAAACATTTTCTTCTGGCCTCCCCTTTGGCTTTACACAAAACAACCCCCCCCCCCCCCCCCCCGCGCAAATTCTCTCACTCACACACCTTGTCCAATCAGAGTACACTGCAGTTTATTTCACTTTCACCCTTTTATTAAGAAAATTGGACGAATTAAGGGCTGACTGCAATAAACAACGGGTTGCATAACAATAAAATACAACCTCAAGTAACAAAACAACAAACAGTCTTACCAGTGTAAAAAATGTAAGGGTAAATTTTTAATTGTAGTCTGTACAACAGTATTTTTGCTGTCAGTGTAATTTTTTCAAGCATCTTAACAACGTAATGCTTTTCTTTTTTAAATTTGTTGTAACAAAATTCCACACTGTGATCCATTCATTCTTTTAAAAGAAAGGTTCTCTGTTCAAAAAGGGATAATAATTATGAACAACTCCCTGAGAGGAAAATAAATTAAAATAAAGGTTTGTCATAAAAAATGACTTAAATCCTGCCATCTTCTCAGTGACTGGTGTGAGCCTGCTTGTTGCTGCAGATCTTCTCAAATCTGGGTCTTAGTTGTGAGACTGCCACCCTGAGTTCAGTTTCAATGTCCAGCTTTGACCATTTTGCTAGCTGTCAAGTAGTGATTTTGTTATTTTGTTTATCATTCATTTGTCTCGCGCCCCCCCTGCAATGGCACGACGCCCCCCCTAGGGGGCGCGCCCCACACTTTGGGAACCACTGCCTTAGCACATCTGGGTGCAAATAATGGGTGTAACTGAAGTGGAAGTTCCCGGGAGTTCACTTCAGCTGGGTTTTTCTTTTCTTTGGGGTTTTCCCCTTCGACCCAGTGTGTTGTGTTACAAACTACTCAACATGAGATATTAAGATGAATCTTAATTTTTTAACCTGTTGTTTCAATAAACATCTCCATGGAGACAAGCTCCTCCTCAGGCCTCAAGGGCGTGACTCAGAGCTTCGACACTAGAAACCTCATCAGGCTGGTTATTAAACTGCTGTTTTACTTTTCAGACTCATGCCGCTCAGATCTGCCGACTCGTGACTTCCTGAGTTAAAACGCACTTTCCACTTCCTGTGTGGTGTTATCCAAACTTCTGTCCTCGTTTTAGGCGCGCTTCTGATCAGATGGATCATAGAATGGAAGGAGTCCAAGAACTTAAAGTTGACCAACACCCTGAAAACATTTTTTCAGAGGCGAATGGAGCTTGAAACAGAGTGGAGCCAGGACAAAAGTTCTGGAAAACGCTCAGAAGAAACGAACTACATGTATGAAAGTCAATGACACAAAAACCAACTGTGACACATGAGCTACCAACTTCCTCTGGTCTATTTTAATGATGCTGTGAAGGTCGAAGAGGAAGGCAAAGCCATCACCTTTTTTCTTTAAAACAAAAAAATACTCAAAAAGAATGAAAGTGAAAGATTTTCTGTTGAGTTTGTGGTAGAGCTGGATTCTATCGGTAGATTCATGTCTTTTCCTCATAGATCCTTGAATAAACTTCAGCATAAAGCAGTCACAACTCTCTAAAACGGACCTCCTAAAGTTAGTTTCTGAGAAGCAAACCTCACTTTAGCCTGATTCAATCTAAGAAATAGGATCAGGGTTTAAAAATCTCTACAACAGCTGCTCCCAAACCTCCTGAGATCTCTGAACACAGATGTATTTAATTTTCTAAATTTTTCATGTAGAATCAGCTCCTCAGGGCAGAACTTCATCATTAGCAGAGTTACTAAAGGTTAGCTTCTACTAGTGACATGGCTAACTTTTAGTTTCTACATGCAGAGTTGCTAGCCGTTAGCTTCTACTAGCAGAGTTGTTAACGTTTAGTTTCTACATGCAGAGTTGCTAGCCGTTAGCTTGTACTACAAGAGTTACTAACTTTTAGTTTCTACATGCAGAGTTGCTAGCCGTTAGCTTCTACTAGCAGTTACTAACTTTTAGTTTCTACATGCAGAGTTGCTAGCCGTTAGCTTCAACTAGAAGAGTTACTAACTTTTAGTTTCTACATGCAGAGTTGCTAGCCGTTAGCTTCTACTAGCAGAGTTGCTAAGGGTTAGCTTCACTAGCAGAGTTCCTAACGGTTAGTTATGACTAACAGAGTTGCTAACAGTTAGTTTCTTGTAGCAGAGTTCCTAACGGTTAGTTCTTACTAGCAGTGTTCCTAACGGTTAGTTCTTACTAGCAGAGTTGCTAACGGTTAGTTTCCTCTAGCAGAGTTGCTAACAGTTAGATTCTACTAGCAGAGCTGCTAACCACTAGCTTCTAGTAGCAAAGTTGCAAACTGTTAGCTTCTTCTAGCAGTGTGGCTAATGGTTAGATTCTACCAGCAGAGTTGCAAACTGTTAGCTTCTACTAGCAGTGTGGCTAACGGTTAGATTCTACTAGCAGAGTTTCTAAGAGTTAGTTTCTACTAGCAGAGTTGCTAACAGTTAGATTCTACTAGCAGAGCTGCTAACCATTAGCTTCTAGTAGCAAAGTTGCAAACTGTTAGCTTCTACTAGCAGTGTGGCTAAGGGTTAGATTCTACTAGCAGAGTTGCAAACTGTTAGCTTCTACTAGCAGTGTGGCTAATGGTTAGATTCTACTAGCAGAGTTGCTAACTTTTAGTTTCTACTAGCAGAGTTGCTAACAGTTATATTCTACTAGCAGAGCTAACCATTACCTTCTTGTAGCAAAGTTGCAAACTTAGCTTCTACTAGCAGTGTGGCTAATGGTTAGATTCTACTAGCAATGTAGCTAATGGTTAGATTCTACTAGCAGAGTTGCTAACAGATTCTACTAGCACAGATGCTAACCGTTAGCTTCAAGTAGCACAATTGCAAACTGTTAACTTCAAATAGCAGTGTGGCTAACGGTTAGATTCTACTAGCAGAGCTGCTAACTTTCAGTTTCTACTAGCAGAGCTGCTAATCATTAGCTTCTAGTAGCAAAGTTGCAAACTGTTAGCTTCTACTAGCAGTGTGGCTAAGGGTTAGATTCTACTAGCAGAGTTGCAAACTGTTAGCTTCTACTAGCAGTGTGGCTAATGGTTAGATTCTACTAGCAGAGTTGCTAACTTTTAGTTTCTACTAGCAGAGTTGCTAACAGTTATATTCTACTAGCAGAGCTAACCATTAGCTTCTTGTAGCAAAGTTGCAAACTTAGCTTCTACTAGCAGTGTGGCTAATGGTTAGATTCTACTAGCAGTGTAGCTAATGGTTAGATTCTACTAGCAGAGTTGCTAACAGATTCTACTAGCACAGATGCTAATCGTTAGCTTCAAGTAGCACAATTGCAAACTGTTAACTTCAAATAGCAGTGTGGCTAACGGTTAGATTCTACTAGCAGAGCTGCTAACTTTCAGTTTCTACTAGCAGAGTTGCTAACAGATTCTACTAGCACAGTTGCTAACCGTTAGCTTCTAGTAGCACAGTTGCAAACTGGTAGCTTCAACTAGCAGTGTGGCTAACAGCTTCTACTAGCGAAATTGCTAACAGTAAGTTCTTACCTACAGAGTTGCTAACTGTTAGACAAAAATACTCAGAAAGAATGAAAGTAAAAGAAGATCCTGTGGTAAAGGAAGAGCCTGTGGTATAGCTGGATTAAAACTGCAGATTTTTTCTCGACAGATCCTTGAATAAACTTCAGCATTAAGCCCCCAAAACTCTCTAAAATGGGCCCAATGTTAGTCTCTGAGAAGATGGCCTCCCTTCAGTCTGATTCAATCTTAGAAATATTTCCAGAAGAAGGATCAGGGTTTAAAAATCTTCTAAATAAAAAATATGTTCTCAAATAGCAAACCAGACTCCCAACTATTGCCTTATATCATTACAAGTGAGGGACATCCAAATAGTGATGGAATATAAGTATCTCGAAATCTTAATCGATGACTGCTTAACCTTTAGGGTCCATATCAGAAATTTAACACAAAGACTGAAACTAAAACCTGTCTTTATTACAGCATTAAATCATGGTTATCATTTGAAGCTTGCAAGAAACTTGTGTCAATTTGTGTTACGCCTGTTTTAGATTATGGTGATGTTTTATTTATTGGTTTTATTTATACAGTGCTTTACGTGCTCTGGACACAGTTTTTCATGGAGCCTTGCGTTTTATAACAAACATGAGGTCAATGACTCAACATTGTGTCATGTAAGCCTGTTTAGACTGGTCTTTGTCGTTTCGTAGATTAAAACATTGTCCCTCTGTATCTGCAGCAGCTCAATAAGCTGAGTAGCAAAGTCTCTTATCTGTATATGTTTTATTAAATCAACTGTTTTGAGTGTATGGGACTGATGTAAATAAAGGTAAAACACAATAAAATAAATACAATTATTTCTCCAAAGTTGATGAATTTCCACCTCTTTTTCACGTTAAGTCTTAACCTGAGCGTTAAAGCTTCTCCTGGAGGTCAGCGAAGGTCCATATAAGTACCAGAACTTCCTGCTGCCTTCGTCGGGAGGAACAACAAACTCATTACAAATGAATGGAGCCTGGGTGACGTCACCCGTAGGTTTCTGAAGAGCTGAATTGTAGCCAATTGAGCGACTCCATCCACTGCTATCTTGGCTGTGGTACATGCTTCATCACTCCCAGAAAATACAAAAAAAATGGGTAGAGGTGGAGCTGAGAGTGGGATGATTGAGACGCCGAGCCTATGTAGCTACAAGTTAACAGCGCTAATCGAAGCTAACGATGGTTAGCGGGCGCATTTAGCTAGAAAACTCTGGTTGAGCAATTCTGCTACCCCTCTGATTTCTAGGCTGATTCAATAATTTTGTCAATTAAAGTCATGAAGCTTCATTTATCCATAACTTTCACTCAAACTATGTATATTTTAATTAAAACAAGTTTCAATAATCAATATATAAAGAAGCGTTGTGATCATTTAAACCCGATTATCGACCAAGCCGTGTTATCTTAAATCAGCAGCGGAAATATAAGTTAACTTAATGAAATAAAAGGGAGCAAAGAATTCTTGGATTGTGTGTTAGTGCAATCAATACCACAGCAGCCATTTTTCCCCAAAAAGTACACAATTAAGATCTGAACACAAATAAATATCGCAGACGAAACTGAGTTCTCAAGTTCAGAGAAACAAAACAGCCTCAGACTGTTGACGTGATGCTGAGGCTAGAGCTAGCTGCTAGCAACCATTGCTAGCAGTGACGGCTCATTGGAGACCTGTTAATCAGAAGGACACGCCCCTAATTATTCATAATTTCAATCTTAAGTTACATCTAAACGGATGAGTCATAAAAATGTGTAAAAAATATTAAAACAGGCCTCAAAGTTGGCTTTTTTAACATTGGAGTCAATGGAATCTTGCTCCTTTCTAGAGACAGCCCCTAGTGGATGAGGGCAGAACTGCATTTTGCCCCCTGGAAGGAACTCACCATGGAGGGAATGAATGGTGCCAGGATTCCTCCCACTCTGCAGGACATGGAGCAAACTCCCAGCCCGGCGTTCCTGCAGCACAAAAAGTTCATCTAATGTCTGATTCGACACAAAATGGAGTCCATGTGTTACTGAAAGCTCGAATGTCACCTGATCACGGTGGGGTACAGTTCAGACGTGTAGACGTAGGCGATGTTGAACGCGGCGCTCACCATCAGCTTTCCCAGCAGAGCCAAAGACGTGACGCTCAGCAGAGAACCTGTAGTCAGACAAGGACCCGCACTGGTTCTCATTAATTATATACAGAAAAAATAAATCCTGAAGAAGAAAATATTTCTTCAATTTAGAAGACTAACAGATCCAGCTAATAATCACAGAGCCATACAGTCTTTTACAATCATTAAAACTGATCCCAGGAATCAATCAGTGCATCATCTAATGATTTCTGTGGATAAAATGCTCACTCCCTCCTGTTCAGGAGGCTCCAGTTTGTCAGAGGAATATGTCTCACCTCTGACTGGCTAACAGAAATGCAACTTTTATGCTGCTTTCAAACAGATAACTAACATTAGTTACTCCGCTGGCGGTGTTCCGGGACAAATTCTGACCATTTCTTCCTCAGCTCCAATTTCTTGGGTAAAAAAAAATGCAACACCCAAGTGCTATGTCCAGCGATAATACGAGCCTGAACATGGTCCACTATGTTTTGGAGTTGCAACAGTTAGCTTCTTGTAGCACAGTCCATAACAGTTAGCTTCTACTAGCGAAGTTCCTAATGGTTAGTTTCTTCTTGCGAAGTTCCTAATGGTTACATTCTTCTAGCAGAGTTGTTTCTACTAGCAGAGTTGTTGTTAGCTTCTACTTGCAGAGTTGCTAACAATTAACTTCTACTAGCAGAGTTCCTAATGGTTAGTTTCTACTAGCAGAGTTGGTGTTAGCTTCTACTTGCAGAGTTGCTAATGGTTAGTTCCTACTGGCAGAGTTTTTGACGGGTACCTTCTTCTAGCAGAGTTGCTAATGGTTAGCTTCTACTAGCAGAGTTCCAAATGGTTAGTTCATACTAGCAGAGTTGCTGTTAGCTTTTACTTGCAGAGTTGCTAATGGTTAGTTCCCACTGGCAGAGTGTTTAACGGGTACCCTCTTCTAGCAGAGTTCCTGATGGTTAGTTCATACTAGCAGATATCCTAACGGTTAGTTCTTACTAGCAGAGTTGCTAACGGTTAGTTTCTACTAGCAGAGTTGCTAAGGGTTAGTTTCTTCTAGGAGAGTTGCTAAGGGTTATCTTCTACTAGCAGAGTTCCTAACTGTTAGTTCCTACTAGCAGAGTTCCTAACGGTTAGTTCTTACTAGCAGAGTTGCTGTTAGTTTCTACTAGCAGAGTTGCTAACAGTTAGCTTCTACTAGCAGAGTTCCTAATGGTTAGTTTCTACTAGCAGAGTTGCTGTTAGCTTTTACTTGCAGAGTTGCTAAGGGTTATCTTTTACTAGCAGAGTTCCTAACTGTTAGTTCCTACTAGCAGAGTTCCTAACGGTTAGTTCTTACTAGCAGAGTTGCTAACAGTTAGTTCCTACTAGCAGAGTTCCTAACGGTTAGTTCTTACTAGCAGAGTTGCTAACAGTTAGTTCTTACAAGCAGAGTTGCTAACAGTTAGCTTCTACTAGCAGAGTTCCTAATGGTTAGTTCCTACTAGCAGAGTTCCTAACTGTTAGTTCCTACTAGCAGAGTTCCTAACGGTTAGTTCTTACTAGCAGAGTTGCTAACAGTTAGTTCTTACTACAAGTTCTAACAGTTAGTCCTACAGAGCTAAAGTTTCAGCAGACTGTTAGTTTCTACTAGCAGAGTCTACGGTTAGTTCTTACTACAGAGTTGCTAACGTTAGTTCTTACACAAGTTGCTAACTAGTCTTACAGAGATAACGATCAACAAAAAAAAAAGCAGAGTTGCTAACAGTTAGCTTCTACTAGCAGAGTTCCTAATGGTTAGTTCCTACTAGCAGAGTTCCTAACTGTTAGTTCCTACTAGCAGAGTTCCTAACGGTTAGTTCTTACTAGCAGAGTTGCTAACAGTTAGTTCTTACTATCAGAGTTGCTAACAGTTAGTTCTTACTAGCAGAGTTGCTAACAGTTAGCTTCTACTAGCAGAGTTCCTAATGGTTAGTTCCTACTAGCAGAGTTCCTAACGGTTAGTTCTTACTAGCAGAGTTCCTAACGGTTAGTTCTTACTAGCAGAGTTGCTAACAGTTAGTCTTACAGCAAGTTGCTAACAGTTAGCAACAACAAACACACCAACTAACAGTTAGTTCTTACTATCAGAGTTGCTAACAGTTAGGTCTTACTAGCAGAGTTGCTAACAGTTAGCTTCTACTAGCAGAGTTCCTAATGGTTAGTTTCTACTAGCAGAGTTGCTAACGGTTAGTTCTTACTAGCAGAGTTGCTAACGGTTAGTTCTTACTAGCAGAGTTGCTAACGGTTAGTTCTTACTAGCAGAGTTGCTAACGGTTAGCTTCTTCTAGCACAGTTGCTAAAACTTAGTTTCTACAGGCAGAGTTGCTAAGAGTTCGTTTCTACAAGCAGAGTTACTGCTAACGTTTATCTTCTTCTAGCAGAGTTGGTAACAGTTAGCTTCTACTAGCAGACAGGCATTATGCGCTCTCCTGTGGGAAATCTCAAGACAAGGTATGTGGGACCCTGAATACCAATTTTCCCAGTGACGTAGAAGGGATTGGCTTTTTTTTTTAAAGAGTAACCATAAAAACAAATATAAAGTAAATAAAAGGTCTAACACACCATAATGCTGAATCAGTTTTAAAGGCCTCACTAGGTTTGTGTTTGATTTTATACAAAAATCCATATTGTCATCATGACTCCTGGTATTGTCTGCTAAACATAGCTTTCATGGAAGTGGTAGAGTCTGAGCGTGAGTTATAGTGAATCCAGTCATTTTCCAATATAAAAAGTTATTTATACTCGGAACATTTATGAAATGGAAATACTGCAAGCTATTTATTCTTTGTGTACAGCCTACATGAAACACAGCAGAGACATTAGAATCCACCTGAGCCCACCAGAAGGTTCTGGTCCAATGATTATTTTGATAAGACTGTAATTTTCACACAGTGACTGTTTTGAGGCTTAAAAGTCTTTCTCAGAAAAACAGTGGAGCTGATTTCATGACAAAACCTTCTACAAACGTCAGTCAAGGAGGGTAAATGAAGTGTTTTTCCCCATAATCAGACTGTGACACAACAATTTTTAGCAGTCGGTTGCTGATTCTGAAATAACTTTTCTGAGAAACAAAAGAGGAACTAACACCAGATTGCTTTTTAAACAACCTTAAAACCCAGATCAGGTCTGTAACCATTGAGCCTCATCCATCTGCAGCAGCATCTAGCAGAACCTCACCTGTGTCCTCAGGCATCAACATGGTGCAGAAGCAGGCGGAGCCTGCCAGACACAGGAAGGTGGCCATGCTTTTCCTCCTCCCAGCCCTGAAAACACAGACAGAAAACAGGCGGCTGGTCAGGCAGGTTACAGTGAAACAGTTTATCATCAACCAGCAATGAGACCCGAAGATCTCCACTTTTGGTTTAAATATTGTCCGCTCCACCATTGAAGTTATGTCATAAACCAGGGTTTATTCGTTTGTCTGTCAGCAACATAACTCAAAAGGTTGTAGGTGGATTTCGATGAAAGTTTCAGCAAATCTCTGCAGTGTAACTAAAAAAAACCCTCCATAAACTAATAACGATACTGGTGTGAATCCAGTTGCTAAATGTACAGATGAAACTTGAAAAATTGCAATATCTTACAATTATTTCGGCAATTCAACTTAAAAGGTGACACTAATATTTGGTATAGACTCAATAAATACAAAGGAAGATATTTCAGCCCTTTATTTGTTATGATTTTAATGATTATAGCTTGCAGTTTATGAAAACCCTAACTCAAAAAAAAAAAAAAAAAACCTAGATCATTACACGAAATCATTAAAACACAGAGTTTAAATGGACCTCTGAAAATAATAACCATGCATATGAACTCAGTTTACTGGCCAATAAAACCCAGTAATCCCATCATGGTCACTGAAGCAGGTTTTGGTAGTTTGTGAAGGGCAGGAGCCAAGACCTGCCGGAAAATGAAGTCAGCATGTCCATAATGCTGGTCTGCAGACGTAAGCAGGAAGTGCTCCAAAACAACCTTGTAGACGGCAGTGTTGACTAAACATGGCTAAATGAAGGAGTTTTGGGGCAGATAATGCTTTATTACAGGCGGCAAATCTCCTGCCCTGATTGACTCCCATTAAATGGATATACGCTGATCAGACTGGATAGAAACTCCTCCTGAAGGACTCCAAGTAGATCCAAATCTAATACTAAAAATAAGGTCCAGGATGAAAAAAAAACTAACCTTTCCTTTAGTTTAAAATTTGGTGTTGTAAGAACAAAAGGGGCCATGTTTCTGTTAAAAACAACAAATGAAGGGTATGGTCTAAAATCAGATTGTCGATAATCATATTAACAGTGATTGAAGATGGAGTGACTGTGTGATTTACCAAAACATAGACTTTTGGTAACTGAGATTATTTGGGTTGCATCTGTTTGGTTTATGATTGTTTACCCACCCTGCTGATACTGCGACTGGATATAAACTTCTCCCGAAGGACTCCAAGTGGTTCCAAACTTGTCTGGGTGAGTAAATGAAGATAATCTTTGCTAAAAAATAAGGTCCATGTTGAATAAAAAACGAACTTTCCCTTTAATAAAGCCCAGCCAACATCAGCCCTGATTATAGAAACCTCACTCTGGACTTCAGCCATCTTGGATTGCGTGCCTCTCCATTCTTCCTTCAGACTCTGGGACCTTAAAGTCTCTGGTTTTCATCAGAAGATAAGACTGTGGACCACTGAAACAGACCAGTAGCAGCTTGACAAAAAGAATAGGACATTTGAAGCCCATGTCCAGGATCCATCTGTTTGGGGGCTCTTGATGCACCGACTCCAGCCTCAGTCCACTCCTTGTGAACGTCCCCAACCACCTTTTACCAACAATCCTTTCCAGGATGTGATCATCTCTGCTACTTTTGCGCCTTTTCCTTCCTTCCACATAATTTTCTGTTATTGTGCCTTGATAGGAGCATCCAGCTTGTTTTCCAATTACATTTTCAGGTTTTCCCTCCTTATGGGTTTGATGGTTTTCCGTCCAACAGTCAGGTCAGCAGACTGAAGGCCCAGGGACCTTTTGCTGCTGATTTGGATTATTTACCTGATTACAATGTGACGGCTTGAGCCAAAAATACTGAACCATTTCACATTATTCTAACTAGGAGATTTTGAATGTGGGGCGTTTCATAAACTGTAAGCCACAATCACCATAATTGTAACAAATAATGGATTAAAATATTTCCCTTTAGAGGTAAAGAGTTTATATTAAGTATTATTTTCATCTTTTAAGTTGAATTACTGAAAAAGAGTAGCTCCGGAAAGGCGGCTGAGCTCTGCTGTTCTAGTTTCGGTTGTTCTGATCGTTTCATGATGACTGAGGGGGTTTCTAAGAGGCTCAGACACTCCTGCTGTTCCCTGCCTTCACCACACGTTTTATGTGCTTTACTGAAAAGGTTCCTGTTGCATGAATAACAGAGTCTGTAAACAGATTTGATATTTTCCCCACCGACACAGAACGTTACAGAGGGGGTTAAAATAGAGGTGGCGTCATGAAGGCGAGGGAAAATCTTCTAATGGTTTGAAGAAAAATACCATAAAAGTAGAGGAAGAGGAGATGATCGTCTACATAGCCTAAAGTGTAAAACAAAAAGAAAAAGAATAAAAAAATGGCTAATAAGTTTTTAATCAATCTGAGCTGGTCACATTTTAGAGTTTAAACTGTAATTTAAAGTTGTTTGTTTTGCTAAGGTCAATGTCGTCTCAAACTCTGCTTGCTTTTCAAACAATTTAAGTTATTGGCTAAAAATAAACAAAATCACTAAAACACTGCAACTTTTCACAAAAAAGTGGATGGACTGTTTAGTTTATTAACCTATATTATTGCAGCTGACTGTGATTTAGTCAAATACATAAATAAATACTGTAAATGGGCTTCGTTTTGGAGCCAAATGTTGGATATTTCTGTTTATTTAAGAAATAAAAGGTCAAACGCTTGATCATTTTACAGCCACAACATTTTCTTTATGCGCGATTTGTTTTGGTCGTTTAAAAACTTAAAACAAATTATCCGATTAATCGATTACAAAAAGAATCGATGGTTCAATTCCTTCAACCAAACTTTCCATTCCTACGCAGCCAGCTGCATCAGAAGTCCTTCTATAATCATATACAGTTTTATTTTCTTCTCTGCATGCTACAACAAATGATGGTGAATTAGATACAAAAAAAATAAATAAAAATGGCCTCAAAACAAACATTTCCCGTGAAAAACACACATTTTCTGTGAAATTATTGCAGAGTTTTCCCACTTTAGGAATCGCTTAACTTAACGAGCACATTAGAACGGCTTCGGCCGGATACCTAATACCAGTATCGGCGCATACCTAATAGTTACAATTCCTCCCACTGAGCAGAATCCATGATCTAACCTCCAACCCTGAGTTCAGGAGGAAAGGAGCTGCTCAGACCTGCAGGATAGTGTTTGTGGTGCGTGTGAGCTCCTCACCAGCTCTTGTTGATGAAGTAAATACAGAGAGGATAAGCAGGAAGCTCCACCAGGCCGTACATGGCCACGTTGACGAACCGGCTCCCCGACGTGTCGCTGGCTCCCAGCGTGAGGCCGTAGTACACCAGACTGCACGCATACCTGCACGACACAAACACAGAGGGTGGGGTAAAGGTGAGGTGTAACCTGAGATCCGGACGGGTCTCGGTGTTCCCAGTGGAACCTTAGCCTGTAGAGCCCCACTCTGTTTACTGTCAACCGTCTAAAAGGTCAGAGTTTCCTCCAAAGCAACAAAGTTCAGCCCAGATGGAGCAGGAAGAATGTCAACGACGAGTTAAAGGAAACGTATGTAGGATTGTGGCCACAAGCGGTACTGCAGTCACATTGAAAATACAGTAGAGCTGTGTATCCCTTCCTGACTCGAGGTTGCCAGCTGCTGCGGGATCCAGCAGGAACGGCTGACCCTAACTAAATAACATTAGCAATGGTCATACAGGTTAACTTGCAGCATGTGTAGTCCACAATGTACGCGAAGAACGAATGAGGAATTATTTGTACCGAGGTATAGGCTACTCAATACGTCTCCATTACGTTTCACATTGCCAGAATCGACGTGCTGTTGTTTTCCTCGACAGTTCAGCATAATGACAAAGAAACGGGCCCTGATGCTAATGTTAGCAATGACGACTCGTCGTTTTTATCTCCCAAACAATTCCTTACCTTTTCAATTTGATGACCGATCTCCTTCATATGCGCTAACGTAACTTTATTTTCCACGAACATGCATAACTTTGTTCGACTGTCGTGAATATTTGAAATGTCAATTTACATTAAGTACAAGTAAGTATTGGCGACGTTGACGTCTGTATTCAAATTCTTCTCCATTTTCAACCGTCTCCATCTTTCAAAGGCATCTCCTATATACAAATATTTGCTTTATTTCGGACTTTGTCACGACGTATTTCGGATTGATAACAAGGTCTTTTAGGTTTCGTAACGTTATACATGTTTTGTCCGTAACGTTTGGAGCTTCAGCTGTGGTAAACAGAGCAGATCTGGCAACCCAGGTGAGGAAACTCTACTGACTTTGTGATTTGTAGATAGCTTCAGGGTGTGGAGCCTCAGACCAAAACAGAACATGACAACAATAACATCACTTGAGGGCTGCAACTTTCACTTTTACATTACAATATCCTGGCCGGTATTTCAAAAGAACATGATTTCTTAATGTCTAGTGACATATCGGGGCCATTTTATGATTAATTAAAATACATTTCTGACATACGTTTCCTTTAAGAGAACTGAAGGAGAGCCCCGGTAGAGCCGAAACCATCTCAGGACTCCCACACCCAAAACGGGTTCCTTTCCAGCATGCTGAGCTCATCTCGCTAGAGGAAGGAACTAGATGCATGCTGGGGAAATAAAATTATTACAATACGGACCTCAAAAATAGAGCAAAAGTTGTTTTCTCTTTGTGTTGCAGCTCAGAAACGATGCATCTCGACGAGTTCAGCTGGTTGCTTCTAAAAGCCGATCAGGTTTTAGCAGATTTTAGGATGAAGTTCCTAAACAGATTGACCCTAAATCTACCAGAAATATTTCCTGTAGCTTTACGTTTCTTGTCATTAAGTTGGAAACTGTTTTTAATTTTATTTTACATACTTTTTCCATGAATATCAACATATAGGTGAAGAAAACCAATCTGAAAGTTTTAAAACCTTTAAAAAAATGACAATTTTCCTCCAGTAGGAATCAAACGTGTCTTTATTCAGCCGGACGGAGGAAAACCCAACCGCTGGGTTAGACACTCACCACACGTACATGAGCACCATGGTCCTCAGGCGGAGGACCGGGTGGAGCGCCAGCTGCAGGACTCCGCCCCGGCTCCTCGCGGGGCCGCCGGATTTGCCGGTGCCGACGCGCTGCAGAACCAGGCTGGAGGCGCTGTTGCCGTTCCTCGCCGCCATGAAGCGCAGAACCTCACATTTAAATAAAAATAAACACAAAAGCGTCACAAGATAAATAAATTATAACTTATTCAGACAAATCAAATCCCTAAAATGGTTTTTATTGTGACCGACGTCAGTTTCTACTGATACTATAGTTACATGTGGTGTTCCACAGGGTTCTGGACTCGGACATTTTTAGTTTACTATCATTTTGGGATGAATTATTAGAAATAATTGTAATCATTTATCCTTAATAAGATGAAAAGATTTCTCTATAAAGCCTGAAGTAGACCTGAAGCTGAGCTCAACAACATTAGCTTCTGCCCTCATTACTGATCCCGGAATTCCTGACCCGGAAAACTAGAGCCCCGTGGAACCAACATCTGAGCATAAACTTCCTGTTTTACAACCAAAAGCATTTTTTTAACTGCATGGCTGCGAATGTGTGGCAGGTTTAAAATGATTAAAAAAATAAATAGAGAAAAAGAAAATAAAAAAGAAACAAAATTAAATTAATTTATAGCAGATTTAAAATGTCTTGATTAAATAAATGAATAGAAAAAAACAGAAAAAAAAAATATGATAAAACAAATGTGTAGCAGGCTTAAAATGCCCTGATTAAGTAAATAAACAGAAAAAAAGAAAAATATGAAGAAATGTAGCTGGTTTAAAATGCCTTGATTAAATATAAAAAAATAGAAAAGAAAAAATAGAAAATATACAAAAATATCTGAAACAAATAATGAAAAGAAACTGTGTAGCAGGTTTAAAATGTCTTGATTAAATAGAAAAAACTGAAAAAAATATAAAATATAAAAAGAAACTAAATGTGTAACAGACTGAAAATGTCTCCATTAAAAAAAATAAACAGAAAAAATAAAATTTTTGTAAAATAGTTTAAAATATCGTGATAAAATAAACCCATTATAAAAATAAAAAAGAAATGAAAAAAAAAATATCTGAAATAAATGTAAAAAATGTGTAGCAGGTTTAAAAGTTATTGAATAAAAAATAATAGAAAAAGAAAAAAACATAGAAAATATAAAAAAATGAAATAAAATAAAAAAATTTAAGGAAAATAAAGTAGTACAATAAGAAAAAATAAGAAATGTAAAGAAAAAAACATGAAACAAGAAGACAAAATTAAAGAAAAAAATAAAATAATAATAAATGGTTTAAAGAGGACATATTATGCAAATGTCCCGTTTCTCAACGTTTTGTGTTACCGTGTGAATCTCAGCTGCCTCTATTAAAACTCCCAACATGAATAAAATAGAATGAAATCTTGTCCTCCTATAAGCCGTTTGACAGACCGTCTTAATGTGACGTAACAATAGGTTTAAATATAACCGTCCCTCGCATTTCAAACTTCGCCCACTCAGTCCAATTTTAGCCCATTCTAATGTGCAAACCTGTATCCTAGCAACAGGATAGGCGGGCGTGGTCAACAACCGCTCATTTGCATAAAAGTCATGGTGCCTCTAAACGGCTCAATCTGAGAAAGGCTGATGAACTGAGATGGCCTTATGTGGGAGGGATTTTCTGAAATAGTTTATATTCTGTTAACTCTGGGAAATAATACATTTAATACACATTTACCCAAACACATTCTGTACATATTTGTAATAATTTAAAAAGCCGATTAATTTCTATTCTTATTAATAACTTCACAGCATTTCTGTTTTTGTAATTTTTTTTCCATTATCTACATATTATTAGGAACTCTTCTCTACTTCTAAATCTAAACATTTGCATATGCCGTCACTTTGTTCTGTTCTTTACGTTTTATTTCTAGCTTGTTTGGTTTTCCCTCTGCTGACGCAGCGTACATATATACGAAGAGGAACCAGGAGAATCTCAGCCCTGGGTTTGAACGGGAGACGATGCTGTTTCCGGTTATGTTTGGCTGGCAGCGAAAGCAGAAACTAAAGAGGGGCTGATCTGTTTAGGGAACTTCGGTTGGGTGGTGGTGATCTCAGAGCCGGACATTTCAAGGGAAGTCCATGAGAATGAGTCTGGAAGTTCACCCCCCACCACACATTTTTCAGATAAAGGAGGAGGAGGAGTCGTGCAGCGTGACCGTTTGACCCGGGAAGAGGATGAATCTGAACGCAGCCGCGAAAGAGATATCTCCAGCTTGATGGAGTCACATGCGATATCTGCGGCGGGTCTCAGCCACAGACCAGAACCACGCAACCGACAGGAAGCCCAGCCCAGCCGCCTCTGCTTCTCTTGACGTAAGAGACGTAACTCTGTGAGATACTCACCTCTTCGGCTCGCTCCGTCTGGCCCTGAGAATACAGCCAGCGAGGAGATTCTGGAAGCGTTCTGCAGGAGGACAGAGCAGACACACTCAGATGTTTATTTAGATCAGAGCAACAACTTAGGCTGATCTCTGCCTTCATAACCAAACCTATAATCATCGTATCTTCCTCATCTGCAGCAGGAGAACACCTTTGTCTCTAGATCTCAGTTTATTTTCATCTTACTTTCATTCATCCATGCCTTACCTCCTCCTCTGATGTCTGAAGTTGCAGCACGTGTTGCTCTAAACGCCATTTCTACACAAACGTAACCAGGAAACGCGCACGTTAAGCTGTTAACCTTCTTCCTGCCTGGACTTTCATGCGCTTAGAGCTGCTGATAAACATGAAAGGCTCCTCCAGACGGAGGAGAGGAAACGGTTTGATGGTTTCTAAAGAGACTTTTACTTTAAGCTCAACTTTGGACTCGGATTAAACCAGAGATCACTCTAAACTACTACGTTACTTTGACCCATAAAGGCAATAAAATTCCCAGCTAAATCAATTTTTTCCCGTCAGTTTTTAAAACGATAATGGCTTATCTAATTAGTATTGTAGCTATTTTAATTATGATTCAATCCCAACAAGATGGACAGAGAACTAAATGTAAGAAATTATATTAATTAAAAAGGAGGTTTAATGCTTCTTCCAGGCACACAGGAACTTTCTACAGCACAATCAAGTGAAAATTTTACCCTAAATCCTTCTGAAAATCATTTATATATAAAAATACACCTTAAAGAAATTTGCCTTCTCATCACTTCCTTGTTTAACGCTTTGATATTCGCCTGAGCCTCTCTAAGCTGTTTGTGAAACTCCCCCTACAGAACGTCTTATCATCACAGCACGCGCCTGGAGTCCGACTCCGACAATTTACAAACGTTTTCAGCGTGTTGCGTTATAGTATTTAGGGGAAAAAAATCACACTGGTGAACAATGGCAACACTGGAGATTGTAAAACGACACGCAAATGATCCGATATCCGACCCTGAAAGTGATTTTTTTAAGAACCAGAGAATTCAGAGGCTTTTATCTGACATGAAGGCTTTGTAATGTTTAATGTTTAACCTCCTTGGCAGCCTTTTATAAATATTAATCACTATGAAGCTACGTTTTGCATTGAAACCATAAAAGCACAAAGATATTAAGCTACGTTTTGAAGTCGGAGTTAGTAATGCTAAGTCCCTGTTTTTATCTGTACAGATCCGATGGAGTAGCATCGCATTTAGGGCCAATCTGCTTATTAATCCACAACCAAAAAGGCTTAGGTTGAGAAACCAGTTCATCTGTGAAGTGATTAGCACAAAGATAACAGATCTTTTTCGGTCTAGGATTGTTTCCGAAGATGAAGTCTAAACTCTTAGCTTTACAGTTAGCCTAAGCTAACTGTAGCAGCTGCTACTCAACTGGAGATGAATGGCGGATGCAGGAGCAGCGGTTCGGATGCTGAGTAAGCTACGTCAGGTGGGGGAGGAGATGGGTGGAAAAGGGGAGATAGGTGGTAGCAGGAATCCCAATAACTACCAGCAGAGACTCAAAAATTATTCAAACATAAGTGGATGATTCAAAGCAAAACTTCAGGCATGTTTTTAATTAGGAAAAAAGTCAAGTTTGCATAATAGCCCCCCTTTAAACTTTTTCTATTAATCTGGGCCCTTTTACTGACATTTGGTGTACCCCAGGGCTCCACTTTGGGCCCTGTATTATTTTCCCCATTAGGTTCTCTCATTAGGGAGCACAATATGACCCATTATTTATCGTTTTCATCTGATCCACATGCACAACTACACTGAGGTAATATTGGCCTGTCTAAATGACATCAACCAACAGATATCCATCAATTTCGTTAAATTAAACGACTTGGAAAAGTGAGATTCTCCTCCTCGGTAACTCTGGCTTACTAAATGCCTTTGTGAGTTCCCTTTGGTTCTTAGAATCCTGTGTAAAAAAATATCTGGACTCTTTTTAGATGGTTCCCTTAAGCCTAACAGGCAGGTTAGTGCAATTTTCCAGTCCGGCTTGTATCAACTTAGGCTACTAGCTAGCTAACGTTAAACCATACCTGCTACAGTTTCTGAGTAAATGATTCATTAGTTTATGTGTTGCCGGTTGAAGTACTAAAGCTTCCTTTATGTCGGTCTGGATCCGTCTTCCCTGTAGGGATGGGTACCGATATCTGGTGCCATTATGGCAGCCGTTCTGACGTAAACGGTAGTAACCAGACCAAAAAGGAACGCACATTTCGGTGCCTTATTTCTGTACTTTTTCCCCCCTGAGATATCAGGCACTATGGATTTTGGACGTACCATCTTCCAAGAGGGATTTGCTATTCTTCAAAAATCCCAGCTTAGCTTCGTGATATCTTAGATGATCATAGAAGGAAGTTGACGTATGTTGGGTTTTCAGATGGTTCTACTCACACCGACAGCAGGAAGAAGAGGACGCCCGAGGAGTTGGCCACCATGGCCAGAGTCCTCCAGGGCCGGACGAAGTAGCCCAGAACACCGAACAGAGCAATGCCCACGGCAAAGATCATGCTGGTCAGCGTCCCTGCAGAGACAAGCGGCCGAAAGCAGCTGAAAGCACCCGGTTAGGAGAGCCGTACCCGGGGAGGCGGCCAGCGGGGTTCCCCTTACCGGTCATGGCCCAGTAGGACTTCCCCACGTACTCCTGGGAGAGGACGAAGCAGACGAGGCCGATGCCGCCGTTCATCAGCCCCACCAGGAGGCGGGACGCGGCGAAAACCTCGTAGCTGGGTGCCAAGGCGGTGAGGTAGCCGAAGATCACCTCGAAGAACAGACCTGGGAGCAGCAGGCGGGAGGATGAGGAGGAGGCGACGCCAAAGGAGGGGTTATTTTAGCTTTATATTCTAGATTTAAAAGAATATTCCACCTTTAAGTGAAATTTGGTCCAGCAATTCGTTAGCTTTAGCTTAGCATAAACAATGGGAGTGTGTGGTAGCGGCTAGCTTTGCATGAGCAAAAGTCTAGCATCCATCAGCATTAGTTTGGTTTACCTCATATTTTCCAGACCGAACCCAATTTATCCCGTTTAAATCCCACTCTTCAACTTTGTTTCCTGTTTCTGCAGGTGTAGCCCAAGGCTCACTATTAGAGTCCCTTCTATTTAATATTTACATCATCCATTTTGGCCAAATAGTCTATAAATCTTCCATGAATTTCCGTTGCTTCCAAACCCGGTTCCTCCGTTTCAGACTGTCTCACGTAGATTAGATCATTTTTCTCTTCTAATTTATATCTCGAACCCAAAAGTAAGCAAAACTTTCAAAAGTGTCTAAAATGCAGATGTCTAAAATTAGCTAACATGCTACAACTAGCATACTCAAGAACTATAAGTACAATCAGCAGAGAAAAGAAAGTTAGCAGCATGTTACATAGCAAGATATTTATGAATACCCACAGCATTCACATAATAAAACTTAAGTGTTACTCTTGTGCCTCCAACACAACCGATGGAGCAATAGATCCCTGAAATGTGATTATCAAACCCGTCTGCTCTTGTTGGTTCATGCAGAGCTTCATCTAAACCTTTATCAGCTCATGTCAGAATAAATCAGGACACACTTCCCTGGAATGCAGCATTCCAGGCTGGAATCCAGCATTTCTACCACCTCAGGGAGAGAAAAGAGGGGTGGAGCCCCAACAGCTCTGTTTGTTTAAGTCCTCAGCTAACAGACTCAGCTGATGTTTAACCAGATGTTCTGATGGACCAACCCATCAGAACGGCATATTTTCTCCCTAACACACAAGCGTTAAAATAAAATCATAATTTCAATAACTCAAGATACGTAAAAAGTCATAAAATTGCATGAAATAGTGTTAAACTGTTAAATATAAAGTATTAGGACCCTTTAAGATAAAAGAAAGACGAGTACATTTCTCTAAAATACTCAAAGGTTTTTAGAACTTTTTTTTCTTCACGTTTTCAACTCTATAATGTTGAAAAGTTAAACATCAGCAAAACTAAATAGATTAAGGGCGAAAGACATCTTAAAGTAAGATATTTTCTGATGTAAAGTTAGAAAAAAAATTAGGAAGGAAAGATTTAACTGTTACATTTACAAGATGCACATCTGGATCATTTCGTGCGGTTATTTTCTGGTATCAGAACGGCTTCTCCTGGTTCAGACTATACATGAACGCCTTGAGAAAACAGCAGACCTCTTTATAAAATGTTGTTCTGTGTTGAAAATAAAAAAATTTAAAAAATCAGATTTGGATGATGGAGTATTAGGGACATTGCACACAAAGAAATTTGTTTTTGAGTAAACGTCCTCCCAAAATAACTCAGAATTTCTGAGATTAATTGCATATATTTTCCAGGAAAAAACATCAACTCAGAAATTCATAAAAGTCGTAAAGTTACGAGGTAAAATATATAATTTTTTAGATTAAATTAAGATATTTTCCAGGAAAAAAAGCATAACTCTCTGATGTAGAAAAGTAGAAAATTTGGGAGAAAAAAAAACCCAAAATTTTTATAAGAAAAGGCATCTATTTTTTTCTTACAATTTTCTGATTTTACAATGGGAGAAATGTCTTGAAAATGAAAATGTATGCCTTTATAATTAAATAAAATTAAATATGAAATAAAAATTCTTCTTTCTATTTCGGCTTTTCCCTTGTGGGGTGGAATGATCTGTCTCCATATATAAAATATAGATAAAATACTTTAAAAAAAAGGAAATGAAATACAATAAAAATGAAAAACAAAAAATATATTAAATAAAATATAAAGATAAAAAATGAAATAAAATTAAAATATATAAAATAGAAACTGAAAATAAATACAAATAGGATAGAAAATAGCATAGAAAATTAAATAAAATAAACTTTATAACATTGAAAATTAAATAAGCAAAATAAAACAAAAATAGTAAATATAAAAAATAAAAAAAAATAACGGAAATGAAATAAAATAGAACAATTTTTATATATTAAATAAAATATAAATGAAAATATTATCTTATAAATTAAATAGCATAGAATAAAATAAAATAGACAGCAATAACAGAACAGCGGCTCTCCTCACCTGTCAGGTAGACGGGTTTCCTCCCGATCTTATCCGAGAGCGGCCCAAAGACGATGTTCCCCACCAGGAGCCCCGTGAAGAAGAGCGACCCGGCCAGGCTGACCTTATAGGCCTGCTGTCTGACCAGAACCCACTGGGGAACACAGGGACACAAACCAACAAACCCGTTAAAGTCCAGACGTCTTACTGTCCGATGTGAGAACATCTGCAGACGCTCGACTCTCCACACCTCGGTGACGATGGAGTCTGCGTCCTCGGCGAAGGCGACACCGCCGTCCGGCTTCTCGACCCGATACTCCGGAGTGTATCCGACCAGAACGATCAGCATGGACTGGCAGGCCATGTAGACCTGAAACACAGCGGATAAATCCTGTTAGAAACAGCAGATAACCCGAAACTGAGACTTCCAGTAGGACAACCACCCTAAACATCCAGCCAGAGATATTATGGGATGGTTTGGATCACATTCATCAATTAGAATGGCCTAGTTAAAGTCCTGACTAACTGAGAATCAAAGCATCTAAAAGTGAAGCAAACAAGTCTGTTTGAGGAGCTGCAAAGTTATTACTTAGGAGGAGCTGAATCCAAAAAAGCACGCCACACTTTTCAGCTTTATGAGTAAACCTCCAAACGGGTCCACCAGAACCAGAACCGCTCTGAGGAAAGATTCCTAAAAACAGTTTTATTTACCTGGAAGAACCAGGAAGCGACAATAGAAAACACACTCAAAGCTAATTTAGACATTTTATAAAAAAAACACGCAGTTATAAGTTTAAAATAAACACGTCAATAACCTATGGTGTTTATGGGAGATTAATTTCAAACCCAGAATTAACATTTATTTGCTTTTATTGTTGTTTTCTAGGCTCGCTCTGACAGCCACGTAGCGCTACCGCTGCTGCTAACAAACCCGCCTCACCCGCCTCCTTTCCCGGCTTCAATCCGTTCAAATCTCGGCGTAGGAACGTGACAAACCTGCGTCAGAACCAGCACGGCCACAGCCCGCTTCTGGTACGGCCCGAACTCCCCCACCGTGTGAAAAGCAGCCTCTATATCCATCCCACCGAACCAGGATCCGAGCGGGCTGCTAGCCGAGCTAGCAACGCAGCCCAAAGATGAACTCAGTAGCAAGATAGTTACCTGCTCCGACCTCACGGTTTGTTTGTTTTTTTAATCAAAACTTCAAAAAATACGACCAAAACAACTATCAATTTGTTAAACAAAAGTTTTTTATGTGTATTTGATAATGTCGGTACATTTAGCTGTGTCTAGAAGCGATTTGGTTTAGCCAACCGCACAGCGACGCCCGAAGCTGGCGGCTATGAAAATCAAGAGGGTACCCCGCTCTCAACTTCCTGGTTCGTTTCAAGGCGACTTTCTGTCCATTCATTTCAGTTTCATGGCTACAAACAAACAGGATACAGAACGTAAAGAAAAGTGGCTTTATTTTTTTAAAGCGCATCACAGGAAAACAAATAATAAATACATGCATGGCATTTCATCAGCAAACAAAATAACTTTAGCAAAAAGTGGTATACATGAAATTCATTTTATTAATTCAGATAATAACTACTGACCCAGAGAAGAAATCAAGTGCTGCTGTAGTTTATACCATTTTCACTCTTGACTGAGTTGAAGAAGCCTCTGTATGAAGGCACGGTTGTTGTAGGCTAGTATAATGGAGAAAAATCATTTTATTTTATGAAGAATCCTTCTTTGCACCATCATCTGCAGAGGTTCCCGTCGTCCCCGGAACCAGAACCTTTCCAAGGTTGGCGATGATGGACGGAGAGATCACGCTCTTCGCTAACAGAGTTGTAGAAGATCCGAAGCATCTCGCTGCTTTAGGACCAACGCATTAGTTCACGCATTTATACGGCTTCGCTGTTCAGACTCCTTCAGACCAAATCGGAACATTTTTAATAATAAAACAAATGTTCAAATTTAGTCAGAAGGGTAATTGTTAAAATGAACTTTCAGTATACGACATATATTACATCACAGCTTTGATGCTGACAGGGTTGTCGGGTCGAGTCCATCCCACCCTGCCCGATAACGTCTGTGATGCTTTTTTTCCCAGTGCTTTAAAAAAAGAAAAATGCATTTGGCATTTAAGCAGTTAATTTATAGTCGAGCTCATGACTTTATCATATCTACAGAAAGGTAAATTTGGTATGGATTACATTATTATATTAATAAAAAAGGTTTTAAGACACCCTACATTTTGTAGAAGAGGCACAGTGGATAAACTGAAGTGAGGAAGATATGAATAACAACACATTCATCACATCTCAGGTCGTACATATTACTAGACCTTATAGGCAGAGAGTCCAATGCTCAGAAATACAGATTCACCTCCAAATGAGATTATCAGGCCGCTGCAACGATGTAAAAACACGAACACATTCAAAACGTGGTTCATGTTGAAATCAGACTGATTCATTTGACTTTCCTTCATTAATAACCAAAATGGAAGTCGTCTGGAAGCTTCTGGAAACGAGCAGACAGAACTGAAGAGGAGGAGGAATATTTGGTCCATAAGAAGGTTCTGGTCCACACGGTGAGAGCAGCTTGGTGTGCTGAGGACAGAACTCCTCTCAGAGTCCTTCAGGAAGCCAAGCAGAACGTGTGGGGATGAATATCCGTTAAAGTTAACCGACACCATTAACCGACTGTGAAAGCGCTGCAATAAAGTCGCAGGAAATGTTTCGTTTTCACTTGCAGTTTTTTTTTTTGTCGTCATTTTTATGATAAAAACACACAAAAACTTTCAAATTCTTCATCAGCTGTTGTAGAAGTATCGGCCAAATGATCGGCTTGAAAAAAAGTGGCATCGTTGCATCCATTATTACCCAGGTGATGTTCTGATTGTGAGGGATCCAGAGATCTCACGTCATCACGCACTATTCTCTTGTGCAGGGGTTGCTTTCAGGGGAGTTTCTTCAGGAGCTTCTGGGGTTTTCCCGTTCGGTGTTGGATCTTCAGGGCCCTCCTCTGTTTTACGAAAATGATTCAGGATATTTTGAATCCATTTCGGTCCCGTATTCGGCTTATTGTAGAAAATAATTAATGCAATGATGATTGCTACAACTACAAAAAAGATGGGAATAATAATCCCAAGCACCAGATTAACATTGTTGCTGGAAGGCTCCTTAATGAAGGGGTTAGCATATGGAGCGCTCACTTTCTCGCTGACCGGGTTCTTCGCTTTGCAGATGAAGCTTTTGAACTCCTTACTATCAGCCTCGGAAACGGTGGCCTTATTTTGGTCACCCCCCTCCTTCCACTCTCCCTTTTCTCCAAACTTCCAGAAGTACCGGATGGGTCCGGCATCTTGAAACTTTCCGTCACAAACCAGCGTGCAGGAACCCTTGCTAGCGCAAGCCAGAGGTTGCACACGGATCTCCACAGTGAAATTGTCCAACCGATTCACCCCAACAGCATTGAAGCTATCGGGAAGGACTTGGTTGTTGATCTCCACCACGAACGGTCCGTCGTCAGACTTCGTCATGTTCCTGACTGTCAGAGTTCCGGTGGTCAGGTCCAGTTTTGCTCGGCCTTTCAAGTCACCCAGATACTCCAGCTCAAGATGATCTTCAATCCATTCCGCCACAAGGTCCCCTCTGTACTTCCAGGTGATGCTAGTAATGCGTTCGGAAAACGTGGGCATTAGAACCAGCGACTGGCCGATCTCGAAGTACTCCGTCTGAACGTTGGCAGCGGCCCGCGGCACCATCAGCCCCATCAGCCCCAGTAGTACCAGAGATCCAACCCCGAGCTTCACAGCCATGATATAGGTCGGTTCTACCGGGTAAAAATCGTCATAACAGCCGTAAATATCGACGTTATTGACCAGAAGTGCTCCGCACCCTTTTAGCCGTTCATTTCATCACGAAATGGCGTCGGTCTCCTCCACCACGCCCAACGTCATCTTCTTCTTCTTCTGTTTTTTATTGGCGGTTAGCAAACAACTAATGGTGCATTACCGCCACCAACAAGTGTGGAGTGTGGACTGGATAAACGCTCAAAAACACAATCTAATCATAACTAACATAAAAAAATATATAAATAAATAAAAACTCAAACCCTCCCAAACATTCTACTTTCTTTGAAAAACTGAAATAAAACCTGATAACTCACTTTTCGAGTCCCTTCTCAAAAAATCAATAAGGTTTAGTTTCATTTTCATCTTACTCAGGTTTCGGATTAATTTTCTTCTTTCTACCTGATATTTCTGACATTGTAATGATTTATAGTTTCTTCTTCACCACAGTGCTCACATTTCCCTGTATTATTTTCCCTATTTTGAATAATGTATTGTTTAAACCAGTATGGCCAAACCACAACCTAGAAATAATCACCTCCTCTCTCGTACACCTCCAAATATGTACCTATAGCGGAGCTTCAGGTGTTTCAAAACTATCATCACTAAATACTGACGGGGAAATGTCCACAACACCCCCGCCTATTGATGCCTATTGATGCCAATTGAATAATTTATTATTGTGTACACGAGCAATTAATGAGCTGTTGGACATATCTGTTGAAAAATATTATTTACTAATAACGCTGTGTGTATTTTCGGACATGATAGGCCAAAAATAATATTCCCTGTGCGTTTTTAGCAAGTCATAAAACAACGTAAAATTCTAAATAATGAAATAATCTATTTCTCTTCATTTTAAATAAAATTGCGTTAGGGTACTTATTTCTGGTGAAAAGATAATAATCTGGTATTCCAGTGTCTGTTCATTTAACACATATTTTGTATTTATCAAATAGATGATTTTGTTTCAGTTTTATCATATTAAGCAGGAAAATAACACGGGCGGCGCCGCCATTTTGGTTGTCATGGAGATACGGTACAGGGCGTCAACGTAATCCTCACTGTCCCAATCGTGCAGTTATTCGCACACTTGTTCACGACGCACTTGAACCCTTGTCTGCACTTCAACCAAGGGCACTTCGTTGGGTGTAGTGCGGGTATTGGGACAGGGCCGCTGATAACGGTACTGGTGTGTATTTTTGGAGATGATACGCTAACAGTTTAATCACTGTTTGCACCCAGCAAGTCACTAAAGCTAACTAGAAATTTTGAAAAGAAAGGCAACCTCATTCCCTCAAGATGTTTCGGGTGTGTGAGCGAAGATCTATCTATTGTTCATTTAAAAAGCCACAGCTGTAAACGTGACCGATTTTAAAAGATACTTTCCTATTTTAAATTCACCAATATTCACACATGAAACTTTTATGAACTCATATGTTTTAAATAGTTAGAAAGTTAAGAGTTACGATTCTAATAATCACATACAACTATGACTGCAGACGCAGCAAGCGATTTGTCAACGAAGACGCACCTCCCCGTCAGCAACAAACCCGTTGAGCAACAATGTGCTAACACTATTTATTATCAAAATAAAACTATAAATATATACATCATAATAAAATAAAATGATGAAGTCAAGAATCTTATTTTGAGAGGAGAGTAAATATCCTGACAATGTTAGTTAATCAATGAAGAGTAACGCATTTAACCAGTAGAGGGCGCATTTGGCACATAATTGAGCACTTGTGACCTTTATTTTTATTTATTTATTTATTGTCAATATCGGTGGGGTTAAAGTAATACTTTAAACCATCAGTGTGTTGTAGGTCACAACATCATACTAAAGACACAGAGCATGCGTTCTTAGAAAATACAAAGACAGACAGAAAGCTTAATCTTTTACAGTGTATCAATATTAATATTGCTTGGTAACAATAGCACTGAGACATATCACAGCTCTGGGAGAAATTGTACAATGTTTAAATTCCAAAGAGTCCTCTGCATGTCTTTACAGAAAATTTTAATTTGGATTTGCATTTCTTTTTTGTTTGTTTGTTTTTAGGTAGGAAATTGCAGGAAGCTTGAGAAAATCAAGACATTTTACAAGACCTCCAGTCTAATATAGCAGGGATTAATGACATTTAACCAATAAGAGTTTGGGAAGAAGGCATCCTTACCGATTTTCACTTGGTTAAGAAAAAAATGCTTAGCTTTTCAGCCACTTGTTTACAGCATCAGAGAATTACAGCTGCAGCTTATGAAAGGAACAATGGAGAGCTTAAAAGTGTGTCACTCTCACACCCTTGCAAAACTCCTTGACTGAACAGCAAAACATCTTCAAGGAAATAAAGTAGTCCAATTGCATTTCCTTTAAAACTTTTTTAAGATTATAACATGAATAACAGAGCAATAACTAACATCTGTACAACGTTAGTTAAGAAATGCAGAACATACACTGTTGTATATGAAAAATAATCTAAACATTTATGTTGCCAATCAGTAACCATTTGTGTTGTTTCTTCTAAAAAAAATACTCTTCTTTTTTTCTTCCAACAGGGACGGATGAAATTACTTTTAATTTTATTAAATTTAGGTCAGAAAAAGACCACCTGTTCACTGGGCACAGGAATGCCTCAACTCAAGGCTATGAGTGAGTTTTACAATTTATGAATGCATGACAAATACACTATTATTCTATTCTAACTATTAATATTATTATATTCTAAGTATTTTAAATAATAAATATTATATGTATATGTATCCTTTACAGTGAAATAATAAGAATAATGGAACTTGAGGGAAAGGTGACCCCGCAGCAATGCAAAAAAAAAAAAAGGGATAACGTGAAGAAAAAATACAAGATATTTTTGATGAGAATGCATTATGTGTCTTTGTCATATGTGATATTAAAATATATAAAAAAAACATTTGTTAGGACTTGTCACTCCCTAGAACTGGGTCAGGGACAGAGGAAGGAGAGGTTACAGCAGGCAGCTGGATATTTTACGCAGCGATGCACGAAGCCATTGGTCAGCGGCCATCGGTCAGCCCAGTCAGCCTCTATTCATCAGGGCCAAGCAGGGCCAGCAGTGTGGTGATCAACCCCAACCAGACAGAAGAGGAAGAGGAGGAGGCCACAACATCAGGGGGCTCTGTTGTTACCAATTCACCAGAGAGTTCTAGGCCAGTAAAAAGAAGGAGAAAAAAATGATGTTGCTGCTGAGAGCCTTAGGGAATGGTGTGAGAGGATGGAGAAGAGGGAAAGAGAAGAAGATGAACGTGACAGAGCCTGGCTGAGCCATTCCCAGGGCCAAATGGATAAAATGCTTGATCTGATTGGGAAACTTGTGGACCACCTTACTAAGAAAGATTAACATACAAGTTATAATTTTATCCTTTTGTTCCTGGAAATTGCTAAATTGTATTGCTTTAACAAATGTCAATAATAAACTGGTTCTTGTAATACATCTGAGGTCTTTGTTCTTTACTTTTATTGTATGTACATACAGATCACCCGACTTTGCTGTAAAAATAAATCCCGAAAAAAGGTAAAAAGCTTCAAAAGTCAGTGAGTGTGCATCAGACAGAGACCATACACATATAGCCTTATTCAGCGCACAAATACATTTAAAATTAGACCAATTGAAACTCTTTACACCTAAGTATGGATGAGTTATGAACAAAAATGTTAGGGGGCGGATCATGCGACGTTGCTGTTGAAATAAATCCCGAAAAAAAGGTAAAAAGCTTCAAAAGTCAGTGAGTGTGCATCAGACAGAGACCATACATATATAGCATTCTTCAGCACACAAATACCTTTAAAATGAGACCAATTGAAGCACTCTACACCTAAGTATGGATAAGTTATGATCAAAATGGTAAAGCAGCGGATAATCCGACGTTGTTTTAAAAATAAATCCCGAAAAAAGGTAAAAAACTTCAAAAGTTTACATCAGACAGAGACCAGACACATATAGCCTTATTCAGCACACAAATATATTTAAAATTAGACCAATTGAAAACCTCTACACCTAAGTATGGATGCGTTATGAAGAAAAATGTTAGGGGGCGGATCATGCAACGTTGCTGTTGAAATAAATCCCGAAAATTTTTTAAAAAGCTTCAAAAGTCAGTGAGTTTATATTAGACAGAGACCATACACATATAGCCTTCCTCAGCACAGAAATACATTTAAAATGAGACAAATTGAAACTCTCTTCCCCTAAGTATGGATGAGTTATAAACAAAAACGTTAGGGGGCAGATCATCCGACGTTGCTGCAACAATAAATCCCGAAAAAAGGTAAAAAGCTTCAAAAGTCAGTGAGTCTACATCAGACAAAGACCAAACACATATAGCCTTCTTCAGCACACAAATACCTTAAAAATGAGACCAATTGAAACTCTCTACACCTAAGTATGGATGAGTTATGATCAAAATGGTAAAAGATGCAGATAATTCGACGTTGCTGTAAAAATAAATCCCGAAAAAAGGTAAAAAACTTCAAACGTTTACATCAGATAGAGACCATATGTCACATTGGTGCCAACATGTGGTGGACTGTTTTTGTATTTTATTTTCATTGTAAGCGTTTCAGTGGGCTTTCATGGACTTAGTGAGCCTGACTAATTGACTCCAGTGCCTGCTGATTGACTGACTGGCTGCACCTGGGAGCAATCAGGTAGACACACACACTCAGGACACAAAAGGAGCATTAGACAGGTGAAGAGGGAGAGAAGGCAGGGTTGCCGAGCGGTGAGGCTGAGCAGGACCTGGGGCAGTGAGCAGCCAGACACAGGTGGGACCACAGTAGCAGCGCTTTGGCAGTGGAAACGCTGAGGACGCCTTGCAGACGGTTCGGAGAGGGAGCTGGCTGGGGTGCGGAGATCATCAGAGACTCCACAACGCTCGCTAAGTATTCCCTAAAGGGACGTGTGTTGGCCTGAAGACTGAGGGCTACATTGGCTGTTCTAATCTGCTCAAGCTGACTATTCCCACTCTTCTCCAGTGGCTACCGCAACAGACCGAGGGACATCGGAGACCGTGGGACGGCAATACCGGACGGCGATACCAGACGACGGTGGCATCGAGGGCCGAGACCCTGAAATGCTGGTGGGGCGCGGCTTGGAGGAGTGAAGCCTGGTCGTGACGTTACCAAGGGGATTCCACGTTAAGGGATACCCGTAGGATTGGGTATAGACTCTTTTATTTTTTTTTACTGGTCGGGGGGGCGAACCCGACCAGTACTGTTTTCTTTTTTTTTCTCTCTTTCCTTTTTTTGTTTTTTTTTGTTTTAACCTGCTGCCCGGAGTTCAGCCACCACAGGCGGGCAGGCGGCTCCAAAGACTTCCTCCAGCCGTAACCTCCTTTCCCTGTAGCATGGGGTTGTTTTAACAGGATGCCGTGAGTGTACTTTGTGTGGTCTGCTGTGGAGTGCATTCAGTTTTATTGTATGTTAAACTTTTCAGTGTGTTGTGATTTTAAGGGGAGGGGTTGAGTGCAGGGCAGGAGGTGTCGGAGAGAAGCCAGTGCCCCCCCCGGTGGAGCTTATTAAGACCTGTTGAACCTCCTTGTGGCCTTAATTGTTTAATAAAGTGTTGAACCCTTTAAAAGCATCTCTGCGTTGTCTGTTGCCCGGGAGGATCTCGAACTGTGTCGGGTTGGGTCCCAGCCCGGCGTGACACATACACATATAGCCTTGTTCAGCACACAAATACATTTAAAATTAGCCCAGTTGAAACTCTCTACATCTAAGTATGGATGAGTGATGAAGACAAATGTTAGGGGGCAGATACTCCGACGTTGCTGTTGAAATGAATCCCGAAAAAAGGTAAAAAGCTTCAAAGGTCAGTGTACATCAGAAAGACAATACACATATAGCCTCATTCAGCACACAAATACCTTTAAAACAAGACCAATTGAAGCACTCTAAATCTAATTATGGTTGAGCTATGATCAAAATAGTAAGATAGCGGATCATCCGACGTTGCTGTAAAAATAAATCCCGAAAAAAGGTAAAACTTCAAAAGTTTACATCAGACAGAGGCCATACACATATAGCCTTATTCAGCACAGAAATATCTTTAAAATGAGACCAATTGAAGCACTCTACAACTAATTATGGATGAGCACGTCACTGGGGTGCGATAAGAGTCAGCAGGGGAGCTGGCTCCCTGGGGTTGGCAATGGTCACCCCAGTTATGTTCTCCCCATCCCCATGCCTCTGTCCACCTGCTCCTTCATTCTACCATTCACAAGGCCTTGGGACGTGGGCACGTCACTGGGGTGCGGGATGGAGCTTCCGTCTTCGCTACCCGGTGGCGGCCTGGGTCCCGATTTTATTGAGCAACTTAGACACTTACACTTGCCTGGCGGTGTGGCGCATTGGCGCTGGGGGCGGGACCCCTCATGGGGGGCCCCCTATAGGGGCCCGTTGTGGGGGCCTCGCCTGTGGTGCCGGCACCCACTGGTTAAACGCATCTAGACACTGAGGGCCCGGGGGGGGAGATGGGGGTACCCGGCAGTATTCCCATGTCCCCCCCCTCTGTTTTAAGTGCACATTAGAACAACACGCAACAACACCACATTGAGCTGGGGGAGAGAGGCTGGGGGGTCTTTCCACACCCCTGTTCGTTGGACCATCAGGGGTCGGAGCCCGGATAGAACATCACGCCGTCTGGTCGGGGTCCTGGGCTGGTGGGCTGCTCTTGCCGGTGTGGGGGCCTTGGCGGTCTGCTTGTCCCCGTCCTGGTGGGCAAAGGGGTCTGTCTCCTGGGTGCAGGGGCAGGGTTCTCTATTGGGGCGTCTGTCCCTGGGCCTGGGAGTATGGAGTATAGTGTACGTATGGGGGGTATGAATGAGTGTATAGCGTCCTTTTTTCGTATGTCCTGTATTTGTAAGAATGTGTACGCATGAGAGGGAAGGGTACGTATGAGTGTCTCTGTCTGTCTATGTCTACCTGTCAGGTTGGGTGTTTGGCTGCTCTCTGGCCTGATGCATCTTCTTCCCTCCCCGTCACTCCCCGTCGGTGATGGTTGCTCCTGCCCGCTGGTTGATGATGGCTCTCGATGCCTGGGGCCGGGGGTCCCGGTTGCGGCCCGGCTCGGTCCTGGTGCATGTCGGGCGGGTCCTGGGTTGTCCGGTGTGTCGGGCGGCCGCTGTTTCGGGCTGACATCCTCCTTGGATTGACTGGGGCACCTCTTCTGGGGGTGCCGGGGTTGTAGAACAGGTTGGTGCCGTCCGGTGGATCGGTGGGGACCGTGCCTGGCGCCCAGTCCTCCTGCCGGTCTGTTCACCTGGTGGGGCTGTCCGGCATTGGCTGGGAACCTGATCTTGGCGCCCTACGTGGGGCGGGATCTGGACCCGGGAGCTGGAAGATCTGGATGTCCAGGTGCCGGCTGGGCGCGGCCTGGGGAGGGCGTACATCCGCTGTGGCTCTTGCTGTGGCTCCCTGGCGTGTGGGTGTGTGGGGGCGGGCCGGGTTGTTGGCGGTGGGTATTGGTCCGGGGTGGCGGCGGCGTGTGTTGTCCGTCGGTTGGCTGCGGATCCCCCTTGCCTGCGGCGGCGGCGAGGGGCCCTTGTCGGCTGGTCCCTGGTTGGGGACCCGCTGAGGGGCGGGGTGCCCCTGGTCCCCGTGGCCTCCGGTTCCTGATCCGGGCCCGCCCTGGCGTAGCCGGTTACCGGCGGGGCCCGTGGGCTCGTCACTGCGAACCCTCGGGCCCCAGCATTGCGGCTGGTGGGTGTTCCCATGGGGCTTCCATCTGTTCCTCTCTTGGCGGGTGATCGACCCTGCGCTGATCCGCCTGTGGCCTCTGTACTCTGTGGGACCCTGGATGCATACATCTCTTGCCTCCTCCATATCTGTGTCGATTCCTGTAGGACGGATTGACGGTTCCTTACACCAGCTATCAATCACTTGCATGGGGAAACCTTATTCCGACCTGCATGCTCGCACACACATAGGTGTGGGGACATTGGTGAGGACGGACATATCTAAGCTGAGGTTATCATCATTAGTTAGTTGTTCACAGGAGCTTACCAGAAACATTTGTATTATGTTCATTAATCAATGCTTGTGTGTAGTGAATGTGTAATTCTTAGTTTATTCTACTAGATCCGAACTATTGGTTTGGTTCTGTACAGTTTGTTGTTTTTGTTTTGTATTACTGTTTCTCTGCCGTCCGGCAGAGGTGGAGGACTGGGATGTTTTCTTGTGTTCTTTGTTTGCCTCCCTGTCTTGTGTCGTCGGTTCGCACCTCTGCTGGTCCGGTTTCTTTTCTTCACCTTCTTCCTTTCTCCCTTCTTGTCTCAGTTTAATGTCCATGACATCAGGAAATTGAACCCACAGTAATCATTAATAAAGATTTTTCATACATATACATCAAGTGGCGTACTACAGCGAAGCTGTAATACTCTGCTTGGGAAAGTAAAACTGTTGGGCTTGTACTTGGTACTCAGACACCAATTCTGAGTAGCATACTGCTAGACAGGACACGTAAAAAAAAAAAAAAAAAAAAAAAATTAGACCAATTGAAGCTCTCTACAATTTAGTATGGATGAGTTATGATCGAAATGGTAAAGGAGCGGATGATCCAACGTTGCTGTAAATATACATCCCAAAAAAGGTAAAAAGCTTCAAAAGTCAGTGAGTTTACATCAGACAGAGCCAATCATATTAGTAGATTGAAGGCGCTGTTGCCATATCAAAACAAGCAACCAGGAATCTGATATTTGTAGTCCTCAGTTAAAGGGCTATGGGGTGCAAGTTTACTGTCTAAGCCTTTCTAATTATAAGAAAGTCACTCTCTTTACCTGAACTGAAGGTTGTTAGCTTGAGGATACTAAATGAAGATGCAATTGCCATTTCCATCATAATGGGTATATTGACAGCAGCAGGAAGTGGACTGGACTGTCTGGCAGGTGCTTCTGGAGGACGTGCTGCATAAAACTGATATGCTAAGGGAAATACACTTGCAGGCACAGACTGAGATGCAGATGGCATACTGTAGGTTGCGGGAGTAGGAGCAACTGTAGGCTGAACTGATGCACCTGGAGGGGTAGGATCATACAGCGGTGGAAGTGCAGCATATGCTGTATAATCTACAGGAGGGGGAGGTGGGGGCCAGTACTCCTCTGACTCTGTGGGCTGAGCTGAGACTGCTGTAGAAGGCAATGCAAAATGTATTCCATCTTAAACTGGATCTGTCCCTGGTGCTGAAAGAGGAACTGCAGCAACAGGGAGCGATGTTGGTTGTGCTTTAGTGGGAACCAGAACTGTCCATGGACTGAAAGAGGAGACACAGCAGCAGGGAGCGATGTTGGTTGTGCTGTAGGTTGTGCTGTAGTCGGAACTGGAGCTGTTCCTGGTGCTGAAAGAGGTGCAGCAGCAGGGAGAGATGTTTGTTGTGCTGCAGTGGGAACCAGAACTGTCCCTGGTGCTGAAAGAGGAGCCGCAGCAGCAGGGAGCGATGTCGGTTGTGGTGCAGTGGGAACCGGAACTGTCCTTGGTGATGTGCAGATCCTCTACAACTGAGGGAGGCTGCTATACTGGGGTTATTGTGCAGTATAGCTGTAAGGATAACAGGGGCGAGCTGAGGAACTCTGTGGATATGTTGTCAATCTGACATTAGTCATCTCCATTTCCAGCTGTCTCATCTGTTGGCTTATAGCTTGCCAGCGTGCCTCCAAACGTTCCATTCTATTCACAGGGTTATCTGCAAACTGGTAGGAAGCTACAGAGGACGTACCCCATCTCTCTGGACTTGGTGGCACCAGGTATTTTGGCTGTGGAGGTGATGCCGGCATTGCTACAGAAGTTTGCATAGGGGCTAATGGGTAGCTGAGCTCGAAATCCTCCAGCTGTATGGGAAAGCAGCGCACTCTGTTGGGACGGGGACTCGGCTGTGGCTGCCCATCTTAGAAATCTCTGGATGTTGCCATAGGGCAGCCCGTGTAGATCCAGCCAGCTCGATGGACCACTTGTAAAATCTTGTTTGTGTACTGGGTCTACACATGTCTTCGGGCTGAAAGACTGCAGCTTTCCAGAGGTGTTACAACTTATTTTATTGAATCCACAGTCAACGGTGAACATGATGCACTCATTGAGGAGGCATTATGATGGCAGTAGATGTTAATAGAATAGTTTCAGTTGTATGTGGTTTCAGATGCATTCACGCAAAACATTATTAATGATTTGGAGGAGTCCAAACTCTGCCGTCGTTCCTCTGCTACTCTGGCTGTATACTAAATACCGAGCCGTGTGCACACGTGAGGCAGTGACGTAAATGGTTTCTTAAAGGCACAGTGATAACAAGCAGGGAAATGTGCACAGTGAGTTTACAACAGACAGAGATCATAAACATATTACCTTCTTCAGCACACAAATACCTTTAAAGTAAGACCATTTGAAGCTCTCGACACTTAAGTATGGATGAATTATGAACAGCAATGTTAGGGGGCAGAACGTTGCTGTTGAAATAAATCCCGAAAAACGGTAAAAAGCTTCAAAGGTCAGTCAGTCTACATCAGAGACCATTCACATAGAGCCTTCTTCAGCACACAAATACCTTTAAAATGAGACCAACTGAAACTCTCTACACCTAAGTATGGATGAGTTATGAACAAACATATTAGAGGGCGGATCATTCAACGTTGCTGTTGAAATAAATACTGAAAAAAGGTAAAAAGCTTCAAAAGTCAGTCAGTTTTTTTTTTTTTTTTTAACGTGTCCTGTCTTGCAGTATGCTACTCAGAATTGGTGTCTGAGTACCAAGTACGAGCCCAACAGTTTTACTTTCCCAAGCAGAGTATTACAGCTTCGCTGTAGTACGCCACTTGATGTATATGTATGAAAAATCTTTATTAGTGATTACTGTGGGTTCAATTTCCTGACGTCATGGACACTAAACCGAGACAAGAAGGGAGAAAGGAAGAAGGTGAAGAAAAGAAACCGGACCAACAGAGGCGCGAACTGACGACACAAGACAGGGACGCAAACAAAGAACACAAGAAAACATCCCAGTCCTCCACCTCTGCCGGACGGCAGAGAAACAGTAATAAAAAACAATAACAATAAACTGTACAGAACCAAACCAATAGTTTGGATCTAGTAGAATAAACTAAGAATTAGACATTCACTACACACAAGCATGGATTAATGAACATAATACAAATGTTTCTGGTAAGCTCCTGTGAACAACTAACTAATGATGATAACCTCAGCTTAAGATATGCCCGTCCACACCAATGTCCCCACACCTATGTGTGTGTGCGAGCATGCAGGTCTGAATAAGGTTTCCCCATGCAAGTGATTGATAGCTGGTGTAAGGAACCGTCGATCCGTCCTACAGGAATCGACACAGACATGGAAGAGGCAGGAGATGTATGCATCCAGGGTCCCACAGAGTACCGAGGCCACAGGCGGATCAGCGCAGGGTCGATCACCCACCAAGAGAGGAACGGATGGAAGCCCCAGGGGAACATCCACCAGCCGCAATGCTGGGGCCCGAGAGATCGCAGTGACGAGCCCACGGGCTCCGCCGGGAAACCGGCTACGCCAGCGGGGCCCCAACCAGGGACCAGCCGACAAGGGCCCCCCCCCCGCCGCCGCAGGCAAGGGGGACCCGCAGCCAACCGACGGACAACACACGCCGCCGCCACCCCGGACCAATACCCATCGCCAACAACCCGGCCCACCCCCACACACCAGGGAGCCACAGCAAGAGCCACAGCGGATGTACGCCCTCCCAAGGCCGCGCCCAGCCGGCACCTGGACATCCAGATCTTCCAGCTCCCGGGTCCAGATCGCGCCCCACGTAGGGCGCCAAGATCAGGGGCCCAGCCAATGCCGGACAGCCCCACCAGGTGAACAGACCAGCCAGCAGAAGTCCTGGAACCGGCAGGAGGCCTGGGCGCCAGGCACGGTCCCCACCGATCCACCGGACGGCACCAACCTATTCTACAACCCCGGCACCCCCATAAGAGGTGCCCCAGTCAATCCAAGGAGGATGTCGGCCCGAAACTGCGGCCGCCCGACACACCGGACCACCCAGGACCCGCCCGACATGCACCAGGACCGAGCCGGGCCGCAACCGGGACCCCCGGCCCCAGGCATCGAGAGCCATCAACAACCAGCGGGCAGGAGCAACCATCACCGACGGGGAGTGACGGGGAGGGAAGAAGATGCATCAGGCCAGAGAGCAGCCAAACACCCAACCTGACAGGTAGACATAGACAGACAGAGACACTCATACGTACCCTCCCTCTCATGCGTACACATTCTTACAAATACAGGACATACGAAAAAAGGACGCTATACACTCATTCATACCCCCCATACGTACACTATACTCCATACTCCCAGGCCCAGGGACAGACGCCCCAATAGAGAACCCTGCCCCTGCACCCAGGAGACAGACCCCTTTGCCCACCAGGACGGGGACAAGCAGACCGCCAAGGCCCCCACACCGGCAAGAGCAGCCCACCAGCCCAGGACCCCGACCAGACGGCCTGATGTTCTATCCGGGCTCCGACCCCTGATGGTCCAACGAACAGGGGTGTGGAAAGACCCCCCAGCCTCTCTCCCCCCGCTCAATGTGGTGTTGTTGCGTGTTGTTCTAATGTGCACTTAAAACAGAGGGGTGGGACATGGGAATACTGCCGGGTACCCCCATCTCCCCCCCCGGGCCCTCAGTGTCTAGACCCGGGCCCTCAGTGTCTGGATGCATTTAAACAGTGGGTGCCAGCACCACAGGCGAGGCCCCCCACAATGGGCCCCCTATAAGGGGCCCCCCATAAGGGGTCCTGCCCCCAGCGCCAATGCGCCCCACCGCCAGGTCCCTACATGTGCGTTCCATGTAAATGTTGCAAGTGTAAGTGTCTAAGTTGCTCAATAAAATCGGGACCCAGCGGGTAGCGAAGACGGATGCTCCATCCCGCACCCCAAGTCGACGTTCCACACGTCCCAAGGACTTGTGTGAATAAGGTAAATTAGAATGAAGGAGCAGGTGGACAGAGGCACTAGGGGGATGGGGAGGACGGAGACCAATAAATACATGGGCGTTGACATTGCCAAACCCGTCTATGTGCTGTGAAGGCAGCTCCCACTGCTGACTCCAATAAAAGAGAGAAAGGGCTTATCTCCAGGGGGTGGCAGAGGAAAGAGAGGGAGGCCCTCAGCTCGTCAAGTGGGGCCCATCAGGGACAGAGTTATAGCCCCCCCCCCCCCCTCCCCCCTCCCGTCCCATGTGCTAGATGGTAAAAAGCCTCCCTGCTTATGCCAATAAGAGACGCCCCAGGCACCGCCAGCGTCCAAGGGCCCCCGCGCCGAGGCCGGAACCTGGCGCACCACCGACTCGGGTACCCCGGACACGTCGCGCCAGGCCCGTGAGCAGACCGAAGTCCCAGGCGGCCAACCCCCAGGCCGACTTCCTCTAGCCTTGCTGCTACCGCCCGATGGCCGGGAGGCAACAGAACCCAGCACCTCCACCCACCAGCCCACACCCCACCAACTGGTCAGTCACCGTGGAGGCCGACCAACACCGGCCAGAGGCCCCCACCTCAGCACCCCCCCGAGCGCTAAGACCAAGACCCAGGAGCCATGTCCAGTGTCAATATAGCCGATCGGGCCCGGAGACGCCGGCCACCCGCCGCGGCCTCTCGCCGACGCCCGGACGCGGCAAGGAGCCACCGGGGAGCAAGCAACAAGAACCAGCCTGGGGAGATGGAAAAGGCAGCAGCGCCCGCCAACCACCGGCCGACCACAGCCCCCCCCCCCCGGCCAAGCCCCAGCCAGGGCCCCAGCCGGGGGGCACGCCGCCCCAGAACCCCGAGCCCCAGGCCCAGCCCAGACCCTCCCAGAGCAGCACAGCACCAGGCCAGTAACCCGTGTCCACCAGCACGACCCCTCTAAGGCGCTGCATGCAGCCACTAGGAGTCACCACACAAAGTCCCCAAAGTCCCACCCCAGGCGAGAGTCACGGCACCTACCGCCCCAACCGCAAGCGGACCCACCCCCAAGGACTTCCCTGCAGTCACCACCAACCCTTAAGCTCCACATCGGCAACCGTGTCCCACAGAACAGAATCAAGGGCCCGACCCCACTAGGTGATGGAACTGATCAAGGGTGACCACAAAGATTGATCAGATGTGGAGGCAGATGCCGTTTCTAGACCAATGTAATCCAGAAGGAGATCTCTATATTGATTAATATTCAGAGTATTTTTATTTTTCCAGTTCAAGAGGATATTTTTCTTAGCGATGCATAAGGCGATGTGAAATAATTGCATAGACTTTGTATCCATGGTAACTTCATCTACATTTCCCAGCAAGCAAACTGGGAGCAGGTGGGATATTACATTTCATACACTTTGATAGATCTTCACATATCTGGTACCAATACTTCTTAACAGGTGGGCAGAACCAAAGAGCATGAATATAATTGTCTGGTAGATTGCTTGTACATTGTAAACAGGTATCAGACGGCGTATAACCCATCTTGAACATCCGTTGCCCTGTATATTGCACTCTATGAAGGATTTTATATTGTATTAATCGTAGATTAGGATTTTTAAGAAATTTAAAGGTTCTTAATGAAATTTGAGACAAGAGGTTTTGGTCTATTGAGATGGACAAGTCCATCTCCCATTTTGAAATAGGAAGGGCTATTGATTCATCTATTCTATTTAATGTTTTGTATATGTTAGATAGCAGTTTGGGAGGGTTAAGATTAAGGAAGTCTAAAACTTTTCCTGGAATTTGTAAATCAACTGTATTGAGCCTAAATTTATTTTTTATAATTGATTTAATTTGTTGGTATTCTAAGAATTTATTCTTGTTAATTCCGAATTGTGTAACCAATGTATTAAATTGGATAAAGGTTGTTCCATCAAATATATGCTCCAGGTATTCAATTCCTTTACAACTCCAGCCTGGAAAGTTGATCATGCATTTTTTTTGTAAGATATCCGGGTTATTCCAGATGGGTGTACGCCTGCATGGGACTAGTGAGGTCTTTGTCATTTTAAGAAATTCCCAACAAGCTGTCAGAGAGGAGCTGATATTAATACTTTTAAAACATTCATTTTGTTTTATATTTGAGCTAACAAAAGGTAGATCTGAAAGTTTTATCTTATTGCATAGTGTCTGTTCTACATCTACCCAGCACTCATCGATATAACTGTGTTTTACCCATCTTGATGTGTATTGGAGTCTGGCTAAGAAATAATGACGAAAGTTTGATAGGTCTAGACCTCCTTTATCTTTGGACTTCTGTAGTGTTTTTAAGCTGATACGTGGGGGTTTATCTTTCCAAAGAAATGTAGAAACAGAAGAGTCCAGAGATCTAAACCAATCAGGTGATGGTTTGCTTGGGATCATTGAGAATAAATAATTGAATCTAGGCAAAACCATCATTTTTATTGTAGCTACCCTTCCAATAAGTGATATTGGAAGGGATTTCCATCTTGCCAGATCATCTTCCACTTTTTTTAAAAGTGGGACGTAGTTTAGCTTAGATAAGTCTGACAGTCTTGGTGAGATATGGATACCTAGATATGTAATATTTAACAGAGACCATACACATAGAGCCTTCTTCAGCACACAAATACCTTTACAATGAGAACATTTGATGCTCTCTAGACATAAGTATGGATGAGTTATGAACAAACATATTAGAGGGCGGATCATCCGATGGTGATGTTAAAATAAAATCTGACCACAGGTAAAAAGCTTAAAACATCAGTGAGTTTACAGCAGACAGAGATCATACACATATAGCCTTCTTCAGCACGCAAATACCTTTAAAATGAGACCAACTGAAACTCTCTACACCTAAGTATGGATGACTTATGAACAAAAATGGTAGGGGGTGGATCATCCAACGTTGCTGTTAAAATAAATCCCGAAAAAAGGTAAAAAGCTTCTAAAGTTTACACCAGACAGAGTCCATACACATATAGCCTTCTTCAGCACTCACATACCTTTAAAATGAGAACATTTGATGATCTCTACACCTAAGTATGGATGAGTTATGATCAAAATGGTAGTGGAGCGGATAATCCGACGTTGCTGTAAAAATAAATTCCGAAAAAAGGTAAAAAGCTTCAAAAGTCAGTTAGTGTACATCAGACAGAGACCATACACATATAGCCTCATTCAGCACACAAATACCTTTAAAACAAAACCAATTGAAGCACTCTACACCTAATTATGGTTGAGCTATGATCAAAATAGTAAGATAGCGGATCATCCGACGTTGCTGTAAAAATAAATCCAGAAAAAAGGTAAAAAGCTTCAAAAGTGTACATCAGACAGAGACCATACACATATAGCCTTATTCAGCACACACATACCTTTTAAATGAGACCAATTGAAACTCTCTACACCTAAGTATGGATGAGTTATGATCAAAAATGTAAGATAGCGAATCATCCGACTTTGCTTTAAAAATAAATCCCGAAAAAAGGTAAAAAGCTTCAAAAGTTTACATCAGACAGAGACCATACACATAGTCTTATTCAGCACACAAATATATTTAAAATGATACCAAGATGCAACGTTGCTGTTGAAATAAATCCCGAAAAAAGTTAAAAAGCTTCAAAAGTCAGTGAGTTTATATTATTTTTTTATTTACTTCATTTTTTTATTCTCTGCACCCTTTTTAAAGTGATTTTTCTTTTTCATTTGAAGTGTTGTCTTTTATTTACATCTCAGACTATTAGAATGCTAATTTGAATGTTAAAATCATATTTTTTTCTGGGGGTTTTAAGTTTATTTTACTTGTCACCGTTTTTGAGTTGGCAGGTATGTATGCTGCTGTGGTGTAACAAAAGGCTGTTAGGTAAATTAGTTAGAAAGGCAGTTAAGTGCTCCAGCAGTTGGGTTGTTGTCTGTGCGCCCCTTCCCTCGCTATTAAACTAGAGCAGGTGCACTAGGACCCCCAGTCATGGCTTGAGGAACCCAAACAAAGCCCCACCTCGACTGTAAACAATTTATGCATACGTGTGTTTTCGTTAATACGGAGCCTATTCAAGCCTCTTGAAGTTCTCGTTCACTAGTGTTTTTCTAAATTTTTCAGTGTTCTCTGGTATGAAAGAATGCTGTCTGAGTCTAGCCTGGGTGCCAGCTGAACGTCGTGCTGTTTGTGAGTCGGTCGTAGGCCACAGATAATCACACCAGTGCAGATATTCTGCACAACAGCACGACCTCAAGTGTGATATTGCTTTTATACAACAGGTCCACAAGCACATTTTATCACTTAAAATAGCAACAGCAGGTTATGAATTGATTTGTTTGTTTAATCGTTCATTTAGCTCCCCCAACACAAATAGTTCCTGGAAGGGACAAAAGGCTGTTGCCAGGCAACACAATCAGAACTCTCGTATGGCAGAGTGATACTGTTTGATAAAATTTCTAGTGCTGTTGTACTCCAATATCAGCACTGTTGGAAAGTTGCTTGTCCAATAAAATTACTTGGTCATAACTAACTGTTGTATAAAGTTCTATATATGCTTCGCGGAAACAGGCAGCCCTCTATGGCAAATATGTTTTAAGTTTGTCAACTTTCCCCCATTCAAAAAAATCAATTTAGTAGCTTTCACTATCTACATGTATGCTCGCTTCTGCCAGTTTGGGGTCCAAAATCCTAGAATACATTGCGCACAACGTAATACCGAAATGACTTTGTGGACCATACCCATCCTCATGGAACAAGTTTTGAAAGACTTTGAAGCTATTTTAATATAATGTTGCCCCATTTGGCATTTGAATGAACTTGTAGAACTCATTTGTTCAATTTCTCAGACTACCATCAAGAAAACACAAAAATACTGACTAAAATGTCAAATAACCGTATAGACTTATTTGTTGTTATAGAAAATCTGATGTGACTTGAGAATACAATTATTGATGCACGCCTGTGAGAGATTAGCTATTCCAACAGAAGTATTTGTTAAATTCTGGTTACCATTTTTTTTCTCTAATACTATGTGTGTGTGTCTTAGATTCTACAGGAAATGAAGCTCATCAGCAAAGTGGACGTGGACAAAAAAGTAATCATTAACCTCGCCAAGATGTCCAAAAACATCGTTGACAAAGCTCCTACAAGTGTCCTCAATGATAAGTGTTTGGTTGTACTTAATGGCTCAAAGACAGAAGAGGAAAGAAGAGGTATGTTGTGCCTTTACAACTTCATAATCTGATGTTATTAGGGCTGGGCAAGAAATCTAAATCGCAATATTAAATAGCTTGATCGCGATAATCTTATGGTGTGTTTTAATTGTTATGCCAATTGACTAATCCAGTCAAAACGCTGCCTTGTTATCAAGTTAACTGGTTAATCAAGTCGCAGAAAAAACATGCAGTGCTGAGAAGCAGGAGTCCCCCTGCTGGTAGGTGAAACAAAAGTGTTGTGTCACGAATCTACAGTTGCTGAAAAATCTTGAAGGTAAATTGACTACAGGAAAGATGATAAAGATAACCAGATTGTTGAAGATGAGGACAGCTGTTAGCCTTAATACCCATTTTTAAATGGATGGGATTTTGTTATTAATATAACAGGAGTGGGACAGATAATCTGTGTATGACTTTAATAGTGAAGGCTACATTGAATTTCTTCTTAATTATAATTTTTTGAATTGACAAAAATCCAATCGAGAATCATTCAATATATTGAAATTAATCGCAATTATTTTCGTACTTGTTCAGCCCTACATGTTATGCATTTTAGTTTACTTCTCACAACTGCATGTATTAGAGACCCTTACATTTTTCTTTACAATTCCTGTACATTTTTTAAGGTCAGATCGTCAACGCTGCGATACTCCTAATACCTTTAATCTTCAAAGAGGACCCAGAGCAGCTATTTGTCATTGACAAGGTATGGCATTTTGTCCCATATTATTTATTGTGTTATTTCAATACCAGCTATATGTAATCCAAATAAGGAAAAGGGTGAAACTGCAAAAAAGTTTTTTTTATATATATATTACATATTGTATAATATACTATCTAATATAATATAGTCTAATATTGTGGATTAGATTTTTCATAATGAATGCCTTTTAATTGAAATATTTTTAACTTTTCTTTACAATGTTCTTTAAAGAACCCTATTATAAATGGTTCTTTAAAGAACCAATAGGCAAAAGGTTTCTTGTAGAACCTATAAAGGTTCTGCTATGGCATCACTGCGAAGAACCACCTTTGATTCTAACTTGAACCTTTTTTTAAGAGTGTATAGCCTTATTAAGCACATAAATACCTTTAAAGTGAGACCAATTGAAACTCTCTACACCTAAGTATGGATGAGTTATGAACAAACTGGCAAAGGAGCGGATCACCCGACTTTGCCAGCCACATAGCCTTCTTCTATGGGGCGCCAATTGTAAAATTCTCTTTTATTAGTAGAAATGCTCTTTTTTTTAACATTTAGCTTCATTTTTCGATATATTTAGCACACTTTCATACATTTAGGAATAAAATGTTTCTAAAGTTCAACATTTACCAGCATATTTACATTTTAAAAATCTAAATATTTCAAAATGTAACATGTTAAACTTAAACGTTAAACTTAAATGTTAAATCTAAATCTAAATGTTCCTAACATTTAGATTTAACATGTTGCATTTCGAAATATTTAGAATTTAAATTCTAAAAATGTAAATATGCTGGTAAATGTTGAACTTTAGAAACATTTTCTTCCTAAATGTATGAAAGTGTGCCAAATGTGGAATAAAGAAGCTAAATGTTCAAAAAAAGTGCATTTCTATTAAACGAAAATTTTGCACTTGGCACCCCATAATATGCCACATTTTAACATGTTTTTTAACCAGCGATTTGGCCTCTGCCTTTGATATTTTACACTGGATACACACCTCAGCTGCTTTTCTGCTTAGCAAACTTGTCTGCAAGCTCATTGCCAGTCAAACCCACATGAACAGGTGTTACACCAAAATCTGTGACCCATCAGGATTTGAGACCATAGGGGGGCAGTAGTGTTGATTTCTCTGCATGGATGTCTTGAACACGAGGAAGAAGAAGAACACTTACGTAAACTGCGTAAGCACCGATTTATGGGAGATTGAATAAACTTTTTGGCTTCTCTAAACATCAGAATAACTTAGAAAGTTTCTGTTTTGTATTTAAAGATGAAAGGTATTTGACGAACCATCATGTCTGTGTAGTCTGTAGTCTGAATATGTAAACCCTCTGCTGCTGTTTAATAAATCGGTAATCAATTAAGAATCATCTCAGGTGTTTTCATGGAAGAGGGACGGGTTTGATACCGTTTTGAAGAGTTCTGTCTCCTTACTACAATCTGAGCTGTTTTAGAATAATATGTGACCCTCCATTAGGCAGAAACTCGCTGGTCACAACTTAAGCTTTACTCCCCAAGAAACACAATCTAGGATAAATGTTTTGACATAGATTTTTGTTTGAAGATGTATAGCGTAAAAAGTTAAATATTTAAAAAAGGTAATCGTGAAAGATTTAGGTTGCCAATTCTGTGAAAAAGGCGTTTACCTGTCACAAAGGGTGGGATCGCACCCAGCCAAAAAGGCCACCCACCCTTAAAAGCCTAGAAGTAAAAATCAGGTGGAGAACGCTGTTGGCGACCATGAGAAGCAACTAATCCAGTTGTTTATTTTCTAAAAATCAAAGAAATAAGAACAAAAGAAACAATAAAACGTTTTAAAAGTAGTCAAACAGAATAAAAGAAAAACAACCTTCCGGAGTAGCCTAGTCTCTTATAATCGGTCCCAGCTGGCAACTTGGTCGGCGGCCTTCTGCATTCTCCCGATGGCTCAAACACCACGCCCTTAACTCGGCCGCTGCGTAACAGAATCGGACCGGTCCTCTTGCGTCTTGGTGCGCCACGTCCTCTGTAATCATTGCCGCCTCTCCAACCTCCGTCTCCCGGCTCCATATTGTCTGCCGCCACATCGCCAGTTGCTGGGCTGCGGGTTCATCTTGTCTCCACACGCGCCGGAGCTCTCACCAGCTCAAATAAAAGGGTGACCCTTCCTCTCTTCTCTGCTCCCCATTGGCCCAGGCTCATTAATCAGAGTCCCCACACCTGTGGTCAATCAGGGAGGACGCACAGGTGAAAAAAACCCCACATGCAACCAAATCATAATCGGTAAAAACATGCAATAAAACCAGTCACAAGAAAACCACCGTCAGGTCACCGTTTCTGATCTTTTTCTTTCGGCTTTTCCCTTCAGGGGTCTCCACAGCGAGTCGTCTGTCTGATGGCCATCATAAGTTGTGACCAGCGACTTTCTGCCTAATAGAGGGTCACATATTATTCTAAAACAGCTCAGATTGTAGTAAGAAGACAGAACTCTTCAAAACTGTATCGAACCCGTCCCTCTTCCATGAAAACACCTGAGATCATTAATTGTTTACCGATTTATTAAACAGCGGCAGAGGGTTTACTTATTCAGACTACACAGACATGATGGTTAGTCAAATATCGGTGCTTACACAGTTTACCTAAGTGTTCCTCTTCTTCCTCGTGTTCAAGACATCCATGCAGAGAAATCAACACTACTGCCCCCTATGGTTACAAATTCTGATGGGTCAACTGAAACATAACCCCACCACCGCCGCCGCTCTTTCCCTCTCCGGCTGTAGAAACCTTACTGGGAAAATATAGAATATGTAATCATATCTAGAGAATAAAACTGATGTGGATTCATTAGTGGGTTGAAAAATACTAATATTGCAAAATAAGATTTTAGGTGTCTTAAACATGTTACAATTAAATTTCACAATTAGTGACGTTTAAGTTTATTATTATTGGGGTTTTTTAGCTAAGAAGGTAAAATGAAAATTATTAGATGCAGAAAACATGATTAAATTAGATTTGTTTGGATATCTTTTATTATATTTAATGCATTTCCGGTGGTAGTTAAAGTTTTAGATGATAAACTAGTTTGTTTTTTTAAATAGCGACAAGCAGCTTGTACATTACATGTAACAGTTCAGATGGCACCCATCAGAGATGGAGTTCCTCAAGGCTGTCGTTTAAGCCCATTCTCTTTTAATCGATACAAATAGCAGTGGATTTTATTATGGGAAATTTTCAGTTCAGATAAACCCAAAATATTATAGATGGCTTATTATGACTTTCATTTTTAATCTAACAAAGATGTGAGCGAAACGGGCTAGAGCACAATCTCCAGGACTCATTATTTTACAGCCATAAAACAAAACGAATGCTTTAAGAATTTCATTATATCCCCATTACTGAACATAGAAAATAACCAGCGTTTAAATGGTAATAGGTGAGATATTTCCTCATCAGAGAATCTTTCAATGCTGAGATAAAATAAGGTTTGATTTCCTCTAGACTCAAAACCTTTCCAGCTATAAGTCTTTAAATGGTTTAGATGTAAAATGATCATGTTTTATTTAATATAATTATAGAAAACATAGCTTTATTTTACACACATGAAATGTTAAAAACAAAACAGTAAAAATGTTAATAAAACTGAAACGTTCGTGGGTTGTTTTAGTTCTGGGAGCGCAGCGGCAGTCTGGACTTCTGAGGAGTGGACTGGACTTCGTTCTCGGCTGTTTTGGACTTGGGCGCCGGCTTCGTCTCCTTCTTGCTGCCTTTCTTTTTCTGGAAGAGAAGAAGAAACCAGGATATCTGAACGTGTGTTCCAGATGGGAACCCCCGCCCCTGATCGGTTGGTTTGCCGGAGCTCACCTTGAAGAAAGGGACCCGTTTGCTCTCGTTGAAGACGAGGTTCTCGTCGATGAAGGACGGTTCTGTGGCCAGACTCTCGTTGCTGATGCTGACGTCGTCCTCCAGGGAATCCTGCAGACGATCACGGTTAGACGGAGGAAAACGCGCCTGGATCTCCAGAGATGAACTGTACCCACATGATCAACCTGGCTCTGTTTGTCGTCCTCCTCTGGTACCTCCTCCTCCTGCTGCTGCTGTTCCTCCTCTTCCTCCTGGGCGGCCTGCAACTCCTCCTGCTGCCTCCTCAGGTCCTCCAGCACCTCGCTGCGTCTCCGAGACCTGGCCAGACGTCTGGGGTACACGAACTCCCGCCGCTGAGGGGTCAGACCTGAAGGCAACGTTCAAACTAATAATTCTGGAAAAATGTTTCATGTTTTAACTAGACCGTTAACTCTGATAGAAGCAGTAAAATGTTTTTTTCTGACTGGATTTAGTTCAGGACGGGTGGAAAGTTACAGATCTGAGTGTGAAGAGACAAATCTAAGATAATTTTTCATAATTTTAGACGTTTTGGGAACCAGACTGTTGGCTCCAGACCAGCACCTGATGGCGATTTAATCAGCAGAACCTGGTCCGGTACGGCTACTGTTTATTTCTTTGAAGGACAAGAATTTCCCTTTTCAGAATCACTTCTGTTAATAAAAATAGAATAAATAAAAAAGAATCTAATAAAAATAAGGTGTAAAAAATTTATTTAAATTGTTTTGTTATTTTTTTTAAAGAATTGTCTTAAAAAGAAACTGAAAAATAAAGAATAAAATATTCAAAGAAAAAAATTGTAATAAAATGAAAATAGATAAATACTAATATAAACTAATGAACTCAGATCGGTTAGTTTAACAGATAGTTAAAATGTGAAAACTCAGAAATAATGTCACAGAAAATGTTAATTTTAAAAGAATCGTCTTAAAAAGAACAAACTGAAAAATAAAAAATGATGAAATATAAAAAATAAAATATTAAAATAAATTTTTTTGTAATTAAATGAAAATATATAAAAATAAATAATTAGTAAAATATAAATGGTAAATGGACTGAACTTATATAGCGCTTTTCTAGTCTTACTGACCACTCAAAGCGCTTTACATTGAAGCCACATTCACCCATTCACACTCGCATTCATACACCGACACCCAACATGGCTCGGTAGGACAATGTAGAATTTGGGGGTTAAGTGCCTTGCCCAGGGGCACATCGACATGTGACTGGAGGACTGGAATCAAACCTACGACCCTCCGATTGTAAGCCAACTACTCTACCACTGAGCCACATAAACTAAACTAATGAACTCATATCGGTTAGTTAACCGAAACTTAACAATTTCTGCAACATTATTTCTGAGTTTTCACATTTTAATTTTTTTTCGGTTTGGACCTTTAGTTTTGTGTTCATTTTTATTATTATTATTTTTTTTAAATCTGATTCAACGTCATTTGTTGTAACAAGCAGAGAAGAAAATAAAACACGTCTTCTAATTAATTGCATTTTCTTGTGTGTGTATCTGTACTCTGTATCTGTTGGGGAATAAAAGTAGGGATGCAACGATACCACTTTTCTCAAACGATACTTGGATTTGAGTTCTTGCTGATACCAAGTACCGATGCCGATACTTCTACCACGCACAAAAAAAAAAGCGATTAATTGGAAGACGGGTTTAATTATCTCCTGTGCTCGTTACAAATGATTACATAAAAAAATATTGATAAAAATGGCTTAGAAAACTATAATTCCAGGTGGAAAAAAAAACTTTTCTGTTTCATTTTTTAAATATATTTCAGTTTACACATTTAATGTATTGGTTTATGGTATCGGTTAACTTAACCAATACAGTAAATTTGAAAGGTATTGGCCCAGACGTCTAGAAAAAAGAGGTATCGATGCATCATTAATAGAATTTTTTTTATAATAAAATGAAAAGAGGAAAATTCATAGTAAAAAATTAATAGTATCATTTGTGTTTTGTTTGCACCAAAAGGTGGTTCTGAAGGAGTCCAGATCCTGCTGAGGATCCGGTCCGTCTCATTCCTACAGGAACCGTTGGACCTGAACCCAACAGAACCCAGATGCTCTCACCGGTGGGAACGTCCTGCTTCAGCTCCTCCCGCAGGAAGCTGTGGATCAGCTGCTGGCCCGTTTCCACCTGGTCCTCCAGCTCCTCCCGCTGCCGCTCCAGAACCGCCCGGTCCGATCCAGTCTGGTTCTGCAGAGCCGTCAGCGCCTGCCTGCTCTCCTCCTGCCGGGCGCTCAGCTCCTCGCCGGTCGCCTGCAGCTGCTCGGCGCAGCGGGTCTCCACGCTCTGAAGAAAACGTTTGGATAAAGCGTCAAACGGAACCGGTCCAGCGGGCTGGTTTTAACGTTCTGCTGCCGTCTCTACCTGACGGAGGCTCTGGGTATCTTCTACAACCCGCCCAACCAGGGTACTCTGCTCCTGGGCTTGGCTGTCGACCCGCTCCCTGGTTCTGGTGGTCCACTGTAGGTCCCGCTCCACCAGGCCTGCAGAACAGGAACTTTGTTACGAATGGATGGGGAATGTGGCGGAAAATTCGTCATTTATTCTGTATAAAATACTTTAGAACAGCTAATAGCCTCATAATTTGGTTTTTTATTGATTGGGATTGAATCAAGAATAGAGCTGCACATCTATTCAGACTTATAGAGACGAGTCAATTCTCACGATCCGTTCCGTTCCTATTCCTTATTGATATGGGTCAGTAGTTTTTCTGTTTGTGAAAATGTAATTTTTGGATTAAAAAATAGATTTTATTTCCTCTCTTTTTTTAACCAACGTACTACTTGGACTTCCTTTTACTCAGAGTTAATTAAGTTTGTTCGTTACCGAGCATCTTGTTTTACAAAGAAACTTTACAGCTCGTTTTTTAGTTGGACTTTGAGTTCAGCTCCGGGGCGGGGGGGTGAGTGAAATAAAACATTTGTTAATCACTTGTAATTTCTTTTTAAGAAAACACAGGTAGAAAAAAAAAAAAGAACAGATTTTAAATATCTGAGATCTGATTTGGTATGGAGAAAATAATATTTTTTTTTTACCTAAAAGTAACAAGCCCTGTGGGTCAGTGTGTTTTAAAATGTTTACCTGAACCGTTCCTTTAACTACACGACTCTAATTCATTCATTTTTAGACTTCTGAATTCATTTTTTTTAAGGCATTTTCAGGAGAATGGATTTTTCTTCAACGCAGCACTAGTAGGAATGTGTTTGGGCAAGAATCTGGTGGTACGGATCATAAAACGACGGGGGGACGATACTAAAAGTAAGAGTATTTATCGCGATTTTTAAAAACTTAAATATATAATCCGTCCCACCATCCTAAACGGTCCAACCCGTTTCATATATCAAACATCCAGTTTTTATTACTGAATCTAGTCGATCCACTGGAACGAAGGAGGTGAAAACAGCCGCCAACTAGCGGTCATACATTTAATTTTACTTCAGCAATTACTGACATTCATGGTTCCGTTCAAACACTAAAAAACAGCAATTTAGATAATTTTGTGACATAAAATATCGTGATAAATGAGCATATCGATATTCCTTACATCCCTAGTCTCTTCTGTCAGAATGTTTTCCCAGAATTCTTAAGGATAATTTTAATGTATTTTTGCTAAATATAATACGGGCCTTTATGTTCCTCTGGTTCAGCAGTGGTTCTGGTCCTGGACTCCCCCTTTCTCTAGTTGTTGAACTATGACATCTGACCTAAACTGTGGCCTGCAGAGCTACAACAGAAATTACTGTCATGATTAATGTCTCCATTTAAATTCTAAATAATAAAAAGCAAAACATTACTTCTGAATATTTTTACAAAGTATCACGATACATCAGCGTATTGATATTTTCTTACGTCTCTAATCACGAGGTTAATGTACCCTTTGTCACAGATTTGTTAATTTCCAGAGTGTTTTACATTTAAGACGTATTCTGTAACGTTTTTAAAACATTTTGGCAGTACACCGGCATTTATCGTGTTCGTGTTTGGAGCAGTCACTGCCTGGGAGCCTCTTCGCTGCTCTATACAACTTTTCTACGCTCCAGGTGACTGAGTTTGCCTTTATGGCACGCTTTTTTGTAGTTTTGGCTAGTTAGCCTGTTAAATCATCAGTACATGCGCTGCCTGGAGATGCATTTCACAAAACGGAGAAATATTTCTGCGGTTTCTGCCCGAGATTCACACGTAAACGCAGATATACGCCACCAAAAAGCGATAGTTTTTAAAAACTGTGGCCAAAGTGGAAAATTTTTCGCGATGTTGCGACTGCCAACTATTAACGCAAGTTCAGCCAATCCCTGAGAATTCTGCATGTCTTTTAATTTCATCCAATTATCGCAACGTTAACACATCTTTGACCAACTGTGAGTCTCCCGTTCATCATCTTACATCATACACACTTCCTCTTTCTTACGTGAGAGCGATGGATAATAAAACGTGTTACATTTTGCAAAGGATGGTGCTATGATCTGTTTCCACTGATCTAAAGTCTAGTTTCCCTTTATCTCAGCTGCACAACAAAAACTTCGGCAGCGGGTCAAGGATCGTTTTCCAGCTCGTGCCATTTTCTCACCCTCTCCTGACAGAGACTCCTGTGAGTTTATAGAACGATCAATTAATTAGTGATTATTGCTAAATGTTCAGTGCTGCTGAGCAGGTCCGTATCCAGGAAGGTTAATAAAGAGGGGCTAAAAGGGGCTTAGGGTGGGTCTGTAGCATCAAAATAAAAGCAGAGATATTCTTCTAATGGGGACCCAGTCTGAGCTGCTCACAATTTAGAGTTTTCGTCTGTTGAAATTACATTTAAAATAATTTTAACTTTGCTAATAATGTTAGTTATATATATTATAGGGATCTAAGAAAATATCGATACGCCAATATATGTCACAATATTTTATGTTACGATATATCGATATTAAAGAATCGATTTTTGTTCTTGAATTTCATTGAAATTCTGACACAACACAATCATTTTGGCAGTAAAATTGAAAGTAGGAATGGGATCTGGTGGCTTTTTTTTACCTCCTTCGTTCCAGTGGATCAACTAGAACTAGAAATTAAACTGGATGAGTTATGGATGAAACAGATTGTGACAGGTTTTCTACAGTTAAATCATTAGGCGCCGGGGTTTTTTCTATAAAATATTCCATTTTGATATCACTAGTTCAAAATGATGTAGTTTTAATATGATTATAGATAAAGTTGTAGTGTAAATGAGAAAAATCTTCAGCCTGGTCCAAAGTTTGTGATGGGAACAAATTCACACTGGCAATATTGGTTTGCAATAATTTTACGGGCCTTTATCTTTTTTACATAGTTTAAAATTTACTTTATTTTGAAAATATTATTATAATTTTCTATATAGGCCTATGTATTTTCTACATATGTATTTTTTGCCTTTTATTTTAAGAATAGGTGGACATATTTGTTTATTTCCTTTGTTATGAGCCTCCATTAGTCTATTCTCTACATAAAACAGAATCCACTGATCCACTATTGATGATCTTTATCAAACTCTTCCTCATACCTCCCCACCATACTTTCCGGTGGGGAACTCGGACGTCTCGGCATCATAAGTTTTATCTACCTAAAACTGGTAGAGGCTCTCTCTATGCTTTGAGTCTCTCTCACTCGCGGAGAAGTATAAAAACGTGATTTACTCCAAAAGTTTCCATGGTAACACACCCCAAAATGTGTCTTAGATTAAAGGTACGTGTTTCCACCATCTACTGACGTAAAGTAGTAATTAACTTAGCGGTCATATCTGCAGCTGTGGCACGTTAAAAGTATTGCGACTTTGGCGCCTAGAGTGTTAAATTCAGTTTAGAAAATTGCAATATATAGCATTACTCATCATATCCCCTCATTTTTGCCAATAAAAATTCCTAATATATTATATACAAAAATAAGCTATTGGCAAAAAATAAAATAGACATTGAAACACTTTTCACAAAAGAAAGGTGCCGTAAATTCCTGGAGGAACTTCTCGTCTCCTTCGGTACCTGAGACGGCGCCGTGGAGGTCCGAGCAGTAGCCGTTCATCTCCTCCAGAAGGTCCTGGCTCTTCTCGGCGGTCTGTCGAAGGGAGGAGGCGAGGGAGGAGGAGGTGGAGGAGAGGAGGTCCGCCTGGGAGGAGGCCCGGTTCTCCACAGAGCTGCAGCAGCTGCAGACGGGAGAAGCAGACTGTGAGAGGAAGAGAAGGAGGGAGAGGAGGGGCTAACGCTGGAGGTCTTCATATCACCTGGTGAAGCTCTGTTGCAGGTTCTGAGCCGGCGTCTGCAGGGCGGTGGTGGCGGAGTGTAGGGTGGTGTAGTCCTGCTGGGCCTCCATGGTGAGCAGCTCCAGCTGGTCCTGCAGGCACTGCATGGTCCGCTTCATTCCCTGAAAAACGTCGCCACGATGAGGACTGGTTCTACTGGTCGTACTGGATGGTCACCGATCCGGACCTTACCTTCTGGTGCCTCTCCTGGGCCAGTCGGATCTCCAGCGCCAGCTTCTCCTGCTCCGCCTGGAGCGCGCTCAGTCCGTCCGCCGTGTCCCGCCGCAGAGCCGCCAGCTCCAGAACCAGGCTCCTGAAAAACGCCCCAGTCTCCTTCATGGCCTCCACCTGACGGAGGAGACAGACAGTGAGGTTCTGGTTCTCCTGGGTGACGGTGGAGGAGCTTGTTTGGACTCACCTGGTCGGCCAGAACTCGCTGCGTCTCCACGGAGGAGCGCAGGGCGACGCTCAGCTCCCTGATGGAGGACAGACCCAGCAGGGTGCGGGTGGCCAACACCTCCTCCATCTCCTGCTGGTGCTCCTCCTGGACAACCAGAACCACAGAGTCGGTGAGCACCGCCAGAACCAACCGGATCAGACCGGAGAACACCGGGACCTCACCAGCAGCTGCAGCAGAACCTCCTTCTGCTCCTGGCTCAGAGCTCCGTGCCGCCGCAGCTTCTCCTCGCATCGCGCCACGCCGTCCGCCACCAGCGACCCGACTCCGCCCACAAACGCCTCCACGGCGCCCAGAGCTCCTCTCCGCGCCGCCTCGTTCTTCTCCAGGAGAACATCTGAAGGACAGAGGCGGAGGACGTGAGAGACGGACGGGGAACCGGAGCCGGTTCTGAACGCGGGGAGCTCCGCCTACCGACGGCCTGGGCGTAGCCGCGCAGCATGTCGCCGTGCAGCGCCCCCTGCTGCAAGATGCAGCGCTGCATGCTGCTGAAGGCCCCGTCGATCCTCTGGGAGAAGCTCTGCTGGATCTCCATGTTGTGCTGTTCTACCTGAGGAGGCGGGAAGGAGACCCGTTTAGTCCCGGCGCCAGTCGGGCCGCCGCCGACGGGTCAGCTCGTCTCATCTCACCTTCTTCTTGCGCTCCAGCTTGGCGTGGAGTCCCGACACGTCGCTGGTGCTCTCGTCCACCGTACTCAGCAGCTGCAGGGGGAAACCAGACGGCTGTCAGCCTCACAAACAACGCCGATACGGCTACCACGCAAAGAAAATGCAAAAAAATCAAGAGATTTTTTAGATATCAGCTAGATTAGCTGACGAGTCGTGCTGACGCCTACGAAATGACCTCCTAGTTAGTACATTAAAGGAACTAATAATAATGATGATAGTGATGGGTACCTGCTCGGCGGTGCTGTACAGCGACTCATGGACAGTGCTGAGCTCTGAGCAGATCAGTTCCTCCTGGATCAGCTTCTCCTTGGTCGTCTCCAAATGTCTGCTGGTCTCCTCCAGCCTGAAAAACGTTACGCCGGTAATTAAAAGGTCTCCATCTGCTGGCTTCAAGAGCAGCTCACCCCCAAACCAATCTCGTTTTTAACTGAGAAAGTGAATAAATGAGCGTCTAATGTTGCTGTCCATGTGTCTGATTGTTATTTTCAGTCAGTGTGGCGCCCCTCTTCAGGTTAAAATTATGAGCAGGGCTGCTTCACCACAAAAATTGCTGCAGTTCCCCCCTCGTCCACTACGAGCGATGAGAGAAAGGATCAAGTTCCAACTGAATACCATGTATAAAAGAAAAAACTTAAAATCACAGCAGATATATACTTGTTTACAGCCTGGTTTAAGAAAACCCTATTAGGTTCAATAGGTCAGGTTTAAATCATGACTACTCAGGAAGATTAATTCTTCTGTATTAGCAGGTGCTGCTGCTACGACATCTGAGCGCAATAATTAGCAAAGCAGCTACCAACTTAGAGATATTCCACCTCTAAGTAAAAAAAAAAAAAAAAAAAAAAAAAAAGTGTCCATTTCCATTTTCCCCAGAGGTAGATAAGTGATTAAAAGCATTTAGTAACCAGCCCAGTAATTCTCCTGATTTACTATCTTTTAGCTTTAGCCTATCATCAACCAATGCAAGTGAATGGGAACTAGTAGCATGCTAGTAGCTTTTATTTACAGCCTAGAAGGCAGAAAGATGCAGAGTCATTCAACCGCTAAAAGCACCCGCTAACCTATGTTAGCTTTAGCTTAGCATCAACCAATGTAACTGAAAGGGAACTACTAGCATGCTAGTAGTTCCCATTCACTTACATGGGTTAATGCTAAATTAAGCTGCTGAGCTTTTATTTACAACCTAGAAAGCAGAGAGTAGCGGAGTCACTCAACTATGGTCGTCTTGCTAAAAGCGCCCGATAACCTCTTTTACATTTAGCTTAGAATGAACCAACTGAATGGGAACTAGTAGCATGCTAGTAGTTCCCATTCACTTACATGGGTTCATGCAAAGCTGTTTAGCTTTTATTTATAGACTAGAAAGCAGAGAGTAGCGAAGTTGCTCAACTGTGGTCGTCTTGCTAAAAGCACCCGCTAACCTCTGTTAGCTTTAGCTTTGCATCAACCGATTTAACTGAATGGGAACCACTAGCATGCTAGTTCCCATTCACTTACATGGGTTTATGCTAACCTGTGCTATAATTAGCTCAGTTGGCTTGTAGCTAGGTCGGCTCACTGTTTTATTGGTGTCAATCATCCGCCCCCTTGCCGCGCTCGTTTGCTGTACCACCAGGCAACGCCTCCTTTTAGCACATTTTTTAAAACAGTAAATGTGGGTGGAGTCAGACTCTGGTAGTGGGGTGAGTTGCCCTTTAAATAAGCGTTACGTGTAATACAGGAAGTCTGTACCTCTGCTGCTTCTCATCCAGGTCCACAGTGCACTGCTCCAGGCGGGTCTTACTATCCAGGAACAGATCGTTCACCTGCAGAGAGGAGGAAGAGGAAGACGACGCACAGGTGAAGGTTTCTGGTCGGCAACTTCCTCCATCAGCAGAGAAAGAGACCAGGTACCTTCTTGAGCTCCTCCTCCATCATGGCGATCCGATCGACGTACTCTGAGATCTGCTCCTCGTGGGCCGTGATCTGGACCATCATGCTCCTGCAAGACGGCGAGAGAGAGCAGCTCGGTACCAACAGCTAAAAGCTTTGATTCTAATCCATAAAACTCACAAAAACTGATTTAATCTGGTGAAGCAGTTTTTAGCTGAACTCAAATGGATTTAAAGCAGAGCTTTAAGCTACCATAACCACTTATTTTTTATAAATCAAGAGTTCTCTCAAAATGGTTTACGCTCTGGTTCCACAGAACCTAGAAATTAAATAATCAGGAAATGGTTTCTGGATATATTCTGGTTCCGTTACTAAATCTTGTCTGATGACCAGAGAGGTTGTGAATACTTTCTCCCGGGCCGGACCCACTGAGACTCACTCGTAGTTCTCAGAGGACAGATAGACGCCGTTCTTTTCCCGGGCCGCCGCCAGGTCCCGCTTGAGCCGCTCGATCTCCTCCGTGAACTCCTGCCGGGTCGGAACCAGAACACAGTCGGTTAGCCAGCCGATAACAGAACCGAGCAGGAAACACTAAAAACTCTGGCCCTTTAGGGGGGCGCTGCTGGGCTCCGACACACCTTGATGAGGGTCCGTTTGGTCAGCTTCTGGTTCACCTCGGGTTTGTTCATGATGTTCTTGGCCCTGCTGGCGTACTCCAGCGTGCTCAGAGTTTCCTGGAAGAGTCACGGTGAGAACAGGGGGAACAATTGATCAAATTTACAGTTAAAGATTAAACTTTTGGGAAATATGAGAACAACGAATCCACCAATGAGTTTCCCCGAGTTCCCATAGTTTAAGGGGGTCTGTAACTTTCACCATCCAAAGAGCGATTTTGCACAAAATCCAGCTAAATAAAACTCATTTAGAGCCACAAATATTACATGATCTTTCAAAAACGTCACTTACAAAACTTGTCATAAGCATCTACTAGAGTACAATGTGTTGTCATTCATAAAGAGCCACCATTTTACTTCAGTTTTTTAGGTTTTAAAAGAAAGAAAAACAAAATCTGCGGAGGTATTCATTCTCTTTTATACATTACTATTACATTTTTTTTATATTTGCGACAAGTTATATATATTTTTTAACGTAGTTTCGTACCTTATTACCAGAAAAATTTAACGAAAAATATTGTTACTGTTAGTGTAATTCTATCCTGGGAAATAAAAAGCAATTATTCAATAAAAAAATAAAAATAAATAAAAAATAAAACCCCTGCTAAAATTAGAATTTGTTATTGAAACAAAACCAATCATTATTTGGGTTAGTTATTTTTAGCTCAAGGTCTAAAAAGCAACAGGTTGCCGTAGGCCTTCTATCTTGTTTTACAGCACGTTTTTTATTTGGGCTTTCTTTGGAATCCAACTCCCAGAGGGTGCGAATAAAATAAAAGCATGTTTTAAAAATATTTAGTCATTTTTAAGTTCTTTTTAGGAACATGGAGACAGAGAAAAGTACGGCTGGGCGATACAGTCTCAAATCTATATAGCGAGATAATCTAAAGCAGTTGCGGTAACAATATATATTGCAGTATTTTCTCTCTCTTCCCTGCATACTGTTGAATTAACCATTCCTCAAGTTCAACAGGTTTCTTTTCAATTAAATGCAAAACAAACTTGAAAACTTTCAATATCTAGGGTGCAGATAAACAGGGAATAGCAGTATGTTGGCACACCTCATATATCTAACTATACTTTGATATTGCACACTACTAGAGAAATGTAATCAAATTTGGCATAATCAAACAAAGCTTTTATTTCTTTAACCTATATTGTTCAACCTTTAATTTTTTGTAGGTGGTTGTAAAATATCAGATTACGTTTTCAACTTTTGAAGACAATTCCTTCATAAATAACCATCTGACAGCTTTAAATAGAACCAGGGAATCTCGACAAAAAATGGTTACTCGTTTAAAATATTTTACATCGTTCTACTGGATCGCGGGTCGGAACCAAAACGCTCACCTCTAGGTTGCTGGATGAAGGCGACACGGTGGCGATGATGGAGGTCTTGGTGCGCCCTCCCAGAGAGTCCTGGAGGATCCTGGTGAGTTTGGACTCCCTGTGGCAGGAGAAGGAATCCCAGCATTAACCCGGTCAAACAGAACCTAAAGCAGAGGTCCGGTGTAGACGCTTCCTGGAACCGAGTCGCTTGGACCTTAGTTCTGAGTGTGCCGCCCACCTGTACGGGATGTGAGGCCTCTTCTCCACCAGCGCCGTGATGACCCGGCCCAGCGTCAGCAGCGACTGGTTGATGTTCCCGGCCTCGCGGGCCCGCTTGTCCACGGCGCCGGAGCGGCCGATGTTCTCGCTGCCGGCGAGGTCCACCTGGACACAAGCGGGTTTGGGTCAAACGTGTCAAACTGATAACAATTTAAAATCCATCATTTTTTTAATAACAATTTTAAATGACGGACTGGCAGAAACATCCGGGCCGCAGCTAGAGCGGGCTTAGAACGGTTTAGGTTGGCCTGTGCTATCTCTGTAGCTCTGCTGCTTATACTGTTTGATGAAACTACCCTACTTTCTTCTT